>CM060928.1:802965722-804215722 GCA_030765085.1 Allium cepa | reverse complement strand
CTTTTACTTACCGATTGTCAAAACTATTGGCTTTTACCGTACAAACATAGCAACTATTTATCCACCTCCGTATCGATAGCATGGTTGTGTTCAAGAAATAGAGAATACATTTGATAACCCCATGTCTCATATTTAAGTGGTACGCCTTCGACAGTAAACAGTTATCATATTAGGCCAAAATACAATTGTTTCGGTGTTCTTACAATTTGGAAGAAATCCAACTGTTTAGCTGGTCTTATTCAAAATTTGTGCCACGAAGAAATACACATTATTTTACTTATATATTTTATGTGTGTTATGTAAATGACTGAATTTAGTACCCGTATGAGTTATATGAAGTCCTATGACAATGCATAGGATTGGGCCTAGGCAGATCAAATCCATAGTTCATGTTTACTCACTGTGGTCATTCCTGTTAGTTGTGCATGGCAAATTCGACAAAAACTGAAACAACATTTAAGTACTGTCAGTACGACTGCTACCCATGATCAGTACCCATGTACTCTGCAATGTACAATGCTCTGCTGGCAGCCGAATAATTTCTTTGTAGATCATGTGCAACAAATTTCATGTCTCATTTTTATTACAATTTTTCCACAGTATCATTTAACTGTCCATGGTTCACAAACAAATCGTTACTTTCACTGTACATCAGCTACTGTACTATATTTCTACGTACGGTATACTACATTATTACAACGTTCGTTATTTTATACCGTTTTCTTCCACAACCAATTCCTTTCAGCAGCAAACTGTTCTCTTTCTGTATATATATCTGACAAGAATAACTGACATATGCATAAAAAAACTTTCCCCTGTGTGCATTTCATCGCCCTTTCCCATTTAGTACCGCCTACTCATTTTTTCCGTATGACTCAGTTTGCACCCTAAAATTATGGTTTTGGTAGATGAAGTATTGTACCAATTTCACAATTGGTTTACGGTGAATAAGTCGTTCATATACTTGCTGCATCTCATAACTGGGAGGGGAGACAGTGGTATTATTCACCCACACGATATCCAACCGCATTCATATTTGTCTGAATTCATATCTCAACCATTTAGTCTGTCTGCCAATATATATGCTGTTATATTACTTCTACTGTGGTTTTTTTAGAAATAACCATGTAAAATATCTAAGTCTGAGTTCCGTATGGGCGAAGGACAAACTGCAACTGCTGTACTTAAATAAGCCAGTCCAGCAGGCAGTCACATTGGATGTATAAATATTAACGTACTGTAGGATATCTTCTTTTTATATACAGTTTAACCTACAAATACGTATTCATTTGCATACAATTAAATCAGTATTTTTTAATGGCGCTTTAACTCAACTAAATTAATCACTATTTTAATTTTATGCACATGTCCAAATAAATTTTGTTCCAAATTTCCCAGCATTTTTTTACATGTCACTGTGTACTGCAATTATAATACTCTGAACTAATTTGATTATACTGTTCGATATATATGTAATTATAAGTTTTAATCACTTATTATTTGTAACGTACATAAATTTAAGACTTTGATAAGTAATTGAAATATACAATCACTTACACAGAATGTAACAAATTGCTGTTGTATTAGTTTGATTTTTAACGCTTAATGTGTGCTATCTGTATCGCATATAGGTTTACGGACGTCGATTTATTTTTAACGCTTAATGCATGTTAAGCCTGATATGTAAATGAACAAATTTAGTACCCTTATGACTTATCAGCAGTTGTTTGGCTATGTATCAAATCGGTAGTCACCGTTTAGTCAATGTGGTCGTTCATGTTGGTAGTGCATGTCAAAGTGGAATAAAAGTCAGACAACAGTTCAACACTTTGAAGTCCACTTCTTATTGTGCTGGTTCAAAACAACAGTTGAATGTGGAAGAGGCACTCCTGGTCCAAAGTGCAGTATTTAACTAGACAGACGGACGTTCAGGTATACGTACCATTGTGCGATACAGCGGTTGTTCTTTTGTAATCGTACCGTATAAATTTCAAATCATTGTGTACTTCACAGTGACGGTTGTACATTGCAAGATACACTACTCCATCATAACTACCCCTCCTCTCCATTTGCAGACGGTAAAAACGTGGATCCTTGATAATTGCATTGCTTTGTTACCAACACTGGCTTGTTGATTCCTTTCTCCAAATTTGGTAAGATATAAGTCGATCTCATTTTCTGTCGTAATTGCCACTGTTACGTGTTTATTTATCATCATATTCAAACTCAGTATTTGATGGATAGTCATACACTAATGTTGATAAAGTTTTTCTTCTTTCCAAACAACTTTACTGTTCGCCTTATATTTTCGTACAGCCTACTGTTCACAGTACGGACATGGATGTACATACACATCCGTGCTTTCATTAGGTAGACCAACTGTACAGTAAAGCTAAGTGATGTTATGTTGCTACATCTATGGAACAGATGAAATTTTCAAATTTCAAATAACACTGCTATTAGACATGAAAGCAATGCAACAAACTGTTGGCAGATTCAGGAGTTCGTAACGATTTTAAATCTGACAGAGAGGTTCTAGGATGGGAAAAAATATAAAACAGAAGTGTAGATTTAAGAATGTGCCCCATCAATGTCAAAAGCGACCATACAATAAGTCTAAGCCTACTGAATATCACTACTTGAGTAGATTAAGACTGTTTTAATTTTTTCTCCGTGCTAAATTTTAAGTTGTATTTTTTTCTCATTTCTGAAGATTGCTTCTCTAATCATATGAACAACTAGTTTGGCTTTTCTTTACTTCACAACTTATTATTTTAGCATAGAGCAGGTTAGATTTTACCAACCATTGTTAATTACTAATTCTGTTTTCTACCTACATAAATACTTTATTATCTACGGATCAAATAAAAATTATCCATAGGATGATGCTCTGTTCTGTTCAGCCTGCACAGTTTGCATCTAAATTGACTGCTGAAGTAACATCAATACCACCGTCGTTGGATTTCAGTCAGGTTTTGACGTTGTGTGGTTAGTTAAATGTTTAAATTCCTTTTGACAGATGATTCTCGTATCAGCTACTCCTATTTTCTTACCAGATGCTAGATTGAAATATGAATGTTCAATAAATCAAACAGTAGCTGTACTTTTCAATTTTTATTTCATTAGTTTGCGAGTTCACTGTTTTGTTCAAACCATATAAACGGGTTGTTTTCCGTATGACGTACCATGTCGAAAATAGTGACTGTATTGTAAAACCATGTACTTTTATACTTTTGTACATCATTATTGCGTAATATTCCTCCTACTTAACATTGTTTTTTGCATGACATGTCCTTCTGATCATATTTTCCTACACAAGCCTATCGGTTAAACTGGATTTGTACTGTACGATTGATTGATGGACCACACACTCTGTATGTAAATAAGCATGTCAAATTCTGTCCCTCACCGCTGTGACAAGTTAAACAATTTGCAGTGAAGTAGTACCATATTTATTTGCAATCAGTAGGTAATGCTACTTATTGCCACTGATGCAGGCTGTATATACTACATACTGTGTGCTTGAGGAATGTAACACCTTGCAGGTCTTTTGCTTAATCAGAAATTATGGAAACCACAGTTGTTGCTAGGAATGCTAGAGCTGAAAGAAGAGGCGCAATCAACGTGAGAAAAAGAAAAAGGTCTACAGTTTTACAGCAGGAGGGGACAACGATGAAAGATACAAGCGAGTCTCGTGGAGATGTGTCATATAGGCCAAAGATAACTTCAGGATGGAGTGGCCGTAATGGTAGGTTCTGTCGGTGTACATATTGTTATTTCATTCACGTATTAACAGACTACAACAACCGCTTTCCACTGTAACAACAACAGGGGAAAAAATGGACGAAATGCCTCACTGAGTTCACGCATCAGTGTGTTTGCAAAAATAGGAACAGGTAATGGTGTACTCTTATTCTTCCTGCCTCTTGCAAACTATAATATAACCTGGAATAACCCATTTACCCGTTGCATTTTAAACATATTTACGTTCGCTAATATCCACTTGAAATATTGTATGGTTTACGCAGTAAATTTCACTTTGCTGTTAATTAAACTTACAACGGTTCCTCTACCACTTTATTTCCTCTTGGTACGTTTAATTTACGCATTTGTGTTAACAATAGTGACTCATAAACTGATGAAACAGGAGCTGCGGTGTAGCCATGGAATTTTGGTGGTCCTACCTATGTTTGCTCAAGTTGTAATGCAACAGTTTGGTACGAAGAAAGGGACAGGAAGTCAAGAAGACCCATGAATCTGAAGTTTTCTATTTGTTGTAAGGGCGGTAAAATTAAGTTACCACGGTATAAAAAATGCCCTGACTATTTACATAACCTGCTTGATTACAATGGTGGCCGTGATAGTTCTAATTTCAGAGGGAACATACGGGTATATAATGGGATGTTTGCATTTACATCTATGGGTGGGCGTATTGATAATTCAGTGAACATAGGTCGGGGTCCTTATGTATTTAGAATTAGCGGATAGAATTATCATAAAATAGGCTCTATACTACCCACCGAGGGGCATGCTAAATTTGCACAACTATATATCTATGACACAGCCAATGAGGTTACAAATAGAGTTAATGCGCTTGGGTTGTCCGCTAGCCAGTCTACAAACCCTCATATTATTAAAAAATTATATCTATGTTTAATGACTGTAACGAGCTGGCTAAGGTGTTTCGGATGGCTAGAGACAGGTATGAGAGTAGTAGTTTGACCAATGTTTCACTTCACTTGTTGGAAAGGAGGGATATAGATGGTAGGCAGTACAATATAACAACAACTTCTGAGATTGCAACATTGGTTACAGGGAATGGTAGACGAAGTGAAGGTTATAAGGACATCATAATTGAGGAGAAAAGTGGACTGCTTAAGAGAATTAACGAGAAACACCCCAGTTTTGTGGCCATGCGGTATCCCCTCTTATTTCTCTATGCATAGGATGGTTACAGACTTAACATACCTTATTAGTCCGTTGAACCATCTGATATCGATAAGGACGACATGGTAACCATGCGTGAATATTATGCTTACATACTGCAATATAGAGAGGGAGATGGTAATACCTTGCTTTATGGTGGGAGATTGTTCTAGCAGCTAATAGTTGATGAATACTGTTGCATTGAGGAGGATAGATTGAATTGGATTAGAAATAACCAACATAACATCAGGTCTGAACTGTACAAAGGGCTGAAGGATGCGGTTGCAGCGGGTGACACATCGGCTTTGTCTATTGGCAGTAGAATGGTTTTGCCTTCTTCTTTCATTGGTGGGCTTAGGTATATGATTCAAAACTACCAAGATGCAATGGCAATTTATCGATGGGCTGGTTCTCCAGATTACTTTATCACATTTACGTGCAACTCTCAATGGCCAGAGATTAAGGATGCTTAAAGACAATATCAGGTCAAAGGGCAGAAGATAGACCAGATATAATTTCACGTGTTTTTCACATCAAGTTGCAGCAATCAATGCATGACATAAAGGAAAAAGAACATTTTGGAAAACTAAATGCAGATCCGTCACATCATGCACTAAAATTTCCTACAAAATAGTTACATACACTGACAATATTGATTAATTTTGGTAAATATTTTTACAGCTTTGTACGCTATTGAATTTCAAAAGCGTGGCTTACCTTATTCACATATCTTACTGTTTGTATGAGGAGAAGACAGACCAAAAACGACAGCTGAGGAGGATAAGGTGGTTAGTGCAGAATTACCAGACCGTGAGGCAGATCCTGTTGCATACCAATCAGTCAGTCAATTTGTGGTACATGGACCGTGCGACGTTCTTAATCCTAACTTCCCATGTATGATAAACGGTAAATGTTCAAAACATTACCCAAAATGGATCAATTATGAAACGACGTACGACAAACATGGTTTTCCAAATTACAGAAGACGTATCAATGATAACTTTGTCACCACATTATCTGGGGTTAATCTAAAAAATTGTTGGGTAATACCGCATAATGTGAGCTTAGTTATGAAGTATCAAGCACACATTAATGTTGAGATATGCAATCTTGCGAAGTCTGTTAAATATTTTTTCAAGTGCATTCACAAAGGCCACGATGGGGCAGCTGTTGTAATTGAGGAAAATAATGTTACAAACCAGAATTTTGTTCGGGAGGTGGATGAAATAAAGACTTATATAGATTATCGTTACATATCAACTTCAGAAGCAAGTTGGAGAATTTTCAAATTTGATATTTACTATCGAAAACCTGTAGTCGAACGATTGCACTTTCATTTACCTGAAGAGCAAAACGTTGTTTTTCACGATGATGATAATTTGGCCGAGGTAGTACGTCAACCTGCTGTTAACAATACTATTTTCACTGAATGGATGGAAACTAATAAAATTAGCGAAGAGGCACGGAAGTTAACATATGTAGATTTTCCTACAGAATGGGTGTGGAACAAAAAAATTGGCAAGTGGGCAGCACAGAAAAAAAAGGGACACAATAGGTAGAGTTTATTTTGCTCATCCAACATGCGGCAAACGATTTTATTTACATCTGCTGTTAAACATTATCAAATGACCAACAAGCTATGAAGAGATAAGAACCGTTAATTCCATTGTTTACGATTCTTTTAAAAGTGCATGTGTTGCACGCGGATTACTTGAAGACGATAATGAATGGAACATAGCTTTAACCGAGGCATCATGTTGGTCAACTGCAGCGTCTCTACATGAACTTTTTGTTATGTTGCTGCTTTTCTACGAAGTAACCAACCCACTACAACTTTGGAATAGAAATTGGAAAATGTTGGCGGAGGATATTGAATGGCGTCGCGTTCCTACGTACGAAGAACAAATTGATTGTTTTGATGACTGTCAACTTAAGTTGGAGACTGTACGTGAATTAGAGAAGATAATGAGTAAAAGTGGTAGATCTGTAGCAGAATTTAACTTCATCCCTCCATTGGACCTTATTTCAATTTTCACAGGTCAGTGTAGCTTACTAACAGCTGAAAATGATTATGATATGGAAATGTTGAAAGCTGGGGCACAACTGCTTCCGTCGTCTTTTGATTTTGAACAACAAAAGATATTTAACACTGTACGTGATTCTGTTGCCCGAAACGAAGGTGGTTTCTTCTTTGTTTACGGAAGTGGGGGTACAGGTAAAACTTTTCTATGGAAAACCATTATCACTTACTTCAGAGCAGAAGGGAAGATTGTTTTAGCTGTCGCTTCTTCTGGTATAGCGTCCTTACTTTTACCTGGCGATAGAACCGCCCATTCAAAATTCAAAATTCTACTCATTGTGGATGATAATTCAACATGCAATATATCAAAACAATCTCCTTTAGGAAAGTTGCTCAAATCTACTAATTTAATTATTTGGGATGAAGCACCTATGATGCATCGTAATTCCCTTGAGGCATTTGAAAAAAGTTTACAGGATATAATGCAGTTTGGTACTGATGACGGACCTTCCAGGCTTTTCGGAGGAAAGACGGTTTTACTGGGAGGTGATTTCAGACAAACTTTGTCAGTAGTTCAGAAAGGTACTAGAGATATGGTGGTCTCCGCTTCCATCAGCAATTCGTATCTATGGTCAAAGTGTAAGGTTTTCATCCTCACAAGAAAGATGAGACTACAACGTTCAACATGCAACTCCCGTGAAATAGAGAAAGTTGAGAAGTTTGCACAATGGGTGCTTGACATTGGAGATGGAAACATGGAAGCAGTTTCACTAGACGGTGACGATGATCCTTCTTGGATTACATACCTTCTGAATATCTTTTCGACGCTGGAGATTGTGGTTTTAAAATATGGTTGACATGATATGTCCTGATTTGCATAATAGGTTACCAAACAAAGAGTATTTACGCACACGGTGCATGCTCGCTACGACTAATGAATTTGTTGAGGAAATTAACTCCTACATCCTTTCTCAAATTAACGGTGAATTAAGATTCTATTTCAGTGCTGATTCCATTAGTCCTATCGAATTTCTTAACACTCTAAAAATCTCTGGATTACCTAACTACATTCTGCAGTTGAAGATTGGAGTTCCAATTATGTTGTTATGAAATTTGAACCAGAGGTTAGGCCTTTGCAATGGAACACGGTTAATTGTAACTCAACTTGCTGAAAGGGTTATTGAAGCAGACATAATTACTGGTACTAATATCGGTACAAAGGTACTCATTCCTCGCATCATCCTCACATCTGCGGATACAAAATGGCCATTTGTGTTACGTTGGCGACAATTCCCCGTGAAGGTTTGCTTCTCAATGACGATAAATAAAAGCCAAGGACAAACATTAGAGAATATAGGCATTTATTTGCCCATCCCTGTTTTCAGCCATAGTCAGCTGTATGTTGCCATATCAAGAACATCTTCGTACCAGGGTATTAATTTTTTAATTGGTCAGTTGGAGGGTGGACGTCGTGGGCTAACCAAAAATATTGTATATAAAGAAGTTTTCAATGTTTATCAGGTAATCACACCTAACATTATTTACTACATGCATTTTACTACTGACTTTCACAATCAATTATTTTAACTTTCTTCCTTCTACTTTTAGGCTGAGGTTACGGAGGAAGAAAATGAGGTTACATGACCGGTTTCTGTTGTATATATTTTTATGGACTACCAACTATTCATCTACACACTGCAAATTCATTTATCCCTACTTCATGCACTCTCCACCCTCACTACTACTATATGAATTTCTATTGTATCTTTTTTTCCCCTGAACTTGGATATTTGTAACTTACTGGTATGATATATTCATTCTTAACACAGCTCATTACCCGTTTTGGCTGTTTTCTCTTCCACACCTATAGTTTCAAATGGTCTCTGTTTGATGCCCATATGTAACGATTATTACTAACCGGATGGATGACAGTATGTGTGCACAGTCTGTCATACGTTAAAACCTTATTACTGTCCACCGCATTGGAAAATGTAGCGGGTCAATTACATACAATATTCACACATTTAATTCTCACTAGCTTTGAGTTAATTTAAAATTCTACGTTATCAGTTTGTGTCCACTGTGTTGTTTACTGCATATTCTATTTCAAGCTAACAACGCTAACCTCCCATTCTACACTTCTAACGTGAACGCGTCATCCGTAACTGCTATTATGTGCAGTAGTATTGCAAGAACACAGATTTTTCCACTGACACCTACTATTCCAATATGGTCGGTTTTGCGTATTACTTGAATAATTCTAATTATTGGTTGAGATTGTGGACAAAATAATTGGTGACAAGGGAATCGAGCTCATCAGGATTACCATTTGCTACATTGATTTTGATATTATATAGCTGTTTCACTTACTGTTTGTACAGTTTTTTCCTAATGAAATCCTCCAAGTTCGACAAAATTGATTTTTGGCAAAGTCAGTAGCCGCTAAAGTTTGATCTCAGTCCACTACCACTCTTCCACACATATTCAGGAATTTGGAGTAGATGGCTGACATCTCTCTTCTTCTGAGGTAATCATCGAAAGTGATTGAGCGTTAAATCTACAATTTAATTTAATTTCATCCCCATGCTGACCACCAATCTTGGATCCAAGACCGACTGTGTAACATTTTGCTCAAACACACATTTACTACAACTCATGTTCTGATCCAATTTGTCACGTCTACTTGGTTTAGGTAATTTTCCGGTCTTCTACTGTTTAATTATCGTTTTTATGTGTTATTTCTAATAATGGTAGTTTTAAACATGAGATTTTATTTTACTGTCATTTCTTATTTACTTTTTAATATATAAACCATATTTCTATACCAAATTATGCTCATAACTGTTATACTAATCCTATATGAAACGGAATCCTATCTTCAAACTATCATCTTATACAACTATTTTGGTCTCTTTTATTAGGTTTTCTTTATGACTTTTTCGGTTCAAATATGTTTAGTTTTACTTATGTATTTAGAGAAATGGATGCTCATTTTTGTTTCACTTTTTGTACTTCAATCTCAGGTTTAGTGCACTGTAATTGTTTTGTCTTCTTAGTATTATTTTTATAATTACTACTGCTACAGATATTATTATGTTAAAGGTATCTTCATGGCTTTTTTAACCATTTACGTCAAACTGTTTTATGGTGGTATGGTAGTATTTGCATCATTGCCATTTTATAGTCTTATTTTTTTATAACCTGTGCATTTATGTGTAGAGGATTTAGATCCCGTTTCTTTATGTTCTGGTGTTCATTCAATAAAATACACGTCATTTTCCAGCTAAAACCATCAAGAGCTGCAATTTTAGTTTAATGCGCTTTATCTTATAATTGGTTCCCATTAGCATATTATTAGTAATAAAAACAGAGTGAGAACCGTTCGTCCATAACTATCATTATATGATCATTTTAACTACAGACATGTAGTATTACTAATTAATCGATATCAGTAGATTTAGGTATATGGATTTGTTGAACCTTCAACTACCATGGTTTCACCGAGAATTATTGTTTAGTCATATTATATGTATCGTAAAATAAGTTATTATGTGTTTTTTAGATTACATACATATGGAAACTATATTTTGTTAATTTTGACCTACTGATTTAATAACTCTGTCTACTTAAATTGCAGGCCTTCATGTTGCTAGCGTCTTTGTTAAAGAAATGTCGCCCGTGAAAGTTAGGTCCCTTTCAATTGGTATTGAGTAAAAGCATTTGAGATTCTATTATAAATTCATTACCGTTATGCACTAAATAATGATCTTACTCCCTTTCTTTTATAACCACTCACCCATAGTCAGTTACTCAGCCATTGCGATTGACTTAACAAAATATGAACAAAGTTTTTCTGATATATAGTCCGTTATGTAATGATTAAATTACTACCCAAAATTTACTATTAATATACCTTTTTTGCACTGTAATTTGTATATTACATGGTAAACAAGTTTATTGTAAGTTAAACTTCTCTTTTTCGTTAGTGTTTAAACTTTAAGTTTTAAATGCTACCGTAGAGTAGACAATCATTTCCTAAATTTGTTTATCAATAAACCGGCCGCTATTGTGATAAAGAATGGTAAGGTATCAATAATGCACACTCATGCATGTCAACTTTCGCTATCCACATTAAACTACAACTATATGATGCTTTTTTGTATGTCCATTAACTAACATCAACATATTACATACCACGGAAACGTTTTTCGTAAACTTGGTTTCTTACATCTGTATTTTTCTTCAAAATAAAAGTTAGAATATCACATATACAATTACTTTGTTCTTCCAGAATAAGCGCATATCGCCATATAAACGTAGAATCATGCTTTTTGAAAAACTTACCAAGGATAAATTATAACCAAATTATGAATAACATGATTCTGCTTTCAAAATCGTTTGATGAACGATCAGATTCTGTACTCAAAATGAATGTATCGCGTAAGGCACCAAAATTACGAGTTAGCTGATTCTATAAATTATATCTTGGAATATTTAACTTACATGCCATGGTTTAGCTTTTAAAAAGGTGGTTATTGAGTTTGTGCTTATGCTATTTTATTATATCCACTGTTTACCATTAGTATATCATCACCCATATTAGCATAAAAGTATTGCTCATTTAGCCCTTAATTTTATGTTAGACCATTATTGTAGTATTATACGGTTTTAGGTGACCGGTCTGTACTTGCTTACTCTTACCTCGACATTTTTACCTTTGGTTGACTTTGTTAATATACATGTTTGATTCAACACTTTGGCCTATAATGATTATACAAACGATACTTGCAATATATTGGATTATCTCAAAAACTATTCATGATATGGTCTTATGTTCCTATTATTAGCATATGCATATTATATTTTCATATTTAAAATACAAATAGTATTTACATCATCAAACGATAAAGTTGTACATGTCAGGCTAAAATACTGCTTCAGTTCCCAAGTGGTATCTATTGAAGATTATATACTTCTATTTCAACTAGATAGAGAAGAGTAACAGCATGATGAGTATGCAAGTTGACAAAAACAAAAAAATGAAGGATATGGTAATAGACTTAGCAATGCATGGCTCATTATGATTGTTTTAGATTTCTATCCAGATCTTTCTGGTAAATTTTTGTAGGTTCATTATGGTATTTTATCTTTGCTCTTTTATTCCATAAATATCTTGCTACCATAACATAAATTATGAATTCCACAATTAGTAACTAACAAATGCTTATGAAGATGCTGAATGATTCCCAATTTATTGCAAAATTGTTATTTAATTTCTATGTAAAATTTTATAATACTTGTCATATGTTACATGCTGTTGATGGTTAATCCTCTCAAGCTAGGAGATACCCTATACTGAAGTTATTGATGAATGTTGGACTAAAATGATCCCAGCTTCCTGTATCACTTCTCTATTCATATCTCCTTCCAAAATTTTCATTCGATATTTTATGTCATGTCTTTATGTTATACTGCATCCAAATATATATAAAACTTAGTCACATATTGAAGTGTGTTGTTATAACTGTAGAATAATAAATTGGAATCAGTCCATTGTAAACTACAAAAAATAATTATTCTAATATAAAACACTTAGTTTTAAGTAGATAATGAGTAAACTTTACATTGTGCTACAAGCTAGGGAGCGATTACTTTGTACGGTCTTAGCTCCAGCAAATAGTATCTAACTTCTTCATTTAATTTACTGCATCAGATATGAGTACCATGACTAAATATTGTCTCTTTATATTCAGCTTACTTCTTTTATAAGCCCAAAATCTAAAAATATAACTTAAGCAATTTAATATTATCTTATTCAATCAACCCAACTATTTCGAGAAGGTATAACCATATAAGAGAGTAATATTTCAGATGCATAATTTATGTTATGACTATATAATGCACTTATATCTTTTATGCATATCTGAAATTGGTGTTAAGCAAATAAGTTATGCAGGGAAATGGGACGAGGGTGTTGAGAATACTGTTACATGTTTTACTGTTACTAGCATACAGTCAATATTAATTCATCTTCCATAGTTCAAAATACTCAATGATTCTCAAGTGTTGCTCTTCACATCTTATGTTTACTTAACATTCACATCCTACATAAAAACATCTAGGAAACCTTTTTTGTGTATATGATATTCTCCTCATTTATAAACACTTATAGAGCACTACTATTTAGGTAATGAATTATAAATATTTAATCTACGAAATAAATTAATTATACAGCATTCATTTAGTTACAACCCCGTGGCCTCAAATAATTAACAATTTATTACTGTCAACGTTCTTAGTACTTAACGACGTCTCTAAATTTTTTTCTTCATACTGTTTCTTTGTTACGTCCTTCGTCTGTTATTTCCTCAAAATTTGATGGAGCTCAGAATTTGATGGGCTTTACGAAGTAGAGAACGGCCAATAAACTTAGGATTGCGTACAATAGAATTGATACTAGGTGCACTTAGCATAACTAGAACTTATTTGCAGTCGACTATTGGATTAACGGAATAGGAAACAGTAGTTAATTATGGAAAAAGTTTACAATTTTTTGTTTCATTCTATAACTTCCACATAATGATCTCATATTCGTTCATCAGTGTTATATCAACATGTCAATTTCAAACCTTTTACAATTGCATCGCCTGTATTGCTTCTGACAAACAAGACATAATTGGTTTAATATCGCATGTACTGCACATGCCACCTACCCTCAATTTGTTAAGTCTGTGTGTGATGACATAATGAACATATCTGCAGTTGTATATCCTTTCTCCTGTTGTTTATTACAACTATACATATGTGGTGTTGATTGCAGCGCGGCTGCCCATGGCTACTTTGCCCAATGCTATTAATTGACGTGTTACAAACACTATACATGTCACGACCCGTCTTCCACTAACCAGAAAGTCGTATCATGAATTAAGAAAGAAAGGGATAGAAAGAGAAAGAAAGAGAAGAAAGAAGAAACAACACATCAAAATCTAAATAGCGGAACGAATAAATTATATTAATAACAAAATTTTTACATAGATATACAACAACTATCAGAGTTACACAGATTTATACAACACATACTAGACAATTATAAACACTTGTCTAGTTATTACAACACAGCACAAAACAACTCAAACAAACGACTCAGAGATACCAACACAGCGAAAACTAGATAACTATAACGCAGAAGCCTCCTGCTCCATTGCTCCTCCATAATTCGTCAAGCTAACCTGAATCCCTTGGCTACTCGTAAAAATTTGAGTACCCAAGAGTTTAAGAAAACAGAAATAAACTCCGGGTCAGACATGGGTCTGGTGTGAGTAACAGGTTAAAGTTGCTTAACTTTTGAAAACCTTTTGAAAAGAAAGGTATCACGTAAGACTTCCCATACATAAACATGGAAAAGTTTTTACCTTACGCTAACCAAAACATTTGATAGGAAATCCAATGATATTATAATAGTGTCTAGGGTTTTCAAGTAAAATACAGAAATAGCTGGAATGCTTACATCTCACATTCCAACACAGTTGGGCACAACTAATACGTACGTCACTTATTGGATTTTGGATTCCATACAATGGTAGGACTACTGGGGTACCGCCCGTCATAGTACGTGGCCTAGATCACCGTACTGAGGAGTACGCCCGCTCCTCTGCAACACAAGACCGGAACCATCCCTTAGTGGACAGTCCCGAACAAGACAACCCTGGCAGTTGTCGCGAATCAACCGCCTCACAGAGCCGAATAAAAAGGGACCTCTAGACAGGGGGAAATCTTGTCCTGAAATGGGAATGACCCACCTAGCCTTGCTGCACCTCCCCTGTTTTAGCCATTCCCGATTGATGAGGCTTGAGGCTACGATTACCTTTAGAGAACACATCTCTTAGAATGCTCATCGTCCACCTGACGATGTTCTGAAAGCATTCAATCCATACAAGTTCGTTCCGGGTTCGAACGAAACCGAAGGCATTATCTCGTTACACTCATTTTGGAATCACCCTCAGAGTTAACGACAATAACCATTGCACTCTAAATCTTCACCTTCACTTGAGATTCACGACCTATCGTTAATTTGGATCGATGTGGTTTTCGGATATCCAAATATGGAAACCCGATCCCGGTCTCATCGAAATCCAAAACGCCATCTTTTAGGTCCAAGTTGTTTTAAGTTTAAATCAATTCAATTTAATTATCTATATACACACAGATAGATAATCCACATCATCACAATAGAAAATCATCACCACAGATAATCCATATTATCATTATCAGAAGATAATCCAATTCATCATCACAATGCAACCAATGCATCCATATCACACATCATTACTAATCTCATATCTGAGATTCAAACCATCCAAGAAAATTTATATCATCCATATATAAACAAGGATTAATAATCACACCATATATAATTAATTTAAAATGAATTAAATTAATTACATCATCTCTAATTAATTTAAAGTAAATTAAATTAATTACCTCAATCTATAATCCTGCTTATACAACCATTGATTTCAAACCAATCAACTTAATTAATTAACCACTAATTAATTCCCTTGATTAATCACCCTTGATTAATCATCCTTTAATTACATTTCAGTAATTAATTCACAAATTAATTATTCTTAATTAAATACAGTAACTAACCTTTAATTACTTTTATTAATTAATTATAATTAATCACATTAATCCTTAATTAATTATATTAAATAATTGCTCCAATCATTTATCATTAATTAATTAATCTTAATTAATTAATCTTAATCACATCATTAATTATATTAATTAATGATTCCTAATTGCATTTTAAATAAATCAACTTCGTTAAGTAATTAACCTTAATTATTAATCACTTTGATTAATTAACTTCAGTAATTAATTATTCTTTAATTACTGTATTGAGTAAATTGATTACTCCTAAATTAATTATATTTAAATAATTATATCATTTATTAGTAATTAATTACCCTTAATTAATTACATTACTTAATTATTTATTTTCTAAATAACTAAATCAATAATTGCTTAAATTAATTACACCAAGTAATTAATTATTAATTTCTTTCACAAAGAAATTATACTCCATAATAATTACACAACAATTAACCTCAATTCTTTCATACTTCAATACATTTAGTAATTACTCATCTTAATTACTTCTTTAAGTAATTATCCTTCATTAATTACTTATCAACCCATCAATGATTATTATAAATTAATTAAACTTAATTAATTAATTTAAACTAATTAAATAAATTAATTAATTATAATAAGTAATTAATAACTTTAATTACTTCACAAAGTAACCATACTTAACCGAATTCTATAATGATTATCAAATTTAATTAATCTAATTAATTATCAAAATTAATTACATTAATTAATTAACAAATAATCCTAAGTTAATAACCTTCATTAACTTACCAAAAATTCCCTTAATTACCTTACTTAAGTAATTAACTTAAATTAATAAATATTAATCATAAATTTATTAATCTTTAATAATCATTTAATTGATTACTATTTATTTAATTAATTTAACTTAATTAATCTTAACCTCTTGATAAATTAATTTCCAATCATTAATTAAAATCTTAACTTATTTAATTAATGATCTTATTCCCAAATTAATTAATCTTAATTAATTAACTTCAACCTTAATTAATTAATTTCAAAATCCTTATTTAATTAATTAAATTAATTAATTAATTAACCATCTAATTTCCTTACTAATTTAATAAACCAAAATCATTTAAATCTTTGATTTTATTATAAGTAAAACATTTCTTATTAATAATTTAATTATCATTAACAAAGAAATAATTAGAAAAACTTACTTTAAAATTTGTTTCTAAATTTCTTTTAAAATGTAAATTTAAAATGAAAACCAAACTTAACTTTATCAAAGTTTTAAAATCATTCTAAAACCTTTTTAAAACTTGCGCTAAATAATTTCTCATTTTATAAAAGGAATTTAAACCTATATTTATTTAAGATACAAATCATGTTTAAAATATGATTCAACATCAAAAGCTGTTTAAACATTTCAAAATTTTAAAAACTTCTTTTATTTTCAAAACATGATTCAAATTTGGATCTTGTTTCCAGATTTAAACCTATGTTTAAATCTTCTATTTTAAATTAATGCTTTATCTTTACTTTCAGATTATTTTAAACCCTTTTTAAGTTGTTTAAACATTTTAATTTAAAAAGTTGAAATTAAATTTAAAAATTGAATTCAAATCTAGTTTGAAATTCATACTTTAATTTTAAGTTTAAATTCTGTTTTAAAAACCCTGCTCCAAATTTTAAAACAAATTGAATTGGAAAAATATGCAAGTTTCTCTGAAACCTGTAATTTTAAAAATTCCCGAGTCCCCTGCATTTGACTTCGGGTACAACCCTGATCAACTTCGAGTAACAACTCAAATTACTCGAGTATTAACCCAAGTGCAAAACTACTGCAAAACCCAAAACCTTCCCTGTCACCATCTTCTTCACCGTGCACATGCACGGTGGTCTTGGCCACCTCCGTCCACCACCCAGATAGCAAACAAGTCGACACTTGCCCAAAGATCATCAACGATCATCCAAAACTCCACAAACATCAAGAGATCAAATTTGAGTTCAAAACCTGAACATACCGGAACACTATCCCTATCAAACTCACAAACCTGGAAAACCCCCACTCTTCCTCCTCCGACCATCGGAGGCTCTGCAACGCCTTACAACTCCTCTTCGACACCTAAGCAGCCATCACCCCAAAAATCACTGCACTCCGTCACTTGTAGCCTTCATGCCAATCAAAACACCCCACTGCCCATAAACTAGGTTCAGAACTTTCCCCTCTTTTACACTTCCCAGTAAGTACAGTAATGCACATAAATCTCAACACTCAAAATTGTAACTTTGGTTTTAAAAATCACATTTCGGTTTTAGTTTTTGATTCAAGCACCTGAAACTAAGAAACAATCAACTTGGATTTGTCTGATTTCAGTTTACTTGTTATTACCTTGTTTCCACTAAAACTACAGGTATTTTATTTATTTATTTTATCTTGAACAAAATCTTAAACTTATAATTTATGATATATTAAACATACATTGTTCAAATCTCTTGTATTATTAAAGATTAATTTAAGAACACTTAAGTTTTTCTTTTAAAATTTTGGACCTGGAACTTAGAAGAATACTGTAATAATCATAGAACGATAAACTTATACTCATATACTCAATACAATTCATATTACAGGAACAAACATATATCATCATAACTATACTTGAGTTTTTAAACTAATGAGGTTAATCATACAAATCAACATGAAATCCAGGTAAACATACACAATTCATAAATCAAGCAACAATTTAATGCTTAAATTTTTGAAAAGAAAAATGTTACTCACCAGGGAAAATGAGGACATAGCCTATATTTTTGAAAACTGTTTTGAAGGCTTCTTAGAATTTGATAAAAACTTTGGTGTTTACTGATTTAAACTTGCATGCAGGCTTGAACAAATCCAGACTCCTTTTTACTTTTGAATTTGAACTTGCATGTAGGCCATTTGAAACTTGAACTAGCTTCAGATTTAATCTTTATATTCCCAGATTTAAAGAAATGCAGAGGCTACTTGTTTGATGATTAAATTTGCATGCAGGTCATTTCCTTTGCATTTGAAAATGGTTTACAGAGGATTGCTTGCATTACAGATTCAGGTTTGCAGGCAATAAGGAATTACAGGTTTGATGATCTTTTTGAACTGGATTTTAATTTGGGGAGGAAATTCAGTTTTAACATGATTTTACTTTTGGTATTGGAGAGTTTTAGAGACAAATTTGTTTTAGCTGAAAACATATTTTCTTACTTTTGAAAAAAAATGGAGATTAGAAAGAAGGAGATTAAAAAAAACATGCTTATATATAAGTGAAATGGGTTTATTTAAAAATTAAAAGAAAATTAAAAATAAAAGACACTTGTTAAAAAAAACACTTGTTACACTAGTCATTTAATTCAATTACACTTGTCATTACACCCCTTAGTTTAATAACACGTGTCTTGAAATTAATATTATTTGTTTTTATTCATTTTAAAGGTAATTGAAATCCTCTTTATTTATTAAATACATATACATATACATATACATATATATATATATATATATATATAAAGTAATTTCATAAATAAATGTATATGCATTTCTTTTTAATGAAATAAAACAATTTATATAAAAATGAAAGCTTATTTATAAAATTTAAATACGTTTATTCATTTGAATTTAAAAATTAATTCAAATTTAAATGCTATTAATACATTTTAAAAAAATCCATTTAAAACTAATTTATATTAACATACTTAATTTTTAAAATAATAATAATATTGTCTTTTAAAATCTATCTATATTTATACTTTTACTATTATTTTAAAAAGTAACATATTTATCAATTTAAATCATTTATAAAAGAAATCATAAATTACTTATCTTATTTATCTTAATTAAAAGACTTGATGTTTAATATATAAATGGTATTTTAAATTTCCATATATAATTCAAAACTATAATTATTAAGCTATATTCAAAAAGAAATAAAATAAACTTTTGTTTATCTTATTAAAATTTAAACTATGCTTTAAATATATTTTAAACAATTTAAAAACAATTATTTAAGTATCTTAAAACCAAATAGTTAGTTATTAAATAGTTTTTGAATAGTTATTTATTAAATAAAATTATAAATTTCCAATTTATCCAAATGAATATTAGAATTTAAAAACAAGATTTTATTTGTTTATTAATCTACAAATCAAAACTTATCTATCTGCAATATATACAAATTTATATATACATTATAAATAGAAAGCATTTATTAGCTTTTTTAAAAGATAAAATTCACCAATTAAACATTTATTTAATTGAATCATTAAATATAATCAAATTTTATTAACAGAATTTATCAAATCAATTTAATTTTAAATATATATTATTAAATTGATATTGACAAAATTTCCGGGATATCACATTCCTCCCTCTTAAAAGAATTTCGTCCCCGAAATTTAAAAGCAAAGGTAATTTAATACTCTACTAAAGATTTTAAATTTAAACACAAGCATATATCAATTATATTCTAACAACCAAAACAACCAATTTATTAAATCAAACAAATTAATTATCCAAAAAAAAATTCTGGATAAAATCTTCTCGAGTTTCCCCAAGTGTATATATATATCGGGATACTCGCTCTACAAAATCCAAACAATCTAAACTACGAAGCTACAGAGCTCCACCTTATCTAGATCTACAAAACTAGACAAGATATCATACTACAAACGAGTCTGACTCAACAACCAAACCTTCCAGAACAGCTGATTCCATAACCAGAAATAACTCATACACGTACTCCCTCAGAGATACGTGAAACCCATCCAATCCAATTATCCAATTGGCAATTCAGCTCTTGAAAACCAAACACCAATCCAACCAAAACACAGAAGAGATCCAAAACAAATCTCCGACTTTGGAATCCAAATTCCTTCGTCTCTTAACCATAAATCTCTTCGTATGATCCTGGGCTTCCCATATCCAAACTGATCAGCTTAACCTTAGCTAATGTCCCCAAAAAGAAACAAGCTGGACCAAAAACAGCCCAACCTAATGATCTCCTCAAGAGCAATCCAAAACCAAATACACAACTCTACTCTTCAAATCTCAGAAGAACAAACTCACTTCTTCTATCCGAAAAAGACAAAACAGAAACACTTCCAAACTGCTTCCGCTGCACAACTCTGATCTGAAAAAGAAGAAACTGCTGATGAAGAACACGAGCATAGTCTGGACAACACATCCCAGAATATGGTTCAACAGATCCATAAAAGAAAACCCAAAAGTTCCACCAATCCTGAGCTGCTTCACCAATCCTATCTCAAAGAACCATCCTTCTACTAGCTGATCCACCGGACAACACTCCTGGAATCCAGTCGATAAGAAAAATCAATCTCCAAATGCAGACAAACCTCTGACTTCTCAGAAGACATCCAGAAAATCCTAATGATCCAAGAGAACACTCAAACAATCGCAAGTAACTTTTGCAATTAATCCCGACCAATTCCAGAAGAAAATTGTTCTCTCTTTACCAAACAGAACAGCTTACTCTTAATTAGCCAATCCACCGAAGAAATGGATCCACTCTGCTGCTTCTAAATTCCACCTCAAAAAAACTGCTAAGCCAGAAGACTTCCTGCCAACACAGAATACTCCGAGCTGAAATACAGATTCCAATTCCAAAGATTTCCTAATCCAAAGCTCTTCGAGAAACTTGGGGATCAAAGCCAAACACAAACAACCAGCTGGATTCTGCCACATCACCGAAGCAGACACACTTCCTAAAACTTGTTCCAAAGAAAACATCTTCGGAAACATCCATAGTCACTGCGTCTCATCACGCAGCTACCACTTCCTGAGGTATCAAAATACCATCACACACTTCTGCCAAACCGACAGATCCAAATTCTACTCATCCAACTTCAAAGATAAACTCTGAACCTTTACAGGTTACCTTCAGATATCGATGAAATCCTTCACCAAACTACAAAACTCACTCGAGACGGTATTAGGTCTACAGTCTCGACAGATACACTTCCAACTCAACATTCAAACTCCAACCAAAAGTAGTAGTCGTGTTACACACACCACTACCTTATCTACCTTTATAACTTATATTGGAAAACCCGAACAGGTAACCCAATAGGTAGGTAGAAATAAATAAATATAGATATATAGATATAAAATTACAAATACATTCTCTCAAGATAGACACCACTCCAGAGCCTAGGTATTCACTCAACCTAATGCTCTGATACCAACTGCCACGACCCATCTTCCACTCAGAAAGACGTATCATGAATTAAGAAAGAAATGGATATAAAGAGAAAGAAAGAGAAGAAAGAATAAACAACACATCAGAATCTAAACAACGGAACAAATAAATTATATTAATAACAAATTTTTTACATAGATATACAACAACTATCAGAGTTACACAGATTTATACAACACATACTGGACAGTTATAAACACCTGTCTAGTTATTACAACACAGCACAAAACAACTCAAACAAACGACTCAGAGATACCAACACAGTGGAAACTAGATAACTATAACGCAGCCTCCTACTCCATTGCTCCTCCATAATTCGTCAAGCTAACCTGAATCCCTTGGCTACTCGTAAACATTTGAGTACCCAAGAGTTTAAGAAAATAGAAATAAACTCCGGGTCAAACATGGGTCTGGTGTGAGTAACAGGTTAAAGTTGCTTAACTTTTGAAAACCTTTTGAAACGAAAGGTATCACGTAAGACTTCCCACACATAAACATGGAAAAGTTTTTACCTTACGCTAACCAAAACATTTGATAGGAAATCCGATGATATTATAATAGTGTCTAGGGTTTTCAAGTAGAATACAGAAATAGCTGGAATGCTTACATCTCATGTTCCAACATAGTTGGGCACAACTAATACGTATGGCACTTTTTCGATTTTGGATTCAATACAATGGCAGGGCTACTGGGGTACCGCCTGTCACGGTACGTGGCCTAGATCACCATACCGAGGAGTACGCCCGCTCCCCTGCAACACAAGATCGGATCCATCCCTTACTGGACAGTCCCGAACAAGACAACCCTGGCAGTTGTCGCGAATCAACCGCCCCACACAGCCGAATAAAAAGGGACCTCTAGACAGTGGAAAATCTTGTCCTGAAATTGGCATGACCCACCTAGCCTTGCTGCACCTCCCCTGTTTTAGCCATTCTCGGTTGACGAGGCTTGAGGCTACGATTACCTTTAGAGAACACATCTCTTAGAATGCTCATCGTCCACCTAACGATTTTCTGAAAGCATTCAATCCATACAAGTTCGTTCTGGGTTCGAACGAAACCGAAGGCATTATCTCGTTACACTCATTTTGGAATCACCCTCAGAGTTAACGACGATAACCCTTGCACTCTAAATCTTCACCTTCACTTGAGATTCAAGACCTATCGTTAATTTGGATCGATGTGGTTTTCGGATATCCAAATATGGAAACCCGATCCCGGTCTCATTGAAATCCAAAACGCCATCTTTTAGGTCCAAGTTGTTTTAAGTTTAAAACAATTCAATTTAATTATCTATATACACACAGATAGATAATCCACATCATCATAATAGAAAATCATCACCACAGATAATCCATATTATCATTATCAGAAGATAATCCAATTCATCATCACAATGCAACCAATGCATCCATATCACACATCATTACTAATCTCATATCTTAGATTCAAACCATCCAAGAAAATTTATATCATCCATATATAAACAAGGATTAATAATCACACCATATATAATTAATTTAAAATGAATTAAATTAATTACATCATCTCTAATTAATTTAAAGTAAATTAAATTAATTACCTCAATCTATAATCCTGCTTATACAACCATTGATTTCAAGCCAATCAACTTAATTAATTAACCACTAATTAATTCCCTTGATTAATCACCCTTGATTAATCATCCTTTAATTACATTCAAGCAATTAATTCACAAATTAATTATTCTTAGTTAAACACAGTAATTAACCTTTAATTACTTTTATTAATTAATTATAATTAATCACATTAATCCTTAATTAATTATATTAATTAATTACTCCAAACATTTATCATTAATTAATTAATCTTAATTAATTAATCTTAATCACATCATTAATTATATTAATTAATGATTCCTAATTACATTTTAAATAAATCAACTTCATTAAGTAATTAACCTTAATTATTAATCACTTTGATTAATTAACTTCAGTAATTAATTATTCTTTAATTACTGTATTGAGTAAATTGATTACTCCTAAATTAATTATATTTAAATAATTATATCATTTATTAGTAATTAATTGCCCTTAATTAATTACATTACTTAATTATTTATTTTCCAAATAACTAAATCAATAATTGCTTAAATTAATTACACCAAGTAATTAATTATTAATTTCTTTCACAAAGAAATTATACCCCATAATAATTACACAACAATTAACCTCAATTCTTTCATACTTCAATACATTTAGTAATTACTCATCTTAATTACTTCTTTACGTAATTATCCTTCATTAATTACTTATCAACCCATCAATGATTATTATAAATTAATTAAACTTAATTAATTAATTTAAATTAATTATATAAATTAATTAATTATAATGAGTAATTAATAACTTTAATTACTTCACAAAGTAATCATACTTAACCAAATTCTATAATGATTATCAAACTTAATTAATAATTAATTATCAAAATTAATTACATTAATTAATTAACAAATAATCCCAAGTTAATGACCTTCATTAACTTACCAAAAATTCCCTTAATTGCCATACTTAAGTAATTACCTTAAATTAATAAATATTAATCATAAATTTATTAATCTTTAATAATCATTTAATTAATCACTATTTATTTAATTAATTAAGTTTTTAACTTAATTAATCTTAACCTCTTGATAAATTAATTTCCAATTATTAATTAAAATATTAACTTATTTAATTAATGATCTTATTCCCAAATTAATTAACCTTAATTAATTAACTTCAACCTTAATTAATTAATTTCAAAATCCTTATTTAATTAATTAATTAAATTAATTAATTAACCATCTAATTTCCTTACTAATTTAATAAACCAAAATTATTTAAATCTTTGATTTTATTATAAGTAAAACATTTCTTATTAATAATTTCATTATCATTTACAAAGAAATATTTAGAACAACTTACTTTAAAATTTGTTTCCAAATTTCATTTTAAAATATAAATTTAAAATGTAAACCAAACTTAACTTTATCAAAGTTTTAAAAACATTCTAAAACCTTTTTAAAACTTATGCTAAATAATTTCTCATTTTATAAAAGGAATTTAAACCCATATTTATTTAAGATACAAATCATGTTTAAAATATGATTCAACATCAAAAGCTGTTTAAACATTTCAAAATTTTAAAAACTTTTATTTTCAAAACATGATTCAGATTTGGATCTTGTTTCCAGATTTAAGCCTATGTTTAAATCTTCTATTTTAAATTAATGCTTTATCTTTACTTTCAGATTATTTTTAACCCTTTTTAAGTAGTTTAAACATTTTAATTTAAAAAGTTTAAATTAAATTTAAAACTTGAATTCAAATCTAGTTTGAAATTCATACTTTAATTTTAAGTTTAACTTCCGTTTTAAAAACCCTGCTCCAAATTTTAAAACAAATTGAATTGGAAAAATATACAGGTTTATCTGAAACCTGTAATTTTAAAAATACCCGAGTCCTCTGCATTTGACTTCGGGTACAACCCTGATCAACTTCGAGTAACAAGTCGAATTACTCGAATATTAACCCGGGTGCAAAACTACTGCAAAACCCAAAACCTTCCCTGTCACCATCGTCTTCACCGTGCAGATGTACGGTGGTCTTGGCCACCTCTGGCCACCACCCAGATAGCAAACAAGTCGACACTTGCCCAAAGATCATCAACGATCATCCAAAACTCCACAAACATCAAGAGATCAAATTTGAGTTCAAGACCTGAACATACTGGAACACTATCCCTATCAAACTTACAAACCTGGAAAACCCCCACTCCTCCTCCTCCGGCCATCGGAGGCTCTGCAACGCCGTCCAACTCCTCTTTGACACCTAAGCAGCCATCATCCCAAAAATCACTGCACTCCGTCACTTGTAGCCTTCATGCCAATCAAAACACCCCACTGCCCATAAACTAGGTTCAGAACTTTCCCCTCTTTTACACTTCCCAGTAAGTACAGTAATGCACATAAATCTCAACACTCAAAATTGTAATTTTGGTTTTAAAAATCACATTTCGGTTTTAGTTTTTGATTCAAGCACCTGAAACTAAGAAACAATCAACTTGGATTTGTCTGATTTCAGTTTACTTGTTATTACCTTGTTTCCACTAAAACTACAGGTATTTTATTTATTTATTTTATCTTGAACAAAATCTTAAACTTATAATTTATGATATATTAAACATACATTGTTCAAATCTCTTGTATTATTAAAGATTAATTTAAGAACACTTAAGTTTTTCTTTTAAAATTTTGGACCTGGAACTTAGAAGAATACTGTAATAATCATAGCACGGTAAACTTATACTCATATACTCAATATAATTCATATTACAGGAACAAACATACATCATCATAACTATACTTGAGTTTTTAAACTAATGAGGTTAATCATACAAATCAACATGAAATCCAGGTAAACATACACAAGTCATAAATCAAGCAACAGTTTAATACTTAAATTTTTGAAAAGAAAAATGTTACTCACCAGGGAAAATGAGGAAAGAGCCTATATTTTTGAAAAATGTTTTGAAGGCTTCTTAGAATTTGATAAAAACTTGGGTGTTTGCTGATTTAACCTTGCATACAGGCTTGAACAAATCCAGACTCCTTTTTACTTTTGAATTTAAAATTGCATGTAGGCCATTTGAAACTTGAACTAGCTTCATATTTAATCTTTATATTCCCAGATTTAAAGAAATGCAGAGGCTACTTGTTTGATGATTAAATTTGCATGCAGGCCATTTCCTTTGCATTTGAAAATGGTTTACAGAGGACTTTCTTGCATTACAGGTTCAGGTTTGCAGGCAATAAGGAATTACAGGCTTGATGATCTTTTTGAACTGGATTTTAATTTGAGGAGGAAATTCAGTTTTAACATGATTTTACTTTTGGTATTGGAGAGTTTTGGAGACAAATTTGTTTCTGCTAAAAACATATTTTCTTACTTTTGAAAAAAATGGAGATTAGAAAGAAGGAGATTGAAAGAAAAACATGCTTATATATAAGTGAAATGGGTTTATTTAAAAATTAAAAGAAAAGTAAAAATAAAAGACACTTGTTAAAAAAAACACTTGTTAAACTTGTCATTTAATTCAATTACACTTGTCATTACACCCCTTAGTTTAATAACATGTGTCTTGAAATTAATATTATTTGTTTTTATTCATTTTAAAGGTAATTGAAATCCTCTTTATTTATTAAATACATATATATAAAGTAATTTCATAAATAAATGTATATGCATTTCTTCTTAGTGTAATAAAACAATTTATATAAAATGAAAGCTTATTTATAAAATTTAAATATGTTTATTCATTTGAATTTAAAAATTAATTCAAATTCAAATGCTATTCATACATTTAAAAAAATCCATTCAAAACTAATTTATATTAACATACTTAATTTTTAAAATAATAATATTGTCTTTTAAAATCTATCTATATTTATACTTTTATTATTATTTTAAAAAGTAACATATTTATCAATTTAAATCATTTATAAAAGAAATCATAAATTACTTATCTTATTTATCTTAATTAAAAAAATTAATGTTTAATATATAAATGGTATTTTAAATTTCCATATATAATTCCAAACTATAACTATTAAGCTATAGTCAAAAAGAAATAAAATAAACTTTTGTTTATCTTATTAAAATTTAAATTATGCTTTAAAATATATTTTAAACAATTTAAAAACAATTATTTAAGTATCTTAAAACCAAATAGTTAGTTATTAAATAGATTTTGAATAGTTATTTATTAAATAAAATGATAAATTTCCAATTTATCCAAATAAATATTAGAATTTAAAAACAAGATTTTATTTGTTTATTAATCTACAAATCAAAACTTATCTATCTACAATATATACAAATTTATATATACATTATAAATAGAAAGCATTTATTAGCTTTTTAAAAGATAAAATTCACCAATTAAACATTTATTTAATTGAATCATTAAATCAAATCAAATTTTATTAACAGAATTTATCAAATCAATTTAATTTTAAATACAGATTATTAAATTGATATTGCCAAAATTTCCGGGATATCACAGTACAGAACGTTGACATCATGACGCATCCCTATTGTCATCAAAGTTCATGTCCAAACTGTCCACTTCTCCGATCAACATGTGTCAATACACTTCAGGCAAATAGTATATACTGTCCGGTACGCTTTTAATAGAAGTCCACATTTTTTTCTCTTCATTTGACCTTAACTGTCCCAACATGCGGTAGTGCTATGCTTTCTCTGTCTACAAACTGCAGAGCATAAAAAAAGAACAGCTTGCTACCCGCTAAAACGGAAACATGGCTGATCCCATGGTCCTGAACTACAGCTGCATGTGACGTAGGAGGTCAGTGTACTAACGTTACCACAATACCAGCTCATAACATATGGCCAAATGTACTAACATATTACTGTTGTATTCAGGCCGAGTGAAGACGAAGTAAAGGTACGCCAACTAAACATGGAAGCAGTTCGGATAGTAACAGGAAAAAGAATGCATCCAGACAGTGGACATACGTTAAATATTTTGTCAACGTCTTCAGTCCTCTGTATGACTGTATTATTATCAGTAAATTGGATGAATAAGTATTTTAAGTCCCAATATTTATTTTGTTAGTTGCCCCCAATCTTCGTCTGTAAAAAGTACACACTTCTTTCGTGATATAGAATGAAGGATGAATTGGTAACGATTCCCATGTTTAATTGTCCTGTTTGAGTACGTACGTGGATACCAATGTGTATAGCAGTGCAAACTTTATGATAATATTGTTATCTTCAACTGGATGGTGTGTAAATTATTTACTTTCACTCCATCAAAATCACACAACTAATACTCAGAATCACATTCTTTGATATTAACATTTGCACTAATATACCAATGACTAAAGTAATATTTTACTTTTTAACTATTTTCTGTGCTTCATACGTTCAACATGTGTTGTTTGATTAGCTTTAGTTAAATATAATCGTATGCGCAAATTTCTATACGCGCTCTTATTACTTTCATGTATTTTACATGATCATGCACATACTACCTTATTTTTATCCTCACTTACCATCAACTGCATGACCGCTTTTCCCTATGTGAACGTACTAACGCCCTGCTGTTTCACATGTTCCTCTATCATCATTACGTACAAAATGAAAAATATAACTGACTTCAAATATGGTGTACAGGCAGTACACCTGTAATCCATCCACGAACTCCAAATATTACACATACAGACAACTGTTATGACCAATTATTAAACAGTTCAAATGCACGTAATTTTTTCACGTTTGCAACTGTCCTTTGGCTACAGTTATTTTCACACAGTCAACCGATCAAACCCATTTCCTTACGTAACTACATCAACCACGAACAGAGACAAACCAACTTCTGTACACGTGTTCAAAAGAAGGCTTTTCAAAACTGTACATCAGTTATACTCTTCAGTTTCCAACTACAAATAACTCAGCATGTTCATTTGTTATCCATCCTACGCCTCAACAAATTTTAATCTCCCACTGTACACTACTCCTCGGGTACTTCCTTCTCTTTGAACAAAATAAAATTCCTTGGGCCGCTAAACTTCTATGCCACCTACCCCACTGCAGATATCAAATTTCTACCTATTCTACTGCTATTTTGTTTGCCACTGTTGTTAATCTTTCTTATGTTTTTTTCAACAGCTATTAGAATGGCGAACCAATATCGACTATATAGGTCGGTCCTAACTGGGATCGCATACATGTACGACTGTCTAGGATGTGGAATTCAATCTCCAAAGCCGCAAAAGAAATTTACTCGACAAATCTTCATCTTCTTGACGTAAAGGTAAGTTGTAAACCCAGTTAATATCTGGACATTTTATTTACCACTTACTTTCATGCTGCAACTGGATCACACTTGACTGTACCGCAGGGCAACCAAAAGCATGCTGTCGTGCCAAAGATTTTGGTGGACAAATACTCGCAAACGTTTGAAAAACAATGTTTATACGAGATTGAAACGTCCAATAGATGAGGAGTTGATGATCATCCTTCGTAATGACACCAAAGTCAAACGGCTGCCACCAACACTGTACAATATTCCTAGATACAAATTTGCTTTTGTCGATAATGAAACTCTTGCTCAACGCATAGATACAGTGGCTCAACTTACAGGTGCACTCACTTTTCCTACTACTACATGCCGTATACTATCACTCTACCTTTTCCACTAACACTTCTAATCATATTTCTTTTACATTCCTCTTTTTTACGTCTTCCTACCGGATGTTGGTGGGGTACTGCGAGGAATTTCAGATGTTGTCCAACTGACAACAAGGACCAGATGTCAAACAACTAAAAGAGAGATCACTGTTTACACTGGAAGGTTTAACATTTATCACTATGTCACATTTACGTCTACATATTTGCTCACTAACACTCTCCATTTCAACTTTTACACAGTTTAAAAATAACATCTATTACTCTGTGGGCTGACAAAACTGATCTCATAGATGTGACTGTTATTGAATCAAAAAACAACCACCGTCGGTGATATTCACTTCTATGGTAGTCAAACTATTCAAAGGTAAACTGTCTTTACTCCTTTATATTTCATTGTTGAATATCAACCTTATCTCCAAACTAATAATTATAGGAGAGTTTACATTTTCATCCACCAATGCTGCACAAATATACTTCAGCACTAACTGTCCAGAGGTAGCAAAATTACTTTCCGAGTATACCTCCAATTAATTTCTAACAACTATTGCTGATGCGTGCACTTCATCCGCAACCTTATTGCAACTATATTACATTTCAGTGTCACTGACAGTGAAGGCAGTACAGTTACATCGATTGAGCTTCAACGACCTACATCTTCAACTACTTACGACCCAGAAATTAGAAGTACCATAGCTAATATGTTAGACGACATACGATCTAATGACTGCCACGTATGTCAATATCTTTTATTCCTATCGCTATGTTACCTTTACTTTTTGATTAACAATTTTCAATTTCTCCATCCTTTGCGGTCATAGAAGTATGTCGTAAACGCAACATTGATGAGGATTAACACATCATCAGGCCGGAGTTATCTTTCATGTCCCATTTGTAGGAAGACGGTGACAAAGGAAGCAACCGGTTTTAGCTGCTCTAAATGCAATAGCAGTATTACCCATCCACTTAACAGGTCTGTATAAGTAAGTTTAACATTCAATTTCAACTTCCTTACATTATGTTATATCCTCACAGGTATAGGATATCTATGGAAGTTTTTGACCATACCGGTACTGCGATTGCGACTGCTTTTGATAAAGATGCTGCCTACCTCCTCAAAAGGAGCATTGATGAGATGATGGATATAACCAAAATGGTACACATCTTACACCTACACTATTTTATCAACTTACAGTACTAACTTCAAACTGTCTAATCTTAGCACGCAACTGTTGTCCCAATCCTTCCTCCACTACCTCAACCTACCTAACACAACTTTTTCTTTTTCTTCGGACCAACGGTGACGAACTGATTGGTAAACTGTTCACCATCTTGATGGGTATGGAAGCTCGGTTTGAATTCAGACCGTCAAAGTACGACATAATGAATTATGGAAAATCGCTCACTGTTAGTAGAGTTTCACATATTCACCACCCTAACAACACTCTGCCTGATCGACCTGACCCCCTAGAACCATAGGATACAAAAGAAGGTGATAGTACACAGCTAACTGCTGAATCCAACAATGTCACAAAAATTGGTATGACTCTTTCTCAAAAATCTTTCCATTCTTCTTACGATATCTAACATACATTTTACCTACCGACGGTCTGCTTTTCTTACTCTGGTGTGACGAACATAGAAAAGATTAAAGTTAAACAGGTCTGTATTGCAGCCCACACTCCCCCCTTATTTCCACATAACACAAAAACTAACTAACATATATACTCCCCATAACCTTAGGAGACCGAAAACTGTTTACAGGATGGCAGCATAACCGAACACGCCGTTGGACGGGAGAATGAACCTAACTGCCACATGCTGCCTGATGGTAAGCAGAGAAAACGTGGACGACTGACTGGTAGTAAGAGGAAGAAGTAGGCAGCCATGTGGGCAATTGCATGACGAACCATCATACGTCCACAGCACCATCCTACCTCTGTCTTCCCCAGTCCTAAATTTTATGTTTTGTTTGCAACTGTCCATCTTTATTTGTTCCTGTACCTACTTCCGCCTTCGACTACGCACGAGAAAGGTGGCTCTACTTACTTAATGTATCTGTTTATGTTAGTTTACAGATGTGTACTACCGTTTGTACCCTTGTATTTTCAACCAGTGTAACAAATGACACTCTTTTACACTGTCCACTTTTGTTTCGTGTATACACACTTCACTTTACTATTAACCACTGTTAATATACACATTCTGCAATACTACAAACATCGTTCCCCACCCATACCTGCCAGCTATCTTTCCAGCCTGTTTATGATGGTTAGACTCACTGACCCTCTTACTCTCCTTTTTACTACAAATATGAAGGACAATTTGCAGTGATTAGAAAGTAAACTTTCGGCAGCAGCAACATACTTAACGCCGCCAATTTTTTAACTAATAAAAGTATTCTATGTTACAACTGTTAATTTCATGCTTAGATATTGAAAACACACACTGCAAACCTGGCGACGTTTTCATACGAAAATTTTAACATAACTCACCTATTCTCAACTAACATTTTATATTTTATTGCATAACTGTACACAACATCAACATTTCTTTCCGCTTTTCTTCCTTTCGCCACTAGATATATAATACGTACGGAAGACACTGCAATAAAGTTTGGTCAGTAAAATATTGTGCACATATTTATTTCTCTCTTTTTCGTCTAATTTCTATGCTAAGCAAGGTACATAATATATTCACTCCCTATGCTGTACAGAAAGTAGATGGTGACAAGGTCCAGCAAAGATGGGCACTTACTAGAACTCCGTACTATAAATTTTCAAAGAAGGGATGTCACTGTGCTAAGCAACTTAAATTGGCAATGATTTTTCAACTCAATCATTCTGCATGAATCAAAGTGCAATATGCTCTATTAATTTTGTCCACCATTATTATATGCGTCACTTGCTATATCCCTGCATAAGTTTAGGTGGTTTTTGTCATAATTATATATTACGCGACGTGAACTACATTTGAAAACTTTTTTAATCCAAAAATGAAATGTACACTTTGCAACGATCCCGAATTTTAATTAAGTTTAAATTGTTAATTAATTCAATTTTTGAATAAACATTTGTGAATAATTGGAAATTGACATAAAATAGTTGCTAAATTATGAATTAATTGAGATTAATTTGGGTATTTGAGATAAATATGTATATAAAGATAGAATTTGAATTTAGATTTAAATTTAAATATCATAGGAAATGAATTTGTATTTGGATTTTTGATATGATTAATTTTGATGTTAGATAATTAAATTTAAAAAGAATTGAAATAAAAGAATTGATAGTTAAGCTTTAAAAATAAGAATGGACAATAAATATCTTAAATAAATTATATGGCTATGTAAAAATGAACATATTAAATAATTCTAGAATTCTATAAACTATAAAAATAAATGTTTAAGTTAAAATAGAAGTAAATATACAAGGTAAGATAAAAAAACAAACAAAATGTGAACAGCAACATACATTCATAAGCATGAACACTTGGAAAAAATATAAAAATATAAATATCATAGTTATGTAAAATATGAGAAGAACATATAAATATAGTCAAGTTGAACAAAAGGGAATATAAATAAGAATGCAAACTGGAAAACATAAACATCTTTGAGCTTGTACAAGACAGTAAAATTATACTTAAGTAAGTATAGGACCAAAGCAAACAAAAATATATATCTTTAAGTATTCAATGCAGCAAGTTTAAAAATAAAAAGTTTAAATAATGGATTCAAGTTACGTTGAATCCAAATTTGGAATTTAAATCAGTTTTAAAACTGAGTATGTTTAAAAACAAAGCGTATATGTACATGAGACAAGATATAAGTAAAAGAAAAAAAGTGAAATATCTGAACAAAAAAAATAAGAAGTAGGAGACACAAGTACTCAAACATTAAATGCTTTCATCTCAACAAATAAACAAAGTCAATTCGAAAAACACTTTAGCCTCCTTATGCAAAATCTCTGATCTAATATAAAAAAAAAAAGAAATCTTGTATCAGTGAAAACAAGCTGTACACCTTTCTTTCTATATATGTATCTATACCATTCTTGTATGTTCATCCACTTAGCATTCAAGGAAATTAAACATCATTATTCTACTAACTTAAGCAATCCATTCAACAACAAAGCAAATTTTAAAGGAAGATCGAAACTGCCTTTTTCAAAACAAAAGCAATTGCACATTTTCAAATCAACACAACTTTGTTAAACCCAAGCTCAGGTGAATTCAAACCATGATTTGGAAGGTGAGTAACACCACTTTTAAACAATTTAAAAGTATAATCTGTTGCATATATTTGGGAATGAGTATATTTACACACACACACACACAGATATATATATATATATATATATATATATATGAATCCTTTGTGTATATTTAAATGATTGAAACATTGGTGTGCAGGCTGTTATTTTCATATGTTCTCTGTCTTAGTTCATAAACCAAGATTTTGATTCAAAAATCTTTTCTTCTTAATCTACCCACTGTTTGGATTTAAAATTCAAACCAAAACTGTTTGTTACAGAATATACTTAAGATTAAAAATCTATTTAAGTTTAAACAACTTGTTAGTATCTTTGGAAATCAAGATATCTAAGCAAAGCATTAAACAAGTTAAAATTTAAACTTCTTAATTTACAAATTCAGGTTTGTAACTTAAATTCGTACACTTTAACATGAATTTTAAAACAAGAATCGAAATTTTTAGATGAGGGGTTAAAGAGCAGTTCAAAGATAATCGGAAATGGTATTTTGATCAATTCCCGGCTATATGTTGAACTGGGGAAGTTGAGTTTCCTCCTAGAGGTGGAGGAATGATCAGTGGCTCTGGTAAAAAAAGGGTAAGGGTGGTCAGGTGATCGTGGTGGCGTCGGCGATCGTGTGAAGGGTGTAGCCCTAGTTTTGTTAAGGCCAGATGATTCGATTCATTCTTCGTCGGCGATTGATCGAGCGCTACGAAACTTAGGGAGATGGTAGAGGTCTAGTTGACGAAGTGATGACCGAAGTTTCGCGTGTTCAGATGATCGGAGCTGCGAGAACGAGGCAATGACAGGTTTGGGTTAGGGGTGACTGCATTTGTTGTTTCCAGGTTCTGGTTCCATCTTTGACACTCGAATTTGTTTTCGAGTTGGAGTCGTCGATCTGATGATCGAGGTAGGGTGCTTGGATAGTTTTCGATTTATGGAGGTCATCGTTGATGATCAACGATGAGCGGCACCACCATGCATGTGAACGGTGGACTTCTTTGTGTTCTGTTGAGTTGGATTGGAAGGGGAGTAGGTTACTCGAGTTTTCTCGAGTAATTCGAGTACCAGACTCAAAATAAATGAGGTTTTGACTCGAAGGAGAAGTATGTTGCTTTGGGTATTTTTCTGGCTACAGGTTTTTACAGAAACCTGTTATCTAGTTTTTAATTTTTTTTTAAAATAAATTTCAAAATTCAATTTAAATGAAAAGTAGAGTTTTAAAATGAAGTTTAAATATGATTTGAGTTAGATTTGAATCTCAGTTTTAAAGATAAATAAAGTTTTAAAATTTAAATTTGTTTTAACTATTTTAAAAATGTTTAAGTAGTTGAATTTTAAAATGAAGTTTCAAATTGTAAGAGAAGTTTTTAAATCTAAGTTAAATCTGAAATCAAGATGGTTTGTATTCCAGTGGTTATAAAAGAAGTTTTTAAAATTTAAATTGTTTTAATGATAAAGTAAAATTTTAAATTGATTTGAATTTAAATGAAACTGGGATTTAAATTCTTTTGATTTCTATTTAAACATTGTTAAAGTTAAATCTATATTCATTTTAAATCTTAAATTTAAAATGAAATCTAAAGTAAATTTGGAAGCAAATTAAATACTTTGATTTAATCAAGAAATGTTTTATCTTAAAGATAAATAGAATTTAATGATATGAATTCATTAATTAAAATAGATAATTCATTTATTTGATTAATTAATGATTTGGATTAATTAAATAAGTAATTAAAGGTTTAAATTAATCAATTAAGGTTTAAAGATTAATTAAGTAGGGAATAATTAATTTGTAAATTGAGGATTATTAATTAGATATTAATTAATGATCAAAGTTGATTAATCAAGTGACTAAGCAATAATTAATTGAAGGATAATGTTATAAATTAATTAAGGTAATTAATTTGAGAATAGTTAATTTATTAAAGGTTAATTAATTATTAAGGTGATTAGGAAATAAATTATTAATTATAGAGTAAGTAATTAGTTATTGTAATTAATTTAGAATAATAAATTAAGGATTAATTATTAATTAAGGGTTAATTAATGATTAATTAAAGGATAACTTATTAAATGTTTTATAATTAATCGATTATTAATTTGCCATGACTAGCAAATTTATTCATAGAAATTAATCCGATTAAAATTAATCAGATAATTAAGTTAATCCTGCTTATAAATGATTATTGAATGTTTGACCTTACTTATGAATGATTGTATTGTATGAGATGTCTTGAATTGATTGTCTTATCTGATCTGTGATGTTTTGTTCTGTGGATTGAGCTGTGTATAGTTTATTCATTTATTTGTGATACATTTGTATATTATCTGTGAATCTGTGAATGAACGATAAGCGTTATAGTTTATACCGCTTATCAACTATATTTTTGTGTTTTGATCTATGATGATTGAATGATGTTGCACTATTGTGTTAAACCCCTGGACCACACTTATACACACACAAATATGGATTTCACGAGAAAATTGGTTAAGTCACAGATATTTGAATTTAATTAAAAATAGTTTTAAAAGTCGTATATTTAAATCCAAATGGTTTTGAAAATGGATTGGGTTTAAAGTGAAAAGCTTTTGAAATGGAATTTCAAAGATGAAATTTATTTTGAATAACTTGATTAAGTTTTGGAATTTAAATAATTTGTTTTAAACTTAAATTCAAGATTTGAAATTGAATTCTATGTTTGGAAACTAGAGACTAAAGATGTTATACCAGTTATATATGGGCTAAACTATTTTAAAAGTACTGATTTGGGAATGTGAATATAATTTAAGAGCTTTAACTCGTGCAAATATAATTTGATATTTCTCAAATGAAAACTATTTGTTTTCAAATAATAAAAGCTTTCACATAAGTAATGAACTTCCGATTTGTGTTAAAGGGATTTCAAGTTAAAATGGAAAATGATTTTCCAAGTTATGGAAACTGGTTTGAAGGCCATAAGTTATGGAAATTGTTTTGAAATCTGTGAATGGATCTTTGTGAAACTGGGTGAACTTTGTGAAATAAACCTTTTTGTTTAAAAAGATTGGAAATGGTGATTTGTTTAAACTATTTGAAATAAAAGTTTTGGGCAATGAGTTGTGACTTAACTGAGACCCCAATATCCATATGTTTCTTGTAAATATTGCGCTCATTATTCGGTTTAGCCGGCAGAGGACCTTTGTGTCATCTAACTCATTCCGAATAGTGATACGATGATATGGATAACATTCGAAGACCAATGGTGAAGACCGGGTATTTGCGAGAATGATAGGATGACCTATTGATTGTCTCTACACTGAGTCGCGCCGGTATAGAGATTCCCTAAGTGATGGGAAGTCCGATCGGGATTGTGAATACTCGGATTGCAAGGGCTTCTTTGGAAGTGCCTTCGATTCTGTTCGAACCCGGAACAGACTTGTATGGATTGTATGTCTGACATTACACTTTGAGATATAAAGCAGATTTCTTTCAAATACATATCTGTTGGCGGCGGAGATTTATTCTCTTAGCTTAACACCCTTTTCTGAGACGTACGAGCTCAGAGGTTATGTAGCTGAAGGTTATCAGTGATATACTCTCAATTTGGTAGTGTGGCATGCTAAGTGCTGCTGTGTATTGATGATCATTTGTGATCAAAGCATGACTTTGTGAAAAGCATATCTTTGTGGATGAGACTGCATCTAGCCTCACAGCCCGGTAATGGTCGAAACAGGAATCGTGGCAGCAAAGTTTCAGGGGTAGCTCCCCTAGGGTATGACCATTCCTTTTGGAAAAGGGTAGTATCATGGTATGGAGCCTAGATACTTACTCATGTGGGCACTGTAGTATATTTATTACTGTGTGATGTTGTTGGAGGGCCCTCGAATAAAGGTCCCAAAGGACCGGGGGTGGCATATCTGAGGTTTTATTGCCCGGGAAGGGGGTAGCCGGCCTTGTGTAGCAGAGATCTGGGTAGGTTCTCGGGGGCGTCCCTCCAAAGGTGTTCCATTTTATTTAGGAAGTTCCTTTGCCCGACCATTTGTTGGAAATCCAATCAAAACAATACGCACCCTGTACGGTTTTAGTTGTATAACATGCCATGGAATGTGGTGGTAACCTGCTATTGAACATGATAGCTATAGTAGGCATACGATAATGGTCGTATGTTGGTTAAGATTAATATTATACTTTCGAAATGTTTTCTGCACTTTGCACTTATAGTAATAATATCAAAGAAATTCGCGTATCAAGCATGTTTGACTATCATAAGAAGAAATCTCCTCCAATTCTGCGATTGCATGGTGTGTGTGGCGGGAGGTCTTATGGTAGTTTCATTTTCCAAAAGCATATCGGATTTTCTTTTATAAATTTTGTTTTGTTTAAAAGATAAACTGTTTTTGTTGCTCACACCAGTCCCATGACTGACCTAGAGTTCATTGTTCCTTTCCTAAACTCTGGGTGCCCATAATTTTTCCACATGGGCAGTCTAGAGTTCGGTTTTTCAGATAGTTAGGTTCAGTAGATTAACTGGAGCTAGTTCAGTCTTTGGATGCGGACGACTGACCTTGCTTATCTAGGTGAAACGTGATGGGGGTTCTCGCTTTGCGTTAGGTGGCGAACAGGAGACTCTTACCCCCACATGTCCTCTTTAAGGGGTTGGTTAGGCGTAAGCTGTGACAGTCGAAAGGCTGGCCGTAAAAGCAAGGGAAGGGTACCATTGTAAGCGACGGCGGGGCTGGGATGGTTGAAAATCCTACCAGTCGAGATTGGCCGCTGTCGATGGTTGAAAAGCCTAGATCGTTACATTTGGTATCAGAGCTAAGGTTGAACTTTAGCTCAGGAGTATAACACATTAGGTAGCTCATTAGAGATATGGTGAAGTATACCCTAGAATGAGTAATCCCTAAGATGTCCGTCCGTATGCCTCAGTAAATACTATCCACTAATAGTGAGTATGAGTGCAAGAAGAGAACGAGATAAGGGACAGGGGAATACGACTATAAATGGTCAATACCATGTAACAACAAGGAAACAATCTTTTCTCTATCAATCTCTTTTGTTCAGCATCATTTCTCAATTCTTCGATAGTTTTTGGTAGATCTAGGAAGAAATTCGATATATTAATATGGGACATAAACTCCAGATAGAAAAAAAAAATTGTTCGTTTGGATGTAATTGATTGTTTTGGTTGCTATGGTTAATAGGTATACTTTAGTTTTTAAACTAAAAGTTTTGATATTATATCTATATATCTATTTCTTTGGGATTCCGAATATATTCTACGAATGGTTAGTTATCCCTTCAAACTAACCAATATCACTCCATATTTCGTAGATCTGGATGACCCGAGTATAGTGTAAAAAACTTAATAGATTCTTTCTTGTATCTATTGTTGATATTCTGATTTGGTAAGCCAAATGCAGAATAGATATTCAATTTGATTTGATGAATCATCTTTCATCTATCTTTGGATTTTGATTTTGATTGTAGAGAACCCATAGCATTGGCCGAGGCGGAGCAACCTCAAAGGCCAGAAGAGTTGGTTATTATGGTTCGGCTAGGAAGATTCAGGAGCCGTCTATGGATGAGGAAGTACCAAAGGAGCCCAAGGAGGAGACTGAAGAAGAACCCGAGGAGGTATTCGACGATGAAGAAGAGTTCGAGGTCGAGGAAGAGTTTGAGGACGAAGAAGAATTTGAAGATGAGGAGTATTATGTAGAGTCAGAAGATGATGAAGCAATTATTTGGAATTTAGATGATGCCATTGAGGAGCTAGATGGTGGAGGTTTTATCCCTATAGTACCTGATCCAGTGGAAGTTTCGAAATCAGACAGTGAGGCGGAGATCAGGGAATTGTTAGGGCCTGAAAGGGAAAGCTCTGGTAGTAAGGATCTGTAGATGATTAGGATGTTTCCTTTAGGGTAGTGTATGCTTTATATATGTATTTTGACTCAGAATGTCGTGAATGCTAGATGTATGTATATGTATGGTTGGATGAATGACTATAACATCTGTATGAATGCCCTTAGTAACACTTAATATAAAGTGTATTTTGGATTAACCGTAAGAATCTATGTGTCTACCGGTATAGTTGAGCTGTTATTGGTCCATTTTGTGTGAGTGGATAATTTATAAAACTAAACTGGCAAATTTCGGGGACGAAATTTCTTAAGGGGGGAACCTGTAACGATCCCGAATTTTAATTAAGTTTAAATTGTTAATTAATTCAATTTTTGAACAAACATTTGAGAATAATTGGAAATTGACATAAAATAGTTGCTAAATTATGAATTAATTGAGATTAATTTGGGTATTTGAGATAAATATGTATATAAAGATAATATTTGAATTTGGATTCCAATTTAAATATCTTAGGAAACGAATTTGTATTTGGATTTTTGATATGATTAACTTTGATGTTAGATAATCAAATTTAAAAGGAATTGAAATAAAAGAATTGATAGTTAAGCTTTAAAATTAAGAATGGAAAATAAATATCTTAAATAAATTATATGGCTATGTAAAAATGAACATGTTAAATAATTCTAGAATTCTATAAACTATAAAAATAAATGTTTAAGTTAAAATAGAAGTAAATATACAAGGTAAGATAAAACACAAACAAAATGTGAACAGCAACATACATTCATAAGCATGAACATTTGGAAAAAATATAAAAATATAAAAATCTTAGTTATGTAAAATATGAGAAGAACATATAAATATAGTCAAGTTGAACAAAAGGGGATATAAATAAGAATGCAAATTGGAAAACATAAACATCTTTGAGCTTGTACAAGACAGTAAAAATATACTTAAGTAAGTATAGGACCAAAGTAAACAAAAATATATATATTCAAGTATTCAATGCAGTAAGTTTAAAAATCAAAAGTTTAAATAATGGATTCAAGTTACTTTGAATCCAAATTTGGAATTTAAATCAGTTTTAAAACTAAGTATGTTTAAAAACAAAGTATATATGTACATGAGACAAGACATAAGAAAAAGAAAAAAAGTGAAATATCTAAACAAAAAAATAAGAAGTAAGAGACACAAAGTACTCAAGCATTAAATGCTTTCATCTCAACAAATGAACAAAGTCAATTCGAAAAACACTTCAGCCTCCTTATGCAAAATCTCTGATCTGATATAAAAAAAAGAGAAAAGAAATCTTGTATCAGTGAAAACAAGCCGTACACCTTTCTTTCTATATATGTATCTATACCATTCTTGTTTGTTCATCCACTTAGCATTCCAGGAAATTAAACATCATTATTCTACTAACTTAAGCAATCCATTCAACAACAAAGCAAGTTTTAAAGGAAGATCGAAACTGCCTTTTTCAAAACAAAAGCAACTGCACATTTTCAAATCAACACAACTTTGTTAAACCCAAGCTCAGGTGAATTCAAACCATGATTTGGAAGGTGAGTAACACCGCTTTTAAACAATTTAAAAGTATAATCTGTTGCATATATCCGTGAATGAATATATTTGCATATATATATATATATGAACCCTTTGTGTATATTTAAATGATTGAAACATTGGTGTGCATGCTGTTATTTTCATATGTTCTCTGTCTTAGTTCATAAACCAAGATTTTGATTCAAAAATCTTTTCTTCTCAATCTACCCACTGTTTGGATTTAAAATTCAAACCAAAACTGTTTGTTACAGAATATACTTAAGATTAAAAATCTATTTAAGTTTAAACAACCTGTTAGTATCTCTGGAAATCGAGATATCTGAGCAAAGCTTTAAACAAGTTAAAATTTAAACTTCTTAATTTAGAAATTCAGGTTTGTAACTTAAATTCGTACACTTTAACATGAATTTTAAAACAAGATCGAAATTTTTAGATAAGAGGTTAAAGAGAAGTTCAAAGATAATCGGAAATGGTACTTTGATCAATTCCCGGCGATATGTTGAACTGGGGAAGTCGAGTTTCCTCCTGGAGGTGGAGGAATGATCAGTGGCTCTGGGAAAAATAGAGTGAGGGTGGTCAGGTGATCGTGGTGGCGTCAGCGATCGTGTGAAGGCTGTAGGCCTAGTTTTGTCAAGGCCAGATGATTCGATTCATTCTTCGTCGGCGAGTGATCGAGCGCTATGAAACTTAGGGAGATGGTAGAGGTCGAGTTGACGAAGTGATGACCGAAGTTTCGCGTGTTTAGACGATCGGAGCTGCGAGAATGAGGCAATGACAGGTTTGGGTTAGGGGTGACTGCATTTGTTGTTTCCAGGTTCTGGTTCCTGCTTTGACACTCGAATTTGTTTTCGAGTTGGAGTTGTCGATCTGATGATCGAGGTAGGGTGCTTGGATGGTTTTCGATTTGTGGACGTCATCATTGATGATCAATAATGAGCGGCACCATCGTGTATGTGCACGGTGGACTTCTTTGTGTCCTGTTGAGTTGGATTGGAAGAGGAGTAGGTTACTCGAGTTTTCTCGAGTAATTCGAGTACCAAACTCGAAGTAAATGAGGTTTTGACTCGAAGGAGAAGTATGTTGCCTCGGGTATTTTGCTGGCTACAGGTTTTTGCAGAAACCCGTTACCCAGTTTTGAATTTTTTTTAAAATAAATTTCCAAACTCAATTCAAATGAAAAGTAGAGTTTTAAAATGAAGTTTAAATATGATTCGAGTTAGATTTGAATCTCAGTTTTAAAGATAAATAAAGTTTTAAAATTTAAATTCATTTTAACTATTTTAAATTTGTTTTAACTATTTTAAAAATGTTTAAGTAGTTGAATTTTAAAATGAAGTTTTAAATTGTAAGAAAAGTTTTTAAATCTAAGTTAAATCTGAAATCAAGATGGTTTTTATTCCAGTGGTTATAAAAGAAGTTTTTAAAATTTAAATTGTTTTAATGATAAAGTAAAATTTTAAATTGATTTGAATTTAAATGAAACTGGGATTTAAATTCTTTTGATTTCTATTTAAACATTGTTAAAGTTAAATCTATATTCATTTTAAATCTTAAATTTAAAATGAAATCTAAAGTAAATTTGGAAGCAAATTAAATACTTTGATTTAATCAAGAAATGTTTTATCTTAAAGATAAATAGAATTTAATGATATGAATTCATTAATTAAAATAGATAATTCATTTATTTGATTAATTAATGATTTGGATTAATTAAATAAGTAATTAAAGGTTTAAATTAATCAATTAAGGTTTAAAGATTAATTAAGTAGGGAATAATTAATTTGTAAATTGAGGATTATTAATTAGATATTAATTAATGATCAAAGTTGATTAATCAAGTGATTAAGCAATAATTAATTGAAGGATAATGTTATAAATTAATTAAGGTAATTAATTTGAGAATAATTAATTTATTAAAGGTTAATTAATTAATGAGGTGATTAGGAAATAAATTATTAATTATAGAGTAATTAATTAGTTATTGTAATTAATTAAGGATAATAAATTAAGGATTAATTATTAATTAAGGGTTAATTAATGATTAATTAAAGGATAACTTATTAAATGTTTTATAATTAATCGATTATTAATTTGCCATGACTAGAAAACTTATTCATAGAAATTAATCTTATTTAAATTAATTAGATAATTAAGTTAATCATGCTTATAAATGATTATTGAATGCTTGACCTTACTTATGAATGATTGTATTGTATGAGATGTCTTGAATTGATTGTCCTATCTGATCTGTGATGTTTTGTTCTGTGGTTTGAGCTGTGTATAGTTTATTCATTTATTTGTGATACAACTGTATATTATCTGTGAATATGTGAATGAACGATAAGCGTTATAGTTTATACTGCTTATCAACTATATTTCTGTGTTTTGATCTGTGATGATTGAATGATGTTGAACTATTGTGTTAAACCCCTGGAACACACTTATACACACACAAATATGGATTTCACGAGGAAATTGGTTAAATCACAGATATTTGAATTTATTCAAAATAGTTTTAAAAGTCGTATGTTTAAATCCAAATGGTTTTGGAAATGGATTGGGTTTAAAGTGAAAAGCTTTTGCAATGGAATTTCAAAGATGAAATTTATTTTGAATAACTTGATTATGTTTTGGAATTTAAATAATTTGTTTTAAACTTAAATTCAAGATTTGAAATTGAATTCTATGTTTGGAAACTAGGGACTAAAGATGTTATACCAGTTATTTATGGGTTAAACTATTTTAAAAGTACTGATTTGGGAATGTGAATATAATTTAAGAGCTTTAACTCGTGCAAATATAATTGGATCTTTCTGAAATGAAAACTATTTGTTTTCAAATAATAAAAGCTTTCACATAAGTAATGAACTTTCGATTTATGTTAAAGGGATTTCAGGTTAAAACAGAAAATGATTTTCCAAGTTATGGAAACTAGTTTGAAGGCTATAAGTTATGGAAATTGTTTTGAAATCTGTGAATGGATCCTTGTGAAACTGGGAGAACTTTGTGAAATAAACTTTTTTGTTCAAAAAGATTGGAAATGGTGATTTGTTTAAACCATTGGAAAGAAAAGTTTTGGGTAATAAGTTGTGACTTAACTGAAAGAAAAGGGGTAGCCGACCTTGTGTAGCAGAGATCCCGGTAGGTTCTCAGGGGCATCCCTCCAGAGGCGTTCCATTTTATTTGGAAAGTTCCTTTGCCCGACCATTTGTTGGAAATCCAATCAAAACAATACGCACCCTGTACGGTTTTAGTTGTATAACCTGCCATGGAATGTGGCGGTAATCTGCTATTGAGCATGGTAGCTATAGTTGGCATACGATAATGGTCGTATGTTGGCTAAGATTAATATTATACTTTTGAAATGTTTTCTGCACTTTGCACTTATAGTAATAATATCAAAGAAATTCGCGTATCAAGCATGTTTGACTATCATAAGAAGAAATCACCTCCAATTCTGCGATTGCATGGTGTGTGTAGCGGGAGGTCTTCTGGTAGTTTCATTTTCCAAAAGCATATCGAATTTTCTTTTATAAATCTTGTTTTGTTTAAAAGATAAACTATTTTTGTTGCTCACACCAGTCCCATGACTGACCTGGAGTTTATTGTTCCTTTCCTAAACTCTGGTGCCCACAATTTTTCCACACGGGCAGTATAGAATTGGGTTTTTCAGATAGTTAGGTTCAGTGGACTGGAGCAAGTTCAGTCTTTGGATGCGGACGGCACTTGCTTATCTTTGTGCATCATTTTTGGGGGTTCGAGCTATTTATGAATTGGTGCCTTGGAGATGGATATAATCCGCTGCTGGTGTTATCAGTTTCTTTCCGCTGCTATTTCTTGTATCTCTGATAGTGTTGATATTCAGTGGTATCATTCGGTTGTATCGGTTTATTCTGTTATCATTGTATCTGGATATTGTATCAAATGTTGTATATTGATATATTCTTTTTCTTCCGCTGTGTTGTACTTAATGGTGTTGTAAGCTCCGGCGATCCAGATTCGGTGTTTATATCTGCGGCATTTGAATATAGGTAACGTATTCGGTGCCGATTTTCGAAGCTCGAGTCAGGACCGTTACACACTTACAAAGGTCGACATATTTACTATTGATAACATTCAGCTCTTTTCTTTAATTACAATTGAAAAACAACAGTCATCATATTCTCTACTGCCATTGACTGACGGTGCATCTTGGTTGGGTTTCAACGCAAAAATAAATGTTAACACTTCATTTTCAATTACTTCAACGCCTTTTCTGATTTTCACTATGATTTACACAATGTATAATTATCCATCTTCACCCGGTTACAAAACGTAGACTTACTTATTTTCAAAACCAAAAACATTTTTCACCACATTGTGTTTACCATCCATTTTAATTTACACAAACTTGCAGCTGGTATATTTTTTTCCAAACCCAAAGACTAAACAAGTAAAGGCCCAACTTATTTGTACATATTTTTTCAATTTTCCAACATCAATTTTCAAATCATACAGCATGGTATAACAAAGCGGCACAGTGCGAATAAAGGGGAGATGAGAGGACGAATAACGAGTTTTTAAAAACGAAATTTTATTAATCCCCACTTTTTCAGGACCAACAAAATCTCTCTCTAATGGATTCCACGTCCCTTACTCTCCAACCACTCTTTCCAACCAAAATACAAAATATAAACTCATAATTTAATTGACAACAAAACGGGCCATAACAAATTATAGCTTAACCACTTAACAGCTACACATAAAAAGATTTACACCAACCAAATTGAATTCAAAGAAGATAGGTTGATTTTCCTAAATAAGGTTTTCCCTTTTTCATTACAATACTGCCTTCCTGCAAATGAATAACTGTATATACACTATTCGGCAATTTGGTTATGTCCCTACTGCAAAGTTTTAAGCCTATCTTATTTTCTCGCAACATTTTCCATCTACCTCAGGACTTAACATAAAGTGAAGGGGTTAAGAACCAGCACTGCACATGACCTCTAATACTGCTTTAACATACAATTGAACTACATCCAATTTGACCTACAATTACATGGAAATACAGGCACTGCCCGTGTGCGTAGCACGGGCCATGCACTAGTTTCATAATTAACACTTGATCTGTTCATTTCTCCTTCTGTTTAATGCTTGAGCCTAGAATTTTAGTTTGTATTCAATTCTTGCCGCCTCGTTTTTGCGTATACAAAATTTCACTTTCCTTTGGTTTGCAAACTTTTCCATTTCTACGTACATTTCTTTACGCATTATTAATGCCTGAAGCTTTCAAAATAAAACGTGACATTTATTTTTGTCTCTCCACCTTAATTTTCTAATTATTTAACAACCTGCAACTTATTTCTTTCATTTACAGTATATATTTATGTTCGTTTTTTTGTTAAGTTTTATTGTGTTTGTTTTAGACTAATGGGCTCCTAGTAAACCAAGAGACCTTAGGAAACCTAAGAGACTTTGGTTCCTTCCGTTTCTCACATTTTGACTGTCTATTTTCCTATCTGACTAAAACCAAGTACGTACAAAAAAATTCCTCATTTGAGAAACTTTCTGCTTACTCTTCTTCTTCTTCTTCCTCAAATCTATAGAAAACTCCAAACTTCAAAACTCCTAAATCTCTAAATCAAATTCGATCCTTCCTCCTTCAAAATCGTAGCTTACCTCGCTCCTCTTTCTGCCACCCACCTCCATCACCACCCACAACCCATAGCCAAAGCCCCACCTTTCCTCTTCTTTTCTTTCTCTTTTTCCCTTCCCCTTTCCCTCTTCCTTCCCCTTATTTCCATGGCTTCTATATTCCACTAAACTACTCTAAATCAAATATATATATATTTTTTGAAACCGTATATATAATATAAATGGCAACTACTTTGTTGTTTAACTTTTCTTTCTATTTCAAATATTTCTATATTAAATACTCCATTTTTCAAGTCCTTTCTCGGGTCCAATTTTGAACGAAAATACCCTATATTGTGTCAATCATATCTCCTTCAGAAATTAACCAAATTATGTGTTTCTTTTTTTCAAATCATTTATTTTTCTAGTGGATTAAACTTTCATTTAGATCAGTTCTTCAAATTTCTTAATTTTCTATGCAAAAACTCAATTCTTTTCGTAGTATATTTGAACACAGATTTTCAACTCAGAAAACACCTCTGTTTGTTTTGACCATAACTTCCTCTTGACAGAAGCTTTTTAAGTGATTCTTTTTTTAAAAGTGGAGAGAAAAGAATTTTAAAAAACATTATTAGAGATGACATAGTTTCTGGTTTATCCGCTGTACAAATTTGGGCATTTAGTTGGATTTTAATCGTCGACAAATCAAAGGTGAGTGTTTTAACCCACTCATAACTACTAAATTATCTTATATTGGTTAAATTAGATTTAAGATGTGATTAGAAGTTTATTAATTTTTGTTTGGTGTTTTAATTTTTCATTTAGATTAAATTTGAATTAATGTTGAATTTTATAGCCATCTAATTAATATTGAATATAATTTTTAGTTAAACACCTAATAATGATAACCAATTAATTCTTGTGATTTATTTCCTAATTTGGATGTTGATTGTGATTGATGTTATTGGTTGAAATTGTGGATGATTGGATATTTATTTATGCCTATATCTCTGTTATCACTATGGGTTGAAATGATACATACCCGAAAGATTTTATAGATTAATCATTTTGGTTGAAATGATAAACCCGGGCGGTTTTCATTTATTTGAAAATTTTAATTTTAGATGCTGGTTGAAATGATATACATGTCCATATAAATTCTTGAATTTGGATTATGCATTGCAATTGAATTATTTAAAAGGTTTAAGTTAAACTTCAGATTTGTTTTAGTTAGATGATTAAGATTGATATTTCGAATTATTTGAAACCTTTTAAATAATTATGTTCACGTTGTACACTTGATAGGAGATAAAAATCCCGTAAAATCTATGAAACTTGCACTAATATTTCTACTTTATTTATTTTGATTTGACTTACATAAGATCTTTTAGTTCTGACTCGAGTGTTTTGTCTTTTCAATATGCTCGGGTCAGTCTGAGCTATTTAGTGTATTGAAGACTATTTTCTAGAGGACAAAGACGAAGATTCAATATATTATTGTTATTTATTATTCCACTACATTTTGTGTTCCGCTACATTTTTTATTTATTTTTGATGTATGTATAACTCTGATTTGAATTGTAAAAGTGTAAGCAAATGTTATTTGTAAAACAGTCTCATGAACTTTTTATTTTATTATTATATTTTGTCATTCAGCTGCAAGATTCTATGTTTTATTTTTCCTCCTTTTCTTTTATTTTCTTATTTACCCCATTAACAATCCTCCCTTTTGAATGGTTTGAATTGGACATGTGTAGTTTATTGTTGATTTAAACCATCAAAAAAGGTGGGTTGTTACAGTAGTTTAGGTAGAAAAAGACTAAATAATAATATTATTATAAAATATAAATAAGAAAAACATTAAGAATTTGTATAAAATAATGGTAGTAATTAGAAATAACGTTAGGATATTATGTTAAAAATAATGCTAGCAATCTAATTTGAAGCAATATAGAAAATTAAAGGAAAATTAAAGGAAAGTAGATACTATCCCTTATTGTGAGCACTTATTGCATGTATCTTTTAAAAAAAATCTCCCTCACATGCTATTAGAGACTCCACTAAGGATTGGAATTGAAGATAGAATGAGTAGTGGGAAAATAATACGATGGAAGTGTCCTTGTCTATACCAGTCTTTGTTATTTAAAATTGTAAAAGATGTTATGGAAACAATGTAGAGTGTATTTTTAAAGAAATGATTTGGTATAAGAATTGAGTTTTTAAAAGAAAAACTTAACAAGTGGTTTGAGTTGAAAATCCATGTTGTTGAAAAAGGGCTTTAATGGAAAAAGTTGGTTTGACGGAAAAAGAAAGGAACCTTTTTAAATTAAATTACTAACCTTTTCTTTTAAACTTAATGGATAAGCTTAATTCAAAAATCCTAAACTGTAATTTTATTGAATTTAATAAAAAGTTTCTAAGTTTGTACCTTTAAAGATAATAGTTTTGGGATTAAATGCTTCAAAGTTTCAAATTTTGAAAAAAAAGTGGCAAAAACCAAAACCAACATTTTAATGTGGAGTAGATAGGGATGACTGCTTAGGTATAATGGAGTGAATGGTAAGGCTATAAAGAAAATAGCTATGACTGCTCATAGAGTACCAATAAAGAATCTCTATAGAGTGTAAGGAATATTGATGAGAACCTAGGAATGTTTTATTAGATGTACGACCTGTATTTTTGACTATTTTCAATCATTAAATTTGATGTAATTATTAAATAAAAGTGGTTATAAATAAATTTTTAATGATTTTGAATGTAAGTTACTGGATATGAACTTGAATAAAATTTTGAAATAAACCAATTTCAAATATCTAATTAATAATAAGTGTTGAAAAGTAATGTTATGTATTGAATGCGTTTACAATCAACAATTGGATTAAATAAAAAAATTTGAATTTACTAGATGTAAATAAAGTAATTGATTGATAACTAAAATTCATTTAAAATCAAATATTGAAATTTGTTGAATATTGAACAATTAGTTTTTTTTTAAATTTAACATTGGAGATTATTTGAATAATTGAATTATGAATTTAATATGATTGAAAATGATATCGAAGGTTGATGTAAATTTTACTTACACAATAATGAAGATTGTCAACATTTGAAATTGGATTTAAAAGTGAATAATTGGAAATTTTATATTATAATCGAGACGTTAAATTAGTGATCCGGGGAATAGTCTTGGATTTCGACGAAACCTATTCCATTAGATCCGTAATAGTGTGTTATTATGAGATTTCAAATTTCATAGCATTTGGAATTATCGTTTGGTCATACAGGATAGAAACGCGTTGAATTAATATCGATAATTTAATATTATAATTGGGTCCAAAAAGCTATCTTCCACATACGATCGAATTAGGCCTCGAAACATGTTCCATCGAGTTCGGAATAGGTGTAAAACATTATTAACATCTTGCGGCATGCTTCATTTGGAGTTTGTCTGGAAAATACGTGAATAGTGTTTAGGATGTTGCCTATAAATAGAGGGCCACTCCCTTCATGTTTAAGACAACCTTATGGTTTCTTACAGCCACCGCCTCTAACCTTTTGAACGGCCGAAAAACACTGCTCTTCTTTCCCATTATCTCATAATCCATTTACAACTAGGATTCGACTTCTAAAGCAAAGTTGTAGAGGGCGGTGAGATCTAGGTTTTCAACGGTTGTGATCGAGTTTATTTGAGTGGATCGACGGCAATCTCGATTTGAACATGGCACATTCATGCATATTTCTCGAGAGGGGGAACCACCGAGTTTCATGGGGTTAAGGGCGTTGGTGCATGTGGATGAGGGCTTCGTGATGGCAGCCCCTGATCGACGTGGAGATGGTCGTGGAGGCGTGGTGATTCAATTGAAGAACGGAAAATGTGGGTTTCTCTTACGCGATTTTTACCGAGGGCTAAGTCGCATGATGAGGAGCTACGGCCCAGATCGTTTCTTTTGAAATCAACAGCTATGATTCGTGGTAGTATAAATTGTAAATTAATTTGTAAATTACTTATAGTATTTAATTCATTTAAACTTTAAAATTGTATATCTCTCTCATACGAGGTCGAAATTGAATGTAACAAACGGCGTGGGAATAGGGCAGATGAGAACTACGTCATGAGTTGGTTTGTAGTCTTTGGAGTTAGTTAAAACTTTGCGTTAAATCAAACGTCGTTAGGTTTGATTCAAAATTGAAAACTCAAGGTGAGTGTTTTATAACGCTCATAAGTACTAGAATTTTTTTATGAGAGTTAAATTTGAATTATGAAGTGATATTAATTAATTGATCGTTGTTTGATAAATTTTATTATCATTTAAATTGTCATGTGAATTAACTATTAAAAGTTAAAATTGACAATGGAATTTGAAATAAGAATTTAATTTTCAGTAAACACTCGATTTTGATGACTATGAAATTGTTGTGATTTATGTTGACTGTTTGGATGATTGATTGCGATGGATGTTATTGGTTGATATTTTGGACGATTTGGATGTTTATTTATTCTGGTATATCCTATTATCACCCTGTATATTATTTACAGTTTATAAACTATAAACCGAATTATTTCGAATAAATTAAGAAATAGGCTGAAATGATATATACCTATGACATTGTGTTTTGGATTGAATTAAAATATATCCATCCCTGAAATTAAATGGAAATAACTTATCACTTGGCTATAGAATAGATAATTATATACGAACACAGGATTGGTCAAATTAAATGACTTTAAAAATATTTGATTTGAAATTATTTAAATGGTTTTGATTTATAAGAAATAAAAATCAAATTTATGGAAATCGAATTATTTCCGAACTTGAGCCCTGAATGTTGAAATTTAAATTTAGTAATCGAAATTGTTTAAATAATCGAAGTTGAGATTCTGAAGTTATAACCGAAATATAATTTGAATTTAGTCTATTAAATTTAATTGGAAATAAATGGCAATTAATTCCCTTAATTAGTGCAGTTAATGTAGGTTTAATTGATAATGGTAAAAAGGTTGATTCTACATAATGTAACCAACGTAAATTTTTATCATAGTATGACCTTTGATTTGAATAAAAGGATGGAAATCGGCTTACTCGAATTTACTGGAATTAGAAATTTTAATAAGTGAATTTATTACAATCAATGAAATATAAAGTTACGTAAATGAAACGTAAGATGAAATGGTAAAATATTGATGTATAAAAGATATAACAATGTTGGCTATGTATGTAAGGTAATAATTGATTTAATAAGAGAATGAGACCAAGGTAAGTAAATTAATTGAGACTTTAATTATAATCAATATGTGAAATTGACCGAAATTCAATAAAATGGAAATATAGTTGTTAAGACAAATAAAGGGTGGAAATTAGATATTAATGTAATGAAATGTAAAACAAATGTTAAATATGTTATTAGATCATAAGTTTGGACCATAAATAAAATTCTAAGACAATAAACTACAATGAAGCAATGAAGTGGAAGATTCTAACGCATATTAGAATATAATTTAACAACCGGAATTGGAATAATAAATGTCAGTTTAAAGATGAGTTAAATGAATATTGATCAATCGAGAAAAACATTTATTAATGTGTAATTTAATGCTTGTTGGATACTGTAATTTTATAAATGTGTTTGCATGACTATAAATAAGGATTACAATGTTCACGTACTTATTTAATTGATTTCATCAATTAGGGTCTGTTTTAAAGTGGAAGATTAAAATTAATTGGAAAAAATTTATTGAAAATTTTTAATTGAAAAAGGAAAAAGAAACAAAGTGCAATTTATAAATTTAATGTAAGAATGTTTTCATTTGGAATGTACATTATTTGGAGATATAAGTATAGATTTAATATTGTATAAGTTGATCATTTTAGAATATAAGAATGATTACATTTATGAATTGCAGGTAACGAATAAGCATTTTAAGGAAAATAAAAAAAATGTTTGAGGAAAATAAAGTGAATATTTCCATTTTGTATATAAATATAATGTTTGTTAACACCACTTTTTTATGACTTAGCAACTCAACGACCTAAAGGACTCAACGACCTAAAAGAAGGCTTGCGACCTAACGACCTAAAGGCATAGGCAACTTAACGACTTACAGCAGGGCACGACCTAACGACTTAAAGCAAAGTGCGGCTCAACCGGGTTAACGACCTAACGAGTTAGAAGGGAAGCGACCTAACGAGTTAAAAGGAAAGCGACCTAGCGAGCTCTAGGGTAAAGCCGCATGCACACTGCTTATTCCATTAGGTCGCTTACGACCTAAGCTAGCCGAGATAACTCCTGCATTACACATACTAAGTCGTTCAAAGCGTATATCTCATCAAGGATGATTCCACTAAGTCGTTAACGACTCATGCTGCCTCAGGATAACTCTTATGTCGCAACTCCTTATGTCGCAACTCCTTATGTCGCAACTCCTTAGATCGCTCACGGCCTATGACCAGCCCGACCTAAACCCAACCTCTCCTATAAATACCTTACCTGCTCCACTTTGAGGGGGGACTTTTGGACCTTTTCGAACGCCAAGAATCTGCTATTTTCACAACTTCAACAACACTTCAAACGCATATGACACTTCAAGGAACCTTAAGAGAAGATCAAGTAAATTCAACATGAATTCAAAGAGCTTTTCTGGATCAAAGTTCTAACTTCTTGCTTTAATGGTGTTGTAATTGGAGAATTATTGTGAAACTTGTAACCAAGTCGATAAGAGAAAAGATTAAGTGGACGTAGGCTTGACTTTGAGCCAAACCACTATAAAAACTGTTGTCTCTTTACTTTTTCTGCTATTTTCTGCTTACTTTTAGTTACCGTACCAACGGGTGGTGCTTTCACTCTAACTCAACTCACAACAGGGTGTTAGCGTATATTTTTTGCGTTAACATTTTTCTTTTTGGTGCTTTCACTGAGAATTGAACTCAGGACCTCCCGCTTACCAAACGGGTGCCCTCATCATTGCTCCACAAAGATTTGTTGAAAGACTCTCTCTAAGAACCAGAAGTCTATCCGAGATTATGGCTCCTGGAAGAAAAGGTAGATCTGCTAGATCTGGAAGTGCTTATGACAACACCGCTACTTCTCCCGCATCAAATCAAGCGGTTCCTAGTGTTGGAGTCACAAGGGCAGAGTTGGATGCTGTAGTGTCTGGGTTGTATCAATAAATGGAAGCCTAGAACACTTTGATATTGGACAGGTTAAATTCTTTGCTTGGAGTTAACCATCAACCAGAAAACAATGAAGAAACCTTTCCAAAGATGTTCATGATTCCCAAGGAAAAAGTATTCCTCAAAGGGCAGCTGGCACCGCCGAAGGGGCACCTCCCCTAGCCAAAGGTTCAAGGCCGCAGCCAACTCTTCGTGAACATTTGTCCAGGCAAACTTCCAAAAAAGTAGCTGACGTCTGTCCAGCAGGGCCTCTAAACGATGAGGAGTACCTCTCGGGAATGATTCGACAAATTATGAAAGAGAGTATGCAAAGGAAGGAAGATGAGAATGATTGGGGGTTTGCTCCAAGCAAGACTCCTTTTACTGAAAGGATCCTGAAGACTGAATTTCCAAAGAAGTTTGTCCCCCCTACTATTCCATCTTATCGGGGGACAAGTGATCCTAACCAGTTCTTATACAAATATGACTGGCATATGACTGGGGCCAGAGCAATGGATGAGATCAAGTGCAGATACTTTCCGGTGTACTTGGAGGGCGTGGCCCTGCTTTGGTTCACAAAGCTGCCAGTTCGATCCATCGATCAGTTCTCCGACCTGACTCGAAAGTTCAAAGATCAGTTCAGGTTATATGCTTCGAAGGCTAAGGATATAACGTCACTTTCCAGCCTTGAACAATGCCCCGGAGAGTCTATCAGATCTTTCTTGAACCGCTTTAATATAGCCTTGGCTGAAGTTGATAATGCAGCGCCTCGGATGATTCTCACTTACTTGATGAGAGCTATCGACAAGTCAAGTGAATTCGGAAAATGGCTAAAGATGAAAGAGCCAAATTCACTTGAGAAATTCTACAAGAAGGCCAATGAATTTATGCGCTTAGAAAGCCTTCCTATGCCAGCAAAAGCAGTCGTGATTGAGGTTGAGAATAACAGCGTTGCTTCAAACAAAAAGGAATCTGGTGCACAGATGAGGGAGAATGACGGTGGGAAGAAGCAGAGAAATGCGAAGAAAGCTCGCCACTTTAGACCTTCAGATTTTACTCCCTTAACTGATACTCTGGAAAATATCTTTTTCACAACCAAAGATACTGTTGAATACCTCAAACCACCTAAGATAAAGCCCAGGAAAGATGTTGTGCATAATGGGAGATTCTGTCGGTTCCACAATCAACATGGCCATGACACTAATGAATGTCGCCATTTAAAGAATTTGATTGAAGAGCTGCTGAGACAGAATAAATTGCAACAATATGTGAAGAGGAACAGAAGTGACCCGAGCTCATCTACTCAGGGGAGACAAGTTCCTGCTCATCAATTCGGCTCAGGTGAGAGGACTACAGTGCATGAATCTGAGAGGCCTGTTATTAATGTTATCACAGGGGTCCTCACCCAGCGGGCAGAAGTTGGGGTGAGATGGAAAGATATGCTCACACTTTGAGATATGCCCCGGCGGAAGAAAGTGTTTTTGTCTTGGAAGATGTTGCACCTTTAAAACAGCAAAGAACTTTCAACGATGACATCATATTCCGGGCTAGAGACTCTATTGGTGTAGAGGCTCCCACCATGGATCCTTTGGTGATATCTGCAGGCATCGGACCACCCATTGTAAGAAGGGTGCTTGTTGACTGCGGTGCCTCTTGCAATGTCCTCTTCAAAAAGACATTTAATCAGATGAAAATTCCCATGGCTGATGTCCAAGCTTCCTCACAGAAAATTGTTGTGTTCACTGGAGAACCAAAACAGCTGTTGGGACTATTGACCTATTTGTAGAACTTGGAGAAGGGGAGAAGAAGGTGGTCCGAAAGTAAACTTTTGTGATTGTTGATGATTTATCTGCTTACAATGCCTTCTTGGGTCGACCAACTCTTGCTTCGTTCAAGGCCATTCTTTCCCCATGGTGCCTGACTATGAAGTTCCCCACTGATAATGGGGTCGGAGTTGTGAAGGGGGACCAAAATGCCGGGTGAGAATGCTATCTCACAGAGTTGCAGGAGCCGAAGAAGAGAGAAATGGGTAAGGGTGCGGCAGCTCCGCTCCACATCAAAGAGCTTACCTTGTAGCAATTACAGGATGGACCTTGCAATGGTGAACATAGTGGTGCACGAAAAGAGATTGATCCCAGAAAAACCAGTGCAGGGGAGAATAGAGTGGTGCCGGTGGAAGTGACGGTGCCAATACCTGTTGACCTAAAAGATCCAAACAAGGTGCTGAATGTGGGTTCACAACTTGGTGTGACGGTTCAGAATATGTTGATATCATTTTTGAAAGCAAACCTGGATGTATTCGCTTGGAGTCATGCCGACATGTGTGGAATATCTCCAGAAATCGCAGTGCATGCTTTGAATATTGATCCGAAATTCACACCCATAAAGCAGAAAAGAAAAACCCAGGGTCCTGAAAGGTCAGTAGCATTAAAAGAAGAAGTAGATCGGCTCATGGAAAATGGCTTCATCAGAGAATCCACTTATCCGAATTGGGTTTCTAATTCGTTGTTGGTTAAAAAAGCAAATGGAAAGTGGAGAGTATGCATCGACTTTTCAGACTTGAACAAGGCATGCCCCAAGGACTGTTTTATGTTACCCAGGATCGATCAGTTGGTGGATGGAACAGCCGGGCATGAATTATTGTCTTTTATGGATGCTTACTCAAGATATAATCAAATCATGATGCATGAGCCAGACCAGGAGGACACGAGCTTCATTACTGATGTTGGTCTTTACTGCTATAAAGTCATGCCCTTTGGACTAAAGAATGCTGGGGCAACTTATCAAAGACTTGTTAATGCCATGTTCAAACCCCAGATTGGCAAGACTATGGAAGTATATGTTGATGATATGTTGGTGAAATCAAAGAAGGCAGTAGACCACATGGATCATTTGGCAGAAATGTTCGCGATCCTCCGAAAGTATGGAATGAAGCTAAATCCTTTGAAATGTTCATTCGGGGTAGAGTCCGAAAAATTCTTGGGTTTCATTGTGAGTGCTAGGGGCATCGAAGCTAATCCTGCTCAGATTACTGCCTTAAGAGAAGTCAAAGCCCCTAGGACAAAGAAGGAATTGCAAAGCCTCAACGGGAAAGTCGCTGCTTTGAGTTGATTTATTTCCAGGGCCACTGATAAATGCATTCCCTTCTTTGATGCTCTAAAGAAAGGAAAGAAAAACTTTGAATGGACTCCTGAATGTCAGAAAGCTTTTGATGAATTGATTCGTCACATGGAAACGCCTCTAGTACTTTCTAAGCCCAGCAATGGTGAAGATCTTTTCATATATTTAGCAGTTTCGTCTCATGCTCTCAGTGCAGCTTTGGTACGGGAAGACGCAAAAGTGTTAACGACTTAAAGCAGGGCACACTTACAGCAGGGCATGACCTAACGACTTAAAGCAAAGTGCAGCTCAACCGGGTTAACGACCTAACGAGTTAGAAGGGAAGCGACCTAACGAGTTAAAAGGAAAGCGACCTAACGACCTAACGAGCTCTAGGGTAAAGTCGCATGCACATTGCCTCTTCCATTAGGTCGCTTGCGACCTGAGCTAGCCGAGATAACTCCTGCATTACACATACTAAGTCGTTCAAAGCGTATATCTCGTCAAGGATGACTCCACTAAGTCGTTAAAGACTCATGCTGCCTCAGGATAACTCTTATTTCGCAACTCCTTATGTCGCAACTCCTTATGTCGCAACTCCTTATGTCGCAACTCCTTAGGTCGCTCACGACCTATGACCAGCCCGACCTAAACCCAACCTCTCCTATAAATACCTCACCTGCTCCACTTTGATGGGGGACTTTTGGACCTTTTCGAACGCCAAGAATCTGCTATTTTCACAACTTCAACAACACTTCAAACGCATAAGACACTTCAAGGAACCTTAAGAGAAGATCAAGTAAATTCAACATGAATTGAAAGAGCTTTTCTAGATCAAAGTTCTAACTTCTAGCTTTAATGGCGTTGTAATTGGAGAATTATTGTAAAACTTGTAACCAAGTCGATAAGAGAAAAGATTAAGTGGACGTAGGCTTGACTTTGAACCAAACCACTTTGAAAATTGTTGTCTCTTTACTTTTTTCTGCTATTTCTGCTTACTTTTAGTTCCCGTACCAACGGGTGGTGCTTTCACTCTTACTCAACTCACACCGGGGTGTTAGCGTATATTTTTTGCGTTAACAACGTTGTAAAAAGAGAAAATTGAATTTTTAAAACAACATTTTACGGTAGTTAAATATAGGCATAGGTTGCACGGAAGTGATTTTATTGCTAACCTTGAAATTTAAAATAAATTAAATATTTGAGTTCATAATTATGTGTCGAGAAAAAATTGTTTTTAAATTTGAATTTTTAAATCATGGTTCATATTTTATTTTATGTAGCGGTGGTTCTCGTTATGTAAATTGGTGTTTTCAAATTTAATTATGTTGTGGTAATTAAATCTTTAATGAATGTCAAATTTTGTTTATTTGGGTTTAACAAAATTAATTGAGCGAACAAATGTTTTAAAATTTGAATTCCAAAAGTTTTTTTATAAAGTAAGTTGGTCCATTCATCCCTTTTTTGTCACACATTTTTCATTGTTTCCTCATTTGTTCCATTACTCATTTCCATTTACATTGTCTAAAGCCTTTTCATTTCATGAACGTTGCCTACTTTTCGTATTTTTAATTCTTTCCTTCACCTCTTTTAATACCTACCATTTTTTAGGGTTGTTCATATTTTACTTTATTTCTCATACTTTGATTATATTTAGCTTTATTATCTTTTCACTTGTTTCAATCTTTATTCTTGTAGCTTCATTTCATTTTTTTAAATCTCTTCTTCTTTAGCTTCATTTTTTGTCTCTCTTCACCTTCCTCCTTTCTTTTTTTTCATGTTTCTTCTTTAAATCTCCTTTCTCTCCTTTTTTCCAAACCTTTTTTTCTTATTTTTCAAATCTTCTTCTTTTTCAAAGCTTCCTTTTCTTTTTTTCAATTCTTCTTCTTTAATTTTTTTTCAAACCTTCTCTTCTTTCCATGTCTTTTTCTGTAAATCCAAATCTATATAATCTTCTCACCAAAAATTTCTGTTGAAAAAAGATTAAGATAGCAAGGAAACAAAACAAAATGATAAAGTAGTTGCAGATTCAAATCTGGCTAGAAAAGGGAAAGCAAAAGGGTGAGTGATTCAACTCACTCACGCAATACTAAAAATTCCATTGGAAGTTAAACAAAATATATTATGTGGTATATAATTTTTTATTGCTTTTTGTTGATTTAAGTTGACATTTGAATTGATATTGAATCTGAATTGACATTTAGTTTTATATTGGAATTTAGTTGATAGTTAAACCCTGATATTGATAACTATTATATGTTGGTATATATTGGTTGATTTGGATGTTGTTTGAAATAGATGCTTGTTGATTGATATGTTGGATTTATGGTTGTTTATTTATTTTAATATGTCCCTATTATCACCTTGTAAATTATTGACATCATTTAAGTGATCCTCTGAATCATTTTAGAATTGAATAATTAAGACATTTAAATTATGGGTTGAAATGATATATACCCATACAATTTCTTGAATTTGGATTATTTATTGAAACTTAATTATTTAAAAAGTTTAAGTTTTTAATTTAAACTTCGGATTTATTTTAAATAAATCGGTTAAAATTGGTATTTCGAATTATTTGAAATCTCGTAAATTACCGCGCTCACGTTGTACACTTGATAGGAGATGAAAAATCCCATAACATCTCTGAAGCCATTGCACTCATATTTTTATTTGAGATTGATTTGAATTACGTAGGAATTTTTAGTTCTGACTCAAGTGTATGTTTTTCATTATGCTCGGGTCAGTCTGAGCTTTCTCAGTGTATTGAAGACCATTTTATTTTCTAGAGGACGAAGACAAAGATTCAGTATACTATTGTTATTTATTATTATTATTCCACGGCTTATTGTGTTCCGCTGCATTATTTTTTTATTTTCTGATGTATGTATAACTTTGATTTGATTTGTAAAAGTATAATCAAATGTCGTTTGTAAAACAGCTTCATGAACTATTTATTTGATTATTATATTTTGTCCGCTGCGAGATTCTATGTTTTGTTTTTTTCCTTCTTTTCTATTATTTTCTTATTTACCCCATTTACAATCCTCCCTTTTGAACGGTTTGAATTAGACACGTGTGGTTTATTGTCGATTTATATCATCCAAAAAGGTGGGTCGTTACATAAAGAGACTGGGGCTGGATATGGGCATACTCTTTGTCGATACTGGAACTACTTTAACAACTATATGAGGAGACTCCAGAACGAAGTAGTTGGATTTGGCTCTGTTTGCTGAAAGAAAGAGAACGATGATGGATAGACCCCGGCATTTGTGCCAATTTGAAATGACTGAAATAGGACGGCTTGACAGGGCCAAGTGGGCTAATTACCCCGAGCGGACATCCGTTCTTCGATTTTCTTGGACTCGGTACATATTATTACTCTTGTTGTTGGTTTTGATTTATGCACCTTGATTTGGGATAGCCTCCCTTTAACTCGATATGGGATGGATGGACGCGGTGGGCGGTCATGGCTATGATGTGTTACCACCAGCATTGCGACCCGAACTGGTAGTATCATACCTTGGGCATTGCATCACGTGCCTTGTCATACTTTTATCCCTATACGACACCCCTATGATTGTGGTTTAGTGTTGTCTTATCATGGCGCATCCCCGGCTACCGACATGCTACTGGTAGTGTCAAATGCAAATTGTACGTCAATGCTTAAAACCGCGTTAAAGGGGTTAATGTAAAGCCTTAACTCTAAGAAAAATATTTATTTTATTGATTATACATTACACATATAGCGTATTCTACTACATAAAAATATTTTGACGGATCTTTAAGAGATGGAGAATCCCGTAACACCTTTTGAGTTATTGCACGCACGTTATACACTATATAGGAGATGTGAAATCCCATAAATATCTCTGATGCCATAACACTCATATTTTACGCGATATCGATTTAACTCGCATAAGAGTATTTTAGTCCTGACTCGAGTGTTTTGTCTTTTCATTACGCTCGGGTCAGTCCTGAGTTTTTGCAGCTTATTGAAAATTTATTTTGGAGGTCGAAGACGAAGATTTGGTATATTATTACAATTAGTATTTCTGCATCATGTTGTCTGCTGCATTATTTATTTATCCCTGATGTATATATAACTTTGATAAATGTTGTATAGATTATAATCAAATGTATAGTAAATAGCTTCATGAATTATTTATTTGATTATTATATTTTTCATTCCGCTGCAAGATTCTGTGTTTATTTCTTCTTCTTTTCTTATTTTTCTAATTTAACCCCAATGATTATGTATGTTCAGGATTGTTTGGATTGGATATGTGTGGATTATTATCAATTTAAACCTTCTGAAATGTTGATCGTCACAATAGACATGTGTGCAAGTCATAAGAAGAATCCATAAAGGAACGATGAATGGTATCTATGTAAACTTCTGCGCATTCTAGAACAAGCTCGCAAGAAAGGCCAAGAATGAAGAAAGTAAATATCAAAAATTTGAGAATACTCTCAAGAGATTTGGATTAAGAGAAGATATTAATTAAGGGTAATAAGATGTCAAACACACATAAAGGACATTGGTAGACTCAAAGTGAAGGAAGGCAAGATAGATGGTGGAAAAGTTATTCCAACAAATCGGTTCGCCAACGAGTTATTCAAAATGTGCATAGTTTATATTTCTTACCCATTATAACGTAAGGATGCACAATTCGTCCTATAATAGGCTATGATAATGGAATTAATGCATGGACCTTAATCATTAGAAGCCAAAAAGAAGTTAAGATACGTGGGTTACATTGGAATGACATGCTAGAAAGGTCCATTTAATTTTAGTATGGTGATTGGGCCACAACATCATAAATGTAAGTTGTTTTTGAAGGGAAGCTTTCGGCATGTGTTTTTTTAGGTTTAGGTTGTAAGCATTAGTTATTTCTATCGTATAATACACGACTGCTCTATTAAATGGAAAAATATGAAAGTAAGTAAATCTCATATAGACACTTAACTAATGCAAAATAAATAAATAAAAGGCCAATAGTTTATAAAATAAATTAAGGCATTTATTAAATTAGCTACTAAAAGAAAAGTAAAGTTAAGTCCCAAAAAGTAATAAAGGTTTTAAAGATAAATTTTTGCGAGCAAATGATAGGGAAAAGTTATTGCAATACCATAGGTCACTATTCATATACCTTAAAAGATAAATTTTATAAATGAACTTGTGCATTGGTTGTTATTTTAAATTAAATGAAATTTTTTTGAAATTGATATTTTACTGTAACGAACTGGATTTTCGACCCTCGATAATCGACACTACTACGTCCACCGTATCACATGTTGAACATTCAAATGCCGGAAATACCAATTTGTTAGGGTAAAAGAAGAAGGTAGAAGGTAGAAGAAAACTAAACAACATAGAATATCACAACGCGGCGAATAATATATATTACAACAATGACCTTTACAAAAAAGAAACATTTTTGTACCGTCCCGCATTTCAAACCATTCGTATCCACACATGTAGGACTTGAATCGCTCAAAACAACTGATTGTTAATTTACATTTGGCAAAACTTAACATTTACAGTAAATAAATAAAGCACAGAATCACAGACACAGAGTATTACAACAATAAGTAGCAGAATAGATAAATAGTAGTTCAAGAAGCTACTGTAAACATCAGAGTCTGAAATAAAATACAACAGAATCTCAAATACAAATGAATGTCAAATACATAAGCAACTGACGAGTCTGAATATAAATGACTGGCATAAACTGAAATAACTGAAAGCCAGATAGATGGATCTTCAAACAAAGCCCCAATCTTCTAAGGTGAGTCTCAAATGTTGTGACACTCAGTCTAACCTGAGCATAAAACAAAACACAAAACACTCGAGTCAGGATTAATATTCTTATATAGTAAATTTAACTCAAGTGAAATGTAAACTGAAATACAAATAACTTAAAGGATGTTTAGGATTCACATCCTCTAAGGATCCGTGGAACTATCTACTATGTAGTAATATACGCTATCATAATATGTCTGTAGTAAAGTATTAAAATAGCATTAAGGCGTTACCCATATCCCCCTTAACATTTTTTATATATTCTCGTAGTCTATACAATGTCGTACGGTCCACCAAACCGATGATTTACCCAGAGGACACCACATAGGTGCGGTACAAAACAAACTCGTAGAATGCGGGATAAGGAATATGACAAGGCACGTGAGGCAATGTCAGGATAGATATACCGTTTGCGGATCCGGATTGTTGGTAACGCACAGCAGCTAGCCACCTCGTGACACACTCCCAAATGAAAGGTGCACCCAATCAAATCACAAAGTAATAGAATGGTATCGAAGAAATGTGTTTGATAGAAGGAATGACCTCACTTGGCCCGGAATGGCTCTTGTTTTAGCCACATCAAGAAGGCTCACGGGAGTCAGGGCAACGCAAATACCTTATATAGAATCTTCACCAAACCATCCTACTTCGTTGTAGAATCTCCACGACGTATACAGTTGTTAAAGTGGTTTTCGGTATTGGCAGAGAGTGGAACAATATCCGATCCTAGTCTTTTTAACAACCAAACGCTTATTTCGCACCGTAGTCATTTCATTTCAAATAGTTCATACTTCATATCAAGATATCGTATTCATTTCAAAACCGTATCAATCCAATATCATTATTCACTAAAAAAGTATTCATTCCCACAATCGTAACACTTTCAAAATTATAACACTTTCGAAATCATAGCACTTTTGAGATCATAACATTTTTAAAATCATAACACTTTTGAGATCATAACACTTTTGAAATCACAACATTTCCAACTTAAATAGTTTAGATTTTGAAAATAGTGTATATATTAAAATAGTTATAAATTAAAATAGTTTATATATTGAAATAATTTATATCTTAAAGTAGTTTATGTATATTAAAAATACTTTATATAATAAAAATAGTTTTCTCAAATTGCACAAATCGATTCAGATCCAGGTTTGAACAATCATTTCAATTCCAATAAGATTCAAGGTTTAAATATTCAAACAATTTCAATACAAGCTTCATTTATTTTTCAACATTTAACTTTAATTTTATTCAATTGGAAAATATTCACTTAATCATTTTAATAACAATTAAATAAAATCTCAATTTATAAATTTAAATCAATATTAAATATTCAGTCTCAGTTTTATTTAAAATTGAGAATATTCATTTAATCACTTTTTGTCAAATCAAGTTATAAATCATATCTTTCAAAACCTCAAAATTAACAAGTTCAAATAACTTCTTATTTAAATTTAATTATTGACCAATTAAATTTCAAGTCAATTTTACTTTATTTTTCCAACCTTTATTTATTTAAAGTTATTACAAAATCTATTTAAAAATATCAATGTAAATTTTAAATAATATTTAAATATATTATTCATATACTAATTAAATTAAATTTTATTTGAATAAATTAAATCAAATTAAATCTTATTAATAAATCTACTTTAAAACTTATTTTATATATTTAAAAATAATAAAATAATAAGTAAAATCTTAAAATTTATTGTGATAACTCGGGCTATTGGGCAATAATAATGTGGTAATCTTCTTTTATAAATTATTTAAAATGATAAAAAAAAATTCCTTTTTCAAGCAAACAAGACAAGTATTTGTTATGTATATTTATTTTTGGAATACACTTATAAAACATCATAAAAATAAATGGAATTTAAAATAATATGCATGTATGATTTTAATAGTATACAATTAGCTTTTTTTTTAAAAAAGGGTTTTATAAATATAAATAATATATATAAAACTAGTATATTTGTATAACTATATATTAGAGTATAATTGGAATTTTATATCATTTTCTTTAAAATTATATGTAGATAAATAAAGGAGAAGTTTAAATATTAAAACACTTAAAACATTTATTAGAACTAAATGGAAAATTATTATAAATATATATTAAAAACATATTAATACATGAAATTACAAATGTAAATTAATTCTCTATGCTTTATAACAAGTGTAAATTAATTATGACATTCTATTGACAAATGTAAGTTAAATCAACAATGGTTTTTTTTTTATTTATTTTTTATTTTTAATAAAAAGATAAAACTAAGTATATAACTTCTCTACTCTCTATCTCATTTTTTCCCTATCTTCATTATCAAAACTAAGAAAACAAAATCTTGTAACCCAAAACCAGTAAACAAAATTAAAGGGATTTAAACAACAATCAATACTTTCAAATTCTGTTTCAAACCTTAGGCAAGCTAGGCAAGATCAGCTCAACAAATTCAAGCAAATCAGGACTGGAACAAAATATGATAAGTATTTGCATGTTTATTTATATGGGTTGCATATATATATATATATATATATATATATATATATATATATCTGAATACAAAACGAATACTCGGTTCTGGTTATACAGGTTTCAAAACCTGATCAAATTTAAATATCTCTTTCCCTAATTCATTTTAAACTTTGGTGTGTAAACAAAACTTGTTTGAAATAACAAGATAATTGATTTAAAAATATTTCCAGTAAAAATCTGATGGTAGTTTTAATAAAAAGGAAGAAGAACAGTAGAATGCTAAACTTATCAAGATCTCGACTTTAATGAATTGTTGTTTCAGGTATACAATCCGATTCGTTATCAAAATCTAGGAATTTTAAACATTAAATCGTTATTTATAAGGTTGTGAATCGAGAGAGATCAAGAGTTGAACGTATTTGGGTGTTTTGTTGATCTCTGATGATCGGTGAGGTTAGGGATCTCGAGGTCAGTGCTGAAGCAAGCTAGGAGGTCATGATATAAATGATCGGAGTGGCTATCATTCGCTGTGGTGGCGAAACGAAGGTGAACTAGGGTTCATACTTGGGTCTGAGTCGTGGTTGTTCTCGAAGCAATGTGGCATCTTCGTTGGACCAGGCATGATCGGTCATGGAGGAAAAGGTAGAGGATGGTCATACGAAGCTAAGGTCTTGGTGGCGTGGATGATGGTGGTCGGAGTGGTCGTCGGCAAGGCAAGTTTGTTGAATAAGTTGGTTCCAGGTTGCGTTCATTTAGCTCAAATTTGATTTCAAGTTCGAACCATCGATCTTGTGATCGGGATTAAAGGGGCTGGTCATCGGTGGCTCATCGGCGATGGTAGTGGTGGCTGGAGCACCTATGTCGACTTGTGTACGTGCACATGGATTAACCCATGTCTGTTGTTGTTGTGTTGATTGCTTCGGAAAGAATGATGTTTTACTCAGGGTTGAACTCGAGTTTTGATCAGGTGGGGCTTGAGATTGGTTGGCTTGGGAAGAAGCTGGTTTGGACTCGTGTAATGATAGTAGGGCTCGAGCCTGTAACAAGTATTAGGGTTAGTTGATAAATAAATCAAGTTTTAAAAAGATTATCAAAAGGAATAAGTTTTCAAAAGAATCACAAACAAAGTTCTAAACAAAGTATTGATAAGTTTTAAACAAGTTTTTTTTCCAAAGTTAAAATGTTTTAAAATTGTTTGTTTAGAGTAATTTTATAGTAGATTAATTCCTATATGTTTTTAAAGGTGATTTAAATGATGATATTAAATAAAGTATAATTTATTTAATGTATTAAGGATGGTTAATTGATTGAATGTAATCAGTTAAGGAAATAACTAATTAATTAAATTATTAAGGTAATTAGTAATTAGTTTATGCAAATCAATTTAAAAGATTAATTTATTAATGTGATTAATTAACTAAGTTGTTTATTTAAAAGATGATTAATTTATTAAGGGATAATCACTTAATGAAATTAATTAATGATAATTACTTGATGAAAGTAATTAAAGGATAATTGCTTAGTGTAATTAAAAATGATAATTAAAAGATGATTAATTAATTGGTTTGTAATTAATTAATGTTAAGTAAGCAGGATTAAAAGTGATTGAAGTAAGTAATTTAATTTATTTAAATTAATTAGAAATGGTGTGACTAATTAGTCTTGCATATAGACGATTGAATGACATTGAATTCTCTGATATGTGATTTGTGATGCTATGTGAGATAATATGTTGGATTGAACAGTGATAATGTGGTTATCTATCTATAATGAATTGCTGTGTAAAAGTGACATCCTTTATTTAAAAAATTGAATTGTATTCACTTGAATAACTAGGGTTAAGATGATATTGGATTCGAAGAGACCGAGGTCGGGTATTAGAAAATACCCGAAACCACTTCGATTAGTAATCTTCAGTAATTCTTTACTGAATGTGAGTTTAAAATCAAACAGGCTGGAATGGAATGAATTAAATATCATTACCATTTTAATTTGGGAAACATTTCTTAGATATTATCTGTAATTTGTGATTGACTTTAATAAGATAATAACTCGTAGAAAGGTACGAGTTACCCTGGTAATTCATATAAGTAATATAGCTTAGTATTTCATGTTAGATGGGTTTACTCATGCTAGTTTCCAGCCTGACTCGGGTGTTACTTTGATGTAATGCTCGGGTCAGATTGAGTATTGCATATTTTCTGGTTAGGACATTCTAGAGCTCAGGAGGCGAGCTGGATGGCAAGAACGTATGGAGTATTCCGCTATGTATATTATTGTTTGCATTTCTGGGACAGGTTGTTATACTGTCCAGTTTATATGTTATGGTTGCAACTCTGATGGAATGTATGTAACTTAAGAATTACGGCTTTCTTGTATAAATACTATTACTTGTTATTATATTATGATCCGCTATGAAATGTGAGATTCTATGTTTTGTTTTCTGTTCTTCTACCTCTTTTCTTCTTTCTTTAATTATTTGAAATTCCGGCATTCAAATTTTCAAGGTCAAAATTTTGGGTCGTTGCATTTTAGTATCAGAGCTAAAGGTTAAGCGAGAACCTTGGCTCTGGTGGATTTACTCATTAAGGATAGTGTCAATGGTGCCCTAGAATGAGTTGAGTGTAGTATATATAAGAGCTTATTTGTTATTTTCATATGAAATGATTTTATATAAGTTTATCTTTTGATATATAAAGAAATAATTTTTCTAGTTATTGAATATATTAAAGAAATTGGTTGTTGATTATTGGAATTAATAATAATAATTAAGTGGTAATAGAATTACAACCAAATTGAAATTGAATGAAGATAAGTTTGAAATGGATCCAAACTGAAATTAAAATTCGAAATTCGTAGAAGTGTTTTCAAAATAAGATAATAATGAATTGGTTTACAAATATGATAATCTTGGTTATTATCATAAATGGTTGTTGTGTTTAGTAATGAAATGTTTATTAATGATTAAGCAAAATGAATGTTTTAAGGAAGTAAACATTTAGGTAAGTATGACTTATAAATTTTAAATGAAGTTGATCTAAATTATGATGTTTTAAAATCTAAGTCCGAAATTTGGAATTTGTTTCAAAGTGTTAAAAGAAATAGTAAATAGTATCATTTACAATGTAATTGAATGAAAAGGGCCTGTTTCAAACAAGAGTTGTTGGAAATTGTAAAGAAATTTGTTTTGAATTAAAACCAAAGGTGGTTTTTAAAGTATAACTTGGTGTGCAAAGGAAATAAATATGTATATGAGGGATATACATGATATAAAAGATGATTTGAAATAAACTCTACATGTTGAGTTTTAAATTTTTCCTTGGAATGTGATGTGAAAACCCAAAGTGATAAGTTTTTGAACTTATAAGTGGGAAGATTATTAATATGAAGTTTAAATTTTGAAATGGGAATTCAAATTGGGTAAAGAATGACTGGATTAAATTGAAGTGAATTTAACTTAGGAAAGTTAAATAAGATGAACAAACAACCTGAATTGGAAATTTCAAGATGAAATTGAGACTTAACTTGGAAAGTTAAATGGTTAATTTGAATTGGGAGTATGTGTGATCTCAAAATGGGTTTGAGATCTGGAAATTGGAATTAGATGCTATTGATAAATGTTTTAAATAATTTGGATATTTATTATTTTGACATATCATAATATCATCCTGTCGTTATTAGTAATCCATGAAACTGAGAGTTGGATTATTTCAAATAAGAAATTGATTAAAGTAATATACATCCATTACTGAAATAAAATAGAAATAAGAGTTGAAATTATGTAAGGGTGGTTTCTTTGAACCTAAAGATTCAAATGTTAAAAATGAACTTGCAAACTAAAATTGTTTAAGAATGGGTTTTGAAGATAAAATTGGGTAATAAATTGGATTTTGAAGATTTAATTGTTTTTGAACCCTTATTTTAAACTTTGAAATAAGTTAAGTAAAGGTAATTTAAAATGGAATTTTGAAATTTGGACTCAGAATTAAATGGTTTAAAAATTTAAGTTGTTAAGTTAAAAGAATAGGTTGATTTGATTTAAAGGATTAAATCAACATTTAAAAAAAAGTTAACTCGAATTTATGAAATTCAAGGTGCTTTTAAGTTGAGATTTGAATAGAATTAGTTCAAATTAAATTTGATTTAAATTAATTGGAATTGTGATTGAAGATGGATAAGCATAAAATTCAAATGGAAAATTTGAATTGAATTAAATTTAAAGTGAAATTGAAGTTGAATAAGTTTGAAATTCAAATGGGAGTTGATTTGAATTTAGGATAGGAATTGTAGTTAATTTAAATTGAATTGAAATTGAATCAATTTAAATGGAAGTGGAAATTGAAAATTGATTGGAAATGGAGATTGGGAATTGAACAGTTTGGCTCTGAACTATTTTTATCAAAAAAAAATTGTTTTAATATAAACTGTTTTAAAATTTATTTTTCCTAGCTATTTACTATACAACTTTTCTTTTTAAAAACCAAAACTATCTTATACTTATTTTACAACTACTTTTGGAACTATTTAACTATTTTACAACAATTTTACAACTATTTTATAACCTAATTACCATATTATAACTATTTTGCAATTATCTAACTATTTTACAATTATTTAACTACTTTACAACTATTTTAAGATTACTTAACCATTCTACTACTATTTTGCAACTGATAACTATTTTTAAACTACTTATCTATTTTAAAACAATTTCAAGCTATTTTCTTAATACAAATTGGTCAAAGTGCAAACTATCTATAAGTGAATACCAATTGAGATAAGAATTGAAGTGTTAACCCAAATGGAAATTGGAAGCAATTGTGGATGAGTGAATAGAATCAAAATGAAGATGAATAGAAAAGAGAATTGATTTAGCTAATAATCAATAAAGATAAATACGTAGGATGTACGTATATTATTCTATTCGTATAATGATTTGATCCAGATTCGAGCATAGAATTTCGAGATAGTATATCAATCCGAGTTAGGATTTTTCACTCAATTTTCGACGGCAAACCCTGGATATGGATTTTTGGTTGATTCTAGGAATTTTCTATCATAGTTATGAGTGTGCAAGGAGAATGATGGTTTCTGATCAAGAAACCAGATCTGAGTCCGCACTTGGAAGTCGGATGGATGATACTAGTTCGGAAGTGAAATTGTGCGATCGAGTGAGCGATCAGATTTGAGGTTGCGTACGGATGGTATATGTACATCGTACGTGCTTAAATGAAATAGATATTGAAATTTGAAAGAAATAAGAAATAAGAAATGATTTTTGGAAGAGAAGTATATTTTGAGAATATATTTGAATAAAGGTGGAAGATTGATATGTTTTGAAATTCACTTTATGAAAGTAAGTGATATGGTAGTAAATTTATAAGAGAAAATCAAATTTGAATATTTGATTTGGTACAAAATAAATAAATAAATAAATAAATATATATATATATCTATGTATGTATGTATGTATGTTATATATGATAAGCTCCCTCCATGATCGAATCTAGAACCAGAAGAAAGGGTTTTTGAAAATATTTTAAGTATAAAAGGGGAATCTATATAAGTGATCCAAAGATTATTTCTCAAGTTGAAAAGGATAAGTTGTGTGTGTGTGTGTGTGTGTGTGTGTGTGTGTATAAGATTTTATGAAAATGACTTTGGGAAAGGTTTTGGAACCTATGGATTTTGGAAAGACTTTTGATTTATGGAAAAAGCAATTTTGGGAGTTTGAAAAGCCAAGTTTGGAACTATCGATTTGGGATATCGATTTTATGTAAAGAAGATTTTGATGTAAATCATAAAGGATATGATTTGAAAGATACTATAAGTGTATAGTATAAAGTGTTTCGAGATTGGCTCAGGGGAAAAAGGCGCTCCCATTGGAATGAACTTCATTAGGAGATCCATAGGGTGGGTCTGCCTTAAGCCATAAGGGGGAGGCTCTAAATTGAATCCTAGGAGGAAGTCCGGATGAATTGAAGTTCCTAAGGATTATGTGTAGTAAGCAGCGAAAGTCGAGGTCACTGATGCCTATAGAGACATTTGGGTTATGCTGTGACGATAGTGTAACTCGATGTCACTACGATCTACTGTGGACCATAGCGAAAGTCGTGAAAGCCAATAGCCTACGTTTGATTTTGCCGCGATGGCAATGTAACATCGGTAGAATGTGATCTATGGTGACACAGCGAAAGTCGAGAGGCCGTGAGAGCCTAAGGCTACATTGGGACTTGACTGATGTAGTCTGCGACCTATGTGAGAGTGGTGAAGTTACATTTGGCAGCGAAATTCGAGTGCGCTGATGCCTACAGTTACATGGACTTTTGCCGTGATGGCAACGTAACCCGGGGTGTAACTACGATCTGTGGCGAGTTCCATGGTGTAATCGAGGGGCGCGGAGTGCCTATAGTTATCTATGGATTTTTTCGGGATGGCAACGTAACCATCGGGTTACCTACGACCATGGAGGGGATGATCATTTCCAGAGCATTCTCACCAAAGATGTTTCCTTTATTTCAAAAATGTTTTCTATATTTTCACAAAGTTTCGAAAATGTTTTCTAGGTATTTTCACTGGGTGTTGAAAATGGTTCTGCTAAGTACTTGTAGATTTTCAGTCCTATGCATGATCAACGTATGACTGAATTCTATGAGAACAAGGATGGACTGGTTGAGACATCGAGTTCTAAAAAGTATTTTTTATATAAACTTTTTTGGTAATATTATATAGATTTTGAAGTGTTTTTAAAATTCTTAAATAAAGGGTTATAGTTTAAAATGTTCAACAGGTAATTTATCTGATAATAGATATTGAATAAATTCTGGCTTCGTTCCTTTTTGGGGACGAAAAGATTCAAAGGGGGAAGGAATGTGATAACTCGGGTTTTTGGGTAATAATAATGCGGTAAACTTCTTTTATAAATTATTTAAAATGATCTAAAAAAATTCCTCTTTCAAGCAAACAAGACAAGTATTTGTTATGTATATTTATTTTTGGAATACAATTGTAAAACATCTTAAAAATAAATGGAATTTAAAATAATATATATGTATGATTTTTATAGTATACAATTAGCTCTATATCTGTTTAAAAAAAAGGGTTTTATAAATATAAATAAAGACTATATATAAAACTAGTATATTTGTATAACTATTTGTGAGAGTATAATTGGAATTTTATATCATTTTCTTCAAAATTATATGCGGATAAATAAAGGAGAGGTTTAAATATTAAAACACTTAAACAATTATTAGTATAAAACTAAATGGAAAATTATTATAAATATATAAATTAAAAACATATTAATACATGAAATTACAAATGTAAATTAATTCTCTATGCTTTATAACAAGTGTAAATTAATTATGACATGCTATTGACAAATGTAAGTTAATTCAACAAGTGTCTTAATTTTTATTTTATTTTTTATTTTTAATAAAAAGATAAAACTAAGTATATAACTTCTCTACTCTCTATCTCATTTTTTCCCTATCTTCATTATCAAAACTAAGAAAACAAAATCTTGTAACCCAAAACCAGTAAACAAAATTAAAGGGATTTAAACAACAATCAATACTTTCAAATTCTGTTTCAAACCTGAGGCAAGCTAGGCAAGATCAGCTCAAAATATTCAAGCAAATCAGGATTCGATTAAGCAAGCAAATCAAGTTCAAAATCAAACTACTTCCAGGAAGAAAGCTTCTCTGTTTATAATATACAGTGTGTAAACCAAGTTTTTAATCTGTTTAAAATCCTGTTGCATGCAGTAATTGCTCGGAACAAAATATGATAAGTATTTGCATGTTTATTTATATGGACTGCATGTAGATATTTATATTATTACATGGTATGCATGTCTGAATACAAAATGAATACTCTGTTCTGGTTATACAGGTTTCAAAACCTGATCAAATTTAAATATCTCTTTCCCTAATTCATTTTAAACTTTGGTGTATAGACAAAACTTGTTTGAAATAACAAGATAATTGATTTAAAAATATTTCCAGTAAAAATCTGATGGTAGTTTCAATAAAAAGGAAGAAGAACAGTAGAATTCTAAACTTATCAAGATCTCGACTTTAATAAATTGTTGTTTCAGGTATACAATCTGATTCATTATCAATATCTAGGATTTTTTAAAATAAAATCGTGATTTTTAAGGTCGTGAATCGAGGGAGATCAAGAGTTCTACGTGTTTGGGTGGTTTGTTGAACTCTGATGCTCGGCGAGGTTAGGGATCTTGAGGTCAGTGCTGAAGCAAGCTGGAAGGTTGGAGGTCATGGCAAAAATGGTCGGAGTGGTTATGATTCACTGTGGTGGCGAAACGAAGGCGAACTAGGGTTCAGACCTGGGTTTGAGTCGTGGTTGTTCTCGAAGCCAATGCGGCGTCGTCGTTGAATCGGGCATGATCGGTCGTGGAGGAAAAGGAAGAGGATGGTCGGATGAACCTAAGGTCTTGGTGGCGTGGATGATGGTGGTCGGAGTGGTCGTCGACAAGGCAAGTTTGTCGAAGAATTTGGTTCTAGGTTGGGTTCATTTAGCTCGAATTTGATTTCGAGTTCGAACCATCGATCTTGTGGTCGGGATTGAAGGAGCTGGTCATCGGTGACTCATTGACGATGGTAATGGTGGATGGAGCACCTACGTCGACTTGTGCATGTGCACATGGATTAACCCATGTCTATTGGTGTTGCTGTGTTGATTGCTTCGGGGAGAATGATGTTTTACTCAGGGTTGAACTCGAGTTTTGATCGGGTGGGGTTTGAGATTGGCTGGCTCGGGAAGAAGCCGGGTTGGACTCGGGTAATGATAGTAGGGCTCGGGCCTGTAACAAGTATTAGGTTTAGTTGATAAATAAATCAATTTTTAAAAAGATTATCAAAAGGAATAAGTTTTAAAAAGAATTACAAACTTTTAAACAAAGTATTGATAAGTTTTAAGCAAGTTTTTTTTTCCAAAGTTAATTTTTTAAAATTGTTTATTTAGAGTAATTTTATAGTAGATTAACTCCTATATGTTTTTTAAGGTGATTTAAATGATGTTATTAAATAAAGTATAATTTATTTAATGTATTAAGGATGGTTAATTGATTGAATGTAATCAGTTAAGGAAATAAATAATTAATTAAATTATTAAGGTAATAAGCAATTAGTTTGTGCAAATCAATTTAAAGGATTAATTTATTAATGTGATTAATTAATTAAGTTGTTTATTTAAAAGATGATTAATTTATTAAGGGATAATCACTTAGTGAAATTAGTTAATGATAATTACTTAATGAAAGTAATAAAGGATAATTACTTAGTGTAATTAAAAATGATAATTAAAGGATTATTAATTAATTGGTTTGTAATTAATTAATGTTAAGTAAGCAGGATTAAAAGTGATTTAAGTAATTAATTTAATTTATTTAAATTAGTTAGAAATGATGTGACTAATTAATCTTGCTTATAGACGATTGAATGATATTGAATTCTCTGATATGTGATTTGTGATGCTATGTGAGATGATATGTTGGATTTAACAGTGATAATGTAGTTATCTATCAATAATGAATTGCTGTGTAAAAGTGACATCCTGTACTTAAAAAATTGAATTGTATTCACTTGAATAACTTGGGTTAAGATGATATTGGATTGGAAGAGACCAGGTCAGGTATCAGAAAATACCCGAAACCACTTCGATTGGTAATCTTCGGTAATTCTTTACTGAATGTGAGTTTAAAATCAAACAGGCTGGAATGGAATAAATTAAATATCATGACCATTTTAATCTAGGAAACATTTCTTAGATATTATCTGATAATTAGTGATTGACTTAATAACTCGTAGAAAGGTACGAGTTACCCTGGTAATTTACATAAGTAATATAGCTTAGTATTTCATGTTAGATGGGTTTACTCACGCTGGTTTCCAGTCGGACCCGGGGGTTACTTTGATGTAATGCTTGGGTCAGACCGAGTATTACAGATTTTCAAGTTGCGACGTTCTAGAGCTCGAAGGCGAGCTGGATGACAGGAACATATGGTGTATTCTGCTGTGTATATTATTGTTTGCATTTCTCTGACGGGTTGTTATACTGTCCTGTTTATATGTTACGGATGTAACTCTGATGGAATGTATATAATTTAACAATTACAGCTTTCTTGTATAAATACTATTATTTTTTATTATATTTTGATCCGCTGCGAAACGTGAGATTCTGTGTTTTGTTTTCTGTTCTTCTACCTCTTTTCTTCTTTCTTTAACAAACTGAAATTCCGGCATTCGAATTTTCGAGGTTGAAATTTTGGGTCGTTACATTTATATTTTCAAAACTAACTTATAAATTTAAAATTTACAAACATATAATTTAAAATTCTAATTTTTCAAAATAAAATATCTTTATATTATATTTAAAAATCAATATTTAATACAATCCAAATGTTTCCTTCCAAAACTATAAAAACTATTTTTCAAAATAGACCAACGGTGTCCGTATATAATTTTCTATCATGTGGTCAAGTGATACATATATTTATCATTTCAATCCGCAATTTAAATATTTGCGGGTGTATATCATTTCAACCCGCAATCCCAAAATTTCAAAATCAATGAAAATCATTTGGGTTTATCATTTCAACCCATAACGGTTTTCCCATAATCTATAATATCTTTTTGGTATGTATCATTTCAACCCATAGGGATTTCTAAACTACAGAGAACTGGCAGAGTGAGAACAAATATAATATAAATCAACAGCAAACATATATCATCAATAACAAATTTAAATATAATATATACAACAGGGTGATGGTGTCATATGTCATAAGTGAACAATTGCAGAAAATAACATACCAGATTAAAAACTCAAATAACTAACAATTCAATATCCAATAATATGTTTCAATTGTTATTTCAAGCTGAATTAAATTTATTAAATATAAGAATGTTAATCGTGAGTGATTGCTCACCTTTCGAGGCTAGAGAACTTTGATAACGAATTGAGCTACGAATACGAGCAACGAATTCCAAAGTAAAGTACGATGATCACAAAGTTGACGATCAAAGCAAAGCTGGAAGTATGAAATTGACGGGAGACAAATCAAATTTAGCTTGAAATAAACTGAGCAAAATATATGTTATATATATATATATAATTATATATATTTATATATAATTTCTTAATCAATTGTAAAAATATATGTTAAAAATAAATTCTTTATACATATTAAAAATCAAAATTAAATTTAAACACATAAAATATCTTAATATATTTTCGAAGACCAAACTCATGTAAACTGATATAAACTAATATATAGACTAACATATATATTATAAAAAACAATATCTATTATAAAATCAATATATCTTACTTTATTGCAGCCTATACATATGCATAACTCAACAGATCCTTTATAAACTTATAGAAACATATATATACTCAAATCAACATATTATATGTAACATACATATATATATATACATATACATATATATATATATACATATATATATATATATATATATATATATATATATATATGCAGACTTTAAACAAATATGCAAACTATACTTATACCCAATTATATAAAATTAGACTATGATAGAATATGCAGACTATACTTATAACCAAATATATGTAATCCAACTATAAACAAATTTATATGCAAAAAATGTATATATGCAGGCAAGTATAAATATGCAGACACAATATATAATTATGGCTAAATGTATATATTCAGGCTACACTAATATATCCCCAAACTGTATATGCAATAATGTATACATGCTACAAAATCAAATATACATGCTATAGGAAGTGAAAGCAAACTCATATACAAGATAATTTGGAGAACACACACACATACACATATATATAAAAACTTGGTGTTTTATATATATTTTAGAGGAGGGTAAGAGCTTGACAGATATGAAAATAGCTAATATACTATTTATTATTTTATTTGGGAGGAAACCCGAGCATGCTTGGAGTTTGAAAGAAAATACAATATGGATGCTTCAGGTAAAATAAGCTTTAGAATATACATATAACTTTCTCCAGATGGATGAAAACCAGATCTATAATTTTTGATGAAGAAATAAAATAATCATAAAACTTACTTTATGTACAAAAATATATATACAGGGTAGAAGGTGCCTACATGTGATCGGCTGCTATGAGGAGGGAGGACGTGGAGCTACGGTCGAATCAGTAGGTGCGGGTGGTGGACGTTTGGATGGTGCTCGGCATGGCAATGGCCTGCGGACTATTGATGGTGTGATGGTTATGGGTGGTATGCGGGCAGATGAAGGTATTCGGTACTTGGTCATTGATGCGGAGAGGGGCGACAAGCGAGCCTGGCTGGCGTTGGTTGTCGTGAGGCAGTGGGAGAAACGTGGAGAGGGGTTCGGATAGTGTAGCTCGAGCTATGGATTGTGCTCGCCTCTACTAGTGTGGGCATGGGTTCACGTATGGTGATGTCGTGTGGTTAAGCGGCTGTCACACGAAGAAGAAAGCATGCGGTGGTTCAAGGCGAGGAGGATGCTGCCGAGGGAAAGAGGATCGAGTTGCAAAGCTTAATAGGAAGACAAGCAGTTTCTCATGCCATATAAATTTCTACATATATAACTTTATATCTATTAATATATTTTTATTTCTCAGCATAAAAGAGAGGAAGGGAGGGTATCGAACAGACAGGTTACCAAAGCAAATGAACAGGCTATTATATATAGAAACTTATATTATTATATTTTCAAATGAAACCGGAGAGTAATAAAACCATCATAGGGAATGGGAAAGGACATCGGTTGAATTCATGAAATAAAGAAAAAAAACGAGCTATTAAATTTACTCGGTGAACAAATGAAAGGCCAAAGAGAAGCCAAAAGTTTAAAATTGGGTACCGATACGACAAATCGTTTCACCGATTTCGTCGTTTAACGAGCATCGGTATACGCCAATGAATATACTACGGAGACCAGCATAACGAGACGAACAGAACGGTAAGCAGATATTAGTTATATGACCATCTTATCAAAAATCGGTATTTTGCTGCCAAGCCACTACAAATTCGTCGAAATTAAGATAAATGGGGCTAGAGAAGTCCAAATATGACGAAACGAATTATGTCATCTCGCTCAAAAATTAGTTTACATTTTTATCATATAAAAATAATCAGGTTTTAAAGACATTTAATTTACATTGAATTAACTGATTTTAAATTGAAAACTACCAAATAGAATTTTACATACATATTTTCCAATAAAAATTTACCAATTGCTATGTTAAAATAGACTTATTCCAAATATCAAATTTTCATTGCTAAATTTATTTATTTTATTTTTCACAAAAAATTCAGTTAATTATGTTATAAAACCCGTTAAAAATTTCGGGTCGTTACACTCTCCCCCACTCAAAACTTTTTGTTCCCGAAAAGGAATGAGATAGGAAAACAGAAACACCCAGAAGAAAAGAAAAAAAATAGAATTGAAATACAAAATACCAGATACCCCAATTAATTCCAACCATATAAATTTCATTTTTTTTTAAATTTGTTTATATTCAACGAATTTGGTTTCAATCCATTTACTAAATCAATAATATTCCTTTATATACATATTTATTGATTTAATTCAAGCTATTTCACAATTTGATCTGTTTCAGTTTATTAATATTTGTTCTAAAAATTTATTTCAAAATAAAATTTTATTTGATTTAACTCATTTACTAAATCTATTTATCTTCAGTTGAGTTGATCCCACCAAAAATTCAATTTCAACTATTCTTAAGTCCATATTTATTTACTTAAATAGTATTTCCTTTTATTATCTAATGTATTTCACTGACATATCTTGCAACATAGGTTAGGTGTATAACTTTTATTATAATTACCTAAATTTATATTTATAATTTCCCTAACCATATTCATTCTAGACATCTTACTTATTATTATATATTATTCAAATACATTCAAAACCATTCCAGGTAAGTCTTATTAATATTTCTGAACGTAATTAAATACTACACAAATTTACCTTTTTATTTACAATATTTTATTAAGCAAGAATTTAGTTTGGACATTTCTATTACTTAAGTTTTTCTTGTATAACCTTAAATTAAATTTTCACTTTAACATTTTAACTTTTTGAATAGTCCAGGTAAGTTATCATATTATAAAATGCAATTGAGTATTATACAAATAAATTTTTCCTAATTTAACTATTCACTTCCATTTCTCATTTTAATCATTTCAATTATTCAAATTTTTCTTTGTTTCAATAATTGAAAATCATTATTTAACATAGGATTTAAAAATTAAATTTCAGTTTCACTTTAAACCAATTTAATAAATATATACATACATACATACATATATATATTATACAATCGAATCATACTCCAGAAATTCAAATCAAATCCATTTTCCAAAACAAAAGTGTAGCCAAGCTACTAAGTGGTCTCTCCACTTTGAGACTCGAAAATGAATGTCGATGATGCTGCAATCATCACCGAAATTAATTTCCAGCGACAAAAAGGAGAGTATTGACTCAATTCTTTTAAAATTTCTATCGAAGCAATTTTCATTCGAAAATACTTTTTTAATAATATAATGTTAAAACTTTGAAAACCAAACTTTTGAAAGGCATCGGAATTTTAATTCTTTAATCTTAAATTTAAATTCGTTTCATTTGAAATCAAATTTTTAAATCATATTTTAAAATTTCACTTCTTATAACATACAACAATAGTTAATGGTTTAGAAATGTTGATAAAACAATAAATGATAATTTAGTATTATTATTTTTAACAACTAATTCATTTAACTATCAAATTCCAAAATAATTATACCTTTATAAAATATAACCATATATAAAATTGTATCATTTACCAATTTCGAAAACAGTATTGCGTTAGTTTACTATGTTCAAGTGTTTTGGAATTCCTATCGGCGGCGTGGGCCAGACGAATCGATCAAACCTCCAAATTGACCTTAACAACTCAGACAACCCAACATAAAACAATTTTGTATCAATTACAAATACACCCTTCACATGATACTTCAAGGATGGATTTCAAAACAAGAATAGAGATTCAAATTCTGAAAGAACTGAACAAAGAGAATTCTAACTAAGATAGATAGGCTCGATAGTGAGATAGCATAGATGGATTACAAAAGAGAAAGGATGGATAGACGTATATAAATCGCGGGCGACCACAACCGAGTCAACTGAGACTTAGAGAAGGTGTGAGTATCATCAACGAGAACCAAGACACAGGTTAAGCTCCTGGGATAAGATCGATGCGGAATTCAATTCTTCGCTGAGGAGGTAGAGAAGTGACTTCATCCAATATTAGGATAATCTCTTATTACCGGAGTGGAGTCAAGATTACAAGGGAATTACCCTGATCGTCTACTAGAGACGGTTCAGGCTTTGCAAGAAATAATAGCATCTAAACCGAGGACGTAGAAATCTCCGGTGGATCGACGTTGGTTATAAAGAAGTTTCACCCCTTTGCAGATCATATTTAGGTTGGCGGGACCGCCGATGGGATTAGTCACACAAAGGATGAAGTTGACAGTTGAGATTGGAGCTATGGGATGCTCCAGTATCCAAAGAACGCGAAAAGGAGGACAAGAATGAATTTTTAAAACGAAGGTGAAAGTTCTAAAATTCAAAGGAAACCCAAGTCTAAAAGGAAGAAACTCAAGCTCGAACAAAGGTTGTTCTGTAATTAAATTTGCTCTATATGCTAAGTTTCGCCTAAACCATAGCTCTTATACCAACTGTGACGATCCGCATTTCGAACCATTCGCATCTGCACATGTTGGACTTGAATCGATCAAAACAATAGATTGTTAATTTATATTTGGCAAAACTTAACATATACAGTAAACAAAACAATCACAGAACCACACACATAGAGTATTACAACAATAAACAGCGGAATAGATAAATAGTAGTTCATGAAGCTACTATAAACAACAGAGTCTGAAACAAAATACAACAGAATCTCAAATACAAATGAATCTCAAATACATAAGCAACTGACGAGTCTGAACATAAACGACTGGAATAAACAAAAATAACTGAAAGCTGGATAGATAGATCTTCAAACAAAGCCCTATTCTTCAAAGGTGAGTCTCAAATGCGGCGACACTCAGTCTGACCCGTGTATAAAGCAAAACACAAAACACTTGGTTCAAGATTATAATTCTTATATAGTAAATTCAACTCAAGTGAAATGTCAACTGAAATACAAATAACTTAAAGAAAGTTTGGGATTCCCATCCTCTAAGGATCCGTGGGAATACATACTATGCAGTAATATACGCTATTATAATATGTCTACAGTAAAGTATGGTATTAAAATAGCGTTAAGGCAGTACCCATATCCCCCTTAACACATTTTATATATTCCCGTAGTCTATACAATGCCGTCCGCTCCACCAAACTGGTGGTTTACCCAGAGGACAACACATAGGTACAGTACAAAATAAACTCGTAGATGACGCAATACGGCGTGTGACAAGGCTCCCGCGGCAATGCTAGGGTAGATATACCGTTTGCAGATCCGGACTGGTGGTAACGCATAGTAGCTACTACCATCCACCCGTGACACACTTCCAAATCAAAGGTGCACCCAATTAAATCACAAAGTAATAGAATAGTATCGAAGAAATGTGTCCGATAGGAGAAATGACCTCACTTGGTCCAGCATGGCTCCTGTTTTTGCCATATCAAGCTGACTCACGGGAGTCAAGGCTGCGCTAATACCTCATATAGATCGTCGCCAAACCATCCTACTTCGTTCTAGAATCTCCACCACGTACACAGTTGTTAAAGTGGTTTTCGGTATTGGCAGAGAGTATGACAATATCCGATGCCGGTCTCATTAACAACCAAACGCTTATTTCACACCATGGTCATTTCATTTCAAATAGTTCATACTTTATATCAAGATATCGTATTCATTTCAAACCATATCAATTCAATATCATTATTCACTAAAAGAATATTCATTTCCAGAATCGTAATACTTTCAAAATTATAACACTTTCAAAATCATAGCACTTTCGAGATCATAACACTTTTTAAATCATAACACTTTTGAGATCAAAACACTTTTGAAATCACAACATTTCCAACTTAAATAATTTAGATTTTGAAAATAGTTATAAATTAAAATATTATATATATTGAAATAATTTATATCTTAAAATAGTTTATATATATTAAGAATATTATATATAATAAAAATAGTTTCCTCGAATTTCATAAATCATTTCAGATCCAGGTTTGAACTATCATTTCAATTCCAATAAGATTCATGGTGTAAATATTCAAACAATTTCAATACAAGTTTCATTTATTTTTCAACATTTAACTTTAATTTTATTAAAACTGGAAAATATTCACTTAATCATTTTAATAACAATTAAATAAAATCTCAATTTATTAATTTAAATCAATATTAAATATTTAGTCTCATTTTTATTTAAAGTTGAGAATATTCATTTAATTACTTTTTATCAAATCGGGTTATAAATCATATCTTTCAAAACCTCAAAATCAATAAGTTCAAATAACTTCTTATTTAAATTCAATTATTAACCAAATAAATTTCAAGTTAATTTTACTTTATTTTTCCAACCTCTATTTATTTAACGTTATTACAAAATCTATTTAAAAACATTAATGTAAAATTTTAAATCAATATTTAAATATATTATTCATATACTAATTAAATTAATTTTATATGAATAAATTATATCAAATTAAATCTTATTAATAAATCTATTTTAAATCTTATTTCATATATTTAAAGATAATAAAATTATAAGTAAAATCTTAAAATTTATATTTTCAAAGCTAACTTATAAATTTAAAATTTTCGAACATATACTTTAAAAATATAATTCTTCAAAATAGAATATCTTTATATTATATTTAAAAATCAATATTTAATACAATCCAAATACTATAAAAATCATTTTTCAAAATAGACCAACGGTGCCCGTATATAATTTTCTATCTTATAGTCAACTGATACGGATATTTATCATTTCAATCAGCAATTTATATCTTTATGAGTGTATATCATTTCAATCCGCAATTCCAAAATTTCAAAATCAATGAAAATCGCTTGGGTTTATCATTTCAACCCATAACGATTTTCCCATAATCTATAGTATCATTCGGGTATGTATCATTTCAACCCATAGGGATTTCTAAACTACATGGAAATGGCAGAGTGAGAACAAATATGATAATAAATAACAGACATATATCATCAACAAAAAATTTAAATATAATATATACAACAGGGTGATGGTGTTATATGTCATAGGTGAACAATTACAGAGAATAACGTATCATGTTAAAAAATCAAATTACTAACAATTCAATATTCGACAACATATTTCAATTGTTATTTCAACGTGAATTAAATTTATTAAATATAAGAATGTTAATCATGAGTGATTGCTCACCTTTCGAGACTAGAGAACTTTGATAACGAACTGAGCTGCGAATCCGAGCAACGAATTCCAAAGTAAAGTACGATGATCACGAAGTTGACGATCAAAGCAAAGCTGGAAGTTTGGAATTGACGAGAGACAAATCAAATTTAGCTTAAAATAAACTGAGCAATATATATATATATATATATAATTTCTTAATCAATTTTAAAAACATATATTAAAAATAAATTCTCCATACATATTTTGAATCAAAATTAAATTTAAACACATAAAATATCTTTATATATTTTCGAAGACCAAACTCACGTTAACTGATATAAACTAATATATAAACTAACATATGTATTATAAAAAACAATATCTATTGTAAAATCAATATATCTTACTTTATTGTAACATATACATATGCATAACTCAACAGATCCTTTATAAACTTATAGAAACATGTATATACTCGAATCAACATATTATATATAACTAATACAAATATATATATCCAGACTTTAAACAAATATGCAAACTATACATATACCTAATTATATAAAATCAGACTATGATCAAATATGCAGACTATACTTATAACCAAATATATGTTATCCAACTATAAACAATTTTATATGCAAAACAATGTGTATATATAAAATTAGACCGTAATCCAATGTTTGCAGACTATATATATATATATATATATATATATGTAATAGCTAAATGTATATATGCAGGCTAGTATAAATATGCAAACATAATATATATAATTATAGCTAATTGTATATATTCAGGCTACACTAACATATCCCCAGAGTGTATATGAAACAATGTATACATGCTACAAAATCAAATATACATGCTATAGGAAGTGAAAGCAAACTCATATACAAGATAATTTGGAGAACATATATATATATATATATAAACTTAGTATTTTATATATATTTTAGAGGAGGGGAAGAGCTTGACAGATATGAAACTAGCTAATATACTATTTATTATTTTATCTATAGATATTAACAGAGGAGGAACAGGATTTAGGCAACTTGGGAGGAAACACGAGCATGCTTGGGGTTTGAAAGAAAATTCAATATGGATGCTTTAGGTAAAATAAGCTTTAGAATATATATATATATATATATATATATATATATATATATATATATATAACTTTCTCTTGATGGATGAATATAACTTTCTCTTGATGGATGAAAACCAGATCTACAATTTTTGATGAAGAAATAAAATAATAAAAAAAACTTACTTTATATACACAAATATATATACACGGTAGAAGATGCCTACACGTGATCGGCTGCTATGGGGAGGGAGGACGTGGAGCTACGGTCGAATCAGGAGGCGTGGGTGGTGGACGTTTGGATGGTGCTCGGCATGGCAGTGGGCTACGGGCTAATGATAGTGTCGATGGTCAGGTGGGTATACAGGAAGATGAAGGTGTTCGGTACTTGGTCATTAATGCGGAGAGGGGCGACAGGCGAGCCTGGCTGGCGTTGGTTGTTGTGAGGCAGTGGGCGAAACGTGGAGAGGGGTTCCAATAGTGTAGCTTGGCCTACGGTCGGCCCTAGGTGGCGACGAGGCTATAGGGGAGGATGGAGATATGCTCGCCTCTTCTAGTGTGGGCACGAGTTCACGTATGGTGATGTTGTGGGGTTGAGCGGCTGTCACACGAAGAAGAAAGCATGCGGTGGTTCAAGGCGAGGAGGATGCTGCCTAGGGAAAGAGGATCGGGTTGCAAAGCTTAACTGGAAGACGAGCAGTTTCTCATGCCACATAAACTTATATATATATATAACTTTATATCTATTAATATATTTATTCTCGTAATAAAAGAGCGGAAGGGAAGGTATTGAACAGACAGGTTTGCAAAGCAAACGAACAGGCTTTTATGTATAAAAACTTATATTATTTTATTTTCAAATGAAATCGGAGAGTAATAAAACCATCATAGGGAATGGAAAAGGACATCGGTTGAATTCATAAATTAAATAAATAAAACAACGGACTATTAAATTTACTTGATGAACAAATGAAAGGCCAATGAGAAGCCAAAAGGTTAAAATTGGGTACCGATATGACAAATCATTTCGTCGATTTCATCGCATACTGCGTGTCGGTATACGCCAATGAATATACTTTGGAGATCAGCACAACAGTACGAATAGAACAGTATGCAGATATCAGCTATACGGCCATCCAATCAAAAGTAGATATTTTGCTGCCAAACTGCTACAAATTCGTCGAAAATAAGATAAACGGGGCAACAGAAGTCCAAATTTGACGAAATGAATTATGACGCCCCGCTTGGAAAATATTTTACATTTTTATCATATAAAAATATTCAAGTTTGAAAGACATTTTAATTTACATCAAATTAACTGATTTTAAATTGAAAACTACCCAACGGAATTTTACTTATATGTTTTCCAATAAAAATTTACCAGTTGCTATGTTAAAATAGACGTATTCCAAATATCAAATTTTCATTGCTAAATTTATTTATTTCATTTTTCACAAAAATTTCAGCTAATTACGTTATAAAACCCATTAAAAATTTCAGGTCGTTACATTCACATATACGACATCAGAGTACACTAGACTTATCCAAAATTTGGACAGCTATAGAAACATGTCCTTACTTTGACAAACATACAAACTCTATAATACAGCAGAAGAAAAATATATGTGAATATATCTTGACCTTCTAACTCCTCTCTAATTCTAAAGTATCCAGCTAAACCTAGGACAACATGTTCGGTCTGACCCGAGCATTACAAGGAATAACGCCGGGGTCGACCTTGTAAACCATCATGAGTAAAACTCGATAACAAGTAACAACCAAACTGATTTCTACATGAAAATTTTTGAAACAAAGAGTATCTCATAAGACCACACCGCACATAAAAACGAACGGGTTTTTACCTTATGATAACCAAAATATTTTATATCAAAATCCAATGATATTACGTCTAGGTTTAAAATAAATAGATGAAATAGCTGAAATGCTTGCATCTCACATTCCAACGTACTAGGCTCTATAATCGAAAACTAAGGCACATATTGGAGATATGATTCCAACTAATGACTGAGCTACTGGGGTACCGCCAGCTATAGTACACCTCTATAAAAATATACCATGGTCGTACCTAATGACCCCTGCCAACACAGGAACGACCTACCCCTTGCTGGATAGTATCGAATTTATCATCACCTCCGTTGCTTTGCAACCTTTAACTGAGTGCTCCCATGTACACGAATTCATTGATGATTGTGTTATATAGAAAGGTGATGATATACCCTAATCGGTGCGACCCACATAGCCATGCTGCATATCCCCTGTTTTAGTCAATCCCGGTTGATGAGGCTTGAGGCTACGTTTTGCATTTATGAATAACAATCCATCTTGGAATGCTAACACTGCCCTACAAGCGTCAGTGTAATTTTAGCGTTCATCCATACAAGTTCGTTCTGTGTCTGAACGAAACCGAAGGCACTAACTCTACTACATCCATTTTGGAATCACCCTTAGGATTAATAGCGGTAGCCCTTGCACTTCAAAGAGCACCATCTTCAGTCATCATCAAGGTTTCTTCCACTTGAACATACATGTTGATTTGGAGTTGTTTTCGGATAAAGATTCGATCCCGGTCTTGACATATCAACAACTGATAATTTCTGGTTGACTCATTCTCGGTTCTTTTGGAAGTATGTTTTCGAGTCTTCATCGGGGAACTCGAATTTACATTCATACTTCCTAGGTCATATTGGTTCAAACTTGATAGTATGTTATTTATCTATCAAATAAACAAACAACAACCAATTCCATTTGAGATTTATTTATCCATAGTAACCACTATGCCTCAAAACATATCTTTGTTTAATAAATCTCTTTCAAAAACATTCACATACTTATCTTTCTAACATAAGTATATTCGCTAAACATTTGTAAGATTTCCCATTATGAAATCTCTAAAAATGATTTAACCACATTATTTAAATTGGAGAAAAGGATAACTCTAAGCACTATTCCATCGTTGTAAAGTGTGGAACGGATGTTCCATACCATGAGTTATTAAAAGGCTAGCCTTGAGAAACCTAAACCTCAAATTCCTGTTGTAATTAATGAATCCTTTTATAAATTTCCTTTACCCATGAAATCCTTTTTGCTTTAACCCAAATCCGTTTACAAAACATTTATCAACCTCCATACTCATTTATGAAATATTCAAACCCGGTAATATTTACTTCTTCATAAACTTGCAAACCTTCTATAAAACTTCTCTTTATAGGCATCTAAACCCATTAATAAAATCTTTTTATAAACATTCAAAACTATTTCTAAAACTCCTTTTATGAATACCCCAAAATTATTCACAAAATTCTTTGTATAACATTCAAAACGGTTGTCAAACAATTCTTCAAATATGTTATTCAAAATAGAATAGCCTTGAAGACCATTTAAAAGAAAATGAAATATTAACTTTCCAAAACCAAATGGAGGATTAATGACTACAATGGATCATTACATTTGGGTTTACTTATTTAAGTTATATCATGGGTATTTCCTAACATCAAATATGTAAAGGATTTACACATAACATACAATAAATTGTAGGTAGATGTCCAAATTACAAATATAGATTCATCCATTATCGGTGAAAAATGTACGCATAGAAGTATATTGTATATGCTTAAGTTACCACGACCCCCTTATTGAAATTAACTTCCTTGTGTCTATCATGTTACCGATATTCGGCATATGTGCTAAACACAAGTCACCTACTTCCCATAAAACATGTCAATGTTTTATAATCACTACTTTAATTCATTTGGCTACTTAATGGGCCAGATGAGAGATCCTTTGATTTAAAATCAATAAATTGATTTAAAATATAACCAATTGGGTTTGAAACAACCTTTGAAAAGATTGAAGTATATTTAGCAGGCTTAACCCTGGTTATATCTTAATTAATCGTAGTTAAATCAAGATTAAATCATAATTAAATTTTAATTAACTTAATGAGCTTATTTAAGTCGTAATTAACTTCCTAATGTATCTTAGTTAAGGATTAAAAAATTCATTATAAGTTAAACCCTAATTAATTAAAATTTAATTCAATAATCACTTAATTAAATAATAATTAATTAACCTACCAAAATAATTAAATAATAATTAACGATTTAATTACTTCTTACCTTCAATAATCACTAATTAAAACCTTATTAATCAATAATTAGTCATTAACCTTATTTAAGTGTTACTTAACCTCTAATTACTTACTAAATTACTAATCAAGTGCTAATTACCTTTAATTATTTTATTAAATAAATAAATTATTAAATAATCTAAACTTAATCTCTTTTTATGTTACTAATTAAGTTTAAAAAACTTTAGCAAAACAATTCCAAAATGAATCACTTGAAGATGGAAATCATGAATTTTTTGTCGAACTGCTTCCATAGCGACTACCGTTATGAGCGCGGTTCGCTCTATCTTATTTTAGGTGAAATACTTCATTTTTATCATACATATTTTGAAATAATATGTAGAAAGCTTTTGAAACCTTAAACTAAGATAAAACTTGAAACCATTTCCAAACTTTGAAACTAGAAACCATAGTTTTGATTTCAAATCGGATCTTACGTCCATCACAACACACAAAGTTCCATCACAACACACAAAGTTATTAACTTTGTTTCAACTCAAAATACTTGATTCTTAAATCACAACTATATAGCCATACTACCATACTCTTAATATTACAATGAAACACATTTACAAAAATAAGGTTATATGCTTACTAACTTGACGACATCACATTCAAATCTTTAATTCAATACCAAACATAACATCCATCAAATCACCATCGACCAACATAATAATCATTCAATTTTCTCATCATATTATCACCACAATAACACATCATAATAAAGTCAAAAACTTTTCCAAAACAAAGTAGTTTTACTCACCGATAACTTTTGAAACCTGAAATGTTTTAGACGCACCAAAAATCACCCCAAAAATATGTCATCTTACACTTTATTTTTGGACATATTACTCTTAGATTTTGAAAATGTGATCAAAAGAAAAGTTTTATAAAATTCTTTTCTCTACAGTTTTTAAAAAATAATAACTCAATTCAGATTTCGTTTGAGGTAGATATGGTCAAAAGAAGAAGAGCTATTTTCGAACCTGAATTTCTAAGTTTAAATTTATACTGCAAAGAAATGAGATTTTGACAAACCTAAGCTTGAAATTAGAAAAGGTGGTAAAAAAAGAAAGTTGTAGCTATTGAAATTTTATATGATTTAAAAAAAAATCTTGATTTGGTGAAAAATAAAGAAAGTTATGACCGAATAAATTGGATGAAAAATGGTGAAGAAAGAATTTAAAAACAAGTTTGCATCTTTAAAAGAATCTAAATCTTTTGATTTTAAAGAAACTTAAAACTAACATAAGAAGCCATAAAACTTTAAAGAGGAAGTTTGAGAAAAATGAAGGAGAGAATGTAAATAAAAATATGTATGTGTGATGTGTATTTATAGATGAAAGAAAGTGGAGAAATTACCATTTTATCCTTAGTTTAAAATATCCTAACATGTTATTATTTTAACAAGTCTTATCATCACCTTCCTCCCCCTCAAATGTCATGAACCCCCTCCTTTAGTCACATCCCCTAGGCCATGTGGATAATGATGATGTTACTTAAAGAAATGACACGAGATGATGATATGTACTTAGTATATATAAGTTATTATTTTAAAATCATGTCTTGTCACATCATTTGCTAAACATAATTAACACAAGATAATATATTATTATTGTATTATTATAAGGTTAATTATCTAATATATATGTGTGTGTATAGTGCATATAGGCGAACAACGTTCCCAATAACTTTCCGGTGTCGAAAAGCCGAAATTCCGGAAAACCGTTCTTCGGTCACATTTTCTAATTTTCTACGAACTATCTATTTTGGTAAACAAATTTTAAAAACAATTTTTCCATTATTATTAAATAATTATGTTAGGTTTTTTCCTTAATAAAAACTCATTTATTTATTATTTAAACTTAACTTGAATTTTCGAAAAAAAATATAAAACCGATGATATCAACTATCAATGTCATAAATACATTTTATTTTCCAAAAATAAAATAATTATTTATTTCATAATCTTGTTTGAATACATATATTAGTATATGAATCTGGAGCCATGCACGGTCCTTATTGTTTAAAAGCAATTTTATTGATAAAACGATTTCTAGTTGTTTTATCGATATTTTAACTAGGATAATATTTACAAATTATCGATATTTTATCTCGATAATTTGTTCGCAAATATTTTTCCAAACAAATATTATTATTTATCACTTAATACATAATTATTTCTTCTTTTAAACGCATATCTAAATATTTAAAAATAAATATAATTTATCCTAGTGATAAATTTGCGAGTTGTTACATTGACCATGTTATAGAATAAAGTCTATTATGGATGTTAAACTATTGGCTAAACACCGACTACGTGGGATGCGGCATGAATTGTATTGAAAGAAAAAAAAATTGAGAATTTTTATTCAAAACCCTTTAATATAAAAATAAAATGCTTTTATGAAAAAAATTGAAAAAAAGGATCTTTGAAGATTTTCCAACTATTTCAAAATTTTATTTTAAAAAGGTTTTGAATGGAAAAGTAGAAAAAAAATAATTTTAAAATGTCACATGCTTAGCATAGGGAAAGTTGATAGATTTACAAGTACGAATTTTACTTTGCAGCAGAAGTGATGGTAAAAGTAAAAGGTAGTTAGTGATAAGGAAAAAAGGCTATTTTAGCTAAGAAATCTCTATTTTCATACCCTGTCAATAGAAGAACCAAAATTGTTTTAAAATAACCTTGCTTTAAAAAAATATAAAAGGTAAACTTTCTTATGTGGATTGTACTTGAAAATGTTAGAAAAGGATCGGAGGCAAAAAAAAGTTCCAAGGTACAGTGGAAAAGGGTACACAAGACAAAAATGAAAATATGGAATTCTCTATCTAAAGCCTTTTTCCGACATAAGAGTGCAAGTTTAGAAAATCGGATTTTCAAAATTTTGGATGTTATAAAATTATGTGTTGGGTATTGGATGCAAATTTTGTTGAACTATACTTCTACTCGTAGAAGTGTGAGAAAATTTGGAGGCAAAAACAAAGTTCTGATTTTCAGATTTGGCATACACATAAAACTGCTAGTATATATAGGTTGTTTACATCATATTTTCAAATTTATTTTAAAGAATGCAATCAAATAGGATGCATTGATTTAGAATTATTTGGCATACATGTCATATATGTCGTGATACACTGTGCACTTATGCACTATTGGTTGCAAAATTGGTTGTATACTAATTGAATGAATAGCTAGAACGGTTGCACGCTATGTTACATGATTCTGTCCTCGAAGAATTTTGAGAACAAAATTTTTTAAGGGAGAGAATGTAACACCTCATAATTTTAATGTTAGTTAATCAAAAAGAAATTAATTAATAATTAGTAATGCAAAAATAGAATTTTAAAGACGTCATAATTTCGCTACAAACTTGCACCGTTGAGTTCATGACGATTTTCTAATCAGTTTTCATTTATAAAGTTTTCCAATCGAAGTTCAACCAAAAAATTTATTAACGTTTGAATATTTTGGAATGTAAATAATTATATATGTAATTGAGAAAATGAATGTAATCAACTAACGGCGGTTAACGTTAATGGTTGCTTACTGTTTAAATATAAATAACATTAATCGAACGGTTAAATATATATAAAATAACGTAATATGGAAACAAATTAACGCCCGACAAAAATAGGCAACTAGTCGACCTCTAGTTGGGACAGATCGACCGGTTTTGCACAAGCGGTCAACCACTTGAGTATGTCAGCTGTAGATTGAACCTAAACCAAATAGCTCAAATTTAAAATAGTTTCATCTAACGGCTGGCATTTATTCGAACCATATAAATACGTGCCTAACCCCTCACTTTTCTTCTCATATTTTCTAAAGCAATGGCAAAGCTCCGCCATTTTCTCTTCTCCGTAGATTTTTAATTCTAAATATTGTTATAGTTTATATATGTATATATACGTGGAGAATAGCATAGGATAATTAAGAAGAAGAATAGGATCCAATCAAATCATCAAAGCTAAGGTAAATCCAGATCCAAAATCTAAATAAAGTCCTCTGATTTAGATTTTTGATAGATATATGTATGCTTGCGACATATGTATTCAAATAGGAAGAATAAGGGGAGTCAAACTAGAATAATAGGGATTAGATCTAGTTTGGAAAGCTGAAAAGTTGAGTGGGAAAAGTTATATACTTTTATATGATATTGGATTTATATCATTGTAAGTTCATTCCTTGTATGCATGAATTTAATTATTTGGCGTTATAGTCTTAATTATATGCGTGTAATGAAATCTAAAACCATGCCTACATATTCTGCGATTGATAACTCAAATTTAATATTGCATGTAATGACCTGCAATTTCACCGTTTTGATCTGTGAATATTTAATTAGTTTTAAATATTCAAATAATAAATTTTATTATTAAAATAAAAATCTTTTAAATAATAACTAGGGATGGTAAAACGGTTTTCGAAAATTATTTAAAAAATATTTAGTTCGAAGAAAAATGGATAATATGACCAGAAATCGTTTTTCGATCTTTTGACTTTTCATCATCTAAAAGTTTTTGGAATCGTCGTAAACACTATAGTATAAACATTCACAAACATTTTCAAATAAGTTAGAATTATATATGTGTGTGTTTGTGTGTATGTATATTATACACTTAAGTATGTAAAGTAGGATGTGACTTATTATGAAAAGTTTAAATATACTTAAAAATAAAAATAAAAAGGCATCAAATAATTAAGAAACATAAGTATATTGAGTATTAATGCATGTTGGGTCAACAAGTGAAGAGGGGGACGAGGAATTTCATAGGGAGCATGAGGGGGACAAGGTTGACGAGATGGCAAACATAGAATGGAGGGTATGTACCTAAGATTAAATTGGTAATTTAATTAATCTACCTTGCATATATACAAAATTCTAAATTTTTGTTCTCATCTTTTCACTTCATTCTTACTTTTTCAAAACTTTCTGAAGCTCCATAAATACATCCATGGCTTCAATAACCTTGAAAACCTAATTTTTATCACTTTTAAATCCTTAAAACATTATTTAAAGCCTCTCATCACGGCAAACCACCTTGGCCCTTAAGGCCTCCAAAAATCTATTTTTGTTAGGAAAAGTCAAAGGTCTTGGTTATATGCAAACCATAGTGGAAGCTTGGTTCATTTTGGTATCTTTTGATGAGAAAAGCTCTCCTATTTACTTAAAGTGTTAAACCTGAATGTTGATGATAACTATTGCTTACTTTATTAAATATGTTGGTTATTAGGTGCCTGATATTGATTTGTCTGGGTATATATATGTAATTTTGTGTAATATTGTACAAATTTGGAAAAGTAAAGTCAAAAGTTAGTAAAGTTTGGAAATTATGATCTTTACTTGTTGTTTGTGGTAATAGCATGTAAGTTAGGTTGTGGTGATGTACATTATGTTGTATATGCTAAAAGGTTAGCATCTTAACTTGTTAAAGCAACATCAAAACCCTTTGGTCAAAACTTTTTTTCTAACTTTACTTTCTTGAAATATTTTAATAACGTTTAAATATCCTTAACTTTGTTTTTCAAACTTTATTCAAAGTTTATAAAGTAGTTAAAGTACAAAAATAAGAATTTTAAAGCTATTTAATATAAAAACCAAGTTTAGAAAATTATGGGTCATATAGCGACGATCGCTATGGATGCAGTTACTGGAAAAGAACTCTTTTTAAAATCTAAAGTGTTTTTAACTCAAGTTTATTTTTTAAAGTGTTTCCAAACATATTATAAGTGTTCAAAAATTAATTATTAATTATTTAATGATTAATTAATTAATTAAGGTATAATCAACAAAAGTAATTGGTACTTAAGTACTAATCATATAAGTTAATTATAATTATTTAATTAATAAATGATTAATTACTATTTAATTAATTAAGGATTAATTATTATTTAATTATTAATTTATTATTAAAGAAAGGATTTAAATATTTAATTACTAATTATTTCAAGGCTTAATTAACACTTGGTTAAGATTAATTTAATTTTTAATGTAGGTTTAATCTATTTAGTTATTAATAAAAGATTAATTATGGTTTAATTATTTATTTAAAGATTAACTATTATTTTATATATTTATTTAAATGATAATTATTATTTAATTAATTATTTAAAACATTAATCTTTGTTTTATTATTAATTAAAGGTTAATTATTATTAAAATAAAGGTTTAAATATTATTTAGTTAATGAATAAAAGTTTAAAGTTTTTAACCTTTTTTATTTTTAGGATCAGTTTTGTTTTTAAAGCAACTCTCCTTTTAAGTATATTTTTAATCCAAGGAATTTCTTTGTCAATTACCATTAAGTAACCTCAAACGAATATGAAACCTAATGACATATGTTAATAAAATAAATCATCATTCTTTTGTAATGCACCGAATAGATTGTGTTTGGACATCTATTAAGCAGAATAAAAATCCAATTCTTCTATTTTGGTAACTTAGACACTTACATATATGTTGATTGTTTGTTGATTGTTGATCCCTTTTACATATCTGCTTGTTATGTAAATACACATGTTAAAACTTGAAAGTTATACTTAATTAAATGTGAACCACTATGGTCGTTAAGCCTCTTTCCAAATTTGTAAAATCAAATATTTCATTTTACCCTTTTCAAAAATGGTTTAAAGTTTATTATCATTTTTAAAGGATAATTAAGCGATTATTTTATTAAACATGTTTGAAGTTTCTAATACCTTTTAAGTGATTATTTAAAATCAATATTTTTTTAATGTGGTTTAAAGATAATTTATTATTTGTTAAATATTTTTATATAATAATTCGGTTTATTTAAAGGTGTTTAGAATAATAAATTGTTTCATAAAAGAAATTATTTTTAAATGAAAGGATTTATATAAAGGTTTTATTTAATAAAGAGGATTTATGTAAAGAGTTACAAAATGGAAAGAGATCTTGAAAAAGGGAAAGTAGTTTGGTTTCAAAATGTTTGTAGAGATTTATAAAAGGAGTTTTAAAAATGATTTTGGAGATTCATAAATGATTTTGGAGATTTATAAAAGAAGTCTTATGAAGAGATTTGGAGATTTATAAAGGAGATATTTATAAAATAAAAGAGATTTATAAAAAGAATAGTGTTTTAGGTTATTAATATCTTTGTTTTAATGATCTTTGGTTTTGATCAATTTATTATGATTTTGAAATAGAAAATATTTCTTAATGTTTTGTGAATATACATATACCTTCGTATAAGTATATGGAAAGTTCTCCAAGTTTTGAAAGTGATAGGGTTTGGGAATATACTTATACTGATGAGATAAGTACATGGATATTTTAATAAATATTAAGTAGTAATTCTAAATTAATGAAAGATTAGTTTAAGTGGCTTAGTGATTTCCATGGGAAATGTAACCTCTATTTTGAATGTTTGTTTATTTAATAATTCAACAGCAGACTATCAATGTAACGACCCGTAAATTTTCGATAATTAAAAATTGTTAATTTTATAAGATATTATGATTTAAAGTCGGAAGAAATACAAATTTGTGATAATAATAAGAATATAAGTGTAATGCTATTAGTTAAGGTAGTTGATAACTGCTTTAAATGTAAATTCTAATTGATTGAAAGGATCAAAAGGTTACGATTGATATAGGTCGTAAATAAATGATAGTAATGTATGTATCAATGGGAATTGGATTAAAAGAGTAATTAATAAATTAAGTATTGATTAATTAATAGAATATTGTGTAATAAATGGAAATTGAATAAAATTGTGTAATGAGGCTGGTTATAACATTTGCTTGTAATTAATAAACCTACGAATGTTATTAAATGGAAATGCTGACAATTGTTATTTGTTACCAATTTAATTAATCAATTGCAATACGATGTAAATAAATGTTACAGTAATGTAAGTTAATACGATAACTGCAAATTTTGAATATAATAAAATGTATAGAAGTGTTAATTATATTTACATGGCAATAACTAATGAAATTAAAAAAATGAAACCAAGATAAATAAGTTAATTTGGATTTTTAAATTATAATTAATGTGTAAAATTGACAAAGCTTCAATTTAATGGAAATATAGTAGTTAATACAAATAAAAGATGGAAACTGGACAATATTAATGCAATGAAATATATGACAATGTGAACTAGGTCTATAAATTAATGAATGGATACGACTAAAAGATCAAAATCAAATTAAAACAATTTATTAGGATTTAATTTTAATTAATTGGATTTAATTATAGCTAAAATTGAACATTGTAATTGGTGAAATATTTAGCACTGAATTTTATGTAAACTTGTTTTAATTTATTATAAATATCAATGAAATCAAAAATGATAAAAAATGGTCAGTTGTTAAATTTGAATTGAAAAAGTGATTTAATTAATTTAATATTAATTTATTTAATTAACTTGAAAATAGCCATTTTGACCATTGTCTCGGATTTCGACGAAACTAGTTTCATCGGATCCATAACGGTGAATTATTATAGGATTTCAAGTTTCGTAGCGATCGGACTTGTCATTTGATCGTACGAACTCGAAACGCCTAGAAATCAATTCAACTGAAATCAATTAGAAATAAGCTAAATTTAAGCTAACTTCTTCATACAATGGAATTTGGAATTGAAACCTATTCCATTGAGCTAAAAATATCGAAAACATCTATTTTGATATATGGGTTGGCCCATTTTCGTTTCAGAGTCAGAATGGGCTTTTTGGGTCGTTTATCGTTCAACTTTCAATCCGATCTAGTCCATACTTTCTATTTTTGACCCATCTATTTATAGCTCATTATAAACCCTAGCAATCTTTTTTATTTTCTATTGTCTATACGTACATTTCTTTCTCAACTCCTCTTTCCAATGGCAGGCACACCAAAACCCTAATTCCCAAATTGCAAATTAAATTTCAAATTCAATTCCAAAAACCAAACTGCTCCAAACCCTATCAAATTATACATCATTTGGAAGCTCTCGATCAGCGCATCTTAGATCTGTAATTTGTTTTTGTCATCAAATCACTGTTTGGCCAGAATTTATTGATTTGTTCTCGGCCATTCATTTTGGGTTATCGGTTTTAATGGTGGATCTACGTTCTTAGGCCGATCGGAAGGCATGAGGGTGTTTCCATCGTCGAGCCAAGTGCATCCATGGTGGTTGTTTGTCGCGTAGATGGCTTGGGCTCGCCAAAAACCATGACCTAGGTGGCGGAGGAGCTGGCTAGCACGATGCACCAGAGGGCGGCCGTGATATACGGGCGAAGGCGGTGTGGAGAGTGGGTTTCAACGGCAGGGTTCGATCATGGTCGCGATGTACAGGGAGGCGGCAAAAATTTGCTTGACATTGGCGGCTGGGAGATGATCGCGTAACGCGATGTTACTGTGGGCTAGGATTCGAAGATGATGGTGCTGACGTGGTCGTGAGTTGTTTTTCCTTTTTGTTTTTTTTTTAATTTTGATTTTTAGTCTTCTAATCAATATAACTTTTGCATAAGAGGTCCGCTTCACCCGCGGTTTTTTTTTGCCTGGATCGTATCGAAATTCTAGATATTTTGACACTGGTTTGGATGAATTCTAAGACTGTTGAATTTTGAGCCTATTTTTGGATTTCAAATCGACTAAAATTCAAAAGTGAGTGTTTTGACCCACTCACAACTTCTAAAATTTCTTATGTTGGTTAAATTAAATTCATGGTGTGATTAGGAATTTATTTATGGTTGTTTTGTATATTTAAATTGCTATTCCTGTTGATTTGAATTTTTTTGAATTAAATTGTCATTTACATTTATTATTGAATTTAAATTGCCAATTAATTACCTGTTATTGACAATTTGTTAATCGTTGATATTTATTGGTTGATTTGAATGATAATTATGATGGATGTTTGGTTGTTGATATTGGATGATTGATGTTATGTTTGATTTACATATTTTTTCACTTTGCAAATTCCCTATGGGTTGAAATGATACATACCCAAACGATCTATAGATTAGGGAAAAATCGTTATGGGTTGAAATGATAGACTCGAGTGATTTTATGGATTTTTATATTTAATTTGGGATTGCGGTTTGAAATGATATATAACCGTAAAATTTTAAATTGTGGATTGAAATGATAAATATCCATATCACTTGACCCTAGGGTAGAGAATTATATACGGACATTGGATTGGTTAAATTAAATGATTTTAAATCCTTAATTTGCATGAATTTAGTTAAATTATATTTTGAAATAAATTTTGATTTATTTAAATTGAATTATTATTGAGAATCAAGTTATGTTGAAATTTGAATTGGTTAAAGGAATTGTTTAAAGAAATTAGATTGAAATTTTCAATTTGAATTTTGAAGTATAAATGAAATTTTTGAAATTGAGTTACTGAAATTGTTTGAAATATAACTTGAAATATATATTGAATTTGGAGTAACTTAAAATGATATCTCAAACATGAGTTGAAAGCAATATAGAATTTAATAGTTTATTGAGAATTTGGATTTAAAGATTTAAAATCGGGTTTGTTGATTTGGAGATTGAAATGGTTCGGATGTGTTGAAATAAAATAAATAGTTTAAATTGATTTTATTCCAAATTCATATTTTGTTATAAACTGTTTAAAAATATGTTATTTTAAAATTTCTAATTATTAAGATTTTCAAACTATCAAACTATTTTAACCTATATTATATCATTTTAACCTATTTTAAACCATTTTATTTATTTTAAAACTAACTAACCCATTTTAACTTAATTTAAATCTAATAAATCTATTTTAAAGCTATTTAATCTATTTTAATTACATTTAGTCTATTTTAAATCTATTTAATTATCCTAAATCAGTTTAGCGGTATCTTTAATCTTTAATTTAACTATTTCAGAGTATTTTAACTATTTATAACTATCTAAACCATATTTCAAAATTTCAAAATAAACAAAGTAGATATGTTCATATTTTAATCCTTGATTTTAAGGCGAATTTGTTTAAATGATATTATAACTTAAGTTGGGAGTTAAATTTCAGATTTGAGTTGAATATGATGTTTTGAAATGAGGGTTTTAAATTATTTTTAAAATATGATTTTTGAAAGTGAATATGATTCCGAAAGTGATATGGTTTGAATTGAATATGATATTCTGATATCAATTATAAAATGGTTTTGGAAATATAAAAGAACCATCCGGTGTGTAATAAGCGATTAATTGTTAAAGAGATAGGGATCGGATATTGTCATACTCTCTGCCAATACCAAAACCACTTTAACAACTGTGTATGTGGTGGAGATTCCAGAAATGAAGTAGGATGGTTCGGCGAACGATTTCTGTATAAGGTATGAAGTGACCCTGACTCCTGTGAGTCGGCTTAGATGTGACTAAAACAGGAGCTATACCTAGGCCAAGTGAGGTCATTCCTCCGGTCGGACATGCTTCTTCGATACCATATTATGACATTTGTGATGATTTGGTGGCCACCCCTTGATTTTGTTTTTGGAGTGTGTTTCGAGGTGGGCGGTAGTAGCTGTTATGTGTTACCACCAGATCGATTTTGCAATTGGTAAATCTACCCTGGCATTGCCTGGGTGTCGTGTTAACATGCCCTAGAGCGCCTTCTATGAGTTTATTTTGTACTATACCTATGGGGTGCTTACGGTGGAGCGTATGGTACTGCATAGACTATGGGAATATATAAGATGTGTTAAGAGGGATATGAGTAATGCCTTAACGCTATTTTAATGTTTTTAATTTACTGTAGGCATATTATAATAGTGTATTATACTACATAGTAGATAGTTTAACGGATTCTTAGGAGATGTGAATCCCGAACATCTCTTAAGTTACTGCACTTACATTAGACGCTGGACAGGAGATGTCAAACCCCGTAAACATCTCTGATGTCGTTCCACTCATATTGTTTACCCTTGATTTAACTTACATAAGATCTTTTAGTTCTGACTCGAGTGTTTTGTCTTTTCAATTCGCTCAGGTCAGCTTGAGCATTTCAGGGTTGAAGACCTTATTTCTGAAGGACGAAGACAAAGAATTGTACTAGTATTATTTATTATATTCTGCTGCATCATGTTGTTCTGCTGCATTTACTTATTATTTCTATTTATGTAACTCTGATGTTTGTGTTGTAAAAGAATAGTAAAATTTATCTATAAAACAGCTTCATGAACTGTTATTTGATTATTATATTTTGTCATTCTGCTGTGAGATTTTGTACTTGTTTTCTTTCTTCCTCTGATTTTTCTTATCTACCCCATAACAATCTGCCCTTTTGTGTGGTTTGAGTCTAACGTGTATGTCTGCTTAAAATGTCCAAAAGACAGGTCGTTGCAGTTGGTATCAAAGCTAGGTTTAGCGATAAAATTAGCTTTATGGGGTCTGACTCTTTAGAAATAGGGTAGTAATACCCTAGAATGAGTCGTTGAGTGTATATATATGATAGAGCATATTTGTTAGTATTATAAAAGGTTTTTATATTGTGTTCATTTGTTCCATCTTGTATTTATAAATTCTGGTTGGTGCATAAGACGCTATGACATCGATAGGGATTTCTAAACACTTAATAGGACAGACTGACACAATATTTGTTTTGAAATATTGGTAAATGAAATAATTTTTCCTATTATATATTTTTGTATATAAAATGATAAATTTTATAAAAGATATACTTGGTTGTAATATTTTTTTTTCTAGATAGTGAAATTTTATAAACATTAATTGAAAATAAGATTTACAAATGAAGTAAATATAAATTGGAAGTTTAGAACTAAAGTTCCGAGATTTTGAAAATTTCTTTCAAAGGGTTTTTGAACATAATATTAGTAGTATTTAGAAGTATTTTATGATATGAATATTTCAATATGATTTGAAATAAATGTTTAAAATAATTTTTGGAAGGAAGTAAGTTCTGTACTATCCTCTCAGTCGTTGGAAAGTAATTTTGGTGATGAGTGCATGCATTATCAACATTCATTTTCGAGTTTCAAAGTGGGAAGACTGTCATAGTAGTTTTACTACACAATCGTTTTGATAAATTAATCTTAATATTAATTCCAAATATGATTTGATATATATAGAAAGATATGGTTTTATATATATTATTTTAAATGATTTGAAATGGAACCCAGCATTTCGTACTTAGATATCTTTTAATTAGAGATTTCAATTATTGTAATAAAATGAAATTTGACTATTTAATAATTGGAACTTCTAAAATGAAAATAAGAAGATTAAATGCTAAGTATAAATGAATATACAAGAAATTTGAAATTTGTAACCTATAAACTTTAGGGTATGAAAATGAGAAATGATAACTATTGAACATATTTCTAATTAAAAATAAATATGATAAACTTTTGTAATATCTAATTGGATTCTAAATGACATATATATATATATGACTTACCAAAATACCATAAGTTGAAATGATTAATAAAAAAATGTAATAGAATATTATATGAGTAAACTTAAGAATAAAAGTGTTCAATGGGATTACTTTTATAGATAAGAATTTTGATATTATAAATTGTTATAAACCTAAGTTATAATTAAAAAGATACGAATTAAATGTAATAGGAAAATGAGTACTATAAGTAATTGATTATAAACTTAAGTTCAGCTTTAAAGCTATTTATAAGTAAAGTGAATAAAAAAGGAATACTATATTAAGTTAATGACTATAACTTCAGAAAGGTTGGAATGATTTAGAAAATAGATTTAATATTAAATGACATTATATAAGGAAGAAATGAATGTAAATTAAAGGGCAAGAAACATAAGTATGTATTTATGCACTAATGAAGATTAAAATCTAATGGAAATCAAGTATATAAATTGATAAATGTGAACTAAGCTGCAATAAGATGTAAGTAATGCTTAAATAATAAATTCATTGATTATTATGAAATTTTGAATGGATTAACTTATGTAAGAAATGTATGTAATGAAGTAAAAGAAATTGGCATTATATGAATAAAGGAAAATGAATTTTGTAAGTAATGAATGGAAATAAATGAAAATAAGCCCTTAATGAATGAATGTGAATTTGTTTATAAAGAAACCTATATAGTACTTTAAGAATTAATTTACATATGTTTAAATAATTGTAACTGAGTAACATATGTAAGAAAATGTAAATAAATGGATGTGAACGAATGAAATATCATTGTATGAATGAAACTAAAGAAAGGTAAATAATACGAAATGAAATTAATAAGAATGAACTTCATTAATGCTTGGAGTCATGGTTTTGTTTGGTTTATGGGTTGTTTGGGGTATGAAACTTCTAATGGTTTGGATATATGAATAATCTACTGAGTTTTATCTAAAAGTGTTGAGTGTATGGTATACTTAATAGTTTATTTGTCATTCTATACGATTTAAAGGTGTCTAAACCCAAACAAAAACCATGTGTTTTACTTGCTATGAATGGATGGTTGATTTCATTGATTTCATGTGAAGATTTTATGCTTTTGATTGCTAGTGATTGTTGTTATGTTATATTGATTGTTGCTATTAATTGAAACGACTTAAACATTTCATTTTCTTATATAATTGTTAACTTCTTTGGATTATATAAGTGCAATATAGGTTATGGAAGCAATTGCTACTGCTTTTGGTTTCATAAATTAAGCGTTCTATGCCCGACAAATAGGAACGTTCTCGGATTATGATTTTCTAGCGATTTTATATTGTTTTCCCATTGTTTGGGATATATTATTTTGAAAATAATGATATATATTATATTATGGATATTACTATTTCTTCCCGACCTCTCCGTACAAAGGAGACTCTGTCGAAATTTTTCGTGAATTTTGGACTTAGAAAATTTTATGAAATGTTTTCCAAACTTTTATTAACTTGATATAAAAAAGGATTTAATTGCTTATAAATTGATATCTTATATAAATTATTTAATTTTGTAAATTAATTGTTTATATATTTAATATTTTGAATAAGATGCGTGAGTACTTAATTCCTTCTTTTTCTTTCTTTTTTCTTTTCGGGGACGAAATGTTTTGAGTGGGGGATAGTGTAACGACCCGTAAATTTTCAATAATTAAAAATTGTTAATTTTAATAAGATATTGCGATTTAAAATGGGAAGAAATAAAATTTTGTGATAATAATAAGAATATAACTCGAATAAAAGTGTAATACTATTAGTTAAGGTAGTTGATAATTGCTTTTAATGTAAATTCTAATTAATTGAAAGGATTAAAAGGTTACATATGATATAGATTGTAAATAAATGATAGTAATGTATGTATTAATGGGAACTGGATTAAAAAGAGCAACTAAAAAATTAAGTATTGATTAATTAATAGAATATTGTGTAATAAATGGAAATTGAATAAAAATTTGTAATGAGGGTGGTTATAACATTTGCTTGTAATTAATAAACCTACAAATGTTATTAAATATAGAAATGGTGACAATTATTATCTGTTACCAATTTAATTAATCACTTGCAATAAAATGTAAATAAATGTTACAGTAATGTGAGTTAATACGATAACTGCAAATTTTGAATATAATAAGATGTATGGAAATGTTAATTATATTCACATGACAATAATTGATGAAATTAAAAGAATGAAACCAAGACAAGTAAGTTAATTGGGATTTTTAAATTATAATTAATGTGTAAAATTGACAAAGCTCAATGTAATGGAAATATAGTAGTTAATCAAATAAAAGATGGTAATTTGAGAATATTAATGTAATGAAATATATAAGATAATGTGAACTAGGTCTATAAATTAATGATTGGATAAGATTAAAAGATCGAAATCAAATTAAAACAATTTATTAGGGATTAGTTTTAATTAATTGGATTCAATAGCTAAAATTGAATATTGTATGTAACGATCCGTAAATTTTGATAATTAAACTGGTTAATTTAATAAGACTTTGTAAATAAATTTAGAAAGAAAGAAAAAAACTTTATAATTTATAATGAAGTGAGTGTTAAAAATGAAATGTAAATTAAAGGTTATAGTAACAGTTGTAAGTTACTACTTAATTGGTCTATTAATGTAGTTGTAACTATTACATTTGGGTATAAAATTGAATATAAGTAAATAAATGTGTGGTAATTGAATGAATTCAACATTATATAAGCAATTATGATAATTAGTGGAAATAATAAACTTGAGTGTAATATAAAGTTAGTGATGACATTTATGCAAGTCAACTTTTATTTCGGCTGCTAAATTCAGAGTGGGAAATCAGCTACATTTAAATGTAGGTAAATGTTCATTAATGTGAGATAGGACTCTAACTGTACAGTGTAAATGTAATGACATAAATGGAAATGTATATTTTATTCATAAAATGAAATAAAGGAATGAAACCAAGTTGAATAAATTGATTGAGGTTTTACTTATAATAATTGTATATATTTGGCAAACTCAATATAATTGAAAATAACAGTTATTACAAAAGAAAGATGAAAATTTGATTATATATTTATGTAATGGAAGATAAACAAATAATAACTAGATCTATAGAGTGATAATAGATTTAATAAAAAGAGTAGAATTGAAGTAAGACAGTTATTGGGAATAAACTAATTGGAATTCAATCCGGAATAGATGGATTTATTGTAGGTAAATGAAATTAAATACTATGTAAATTGAAATTTGGATGAATTGGGAAATTATTAATGTATTAGTATATAAACCAATGTTAATATTACCCATAAGAGGATAAGTTAATAGTTGATTCAATAACAAGATTGAGAAATCAAATATATGGATTTATTGGGAATTTAAAACTTATACTTTTTAAATTAGATAAAGCACGACATATTACACACAGTTATTTTCTGTATTTCTGTAACAACCCGCATATTTATCAATTGTATATTTAAATATTTTATTTAAATATTTCATCGTTCGTCGGATTTTAGTCCGAAAACCTACTTTTTGCAAACAGTCGAATTAGGACTCGAGACCACCCCTATTGAGTTTAAAATGTCGTTTGCGACCTTTTTGAGTATAAGCTTCGATATGTTTGGAGATAGTTGATTTTTGCTACTTTTTCCCGCTTATGACTTTGGTTTGGACTGCACCCTTATTAGCTCAGCCCAACCCCCTTCTCTTCATAACTTCTCCTCTTTGCTTAAACACTCAAGTTTTAGCAACAATGGTGGAAGAGAATGGGAAATAGAAATTCCTAAGCCCTAGCTTGCTTTGCAAATCCAACTTCTAGCTCCAAATTCAAGAGAACCCATTGGTAAGCATCTCCTTCATCTTCTCCAACTCTTTCTCCATTCAATTTCAGAAATTTCTTAAACCTAATTTAGGAAATGTTTCTCCTTTAAGCTTAGATTCAAGCTTGTTGGGTTGGAATTGAAGAGTGATTGTTCTTACCATTGCTCTATAGCTTCTTCTTCAATCGTTTGGGTTCAAAGGTGAGATTTTTATCTCACATCTTAGTCTATAATTATCTTCGATTGTTAGGTATGAATTCCTAACACTTATTCTTGAGCAATTGATTTTGGTTTGGATTGATTTTGTGTATATTCCAACTTTTGGTGTTTTGGTCTAATTTATGAAAATCCTATTATGGATATTTGGACATTGATATTTAAGGCGTCTCGAAGAGCCGTTTAGGTTGGGTTGTCGTTCGACGTAATTCCTTAGCCATCGCCATTTGCTCGTTCGATCGTTTCCGATATTCGTTTGGCCATTTTTGGCCTAGGTTCAGGGAATGCCCTGAACCCTTCATTCAGACGTCTGAAACGTAACATTCAGACGTCTGAATATTGTTCTGGGAAGATTTCTATTCCCAGATTCAGACGTCTGAATATATGGTTTCAGACGTCTGAGTTGGTTCATTTGGAACCAGAAAGGAAATAGGCTAAAAAGTGCCTATTTCAGACGTCTGATTTCAAGTATTCAGACGTCTGAATTCTGTTTCTGGAAAATATTTATTTTCCAGATTCAGACGTCTGAATTCTTGATTTTAGACGTCTGAATCTGCACTCTTTTTGCCTATTTGCCTATTCGCTTGAGAATTCCAATTTAAATCGATTCGTGATGATCCTATTTGTTGTTATCATTTATTATGCCTTTGATGACTCCTTTTTAGGGATTTCCATTTCGATGGATTCTTTATCGGTTTCTTTGGATTTTATTCACGTCTTCGAATGTGAATTTTAGTGATTGATTGTTCCTACAATCTTCTTTGTGATTTGTCACTTTAAAAATATAAAGGTTTCAATACTGGTAGTAAATATCAAAACTCTTTCATCAAAACGATTTCAACTCTATTTTCAATAACAAAGATCTTTTCTTAAACCGTTTTCCAATCTATTAGTATATACAAACCTTTACCTCACTCGTATGAGAAATCTAATTAAACAGCTTAGTAAAACAAGTGGTATGAAACACTTGCTTTTACTTCGTCGGTTAATTCTTGGACTTATTCGATTGAATCTCTTGTGACAATTTTCTAGTGGAGATCTACAATTTGTTCGCAAATATTTAAGTTAAGCTAGTGGTTATGGGACATGATGCTAAACTCATATATTTACTAGCTTATTGTAATTGACACTTCTTGATGATCGATGATGATCATTTTATGGTTTAGACTAGCAATGTGCGATGTCTCTTTGTCTATGTGGAGGACTGTTCCTCATTTTATTGAGCTTCGTCTCATTTCTTGCATGGGTCGTACCTATCTAGGTGCGTCGATGTTTGTTTATACATGGGTCGTACCTTTCTAGATGCGTCGATGTTTATTTATGCACGGGGTGTACCTTTCTAGGTGCATCGATGTTTATTTACTTCGTGGAGCAATCGGCTCAATAAGTTGGGACATGGGGCGTATCTTTCTAGTTGCGTCGATGTTTGTCTATGCATGGGGCGTATCTTTCTAGGTGCGTCGATGTTCGACTTTGCATGGGGTGTATCTTTCTAGGTGCATCGGTGTCAGACGTTACATGGGGTGTATCTTTCTAGGTGCATCGATGTTTATTTATGCATGAGATGTATCTTTCTAGGTGCATCGATGTTTATTTATGCATGGGGCGTATCTTTCTAGGTGCGTCGATGCTAGAGCATGAGGCGTATCTTTCTAGGTGCGTTGATGTTCGACTGTGCATGGGGCGTGTCTTTCTAGGTGCGTCGATGTCCAGTTTATGGGATTGGCCATCCTTTTTCTTATGATTTCTGGATTTCGTGTGTTGAATTCTGGAATTTATGTTTCACCAACTTTTACGATTGGCATTGATATATATGTCATTTATTGTGGCTTGGTGAATGAAATTAGGAGTATGACATTCCTTTTTATCTTTGAGAAGATCTTTGCGATATTGATTAATCTCTTATTGATTTTTCAATTACTTATTTATCACAGCTTGGCATTGTGATTATTATGGGTTTAGTCATATCTCTTATTATATATCACTTCATCTGATATTTATAGCTAGACTGATCCGTTTATTATTTTCTTCTTAAATAATAATCGGGTCAGACTGAGATTTTACAGGTGCTTATGCTTGACTCCTTATCGGACTTTCATCTGATCTTTTGGCTAACTACTCTAGTTTGGTAGTTTTTGTTGTATACATTTAAGATATAGACTCCTTGATGTATACATATTTTTGTCTAGCACTTGTATCTATTCCTTTGTGATGTTGTGGATCTTATTTGACCACTACTCTGATATACACTTTCATGTGTAATATTCATACATATTTCCGCCTTTGTGATATGAATTGTCTGTGACTGATTTATGTTATGTTTATTTTTATATTTGTTTCCGAAGATATTTTAGCCACTGTGTAGTAGCTTTGAGTTTGTGTCGGTATGTCGAATTTCCTCTTGATAAAGAAATGCATGTTATACTATCTGACATATCGATGCTCGCACAAAACAATTATACAGATGGTCGCTCCTCAACAGTCTTATTCTCCGTGCTAGTCGACAGCATTACTCCGTAGTGTTGTTGGCTAGCGTGGGTATAGAGGTGGGGCGTCATAGGTTGGTATCAGAGCCAAACTTCGGAACAATGTAGAATAATCTAGCAAGGATCATCGTCCTAAGTCTTTCTTAGGAGTCGTGCTTTAAGATTTTATTCGAGTCTTCGTACCGATTCATCCTATTTTCTCCATGATTCCTTGTTTTATCTATCAAGATTGCTTGATATTTATTTTGAGAATAACCTTTTCCTCTTCTTTCTTTCTTTCTTAAAGAAGAGAAATGGTTAGACCAGGCCATCCCAGCGCCGGTCAATCTAGTGCTACACCTCAGGATGGAGTATTTATGTCTGCCCAGCAGCTTCTTGATCTAGTAAAGAACGCTCAAGCAGCCGGACCCAATCCAGAGCCTACTCATCCTAGATCCGGTTTTGCACGCTTGTGCAGAGACTACATCGATATGGGTGGAAGGCCATTCAAAGGATCCGAGAGTGTTATAGAAATTCAGGCTTGGCTCAAATCATGCGATCGCATCTTTTCTCGCATGAACCTTATTGATCTACATCGAGTCCAAGTGGCTTCTAGCATGCTCCAAGAAAGAGCATTAGATTGGTATGAGCTCTTAACTTCGGAGATTATCGAAGCGGATCTTACTTGGGAACAGTTCCGGGAACGATTCGAACTAAAATTTGTGCCGGAGGCTGAAAAAGTAACTTTGGCCCAGCGTTTTATTGACCTTGTTCAAGGTGAATCTTCTGTGACGGACTACGTCGCATCTTTCGAATCTCTCTCTAAGTACGGGGTCGAGTATATTAATACCCCATTGAAGAAAAATCATAGATTTGTCTATGGCTTGAATAAGAATCTTAAGAAGCCATTACTCCTGAAACTTGAAGTTTCATTTGATCAGCTTATTGATATCGCTCTTCGTCTTGAAGAGGCCGATAGAGAGAGTAATGTTGAAGTTGTGGTTGCCAAACAGAACTTCAACGGCAACATGAAGAGGCCAAGCAAATTCAAAGGCCCCATTCCCAACAAGAAAGGGAGGCAAGAAACCCCGGTAGCAAATATTCTTACCTCTAGTCGTGGGCAATGCTACAATTGTGGTTCCATGGACCACTATGCAAGGGAGTGTCCGAAACCTCTTTATTGTCGCTATTGCAAAAATTCGGGTCACCATATAACTGCATGTCCCATACTTCAAAGTAGGAAGGAGGGAAAGCTCAATGTAGTGCAGGCTCCTGGTAACACTTCTCGTGGTCAAGGTATTTCTCATTTAATCCTTGATTACATTTGTTTTGTGATCATCCTTTCGAGTTCTTGTTGATATAGGTTCATCTCATTATTTTTATATCAAAAGAACTAGTTAATTCCTTTTCTTTAAACATTTTGGGCTTGATGACTTCTTTGAGAATTGCGAATCCGGTTGGTGGATCCGTAACACTCAATTTGCTTTTTATAGATGTCGAAATTATTTTATGTGATTTTTCTTTCCGAGCCGATTTTCTTACTTAGGCTTCGGAATTGATATTTGTAAGGATTGGCTTACTCGTTGTGAAGCCCTATCCTATTTTCCATGTGGGCTATTCATCTTCGACGTTTTCTATCTGCTAAGAAGATTTCTATTTTTTCTTGAGATTCCGATTTCAAATTTTTGAAGACATCATTTTATTCTTTAAGCCCTCAGATGAGAAAAGTGTTATTTCTCTTATCTAAATAATTTGTAAAACTTTTCTAGTATTTTTGAGTTTGTCTTAGGATTATCACCTAAGAAATCTTTTGTGTGGTGTTAAGGTCTTTCTAGTTCGACCTTGCCACCGATTTTCATTTGGTTACGAGTTGCGGGAGTTCGCATTCCATTTACCGCATTCCGCACTCGTTACGATTCTTATGAATGACTTATTTTGTCATTCAATTTGTCCAGCTTATTTCATCCATTTTATATATCGAGTATTCTATGAATATTTCGGTGAGACCATTCTTGAATTTATTGATTTTGGATGAAAATAGAAATTTAAAATTTTGCAAATCTTTTTCATAAGATTTATTTATAAGTACAATTTGATTTGCTCTTAAACAAGCAAAGAATATTCTTAAAGGATTTTAAGAAACATGTTTATCATATAGAAGATGATTTTGTGATTGTATTGCCCGTTGAGTGCTTTAAGAATTCTGGTCGATACGCTTGATCAATGTTATCGATAGGAACTTCCTAAACGCTTTGATGAGACAATCAGACACGATATATATATTGACTTATAAAATGTAAATTTTTGTAGAAAGATTATTACATAATGATAAATGTAATTTTGAAAGTTTTAACTTTTCAGGAAAGAAGATTATTTAAAAGAATTTCTTTCTTTTCGATACTCTTGTTCTTGTGATTCCCGAGGGAAACTAAGACTTTATCTTTTGTACCAATGCTTATCGTATTGGTTTGGATGCTGTTCTCTTACATAAGATAACGTGCTATCACTTGTGCTTCTAAATCATTAAAAGCCGATTGAGACTAGGTATGCCACTCATGATCTAGAGCTCGCGGCTATTGTTTTCGCTTTTAGAGTTTGGCATCATCATTTTTGGGGAAGAAATTTGTTCTCCATCTCGATCATAAATCTTTGGAATATCATTTTCTCATAAGGAACTTCATGTCAACTCGAGTTCCTGGCATCTTATGATCTTGATATTCTAGAAATCGTGTTGCCATTGTGTTTTGTCGTAGGCAACAAGTTGTTGATTTTTTGATGTTGTCTGAATGGAATTATCTTTTTATCAAGTTCATCGGACGTTTTGATGTACTTCGTTTTACTGAGTTTCATCTCATCTCTTTTATAGACTAGCGTCCGATGTTCTTTTATGGTGTTCGGTTCATTGAACATACCGTTTTTGTACTACGTCGGCGTTCCGAATTATTTGAACTTTGGTTCATTGGACGTACCGTTTTTGTACTACGTCGGTGTTCCAAATTATTCGAGTTTCTAGTTTCTCGGGCGTACCGTTTCTGTACTACGCCGTTGCACTGGCTCAATTTCTGCTATGCTTGACATTTTCTACGTCTTTTAACTATGGAAATGGATTTAGGTTTCCTATTTTATTCTTGAGCCCGGTGATATTGAGGAAATTGAAGTTTCACCAGATTTGACTTATAAGCAACATTCCATTCACATCATTGCTTCGGAGGTTGAGCGCCTTCGGAATAAAGGTGTTCTTCTTGTGAAAGTTCATTGGTTCTCAGATCCTAAGGATTTCTCTTGGGGTTCCTGGGAATTCATCGAGCGATCCCATTCAGGCTTACCCTTTCATGCTCCTTATGGTGAACTTCCTATTTCAAATTTTCTTTTGTGTTGATATGCTTCTATAGTTGTTACTTCTTATTTTCTTCTTAAGTATTGCGAGGACGCAATTTCTTTAAGGAGGGGAGTCTATAACAACCCGCATATTTATCAATTGTATATTTAAATATTTTATTTAAATATTTCATCGTTCGTCGGATTTTAGTCCGAAAACCTACTTTTTGCAAACAGTCGAATTAGGACTCAAGACCACCCCCATTGAGTTTAAAATGTCGTTTGCGACCTTTTTGAGTATAAGCTTTGATATGTTTGGAGATAGTTGATTTTTGCTACTTTTTCCCGCTTATGACTTTGGTTTGGACTGCACCCTTATTAGCTCAGCCCAACCCCCTTCTCTTCATAACTTCCCCTCTTTGCTTAAACACTCAAGCTTTAGCAACAATGGTGGAAGAGAATGGGAAATAGAAATTCCTAAGCCCTAGCTTGCTTTGCAAATCCAACTTCTAGCTCCAAATTCAAGAGAACCCATTGGTAAGCATCTCCTTCATCTTCTCCAACTCTTTCTCCATTCAATTTCAGAAATTCCTAAACCTAATTTAGGAAATGTTTCTCCTTTAAGCTTAGATTCAAGCTTGTTGGGTTGGAATTGAAGAGTGATTGTTCTTACCATTGCTCTATAGCTTCTTCTTCAATCGTTTGGGTTCAAAGGTGAGATTTTTATCTCACATCTTAGTCTATAATTATCTTCGATTGTTAGGTATGAATTCCTAACACTTATTCTTGAGCAATTGATTTTGGTTTGGATTGATTTTGTGTATATTCCAACTTTTGGTGTTTTGGTCTAATTTATGAAAATCCTATTATGGATATTTGGACATTGATATTTAAGGCGTCTCGAAGAGCCGTTTAGGTTGGGTTGTCGTTCGACGTAATTCCTTAGCCATCGCCATTTGCTCGTTCGATCGTTTCCGATATTCGTTTGGCCATTTTTGGCCTAGGTTCAGGGAATGCCCTGAACCCTTCATTCAGACGTCTGAAACGTAACATTCAGACGTCTGAATATTGTTCTGGGAAGATTTCTATTCCCAGATTCAGACGTCTGAATATATGGTTTCAGACGTCTGAGTTGGTTCATTTGGAACCAGAAAGGAAATAGGCTAAAAAGTGCCTATTTCAGACGTCTGATTTCAAGTATTCAGACGTCTGAATTCTGTTTCTGGAAAATATTTATTTTCCAGATTCAGACGTCTGAATTCTTGATTTTAGACGTCTGAATCTGCACTCTTTTTGCCTATTTGCCTATTCGCTTGAGAATTCCAATTTAAATCGATTCGTGATGATCCTATTTGTTGTTATCATTTATTATGCCTTTGATGACTCCTTTTTAGGGATTTCCATTTCGATGGATTCTTTATCGGTTTCTTTGGATTTTATTCACGTCTTCGAATGTGAATTTTAGTGATTGATTGTTCCTACAATCTTCTTTGTGATTTGTCACTTTAAAAATATAAAGGTTTCAATACTAGTAGTAAATATCAAAACTCTTTCATCAAAACGATTTCAACTCTATTTTCAATAACAAAGATCTTTTCTTAAACCATTTTCCAATCTATTAGTATATACAAACCTTTACCTCACTCGTATGAGAAATCTAATTAAACGGCTTAGTAAAACAAGTGGTATGAAACGCTTGCTTTTACTTCGTCGGTTAATTCTTGGACTTATTCGATTGAATCTCTTGTGACAATTTTCTAGTGGAGATCTACAATTTGTTCGCAAATATTTAAGTTAAGCTAGTGGTTATGGGACATGATGCTAAACTCATATATTTACTAGCTTATTGTAATTGACACTTCTTGATGATCGATGATGATCATTTTATGGTTTAGACTAGCAATGTGCGATGTCTCTTTGTCTATGTGGAGGACTGTTCCTCATTTTATTGAGCTTCGTCTCATTTCTTGCATGGGTCGTACCTATCTAGGTGCGTCGATGTTTGTTTATACATGGGTCGTACCTTTCTAGGTGCGTCGATGTTTATTTATGCATGGGGTGTACCTTTCTAGGTGCATCGATGTTTATTTACTTCGTGGAGCAATCGGCTCAATAAGTTGGGACATGGGGCGTATCTTTCTAGTTGTGTCGATGTTCGTCTATGCATGGGGCGTATCTTTCTAGGTGTGTCGATGTTCGACTTTGCATGGGGTGTATCTTTCTAGGTGCATCGGTGTTAGAGATTACATGGGGTGTATCTTTGTAACGACCCGATATTTTCAACCATTCGCATCCGCTCATGTCGGACTTGAATTGTTCAAAATACCACGTTGTAATTAAAATTTGGCAAATCTCAAAATATACAGTAAATAATTAATCACAGACACAGAATCAGAATACTCGCAGCGGAATTTAAAAATACTTAGTGGTTCATGAAGCCACTATAAATAGTCTCAACAAATACAAATTACAAAGTCTTCCATCCCAAATATAGTTTAAGTCATCAAATAGAAAATCCAAAAATCCCAAAGTCTTGATTTCATAAATAAGATAACGGACAGAAAGAAGCCAGCAACTTGAAAGGATCTACAGAAGTCCTAGCTCCGGGATGATGACTGAACTGCAACTCAGGCTGACCCGAGCGTAAAATAAAACATAAACACTCGAGTCAGGACATACATACTTATATAGTGTAAGCTAATTTCAAGTGTACTGTAATATAAGGCAAGTAACTTAAAGGATGCTTGGGACCGCCCATCCTCTAAGGATCCGTTAAACTATTTACTATGTAGTAATACATCGCTATTATAATAGTGTCTATTTGTAAAATAAACTTACTTTTAAATAGCGTTAAGGGATTACCCATATAGCCCTTAACACATAATATATTCCCATAGTCTATACAGTACCGTAATCTCCCCCGTACTGGGCGTCGTCAGAGGGCACTCCATAGGTATGGTACAAAACCAAAATCGTATAAGGCGCGCTAGGGTAGGTGACACGGCACAACTAGGCAATGCCAGGGTAGATATACCAATTACGCTTTCGGACCGATGGAAACGCGCAGCGCGCAGCTGCCGCCCACCTCGAACAACACTCCCAAATCAAAGGTGCGCACCAAAACAATCACAAAAGTAATAGAATGGCATACGAAGAAGTGCGTCCGATCAGAGGTGCTACCTCATTAATCCGTCGATCGCTCCTGTTTTAGCCACCTTATGCCAACTCACGGGAGTCGGGTCCACGTATATACCTCAAAGGAAACGTCACCACCATCCTACTTCATTCTGGAATCTCCACCGCGTACACGGTTGTTAAAGTGGTTTTCGGTATCGACAGAGAGTATGCCAGATATCCGATCCCGGTCTCTTTGACAACCAAACGTTATTATAACCCGTGGTTACAACTTTTAGAAATGGTATTTATACTTTAAAAATCAAAATAAGTTTCAAATACATTTCAATACCATAATATCATTTCAACCATCATTTATTTAAACATCGGTCATTTTATTTAATATAAAATACCATTTAAATCTATTCAATTTATTTAGGAATTAATTTGCCTTTCAACTCACATTTAAAAGTTAAATTCTTCCATTTAAAACCATTTAAAGTCAATTCCTTATTTTTTATTAATTACATATTAAATTCCAAAATTTAAGCCTTTTTCCCTAAAGATTATTTCCATTTATTTTAAACAATCCGAAAATTCAGTTTCCGTAGCATTTATGGAATGCCACCTAAAGTCTGTAAGTCAAAACAGTTCATTTATAAAAGACAGCATTTAAGTGCTGTAATAAATTATTAACTTAACAATCAAATTTTAAATTCCCAAATATACTTATTATCAATTATTTTCTTAACTAAAACTCACCTTTTACAAAATTTCAGAATTTCCCAAAATAAGTTATATTCCAAAAAATTTACTTAAACATTTATTTGTTTAACATTTTGACTTATTCAAAATCATTATAAATTTTATAAAAATCCTTTAAATACATTTGAACCAGAATATTATAAATTCCCATTTAAAATATTTTTAAACATTTCAGAAAAATATTATATAAACCACGGGTCTGTATATAGTTTTCAAGCCTAGGTCAAGTGATACGGATTTATATCATTTCAATCCGCAATTTACAAAATCCAGGTTCTATCATTTCAAACCTGCAATCCTAAGTTAACAAATAAATAATTAAACAATTAAATAAATGAACAAATGATTATCGTTCAGGCCAATCATTTCAGCCTATAACGATCTCAAATTTACAAGGAACTTACAGTGATGATTTAATCAGTAAATAAGCATTAAATAATATAACTGCAATAATATCACAATAGATAAACAACTGATGAAGTGTCAATTTTACAATGGGGTTTAACATCATACGTTATATTTCAGACAGATAAAATTTAATAAATACTTTACAAATACACTTGCGATAATTCACAGATATATAGGTATGTTTGTCTGGTGAGAAATACTCACCTTAAAGCTGCAGAAATTTTGATTCAAAATGAAAATCCCCCGAAAAAGAATCGCACAGCGGGTAACGATCAAATTTTCCCCGGATGTCACGCATAGATTCAAGATCCAAATACCGAATACGTGACTTTAAAAATTACGGTCAAAGCAAAAATTTTGAGACAATTGGAACGAATAGAGTAAAAGAAATTTTGGTTCAGCTTTTGCTCGACTGCCTCACCCCACATCCCGACCCCAACTTCATAGGCTTGGCAATGCTATTTATTATTATTATATATATATATAAATTTTTCCAACGGCATGTCCTACTTATCTAGTTTGAAAATATGAATTTTATGCAAAACTTGCATCTCTGCCTAGATAAACACGTCTCTGCCAAACTCCAAATCAAAACATGCACACCACATAACATCTCCATATTTTTAAAGTCCTTTCCCCTATAGTCACGCCTCCCCTTCAGTTTTCAGATAACACGTCCAATATCTCCATGCATAGATGCAAACTATCCCACGCAACTATATGCTTCAAAGCATTGCAGGCCTTCAACTGAAACTCTTTATATTCTTTTGCCATTTTATGAACCATGCCTTGCAAAACACGTCCCATTTTGACATTCTATGTCTTCTTTCAAATTTGTAAAGCCTTCTATCAGTTCTACTCAATGATATTAGGGTTATGCTCGTCAATGGTCTTTCTTTTTTCTTTTCTTTTTCATTATGGCTATAACAACCTATATCAACTACAGGCACACACGCATGAAATCTCTACAGAATGCAACTAAGCTTGACTTCCTATATGATATGCACGGCAAAACATGGCAACACTATAAGGGGGAAAAGAAAGGCATGTACTTAGTCAAAGACGGTAGAAATATGGAGTGAGAAGTAGCCGAGCAAGGTGAAAAAGAAAAGGAAAAAAAACTGAAGAAGGAAAACAAAAATATAAGGGAGGGAGAAAGAAAACAGAGAGAATACAAAAGAAGAAGAGGAATAGAAATATTACCTGATTGTATGCAAGCTCACGAGAAGAAACAGAGAGAAGATAGTGGAATTTTGTAACTGAGTATGGTGTATATATATAGATAAACAACTTGCGAAATTTAAGGAAGAGGCAAGCGAAAAAATATGTGTGATTTCTTTCCAGTTTTCTTTAGTTTGATTTCTAGAAAAATATGTGCGATTTATATTGCCATATTTGAATGGATAAGGCTTGCATTGTTTGATTAGCAAGGTTTAAATGCAGAGAAGAAACGGCAAGCATTGATGGAAGATAATTTATACGTGATTAATATTGCCAATTTTCTTTCATTCGAATGGATAAGTCTGAGTGATTTTAAATGCAGAGAGGAAAGAATTTGAATCATTCCAAGTTATACGAAAATTCTTGATTTAATGCATTCATTCTGATGCGTGAATTAAAAATGGATACAGGGACATGCGCAAGAAATAATAGATAAGGAAGGTAAGAGGCAAATGCCAAAAATGTTAAAAGAATAAATTTTTATGTCATGCGCAAAGGAAGGCAAATTTGATTTTCTCTCAGATAATATATGCGTGATTTTTGCCAGATTTACGAAAAATTTGATTGCAACGTTATATCTTTTTTTTTCCAATTAATAGTTGCGTGCTATTTTTATAGTCTGAGAGATTTATATACAAAGAATCAGCAAGTATTAATTTGCTTTGGATGCTACTTCAAGGACAGATTTGAATGCATGCGTTGATTTATGTCACGGAGAAAAAATGGTAAGAATTTAATTTTCTGATTGATTGATTTTTAGAAGGCAAGCAATTATATTTGATTGAGAGGAATGAATGGCAAGTGGAATAAAATTTATTTGTGAAAGCTTTTAAATCAAATCTCTATAAAGAGGCAAATGACAAAGATGTTAAAGGAAATAAATTTCACTGATATGTCACGCGCAAGGAAAGCAAGTTTGATTTCTTTCCAGATGATATTTGCGTGAAAGGGAAGCACGATTTTGAAAACAATATTGGTAGTGGGAATCTTCTTAATTAGTGCATGATTTTAGAGAAACGGATAGGCACGAAATCAATACGTTTTGGTTGGAAATCTCCTAACTGATTTTATTAATCCATATAGATATTGAAATATATTTTTTTTAAATACGCCAAACTGACGCATTACCATACGCCCAAAAATTTATGCAAAAGTAACATTTTTAATTTATACGTTTATACGTTACTTATACCATTACAGTGCGTGCCCTTTTTAAATTCGAAATTATCAGTTTATTAATATGCTATAAATTCTTAACATTTATTACTAAATTGAAAAGATAAAACTTTGGTTACATCTCTCTCTGATTCTTATTACCATAAAAAGGCGATTTATTATCCAAATGGACCAAATATTACAAATTTTTAAAGCAAGTATATAATCCAAATTTTTTTTTATTAAAATTCCCATTTAGAGTTATCCTTAAACAAAGTGAAACTTTCATTTATTATTTAGCATTTTGGAAATGATTTGATCAAATTAATATGTATATAAATTGGGAAGTAAATTTTATTGGAAAGAGAAAAATAATGTAAGAGATATGAGTAAAGAGAAAAACGCATATGAAATACGCAAGCAGATAGGAGAATGGATACTGCGCATGACTGAGATTTAGGAGAAAATTGTGTTTTGAAAAATGCAAGAAATAAATTTTGTTGAATGGAAAAAAAATCTATGGAAATCAAATTTTTAAAGTAATGCGTTGAATTTAGAGGCAACATATTTGATTTGAATGCTAGAATATTCCTTCCCTCTAAAACACATGCCACTGATAAATTTACTCATTTACACCAAGGTCATATTTTTAAGAATGTGTACCATAGCCATAATATTTTATGCCCAAAATATACCGAAATAACGGATTAAAATTCTATATGTTTTCTTATATATATATATATATATATATATATATATATATATACACACACACACGGTATTTATTCCCTAAATTTAGGCGCCCTTTTTAACGCGTAATTACCCAGTTCATTTATACACTAAAAAAAAATTCAAAATTCTAACCGTGGTGAGACTCGAACTCGTGACCTGTCGTGAATAGCCCAGATGTCTTAACCACCTAAGCTATTAATGTTTTCTTAATTAAAACATGATTTTGCTAGAAATTAAGTTATTTACCATCTTCGACAAAAACCCAAATTTCCAAATTAAAGTTAATTCTCAACCATGTCAAAATTTCAGAGATCTTATTATTTAATTAAAAATTTGGTCAATTGTTTTTATTTTTATTTTTAATCACTTTAAAATTTAGATTTTTATATAATAAACCCCAAAGTTTTTAAAATACATGTGAAAAATACTTGTTAAAAATTTGGGCTGTTACACTCTCCCCCACTCAGAACTTTTCGTCCTCGAAAAGGAAGAAGGTAGGGGAATAGGAACAATCTGAAAGAAAACTAAATTGAAACTTAAATTAGAATCATTAATCTAAACAATAAAAATTCAATTTTAAATTAATCATTGATTTCATCTATTTATACTTAAAATTTTAACATTTATTTATTTACATATTTACTTGTATAATATCCCTACACTTAAAAAAATCATTCATTTTTTTTATCCAAATTTTACACAAGGTATTATAACATTCTAATTTAAAATGTTTAATTTTAGTCCAAATTTGAAATGGTAATTTAACTTAATTTTTAAAGTAAATTTACCATTTCCCAAAATAAACTAAATTCCCCATTTAGTTTCTTCTTTATTCCAAACTATAATTAAATTTATTTCTCTCAATATTTTTCTCATCTATGTCAAATATTTTTCTCAATATCTAAACCATATAAATTCAATTTAAATTAATTAATATTCAATAATTGATTTAATTCATTTGATTTTTACAGAAGTTAAATCAATCTTAACTATTTCCAAATTAATTATCTTATTATCCAATTATTTTCTAAAATCAGAAATTTGTAGTCATTTATAATAATCATCTTTTATTCAACAAATTTAATTCTTCTTTATTCCAGATTATTATTAAATATATTCTACTTAATATATCTTATCGCACATTTTAAGTAGATTATATTTAATATAACTATTCCAATATATTTCTAAATTTCCTTTAACACCATTTGATATTGTATATTATTCAATTATTATTTTATTTCTATTTACCTCTATTTGTCTTGTTGTAACTGAAACTTTAAGTGTATAACATTTATTATAACCACTCAAATTTTTATTTATAAAATCCTTTTATATTATACATTATCCAATTACATAGTTAATTTCTGAATGATTTAGGTAAGTTATATTGGCATGCAATTATACAAGTAAAAATTTTCCAACTATATTATTCAAGTTTAAATATTCATTCCAAATTTGACTTTATTTTATCATTAGAATCACCTTTTAACATAAATTTATGAATTAAATTTCCAATTAACTTCGAACCCTTTAGAGATAAATAAATACATACATATAGCATATGTCAAATCAAATTTAAATCATATATCTATATATATTATAAATTAAGTCATATTTTAGAAATTCAAATCAGTTAAATTTTTGAAGCAAAACTACAACGTGGTCTCTTTACTTCGATACTCGAAAATGAATGTCGATGATGTTGTAGTCATCACCGAAATTATTTTCCAGCGACAAAGAGAAGAGCACTAATTTTTAAAACTTTAAAATTCTTTGGAAACAAATTTATATTCGAAAATAATTTAAATAATAATATATCCTTTTAAGACTTTAAACACAAGGTTTGAAACTATCAGAAATTAAATTCTTAAATTCTTGTTTTAAATCCATTTCTATTTCCAAATAAATTTATAACCATGTTTTATAGTTCAATTATTTATATAAGACAAAACCAATGGTTTACAAAACCATAAATAAAATCAAACACTATTATCTCTTGACAACTAGTTAAATTAATTATAAAATTCTGAAAATTATACTTATATATAATATTAGATTTTTTCCCAAATATAGGAATAAATTTTTCAAAAAAAGTATAGAGATTCAAATTTGAAGGACTCAAATCAAAGAGAATTTTGATTTAAAGATAAGTTGGAATCAGAAGATACGATGATTAAATAACAGAATAAGGAACCAGATAAGTTTATATAAATCGCGGGCAACCTTAACCTGGTCAACCGTGACTTAAAGAGTCAGATCGAATGTAGATTTACCATTCGATCCGAAGAGATAGAGTTCGGAATAACCAAAGATACTAACATCTAAACCGAGGTTAAATATAACTTTTTGGTGAATCAATGCTAATTGTAAAGGAGTTTCACCCCTTTATTAGAATATTGGCGAGACCGCCAATTCACTATAAAGATCATTCGAAGTGGAGTTACGGGATACTCCAGAATCGAAAGAAAATGAATAGTGAGGGACACGAATGAACTTCGGAACCGCAGGGAACGTTCCAAAATTCAAAGGAAATCGAATCAAAATGAAGAGATTCAAGCTCGAATGAAAGTGATTCTGTAAATCAAATTTACCATACATTCTAAGTTTTGCCTAGAGCCAAAGCTCTGATACCAAATGTAACGACCCGATATTTTCAACCATTCGCATCCGCTCATGTCGGACTTGAATTGTTCAAAATACCACGTTGTAATTAAAATTTGAAAAATCTCAAAATATACAGTAAATAATTAATCACAGAATCACAGACACAGAATCAGAATACTCGCAGCGGAATTTAAAAATACTTAATGGTTCATGAAGCCACTATAAATAGTCTCAACAAATACAAATTATAAAGTCTTCCATCCCAAATATAGTTTAAGTCATCAAATAGAAAATCCAAAAATCCCAAAGTCTTGATTTCATAAATAAGATAACGGACAGAAAGAAGCCAGCAACTTGAAAGGATCTACAGAAGTCCTAGCTCCGGGATGATGACTGAACTGCAACTCAGGCTGACCCGAGCGTAAAATAAAACATAAACACTCGAGTCAGGACATACATACTTATATAGTGTAAGCTAATTTCAAGTGTACTGTAATATAAGGCAAGTAACTTAAAGGATGCTTGGGACCGCCCATCCTCTAAGGATCCGTTAAACTATTTACTATGTAGTAATACATCGCTATTATAATAGTGTCTATTTGTAAAATAAACTTACTTTTAAATAGCGTTAAGGGATTACCCATATAGCCCTTAACACATAATATATTCCCATAGTCTATACAGTACCGTAATCTCCCCCGTACTGGGCGTCGTCAGAGGGCACTCCATAGGTATGGTACAAAACCAAAATCGTATAAGGCGCGCTAGGGTAGGTGACACGGCACAACTAGGCAATGCCAGGGTAGATATACCAATTACGCTTTCGGACCGATGGAAACGCGCAGCGCGCAGCTGCCGCCCACCTCGAACAACACTCCCAAATCAAAGGTGCGCACCAAAACAATCACAAAAGTAATAGAATGGCATACGAAGAAGTGCGTCCGATCAGAGGTGCTACCTCATTAATCCGTCGATCGCTCCTGTTTTAGCCACCTTATGCCAACTCACGGGAGTCGGGTCCACGTATATACCTCAAAGGAAACGTCACCACCATCCTACTTCATTCTGGAATCTCCACCGCGTACACGGTTGTTAAAGTGGTTTTCGGTATCGACAGAGAGTATGCCAGATATCCGATCCCGGTCTCTTTAACAACCAAACGTTATTATAACCCGTGGTTACAACTTTTAGAAATGGTATTTATACTTTAAAAATCAAAATAAGTTTCAAATACATTTCAATACCATAATATCATTTCAACCATCATTTATTTAAACATCGGTCATTTTATTTAATATAAAATACCATTTAAATCTATTCAATTTATTTAGGAATTAATTTGCCTTTCAACTCACATTTAAAAGTTAAATTCTTCCATTTAAAACCATTTAAAGTCAATTCCTTATTTTTTATTAATTACATATTAAATTCCAAAATTTAAGCCTTTTTCCCTAAAGATTATTTCCATTTATTTTAAACAATCCGAAAATTCAGTTTCCGTAGCATTTATGGAATGCCACCTAAAGTCTGTAAGTCAAAACAGTTCATTTATAAAAGACAGCATTTAAGTGCTGTAATAAATTATTAACTTAACAATCAAATTTTAAATTCCCAAATATACTTATTATCAATTATTTTCTTAACTAAAACTCACCTTTTACAAAATTTCAGAATTTCCCAAAATAAGTTATATTCCAAAAAATTTACTTAAACATTTATTTATTTAACATTTTGACTTATTCAAAATCATTATAAATTTTATAAAAATCCTTTAAATACATTTGAACCAGAATATTATAAATTCCCATTTAAAATATTTTTAAACATTTCAGAAAAATATTATATAAACCACGGGTCTGTATATAGTTTTCTAGCCTAGGTCAAGTGATACGGATTTATATCATTTCAATCCGCAATTTACAAAATCCTGGTTCTATCATTTCAAACCTGCAATCCTAAGTTAACAAATAAATAATTAAACAATTAAATAAATGAACAAATGATTATCGTTCAGGCCAATCATTTCAGCCTATAACGATCTCAAATTTACAAGGAACTTACAGTGATGATTTAATCAGTAAATAAGCATTAAATAATATAACTGCAATAATATCACAATAGATAAACAACTGATGAAGTGTCAATTTTACAACGGGGTTTAACATCATACGTTATATTTCAGACAGATAAAATTTAATAAATACTTTACAAATACACTTGCGATAATTCACAGATATATAGGTATGTTTGTCTGGTGAGAAATACTCACCTTAAAGCTGCAGAAATTTTGATTCAAAATGAAAATCCCCCGAAAAAGAATCGCACAGCGGGTAACGATCAAATTTTCCCCGGATGTCACGCATAGATTCAAGATCCAAATACCGATACGTGACTTTAAAAATTACGGTCAAAGCAAAAATTTTGAGACAATTGGAACGAATAGAGTAAAAGAAATTTTGGTTCAGCTTTTGCTCGACTGCCTCACCCCACATCCCGACCCCAACTTCATAGGCTTGGCAATGCTATTTATTATTATTATATATATATATAAATTTTTCCAACGGCATGTCCTACTTATCTAGTTTGAAAATATGAATTTTATGCAAAACTTGCGTCTCTGCCTAGATAAACACGTCTCTGCCAAACTCCAAATCAAAACATGCACACCACATAACATCTCCATATTTTTAAAGTCCTTTCCCCTATAGTCACGCCTCCCCTTCAGCTTTCAGATAACACGTCCAATATCTCCATGCATAGATGCAAACTATCCCACGCAACTATATGCTTCAAAGCATTGCAGGCCTTCAACTGAAACTCTTTATATTCTTTTGCCATTTTATGAACCATGCCTTGCAAAACACGTCCCATTTTGACATTCTATGTCTTCTTTCAAATTTGTAAAGCCTTCTATCAGTTCTACTCAATGATATTACCGGGTTATGCTCGTCAATGGTCTTTTTTTTTTCATTATGGCTATAAAAACCTATATCAACTACAGGCACACACGCATGAAATCTCTACAGAATGCAACTAAGCTTGACTTCCTATATGATATGCACGACATAACATGGCAACACTATCAGGGGGAAAAGAAAGGCATGTACTTAGTCAAAGACGGCAGAAATATGGAGTGAGAAGTAGCCGAGCAAGGTGAAAAAGAAAAGGAAAAAAAATCTGAAGAAGGAAAACAAAAATATAAGGGAGGGAGAAAGAAAACAGAGAGAATACAAAAGAAGAAGAGGAATAGAAATATTACCTGATTGTATGCAAGCTCACGAGAAGAAACAGAGAGAAGTTAGTGGAATTTTGTAACTGAGTATGGTGTATATATATAGATAAACAACTTGCGAAATTTAAGGAAGAGGCAAGCGAAAAAATATGTGTGATTTCTTTCCAGTTTTCTTTAGTTTGATTTCTAGAAAAATATGCGCGATTTATATTGCCAGGTTCGAATGGATAAGGCTTGCATTGTTTGATTAGCAAGGTTTAAATGCAGAGAAGAAACGGCAAGCATTGATGGAAGATAATTTATACGTGATTAATATTGCCAATTTTCTTTCATTCGAATGGATAAGTCTGAGTGATTTTAAATGCAGAGAGGAAAGAATTTGAATCATTCCAAGTTATACGAAAATTCTTGATTTAATGCATTCATTCTAATGCGTGAATTAAAAATGGATACAGGGACATGCGCAAGAAATAATAGATAAGGAAGGTAAGAGGCAAATGCGAAAAATGTTAAAAGAATAAAATTTTATGTCATGCGCAAAGGAAGGCAAATTTGATTTTCTCTCAGATAATATATGCGTGATTTTTGCCAGATTTACGAAAAATTTGATTGCAACGTTATATTTCTCTTTTTTTTCCAATTAATAGTTGCGTGCTATTTTTATAGTCTGAGAGATTTATATACAAAGAATCAGCAAGTATTAATTTGCTTTGGATGCTACTTCAAGGACAGATTTGAATGCATGCGTTGATTTATGTCACGGAGAAAAAATGGTAAGAATTTAATTTTCTGATTGATTGATTTTTAGAAGGCAAGCAATTATATTTGATTGAGAGGAATGAATGGCAAGTGGAATAAAATTTATTTGTGAAAGCTTTTAAATCAAATCTCTATAAAGAGGCAAATGAAAAAGATGTTAAAGGAAATAAATTTCACTGATATGTCACGCGCAAGGAAAGCAAGTTTGATTTCTTTCCAGATGATATTTGCGTGAAAGGGAAGCACGATTTTGAAAACAATATTGGTAGTGGGAATCTCCTTAATCAGTGCATGATTTTAGAGAAATGGATAGGCACGAAATCAATACGTTTTTGTTGGAAATATCCTAACTGATTTTATTAATCCATATAGATATTGAAATATAATTTTTTTAAAATACGCCAAACTGACGCATTACCATACGCCCAAAAATTTATGCAAAAGTAACATTTTTAATTTATACGTTTATACGTTACTTATTCCATTACAATGCGTACCCTTTTTAAATTCGAAATTATCAGTTTATTAATATGCTATAAATTCTTAACATTTATTACTAAATTAAAAAGATAAAACTTTGGTTACATATCTCTCTGATTCTTATTACCATAAAAAGGCGATTTATTATCCAAATGGACCAAATATTACAAATTTTTAAAGCAAGTATATAATCCAAGTTTTTTTTTATTAAAATTCCCATTTAGAGTTACCTTAAACAAAGTGAAACTTTCATTTATTATTTTGCATTTTGGAAATGATTTGATCAAATTAATATATATATATATATAAATTGGGAAGTAAATTTTACTGGAAAGAGAAAAATAACGTAAGAGATATGAGTAAAGAGAAAAACGCATATGAAATAGGCAAGCAGATAGGAGAATGGATATTGCGCATGACTTAGATTTAGGAGAAAATTGTGTTTTGAAAAATGCAAGAAATAAATTTTGTTGAATGGAAAAAAATCTATGGAAATCAAATTTTTAAAGTAATGCATTGAATTTAGAGGCAACATATTTGATTTGAATGCTAGAATATTCCTTCCCTCTAAAACACATGCCACTGACAAATTTACTCATTTACACTAAGGTCATATTTTTAAGAATGTGTACCATAGCCATAATATTTTATGCCCAAAATATACCGAAATAACGGATTAAAATTCTATTCGTTTTCTTATATATATATATATATATATATATATATATATACAATATTTATTCCCTAAATTTACGCGCCCTTTTTAACGCGTAATTACCCAGTTCATTTATACACTAAAAAAAATTCAAAATTCTGACCGTGCTGAGACTCGAACTCGTGACCTGTCGTGAATAGCCCATATGTCTTAACCACCTAAACTATTAATGTTTTCTTAATTAAAACTTGATTTTGCTAGAAATTAAGTTATTTACCATCTTCGACAAAACCCAAATTTCCAAATTAAAGTTAATTCTTAACCATGTCAAAATTTCAGAGATCTTATTATTTAATTAAAAATTTGGTCAATTGTTTTTATTTTTATTTTTAATCACTTTAAAATTTAGATTTTTATATAATAAACCCCAAAGTTTTTAAAATACAAGTGAAAAATACTTGTTAAAAATTTGGGCTGTTACAATCTTTCTAAGTGCATCGATGTTTATTTATGCATGGGATGTATCTTTCTAGGTGCATCGATGTTTATTTATGCATGGGGCGTATCTTTCTAGGTGCGTCTATGCTAGAGCATGGGGCGTATCTTTCTAGGTGCGTTGATGTTCGACTGTGCATGGGGCATGTCTTTCTAGGTGCGTCGATGTCCAGTTTATGGGATTGGCCATCCTTTTTCTTGTGATTTCTGGATTTCGTGTGTTGAATTCTGGAATTTATGTTTCACCAACTTTTACGATTGGCATTGATATATATGTCATTTATTGTGGCTTGGTGAATGAAATTAGGAGTATGACATTCCTTTTTATCTTTGAGAAGATCTTTGCGATATTGATTAATCTCTTATTGATTTTTCAATTACTTATTTATCACAGCTTGGCATTGTGATTATTATGGGTTTAGTCATATCTCTTATTATATATCACTTCATCTGATATTTATAGCTAGACTGATCCGTTTATTATTTTCTTCTTAAATAATACTCGGGTCAGACTGAGATTTTACAGGTGCTTCTGCTTGACTCCTTATCGGACTTTCATCTGATCTTTTGGCTAACTACTCTAGTTTGGTAGTTTTTGTTGTATACATTTAAGATATAGACTCCTTGATGTATACATATTTTTGTCTAGCACTTGTATCTATTCCTTTGTGATGTTGTGGATCTTATTTGACTACTACTCTGATATACACTTTCATGTGTAATATTCATATCTATTTCCGCCTTTGTGATATGAATTGTCTGTGACTGATTTATGTTATGTTTATTTTTATATTTGTTTCCGAAGATATTTTAGCCACTGTGTAGTAGCTTTGAGTTTGTGTTGGTATGTCGGATTTCCTCTTGATAAAGAAATGCATGTTATACTATCTGACATATCGATGCTCGCACAAAGCAATTATACAGATGGTCGCTCCTCAACAGCCTTATTCTCCGTGCTAGTCGACAGCATTACTCCGTAGTGTTCTTGGCTAGCGTGGGTATAGAGGTGGGGCGTCACAATTTCATTTCTTTTTTTCTATGTTTATTTCTGTATTTTTATTTTCTATGTTATGTTATTTTATTTTAGTTTTCACTTTGATCATTTATTGGATTTTTATTTGTTTATATATTTTTATAAATGGTTGGAGAAAATCAAGGAGTCATAGGTTACATGTTTGAATTTCTTGCCTTTTCGTTTGCATAGCCTCTTTCTTACTTGCTTAGCCGTATATTTCTTTTCCCTAGTCGTGATAAATTATTCCACAAATCACGTACAAGAAGATTTATTTCTCATTTTAAAACTCCTCTCTTTCATTTGCATTTAAGAAAAAAAAATATACAAGTTTCTGTCTCCTTTAATTGTTGCCTTTTCTTTTCTTGCCTTTCAACTTTCCTTAGTCGTTCACTTTTATTTGTAAACCCTAGCCGCCACTCCATATCAAATTTACGTATAGAAAAACTTCTCATCTCATTTGTGTTCCAGAAAAAAAATACATAAAGCTATGGCTTCCTCCTTCTTTCCCTCTTTTCTATTTTTGTTTTTCTTTTGTTTCCTTCATGCCTAGCTCGGCCTCACCCTTATAGCCGACTACTACACCATCTCCACCACCACCATCCAAGGGCGTGACCACCATGAAGACAACATCACCAGAACTTTGACCAAACCAAGCCATGTATTGATCACCTTGCTTTGATTTATCAAGTTTATGTCATTTTATTTCCTATCTTTTCATTGTTGTAATCTCTATTCTTTGTATTAATCATGTTCTTATGTTTGTGATATTTGTTTGCTTTATTTTGTTATGTACAAGATGTGGATTTTGGCTCCCTTTTCACTCAAGTTTGCATCTTTCTTTGTTTTATCAAAAGGTTATGTCCCTTTGATCCATATTGTTCATTGTTTGATTCACAATCTTGTATGTTGAATTTTACATTTATGTTTGTGTAATTGTTTGTATACAAGTTTTGGATCTGACTCTTCATCCACTCAAAAGAATATAGTCATGCTTTGTCGTGCCTTTTCATGCTTTGTGGACTTTAGATTTGGGTTTGAATTTCAATCCTAGCTTTAAAAAGGTGAGCTTATCACTCTAGATGTATGTACTTTTATAATTGTGAAATGATGTATAAATTAATATGCTATGTTCATACATGCCTGTGATATATTTATATGATGTTAAATGCTGTTTGTGTAACAGTTACATCATCTGATATTATATGTTATATTGTACTGTTCATTTTTACTATATCATACTGCAAGTTCCCTATCGCTATGGGTTGAAATGATACATACCTGAACGGCCATTAGATTAAGGAAAAATCGTTATGAGCTGAAATGATAGGGTCGAGTGATTTTTATTGATTTTTATTGTATTTATTTTACTTGGGATTGTGGGTTTGAAATGATAGAACCCAGATTTTTCTTTTTAAATTACTAATGGAAATGATATATATCTGTATCACTTGACCTAGGTTAGAGAATGTTATATAGGCCCATTGTTATATTTCTAAACAATATTTTCCTAAAAATTTATTAAGTATTTTTAAATAATATTCTCCTAAAGATTATTAAGTAATTCTGAGTTTATAAATATATGAAAGTTTAACTTAAAGTTTGATTTAATGCCTTAAATTATAAAGGTATATTGATTTTTCTGTAAGTTAAAATTTATAAGTTTATAATTGGTTTTAAGTTGAATTAAAGATCTTTATTGATGATAAATAACTTAATAATTGAGTTTGACCTAATATGGAAGTTGTAAATCTAATCTAGAAATTGTTATGAATCTTACTTTATGAAATGGACATGTTTTGTATAATAAATAATGTATTTTGAACTTCTAAAATGGAAGAGTTTTAATTGGAAAATTTGTAACAAAATTTATTTAACTAGAAAATCAAAGTTAATTGATGTCTAAATGAATAGATCTACGAAGAAAATTTGATTGTTATATTAACTATGATAAAATATTCTTTTGTAAAGTGTTATGTTTTGTAAGATAATTAGCCATGACTTTAAAATGGAAAAATGCAAGTTAAAATACATGTGAGATGTAAGTTTAATTAATATTTTAATTGATTCATATAATAAATGTTCTTTACTGTAATAACAAAAACGAAAGGAACATGTAAAGTTTTAATTAATGAAAGAAACATGCAAAGTTCTAATTAATGAAAGAAGCATGTAAAGTTTTAATTAATGAAAGAAATATATAGAGTTTTAATTAATGTAATATTGATTAAAATGATAAATGCTCTTTACTATAATCAAAACGTAAATTAAACGCACATTTGTTAATGTAAGTTTTAATTAGTGTAATATTGATTATATGATAAATGCTCTTTACTATAATAGAAATGTAAATTAAAATGTACATTTGACAATGTAAGTTTTAATTAGTGTAATATTGATTAAAATAATAAATGCTCTTTATTGTAATAAAAATGTAAATTAAAACATACATTTGATAATGTAAGTTTTAATTAGTGTAATATTGATTAAAATGATAAATGCTCTTTATTGTAATAAATGTAAGTTAAAACGTACATTTGACATGTAAGTTTTAATTAATGTAATGGTGTATTTTAAATTGATTAAAATGATAAATGTTCTTTACTGTTATAATAAAATGTAAGTTGATAATATACATTTTATATTTATGTTTTAATTAATGTAAATGGCGTATTTTAAATGATTAAAATAATAAAGTTTCTTTATTGTAATAATAAATGTAAGTTAATCATGTACTTTTAACTTAACATAAGAATTTCAGCTTTAAATTGGTTATTACAGTGATAAAATTTATTTAACTATAAGGCTATGATAAATGACCATGTTAAAATTTGTAAGTATATAAATACTTTGATTATATAAAAGGTTAAAGTGGAAAGTATTACATTCCAAAAATGCTATGATTCCTTAAGGTTACATTTCTAGAATGCTATGATTTTCTTAAGTATTACTTTTCCTAGATGCTATGATGTCTTAAGGTTATGTTTTCGAAATGTTATTATTTCTAAAATGTAATGTTTTCGAAATGCTGTGATTATAGAGGTTACATTTTTAAAGTGCTATGGTTTTCTAAATTATTAGGATTTTAATGTTTTATAATTGAATGTATAAATTTTGGGAGTGTTACAACTTTGAAAATGAATATTACTTTACTAAAGAATAATGATACTAGGTTTATATGGTTTTGAAATGAATATGCTTGATATGAAATACAAACCATTTCAAAATTAAATAACCATGGGTTATAATGAGTTTGGTTGTTAAAGAGACCGGATCGGAAGTTGTCATACTCTTTGCCAACTCCGTAAACCACTTTAATAACCGCGTAAGCGGTGGAGATTCTAGAATGAAGTAGGATGGTGGCGACGTTCTATTAAGGTATGTACGTGAACCCGACTCCCGTGAGTTGGCATAAGGTGGCTAAAACAGGAGAGATTCCGGGCCAATAAGGTCGCTTCTCTGATCGGACACACTCCTTCGATACTATATTCCGACTTGGAGATTTATTTGGTGGCCAGTTTTGATTCTTTTGATTTGGGGGTGTGGCTCGAGGTGGGCGGTAGTAGCTGCTACGCCTTACCACCGGTCTGGATAGTAATTGGTATATCTACCCTGCCATTGCCTAGTTGTGCCGTGTCACCTACCCTAGTGAGCCTTGTACGAGTTTGGATTTCTCCCATCGTGGAGTATCCTCTTGTGGCTTCCCGATCAGGAGGGACTATGATACTGGATGGACTAATGGGACTATTACGTGTTAAGGTGGAAAATGTAAAGCCTTAACGCTATTTAAAAGTAAGTTTATTTTACTATAGACATTATTATAATAGCGAAATATTACTACATATTAAATAGTTTAACAGATCCTTAGAGGATGGACGGTCCTAAGTATCCTTTAAGTTACTTGTACCTTATGTTACAATTCACTTGAATTGGTTTACATTGTATAAGTATGTATGTCCTGAATCGAGTGTTTTGTGTTTTGCTTTACGCTCGAGTCAGACTGAGTGATACAACATTCAAGACTCACCTCAGGAGTTTGAGCTTTGCTTGAAGATCCAGCTATCTATTTCGCTTTCAGTTATCTAGTTGATTCCAGTGATGCATTCAGCTTTGTGTTTGTTTACCATATTGAAATTCTGTTGTATCTTGCATAACTCTGATGTACATATATTTAGTAGCTTCATGAACTACTATCTCTTTACTTCCGCTGCATTATATTACTCTGTGTCTGTGATTATGTGATTTATTTATTTGTGGTTTATTACGAGTTTGCCAAATTTAAATTAACAATTCGGTATTTTGAGTTATTTAAGTCCAATATATGCGGACGCGAATGGTTGAAAATATCGGGTCGTTATAGTTGGTATCAGAGCTTTAGCTCTAGGCAAAACTTAGCATATATGGTAAATTTATTTACAGAATCACTTTCTTTCGAGCTTGAATCTCTTCTTCTTGACTCGGTTTCCTTTGAATTTTGGAACGTTCCCTCGGTTTCGAAATTCATTCTTGTCCCTCACTCTTCGTATTCTTCTAAATTTCAGAGCATCCTATAGCTCCACTAAATGACTTGTGAAGGGGTGAAACTCCTTTACAATAAGCATTGATTCATCGGAGATTTCTATATATCCTCGGTTAGATGCTAGTATCTCTTGTTATCCCGAATAGGTGAGCAAACATCATAGGTGAGCAAACATCATTTTTTTAATCCTTAATATGGTTATATCTGGATGGATGCGATGAATGATTTAAGTAATGTTATAAATGTGTTTTTACTTGAATGATAAGATGTCTGTATATATGATGTGCATGTCAGAGAAATGGGCAGATATGCCTCTGTCTTTGTTAACAGGTTTTCAAAACCTGTTCGAAAATTTAATATTTCATCCCATAATCTTTTCGAGGTTTGGATGTTTAAACGAAATGTGTTCAAATTTACAAAATCTAAATTTTAAAAATAGTTTCAAGAAAATATATTAGGTATCTTTTTCCAAAATGATAAATGATAGTGATGATCAATATAAGTCAGAAAATTGATCATTTTAATTTCATGTTTTGATTATTGGAATAGATTTGTATTTAAGAATGGTGATTTTGAAAATTATTTTCATGTTTTTTAAGCAAGTAGATGTTGAGAAATGTTCAGTTGAAAGGCAATCGAGTTTTGGCCAAATTCTGGTGATCCACGTCGAATGGTGGGTCGTGAGTTTCATCGAAGGTAATTCAAAGGGTAAAGATTATCAGAAAAATACTCGTTTAAATTCTTGATCTGATCAAGCGATGAGATAGTAGGGTTTTTAGCCTAGTTTGAAAACGATATCAGGAATTTGGTTCATGCATCGTCATCAAGGAGATCCAGACAATCGCACCCAGGGGAAGAGGTATGTGGATCACGGAAGTAGCTGGGATTGTAGTCGCGTGACGTCCGATGGCTCAACGCGGTGGGGCGAGGTGATATACCGATGATGGGTTTAAGTCGAGGAGTGGATCGAGTAGCAAAATTTTGAATTCCAATGAAATCATCGGAGCTGGGCGTTGAGATGATCGATGAAGTCATTAACGACTTGTAGAGGCGATCAGCGACGATCGGAGAAGCTCCGATCATATGTGCACGTGTATGTGCATCGGTGGGTAACATGGATTTTCAAAATTTGGGGAAGAATGACTTTTCCAGGGTCGAACTCAGGTGATGTCGTGATTAACTCGAAGCAGGTGGAATAGTGGATTGGCTCGGGGTTAAGCTCGGGTAGAACGTGATTTTTCTCAGGTCATATGATTTGAGGCAAAAACATTATTAAAATTTTAAAAGGAAATCAATTTATTCCTAACAAATTTTGTCAAACCAAATTTCCTTTTTATATTAAATGTATCTAAGTTTTAAAATTGGTTAAGAAGGTTTTAAATAAAATTGTTTTAATTAACCAAGTTTTAAATTAGTTTAAAATAAATATAACTTTTATTTTAAAAGTTTATTTTAAACTTAATAGTAATTAAAGGTTAGTTAATTAATATAAAGAATGTTTTAATGGTTAATTAACCTTTAAAGTTTAAGTTAGTTTATTTATTAAAGGAAATTAATTACTTGAACCTAAATTACTTAATAAAAGTAATTAAGGTGAGTTTATTAATAATTTAAGTTAGATTAATCAAGAAAATAATGAATAATTAATTTAAGGATAATTAATTACTTAAAAATAATTACTTAATGAAAATAATTAAGGATGAATAATTGATAATTAAAGATGACTAATCAAATGATTAAAAGGTAATTACTCAATGTAATTAATTTGAGATTTATTAATAAGTGATTAGGATAATCACTTATTGTAATTAATTAAGGTTAATTAATTAAATGATAATTAATTAAGGGTAAATTAATTAATGTGATTAATTAAAGAAAATTTATTAATTGAAGGTTAATTAATAAATGAAGATGATTAAGGAATGATAATTAATTGAGGAGTAATTAATTTATGCAATTAATTAAGGATAATTAATTAAAGAATAATCATTTAATGATTAAAGGTTGATTAATTAAAGGTTAATTAATAAATGATTAAAGGATAATTGATTAAAGTGATTTGTAATTAATTAATATTAATTAACTAAGATTAGTGATTTATTTATAAATAATTAATCTGGTTTAAATTTATCAGATGATTAAATTCATTTTTCTTATGGATGTTTGGATTTTATGGAATGTTGAATTATGTGATATCCCTGATATGTGATGCTTTGTAATATGAATTATTCAGATTTGAGCTGTGCATTGTGATGTAATTTATTCATCTGTGATGTAATTTATTTATCTGTGAAATGTAATTTAATTATCTGTGATGAACTTATATTATTTATCTGTGATCTGTGAATGAAGATAAACGTTATAGTTTATACGCTTATCAAATATATTGTTGTGTTTGGATCTGTGATGATTATGATGTTGCACTATTATTGTGTAAAACCCTTAGACCACACTATACACACACAAATATGGATTGCATGAGGAAATTGGTCAAGTCACAGATATTTTGAAATGATTTTTAAAGTTGAATTTTGAATCCAAATGGTTTTGGAAAATAGAGTTGGGTTAAAAGTGAAAAGCTTTTGAAAAGGAGTTTCAAAGATAAAAGTTATTTTGAATAACTTAATAATTCTTGAAATATAAATAATTTGATTTGAATCTGAATTCAAAATTTGAAATTGAATTTTATGTTGAGAATTTTGGTTTAAAAAGGTATATAAGTTATCAATGCGTTTATATGGGTTTTTAAACCATTTTAAAAAGTAGTGTTTTGGGAATTTGAATTTAATCCAATTATTATACCTGAAGGGCTTTAACTTGTATAAATGTAATCGGACTTTTCCCAAATGAAACTATTTGTTTTCAAATAATAATAGCTTTAACATAACTAAAGAACTTCCAGTTTGTGTCATAAATATTTCAAATTTGAAAGTGAATTGTTTTAAAAGTTATGAATAAATCTTTGTGAAAGATGGTTGAACCTTGTTTTGAAATTGAAGAGCTAAATGGTGTATCTTTTATATAAAAGATTTTAAATGAGAATTGTTTTTGAAAGCTATAAATCTTTGGAAATGGTTTTGAAAGCTATGAATTGAATCTTTGAGGTAAAGATTGGATGAGTCAATCCAATTTGAAAACAAATTGTTTTGAAAGTTGTGAATGAATCTTTGTGAAAAATGGGTGAACTTTGTGAAGTAAATCTTTTTGTTTAAAGATTTGAAACTGGTAATTTGTTTAAACCATTTGTTTTGGGTTTTAAGTTGTGACTTAACTGAGATCCCATATCCATATGTTTTTAAAATATTGCGCTCATTATTCGGTTTAGCTGAGAGAGGACCTTGTGTCATATAACCCATTCCGAATAATGATACGACGATATGGATAACATTTGAAGACCGGTGGTGAAGACCGGATATTTCCGAAAGCGAAAGGATAACTCGTCGAATGTCTCTGCACCGGCTGATCCCCGGTATAGAGATTTTATCACCCTTTATGATGGGAAGTCCGGACATGATTAGGGATTATCCGGATTTGCAAGTACTTCTTTGGAAGTGCCTTCGGTTCTGTTTGAACCCGGAATAGACTTGTATGGATGTGTGTCTGACATTACACTTTGAGATGTAAAACTGGTTTCTATCAAATACATTTCTGTTTGGTGGCGGAGATTTATTCTCTTAGCTTAACACCCTTCTCTGAGACGTACAGCTCAGAGGTTATGTAGTTGATAGTTATGAGTGATACATTCCCAACTTGGTAATGTGGCATGCTAAGTGCTGCTGTGTGTTGCTGGTTATTTGTTGATCGAAGCATGACTTTTGTGAAAAGCGTAGCTTTGTGGACGAGACCTCATCGGGCCTCGCTCCCCGAAAATGGTCGAAACAGGAAAGATACGGCAAGGTTGCAGGGGTCGTGCCCCTAGGGTATGTCCATTCCTTTTGGAAAATGGTGGTACCATGGTATGGAGCGCAGATATTTAACCTATGTGGTTACTACAAATACATTGCTTTGTGGTTGTTGGTGTTGAGGATCCTCGGATAAAGGTCGCAAACGACCGGGGATGGCATATCTTTAGGTGTTACTCCCGAGCAGGGAGGAAGCCGGCCTTGTGTTGGCAAAGAGCCGGGTAGGTTCTCGGGGCGTCCCTCCAGACGCGTTCCCATGTGGCAATAGGAAGTTTCTTAGCCTGACCATTTGTTTGAAAATCCAAAGAAACAATACGCGCCTTGTACGGTTTTAGTTGTATAACCTGCCATGGAATGTGGCGGTAACCTGTTATTGAACATGGTAGCTATAGTAGGCATACAATAATGGTTGTATGCTGGCTAAGATTAATATTATACTTTCGAAAGGTTTTATGCACTATGCACTAATAACAATATCAAATGGTATTCGCGTATCAAGCATTTTTTACTATCATAAGGCGAAATCTCCTTCAATGCATTTGCATGGTGTGTGCGGCGGGAGGCCTTATGGTAGTTTCGTTTTCCAAAAAGCATTGCGGATTTCAATTTTAAATTCTTTTGTTGTTTGTTTTAAAGATAAAACTGTTTTTTTTGCTCATACCAGTCTTATGACTGACCCGGAGTTTATTGTTCCCTTCCTAAACTCCAGATGCCCACAATTTTCAGCACGGGCAGTCTAGAGTTGGGTTTTTTAGATAATCAAATAGTAGGTGTAGATTCGATAGTATCCAGCCTTTGGATTTGGTGATCGCATTTGCTACTCTTCAGCATCATGACTGACCTTGCTTAATACAACATGATGGGGGTTTCTCGCTTCGCGTTTGGAAAGCATTTTGGTGGATCTAGTTTTTTTTTTAGTTTTTGGAGCTTTAGCTTTGGAGTTGCAGATGCAGTTTGATGTTAGAGTTCTCTTTGGAATTTCTCTATTGATGCTTATCTTTCTGTTGTTGTCTATTTGTCTTTGATATTGTACTCACTATTGTATATCAATGATATTAATTTTTCTTCCACTGTGTTGTTGTACTTAATGTGTTATAAGCTCCGGCACGAGTTGAATTTCAACGATTGAATCTATGTCATTCGAGTACAAGAGAAGTATGGGTGTCGATTTTTGAACGCTGAAATTTGGATTGTGATATCTTGGCATCAGAGATGGAAGTTGAAACTTTAGCTTTTGGAGTATAACACATTAGCTAATTCATTAAAGATAGGGTGAAATATACCCTAGAATGAGTATATCCCTAAGATATCCATTCGTATGCCTCAGTAAATTCTCTTACTATCCACTGGTAGTGAGTATGAGTGTAAGAAGAGGACGAGGTAGGGGATAGGGAAATACCACCACAAATGGTCAATACCGTATAACAACAAGGAAAAAATCTTTTCTCTGTCAATCTCTTTTGATCATCATCTGATTTCAATTCTTTGATGGCTTCGTGGCAGCTTGAGGGAGAAGCTTTGGTAGTAGGTCATTATTTTTGGTTAAATCAAAGGATGTGTTGGTATGGGACATAAACTCCGGATAGGTCAGAATTGATTGTTGGATGAATTGTTTTCTTTGGTTGCTATGGTTGATAGGTATACTTTGGTTTCTAAACTTAAAGGTTTTGGGACTATATCCATATATCTGTCTATTCTGTGGGGTCCAAATATGTTCTACAAACGGTTAATTATCCCTTCGAACTAACCAATGCCCCTACATACTTCATAGATCTGGATGACCCGAGTGTCTTGTGAAGAGTTAAATAGATTCGTTCTTGTATCTATTGTTGATATTCTGATTTGGTAAGCCAAATGCAGAATAGATATTCAGTTTGATCTGGTGATTCATCTCTCTATCTTCTATCTATTCTTTTGTTGTTCCCTTGTCTTGCAAATTTCAAGGACGAAATTTTCTTAAGGGGGAATTTGTAACGATCCCGTTTTTGAGTTAAATTAAAATTGGTAATTTAAATAAATTTTTGGATTAAACTATGAATTAATTTGAAATTCTAAAATAGATAAATTGATTTGAATAAATTTGTTTTTCTAATATAATAAATTCCTAAAAGTTGTTTAAGAATAAAAATCTATAATTTAAAGAAACTCATATATATATATATAATATGTGTGTTTACTTAATAATATATAATTAGAATTTAAAAATCATTTCTTTAAAAGTTGCATAAGTATTAATGATAAAAATATATATATAAATATAAAACATTCATTTATTTGAAACTATAATAACTTGAATTTAAAGTATTAAAACAAGAATTAATATAAAGTCTTAATATGTATTTACCTTTTGAAATTAATAAAGCCTAATACATTTGAAAATAATAAAAACATAGATTGTATATACATAAAACATAATTTATACTAAAACAAGGTTTAAAACAAAATTTACAAAATAATTCACATTAGGGACATAAAACACAATTTAATCAAAAGTGACAAACGTTTAATAAGTGTTCATTTAAATTAACAAATGTAAATCAAGGAAGACATGAAATTAACAAGTGTATACTTAGTTTTATCATGGTTAAACAAGTGGAAAATTTTTCTTAAAATTTAAGTTTAGTAAATAAAAGAAAGAAACCAGGCTTTATCTCATTTCCTTTGTCAAAATTCAAAACCAAATTTGAGAAAGCCTGTAAACACAAAGCAATCAAAAAGAAAAATCTGTTTCAACCTGGAAACAGTGAAAAAGAAATCTGGAAGCATAATCAAGACAAAGATCATCTTAGATCTAACAAGCAACATATGGATTCGATTCAAACTCAAATGCATAAGGATCCAGATCAAAAACAACATATTAACGTCAAGCTAAAGAACAAAAATTCAGTTCAAATCAAAATGCTCAATCTCAGTTTCAAATTCCAGACCATTTCCAGGCCCAATTCCTCTCTGTCTTTCTTCAACTTTCAGGTGAGCAAACATCATTTTTTTTAATCCTTAATATGGTTATATCTGGATGGATGCGATGAATGATTTAAGTAATGTTATAAATGTTTTTTTTACTTGAATGATAAGATGTCTGTATATATGATGTGCATGTCAGAGAAATGGGCAGATATGCCTCTGTCTTTGTTAACAGGTTTTCAAAACCTGTTCGAAAATTTAATATCTCATCCCATAATCTTTTCGAGGTTTGGATGTTTAAACGAAATGTGTTCAAATTTACGAAATCTAATTTTTAAAAATAGTTTCAAGTAAATATATAAGGTATCTTTTTCCAAAATGATAAATCACAGTGATGATCAATATAAGTCAGAAAATTGATCATTTTAATTTCATGTTTTGATTATTGGAATAGATTTGTATTTAAGAATGGTGATTTTTAAAATTATTTTCATGATTTTAAGCAAATAGATGCTGAGAAATCTTCAGGTAAACGGCAATCGAGTTTTGGCCAAATTCTGGTGATCCACGTCGAATGGTGGGTCGTGAGTTTCGTCGAAGCTAATTCGAAGGGTAAAGATTATCAAAAAAATACTTGTTTAAATTCTTGATCACTGTGGTGATCAAGCGATGAGATATTAGGGTTTTAGCCTAGTTTGAAAACGATGTCAGGAATTTGGTTTGTGCATCGTCATCAAGGAGATACAGACGATCGCACCCAGGGGAACATGTTTGTGGATCATCGGAGTAGCTGGGGTTGTAGTCGCGTAACGTCTGGTGGCTCGACATGGTGGGGCGAGGCGATTTACCGATTATGGGTTTAAATCGAGGAATGGATCAAGTAGCCAAATTTTGAATTCCGATGAAATCATCGAAGCTGGGCGTTGAGATGATCGATGAAGTCATTGACGACTTGTGGAGGGGTTCGGCGACGATCGGAGAAGCTCCGATCGTATGTGCACGTGTATGTGCATCGGTGGGTTACATGGTTTTCAAAATTTGGGGAAGAATGATTTTTCCAGGGTTGAACTCGGGTGATATCGTGATTAACTCGAAGCAGGTGGAAAGTGGATTGACTCGGGGTCAAGCTCGGGTAGAACGTGATTTTTCTCGGGTCATATGATTTGAGGCAAAAACAGTATTAAAATTTTAAAAGGAAATCAATTTATTCCTAACAAATTTTGTCAAACCCAATTTCCTTTTTATATTAAATGTATCTAAGTTTTAAAATTGGTTAAGAAGGTTTTAAATAAAACTATTTTAATTAACCAAGTTTTAAATTGGTTTAAAATAAATATAACTTTTATTTTAAAAGTTTATTTTAAACTTAATAGTAATTAAAGGTTAGTTAATTAATATAAAGAATGTTTTAATGGTTAATTAACTTTTAAAGTTTAAGTTAGTTTATTTATTAAAGGAAATTAATTACTTGAACCTAAATTACTTAATAAAAGTAATTAAGGTAAATTTTTAATAATTTAAGTTAGATTAATCAAGAAATTAATGAATAATTAATTTAAGGATAATTAATTACTTAAAAATAATTACTAAATGAAAGTAATTAAGGATGAATAATTGATAATTAAAGATGATTAATCAAATGATTAAAAAGTTATTACTCAATGTAATTAATTTGAGATTTATTAAAAAGTGATTAGGATAATCACTTATTGTAATTAATTAAGGTTAATTAATTAAATGATAATTAATTAAGGGTAAATTAATTAATTAATGTGATTAATTAAAGAAAATTTATTAATTAAAGGTTAATTAATAAATGAAGGTGATTAAGGAATGATAATTAATTGAGGAGTAATTAATTTATGTAATCAATTAAGGATAATTAATTAAAGAATAATCATTTAATGATTAAAGGTTGATTAATTAAAGGTTAATTAATAAATGATTAAAGGATAATTAATCGAAGTGGTATGTAATTAATTAATACTAATTAACCAGGATTAGTGATTTATTTATAAATAATTAATCTGATTTAAATTTATCAGATGATTAAATTGATTTTTCTTATGGATGTTTGGTTTTTATGGAATGTTGAATTATGTGATATCCCTGATATGTAATGCTTTGTAATATGAATTATTCTGATTTAAGTTGTGTGTTGTGATGCAATTTATTCATCTGTGATGTAATTTATTTATCTGTGAAATGTAATTTAATTATCTGTGATGAACTTATATTATTTATCGGTGATCTGTGAATGAAGATAAGGTTATAGTTTATACCGCTTATCAAATATATTGATGTGTTTGGATCTGTGCTGATATGATGTTGCACTGTTATTATGTGAAACCCCTGGACCACACTATACACACAAAAATATGGATTGCACGAGGAAATTGGTTAAGTCACAGATATTTTGAAATGATTTTTAAAGTTGAATTTTGAATCCAAATGGTTTTGGAAAATAGAATTGGGTTAAAAGTGAAAAGCTTTTAAAAAGGAGTTTCAAAGATAAAATTTATTTTGAATAAATTAATAAAGTTTTGAAATTTGATCTGAATTTGAATTCAAATTTTGAAATTGAATTCTATGTTGAGAATTTTGGTTTAAAAAGGTTATATATGTTATAAATGTGTTTATATGGGTTTTTAAACCATTTTAAAAAGTAGTGTTTTGGGAATTTGAATTTAATCCAAGTATTATACCTGAAGGGCTTTAACTTGTATAAATGTAATCGGATTTTTCCAAAATGAAACTATTTGCTTGCACATAATAATAGCATTCACATAACGAAAGAACTTCCAGTTTGTGTTATAAAGATTTCAAATTTGAAAGTGAATTGTTTTAAAAGCTATGAATGAATCTTTGTGAAAGATGGTTGAACCTTGTTTTGAAATTGAAGAGTTAAATGGTGTATCTTTTATATAAAAGACTTTAAATGAGAATTGTTTTTAAAAGCTATGAATCTTTGGAAATGGTTTTGAAAGCTATGAATTGAATCTTTGAGGTAAAGATTGGATGTGTCAATCCAATTTGAAAAGAAAATTGTTTTGAAAGTTGTGAATGAATCTTTGTGAAAAATGGGTGAACTTTGTGAAGTAAATCTTTTTGTTTAAAGTTTGAAAATGGTAGTTTGTTTAAACCATTTGTTTTGGGTTTTAAGTTGTGACTTAACTGAGATCCCATATCCATATGTTTTTAAAATATTGCGTTCATTATTCGGTTTAGCCGAGAGAGGACCTTGTGTCATATAACCCATTCCGAATAATGATACGACGATATGGATAGCATTTGAAGACCGGTGGTGAAGACCGGATATTTCCAAAAGCGAAAGGATAACTCGTCGAATGTCTCTGCACCGGTTGATCCCCGGTATAGAGATTTGATCACCCTTTGTAATGGGAAGTCCGGACGTGATTAGGGATTATCCGGATTTGCAAGGGATTCTTTGGAAGTGCCTTCGGTTCTGTTCGAACCTGGAACAGACTTGTATTGATGTGTGTCTGACATTACACTTTGAGATGTAAAGCTGGTTTCTATCAAATACACTTTTGTTTGGTGGCGGAGATTTATTCTCTTATCTTAACACCCTTCTCTGAGACGTACGATCTCAGAGGTTACGTGGATGATAGTTACTAGTGATACATTCCCAACTTGGTAATGTGGCATGCTGAGTGCTGCTGTATGTTGTTGATCATTTGTTGATCGAAGCATGGCTTTTGTGAAAAGCGTAGCTTTTTGGACGAGACCTTATCGGACCTCACTCTCCGGAAATGGTCGAAACATGAAAGATGCGTAAAGATTGCATGGGTCGTCCCCTAGGGTATGTCCATTCCTTTTGGAAAAGGGCGGTATCATGGTATGGAGCCCGGATATTTAACCTATGTGGTTACTGCAAATACATTGCTTTGTGGTTGTTGGTGTTGAGGATCCTCGGATAAAGGTCGCAAACGACCGGGGATGGCATATCTTTAGGTGTTTCTCCCGGGCTGGGAGGAAGCCGGTCTTGTGTTGGCAGAGAGTCAGGTAGGTTCTCGGGGCGTCCCTCCAGAGGCGTTCCCATGTGGCAATAGGAAGTTCCTTAGCCTGACCATTTGTTGGAAAATCCAAAGAAACAATACGCGCCCTGTACGGTTTTAGTTGTATAACCTGCCATAGAATGTGGCGGTAACCTGCTATTGAACATGGTAGCTATAGTAGGCATACAATAATGGTTGTATGCTGGCTAAGATTAATATTATACTTTCGAAAGTTTTTCTGCACTATGCACTAATAATAATATCAAATGGTTTTCGCATATCAAGCATTTTTGACTATCATAAGGAGAAATCTCCTCCAATTCTGCGTTTGCATGGTGTGTGCGGCGAGAGGCCTAATAGTAGTTTCATTTTCCAAAAAGTATTGAGGATTTCAATTTAAAATTCTTTTGTTGTTTGTTTTAAAGATAAAACTATTTTGTTTGCTCATAATAGTCCCATGACTGACCCGGAGTTTATTGTTCCCTTCCTAAACTCTGGGTGCCCACAATTTTCCACACGGATAGTCTAGAGTTGGGTTTTCAGATAATCAAATAGTAGGTGTAGATTTGATAGTATCTAGCCTTTGGATTTGGTGATCGCATTTGCTACTCTTCAGCATCATGACTGACCTTGCTTAATACAACGTGATGGGGGTTTCTCGCTTCGCGTTTGGAAAGCATGTTGGTGGATCTAGTTTTTTGGAGTTTTTGGAGCTTTAGCTTTGGAGTTAGAGATGCAGTTTAATGTTAGAGTTCTCTTTGGAGTTTCTCTATTGATGCTTATCTTTTGGTGTTGTATATTTGTCTCTGATATTGTTGTACTATATTGTATCTAATATTGTATTCACTATTGTATATCAATGATATTAATTTTTTCTTCCGCTGTGTTGTTGTACTTAATGTGTTATAAACTCTGGCACGAGTCGAATTTCAACGATTGAATCTATGGCAAAGTATGGGTGTCGATTTTCAAACGCTGAAATTTGGGTTGTGACATATATTGTATATGTATATAAGTATAATCTTCTGAATTTTGATAGTTAATTGAGTTGGATGTTGAGAAATAATATTTGACTCTGTATATATAGTTTGTAACCATTAGCTTTTGTTTCATATATAAATAATTGAATTATAAAACATGGCTATAAATTAATTTAGAAATTTAAATGAATTTAAAACAAGAAACTAAGAATTTAATTTTCGATGGTTTCAAACTTTGTGTCTAGAATTTTAAAGGGTGTATTATTTGAAGGATTTTAAGTAGAAATTGTTCAAAGAATTTTATTTGGTAAATCAGTGTTCTTTTCTTTGTCACTGGAAAATAATTTCGGTGATGACTACAGCATCATCGACATTCATTTTCGAGTTTCAAAGTGAAGAGACTGTTCTATAGTTCTGCTACAGCCCTGCTTTGGAAAATTTAAATTGATTAGGATTTCTAAAATATGACTTGATTTATAATATATATATATATATATTGGTATATGATTTCAAATTCTATTTGATATATATTATATATTGTGTATATTTAATTATCTCTAAAACAGTTTGAAGTTAATCGGAAATCTAATTCTTAAACGTTGTCTTAAAGGATAATGTCAAATATAAAATGAAATCAAAATTATGAATAAAATATTTAAGCCTGAATAATTGAATTAGAAAATTCTATTTGTATAATATCCTATTGCATTCCAATATAACTTACCTTAATTATTAAATGTTAACAATGTAATTGGATAATATGCAATATAAAAGTATTTTATAAATAAAATTTGAGTGTTTATAATAAATGTTATACACTTAAATTTTAGTTATAAGAAGGATTAATTGAGGTAAATAGAATAAAAGGTTAATTGAATAACTTACAATATAAAATGGTGTTAAAGGAGATTTTTAAATAAATTGGTATATTTTATTCATATTAATTAATTTTGAAAATTTATTTGTTTATAAAATTAGTATTTTTAAATAAGATGTGTTGTTGACTTAATTCTTTCTTTACCCTTTTTCTTTTCCTTTTCGGGGACGAAAAGTTTTGGACGGAGGAGAGTGTAACAACCCATAAATTTTGATAATTAAACTGGTCAATTTAATAAGATTTTGTAATTAAATTTAGAAAGAAAGAAAAAAAAACTTTATAATTTATAATGAAGTGAGTGTTAAAAATGAAATGTAAATTAAAGGTTATAGTAACAATTGTAAGTTACTATTTAATTGGTCTATTAATGTAGTTGTAGCCGTTACATTTTGATACAAAATTGAATATAAGTAAATATATATATGTATGGTAATTTAATGAATTCAACATTATATAAGCAATTCTGATAATTAGTGGAAATAATAAACTTGAGTGTAATATAAAGTTAGTGATGACATTTATGCAAGTCAACTTTTATTTAGGCTGCTAAATTCAGAGTAGGAAATCAATTATATTTAAATGTAGGTAAATGTTCATTGATGTGAGATAGGACTGTAACTGTAAAGTGTGAATGTAATAACATAGATGGAAATGTATATTTTATTCATAAGTTGAAATAAAGGAATGAAACCAAGTTGAATAAATTGATTGAGGTTTTAATTATAATAATTGCATATATTTGGCAAATTCAATATAATTGAAAATAACAGTTATTACAAAAGAAAGATGAAAATTTGATATATATTTATGTAATGAAAGATAAACAAATAATAACTAGGTTCGTAGAGTGATAATAGATTTAATAAAAAGAGTAGAATTGAAGCAAGGCAGTTATTGGGAATAAATTAATTGATATTCAATTTGGAATAGATTGATTTGTTGTAGGTAAATGAAATTAAATACTACGTAAATTAAAATTTGGATGAATTGGAAAATTATTAATGTATTAGTATATAAACCAATGTTAATATTACCCATAAGAGGATAAATTAATAATTGATTCAATAACAAGATTGAGAAATCAAATATATGGATTTATTAGGAATTTAAAACTTATACTTTTATTTTCTGTATTTCAATTTCTATTTTTCTATGTTCATTCCAATATTTTTATTTTCTATGTTATGTTATTTATTTTCGTTTGCACTTTGATCATTATTGGATTTTTATTTGTTTATATCTTTTTATAAATGGTTGGAGAAAATCAAGGAGTCATAGGTTACATGTTTTAATTTATTGCCTTTTCGTTTGCATGGCCTCTTTCTTACTTGCTTATCCGTGTATTTCTTTTCCTTAGCCGTGAGAAATTATTCCACAAATCACGTACAAGAAGATTTATTTCTCATTTCAAAACTCCTTTCTTTCATTTGCATTTAAGAATAAAATATATACAAGTTTCTTTCTCCTTTAATTGTTGCCTTTTCTTTTCTTGCCTTTTCATCTTTCCTTAGCCGTTCACTTTTATTTGTAAACCCTAGCCGCTACTCCATATCAAATTTACATGTAGAAAAACTTCTCATCTCATTTGCATTCCAGAAGAAAAAAAATAGAAAGCTATGGATTCCTCATTCTTTCCCTCTTTTCTATTTTTTTTTTCTTTTTTTTCCTTCATGCGTAGCTCGGCCTCACCCTTCTAGCCGACTATTACACCATCTCCACCACCACCATCTAAGGTCGTGACCACCATGAAGACAACATCACCAAAACTTTGACCAAACCAAGCCATGTATCGATCACCTTGCTTTGATTTATCAAGGTTATGTCATTTTATTTCCTATCTTTTCATTGTTGTAATCTCTATTCTTTGTACTGAATCATGTTCTTATGTTTGTGATATTTGTTTGCTTTATTTTGTTATGTACAAGATGTGGATTTTGGCTCCCTTTTCACTCAAGTTTGCATCTAGCTTTGTTTTATCAAAAGGTTATGTCCCTTTGATCCATATTGTTCATTATTTGATTCACAATCTTGTATGTTGAATTTTACACTTATGTTTGTGTAATTGTTTGTATACAAGATTTCGATCCGACTCTTCATCCACTCAAAAGAATATAGTTGAGCTTTGTCGTGCCTTTTCGTACTTTATGGAGTTTAGGTTTGGTTTGAATTTCAATCCTAGCTTTAAAGAGGTGACTTTATCACTTTAGATGTACGTACTTTTATAATTCTGAAATAATGACTAGTGAATTGTATAAATTAATATGCTATGTTCAAACATGCCTGTGATATATTTATATGATGTTAAATGTTGTTTGTATAACTGTTACATCATCTGTATTATATTTTATATTGTACTATTCATTTTTACTATATCATACTGCAAGTTCCCTATCACTATGGGTTGAAATGATACATACCTGAACGTACATTAGAATAAGGAAAAATCATTATGAGCTGAAATGATAGGCTCGAGTGATTTTTATTGATTTTTATTGTATTTATTTTACTTGGGATTGCGGGTTAGTTTTATAGAACCCGGATTTTTCTTTTTAACTTACGGATTGAAATGATATATATCCGTATCACTTGACCTATTTTAGAAAATATTATACAGGCCCATGGTTATATTTCTAAAAAATATTTTCCTAAAAAATTATTAAGTATTTTTAAATAATATTTTCTTAAAGATTATTAAGTAATTTTGAGTTTATAAATATATGAAAGTTTAACTTAAAATTTGATTTAATGCTTTAAATTATAAAGGTATATTGGTTTTTCTGTAAGTTAAAATTTATAAGTTAATGATTGGTTTTAAGTTGAATTAAAGATCTTTACTGATGATAAATAACTTAAAAATTGAGTTTGACCTAATATGGAAGTTGTAAATCTAACCTAGAAATTGTTATGAACCTTACTTTATGAAATGGACATGTTTTGTATAATAAATAATGTATTTTGAACTGGCAAAATGGAATACAGTTTTAATTGGACAATTTGTAATAAAATTTATTTAACTAGAAAATCATAGTTAATTGATGTCTAAATGAATAGATCTATGAAGAAAATTTGATTGTTATATTAACTATGACAAAATATTCTTTTGTGAAATGTTATGTTTTGTAAGATAAATAGCCATTACTTTAAAATGGAAAATCTAAGTTAAAACATACATGCGAGATGTAAGTTTAATTAATATTTTAATTGATTCATATAATAAATGTTCTTTACTGTAATAACAAAAACGAAAGGAACATGTAAAGTTTTAATTAATGCAAGAAACATGTAAAGTTTTAATTAATGAAAGAAATGTGTAAAGTTCTAATTAATAAAAAAAGCATGTAAAGTTTTGATTAATGAAAGAAATATATAGAGTTTTAATTAATGTAATATTGATTAAAATGATAAATGCTCTTTACTGTAATCAAAACGTAAACTAAAACGTACATTTGATAATGTAAGTTTAATTAGTGTAATATTGATTAAATGATAAATGCTCTGTACTGTAATAAAAATGTAAATTAAAACGTACATTTGATAATGTAATTTTTAATTAATGTAATATTGATTAAAATAATAAATGATCTTTATTATAACAAAAATGTAAATTAAAACGTACATTTGATAATGTAAGTTTTAATTAGTGTAATATTGATTAAAATGATAAATGCTCTTTATTGTAATAAATGTAAGTTAAAACGTACATTGGACATGTAAGTTTTAATTAATGTAATGGTGTATTTTAAATTGATTAAAATGATAAATGTTCCTTGCTGTAATAATAAAATGTAAGTTGATAATGTACACTTGATATGTGAGTTTTAATCAATGTAAATGGCATATTTAAAATGATTAAAAAAAAGTTTCTTTATTGTAATAATAAATGTAAGTTAATAATATAATTTTAACTTAACATAAGAATTTTAGATTTAAATTGGATATTACAGTAACAATCTTTATTTAACTATAAAGCTATGATAAAATGACCATGTTAACATTTGTAAGTATATAAATACTTTGATTATATAAAATGTTTAAGTGGAAAGTATTACATTCCAAAAATGCTATGATTCCTTAAGGTTACATTTCCAAAATGCTATGATTTTATTAAAATGCTATGATGTCTTAATGTTATGTTTTCAAAATGTTATTATTTCTAAAATATAATGTTTTCGAAATGATATGATTATAGAGGTTACATCTTTAAAGTGCTACGGTTTCTAAATTATTATGATTTTAATGTGTTATAATTGAATGTATAAATTTTGGGAGTGTTACAACTTTGAAAATGAATATTACTTTTCTAAATAATGATACTGGGTTTATATGGATTTGAAATGAATATGTTTGATATGAAATGCAAACCATTTGAAAATTAAAAAAATACAAGTTATAATAACGTTTGGTTGTTAAAGAGACCGGGATCGGAAGTTGTCATACTCTCTGCCAACTCTGAAAACCACTTTAATAACCGTGTACGCGGTAGAGATTCCAGAATGAAGTAGGATGGTGGCGACGTTCTATTAAGGTATATATGTGGACCCGACTCCCGTGAGTTAGCATAAGGTAGCTAAAACAGGAGCGAATCCGGGCCAATGAGGTCGCTCCACTGATCGGACACACTCCTTCGATACTATATTCCGATTTGGAGATTTATTTGGTGGACACTTTTGATTTTTTGATTTGGGGGTGTGGCTCGAGGTGGGTGGTAGTAGCTGCTACGCGTTACCACCAGTCCGGATAGTAACTAGCATATCTACCCTGGCTGTAACAACCCTCTATTTTGTGATTATTTTAATTATGTATTTAAATTATTTTAATTGAATTTCCTGATTCAAATACTTTATTTTATTTATTAAATGAATAATTTATTATTTTAAATATAAATTTTGATTTTGATGTAAATTAGAATTTCAAACATGAATAAATAGAATATTTTCTAGAAATGTGAATTTTGGTCAATATGGTCAACTTTGACTTTTAAATTAAATTTGAAAGGTTTGAATTTTTTAATATTATGAAAATAAATAAAATTTAAAGTGTATTGCATTTCATTTCGTTGAAATCCGATTAATATTGTGAAAGTTATGCTTTTTACACTATTGTACGCAAATTGTTTATTTAACAAAAAAATTTATCTTAATTCGTATAAATAATATATATTTTTTGTCATATCATGTTCTAATTTGTGTATATATTTGTAATGTGACATGTCATGTATATATCTGATTTTTAAAACATGTTTAAAATGTAGTTATAATTTTCCCATGCTTATTGTATTTTGTTTACAATTTTAAATACTAATTTCAATTTAATAAGCTTTTTTCTGATTTATCTTCTATTTTTCCTAAAATTATTTATTTATTTTATTTTTCAATTTTTTTTTTTTTGTCTTTTAGTTTTATTTTCTGAATTTTGTTTTGTTTATTTTGAATTAAAAGAAAATGGAAATTCAAAAGACAAAGCCTTTTCATTTCTTTGCCTTTTCATTAGCTTTGACTTTTCATTTCTTTTGGCTTTTCACTTGCCTTCTTTTATCTGTACATCTTTTCTTCCTATAGCCGTGTTTCTCATTTTCGTTTCACGTGAAAAAATTCCATCTCCTCAAAACTCACGACCAAAAGAAAATTGGTAATGGCTTCTTCTTTCTACTCTTTCCTTCCTATTTTCATTGATTTTGCCTAGATCTCTCTTCAACTTTGCTCGGCCCTACCACCCATCATCACCACCACCCTCACCACCATCACCAGCCACGGCAGCCTCCTTCTATGACCAATAGTGGTCGTGACTTCCATATAGGCCATCACCACAAAAATTTGCAAGCACTCCACCAACAATTTCCTAGCCAACCAAAACTTCACCGCCTCCTTCATATCTTGCCTCGGCCACCTCCCCTAGCTCCACTACCATCATGACCTGACCTCTGACCGCCAGCATTACCTCTGACCTGACATGTACCTGACCATGGTTGAGCCAAATTTAACCATAGGCTGAGCCTATATGCATCGTATTCCACCTATGTGCACTTGTCCTTTGTATTCTTCATCTTGTAACCCCAAAATCCTTCACATCCCCTTGTAGTCGTGCCATATTGATCCATAACCGAGCCATTTACCACAAAAACATGATCTTGGCTGAGCATATTATACTCCTAGGCCGAGCACATGAATGGATAAGGCAAGGTCAAGTCATCTATTCTTTTGTTGCTTCTTATTTTCTTTTGTTTCAATATTTTTTGTGTTGAATATTTATTGTCTTGTCTTATTTGTTATATACAAGATCAATGTCAAGGCTCTCCATTCACTCAAATCAAAAGTCGTGTTGTATCGTGCTTGTCGTGCCTTTGGAATCGTTCTTGTGTGTCGTAGTGGTCTCTAGCTTTGATAAAGGTGAGTCCTTCTCACTCTGATATTTTTACTTATGAAATGGTAAATTGATGACAAGTGATTAGTAATTAAAATGTTTATGCAAGTTAATGATGATTATATGATATGTTATTTCATGCTATTACCCTGTTAACTTTGTTAATTATCACCTAACATATGATATATAACATTATATTGTGACATTTACATATTAGTATAATTTTTTATATTGTTTATGCATATATTCACACTGCAAGTTCCCTGTTAGAAAAGAATCACTATGGGTTGAAATGATACATACCCGAACGGACATTAGAATAGGAAAAATCATTTGAGCTGAAATGATAGGCTCAAATGATTTTTATTGTATTTTATTTGACTTGGGATTGCGGGTTTGAAATGATAGAACCCGTATTTTCTTTTTAAACTGCGGATTAAAATGATACATATCTGTATCACTTGACCTATGATAGAAAATTATATACAGACCCCATGGTACATTTTTAAATGATTTTTATATAGATATGTAATGAAATTTTGATTTAAAAATATATATTTTATGGTATTAAGAAAGCACAATATTAAGTTTTGAATTTGTGAATTTAAGTATGTAAAATTGAAGTAAATGTGATTTTTGACTTTAAATTATATCTTTAAAATGTAAGTAAATAATGGAAATTAAATTTAAAGTTTGAAATGATATTTGAAGTAAAATATTGTAACAACCCGATATTTTCAGCCATTCGTATCCACACATGCCGGAATTGAATTGCTCAAAATACCGCATTGTAAATAAATTTGGAGAAAATGGAATAAAAATCACAGAATCACAGACACAGAAATATCAGGGGGACATGTAGGAGTAAGAGTCAACCGTTCGCTACCAAACCAGGAAGCGAGAACCCCCTATCATGCTGCACCCTCCAAGTGCAATGGCAGACACACATGTCGGACTTGAGTTGCTCAAAATACGGTATTGTAAATAAATTTGGAGCAAATGGAATACAAATCACAAAATCACAGACACAGAAATATCAGAATAACTCACAGCAGAAATTAAAATACCATAGTAGTTCATGAAGCTACTATAACAAACTTTTAAAACATAATACATAATATCAGTCTGAAAAAACATATACAATAGAAATCTCAAATACATAGCAGTTTATAAATACCAGAGCTGAAATAGAACAACTGAAACTGAAAGGAAACACATAACTAGACAAGCAGAATCTCCAACGATTCCTAGCTCCAGAAAAGAAATCCAAAGCTAAGCTATAAACACTCAGGCTGACCCGAGCGTAAAGTAAAACACAAAACACTCGAGTCGGGAAATATATACTTATATAATGTAAACCAACCCAAGTGAACTGTAGTAGAAATGAACTATAACTTAAAGGATGTTTGGGATCGCCCATCCACTAAGGATCAGTAAAACCATAAATTTAATGCATCCCATGGTTTAAAATTTCAAAATAGTAATTTATACTTCGTAATCAAATATCATTTCAAAATTCATTCAAAATCCATTTCAAAATACCAAAATATCGTATCTTTTCAAAACCACATTCATTTTATTTAAAATACCATTTCAACACACATTTCAAAATAGTTTATATTTCAAAACAAATTACTTCATTTTAAATCATTAAAATGAAGTGATTATATTTAATAATTAAATTATTAAATTTTCAAAATTTTAATCTTTCAAAGTTCATTTATTCACTTAAATTTATTAAGACAATGAAAATTCAACTTTCGCAGCATTTAGAAAATGCCGGAAAGTTACTTTTAAAACAATTCAATTTAACAAAAGACAGCATTTAAAAATGCTGTCATAGGCTTACTTTAGTTCAAATAAAGCCTTAGTTAATTTCAGCAACTACAGCACTTACAAATTGCTATAATAGCCCATAATTCAATTTAGTCATTTTGTTCATTTCTATGAACTACAGCATTTACAAATGTGGTAATATCCTTTACATTAGAAATAATAAAATTTCAAAATGCTGTTAATTAAATTCCAAATATTCAATATAATTTCGAAAATAATTAAATTTTTATTTAAATCATTTTAAACTTATAAAATCATATATTTTTACTTTTAAAACAATTATTTACATACCCTTATATTCATGATTTTATAAAATTAAATTTTCATTCAAAATCAAAATTTAATAATAATTCACTTATAAAAATTCAAGAATTAAAATTTAATTCTTTAAATTAAAATTTTAACTTAACACTTAAGTTTAAATTTCCAAATATAACTTATTTTTCATTTTATTTACTTAACTTAAAATTCACATTTAAACAAAATTCACAAATTTCCAATTTAAGTTATATTTCAAGTTTCAACTTAAATATTCATTTATTTCACATCTTAGTTTATTCAAAAATCATTCACACTTTAAAGAAAATCATTTTAGATTCATTTTAAATCAAATTTTATATTTATTTATCATATTTTCCAACTTAATTTAAATTCCATTTATAACCAAATCAAAATTTCCAAAATAACTTATATATCAAATTTCTAAATTTACCATTTATTTATTTCACTTATAAATTCTTAGAAAATCAATAATACTTTATAAAATCATTTTTAATTAAGTTTTAAATCAAAATATTATAATATTTACATTTCAAACATATTTTAAAATTTTTAGAAAAATATATATTAACCTCGGGTATGTATATCATTTTCTAGCCTAAGTAAAGTGATACGGATATTATATTATTTCAATCGATAATTTACAAAGAAAACCCGGGTTTAATCATTTCAAACCCGCAGTCCCAAGTAAATGAAATAATTAAAAATCGTTCAAGCCTATCATTTCAGCCCATAACGATTTTTCCCTATTCTAAAGTCCGTTCGGGTATGTATCATTTCAACCCATAGTGATTCTAATCTAAAGGGAACTTGCAGTGATGAACTGATATAAATAACAGAATAGCATAATATAACAGTAACATATGATATAACAGGTGTTTAAGCATGGGTAAACATCATATAATCATAGCATAGCAGATATAGCATTGTGATATGAGTTTACAGATTCAAATGTGATCAGTTTACTAGTCATATAAGTATAAAACTGTCTGGTGAGAATAACTCACTTGTATAAGCTGGAGATGACAACTAAATACACAACAAGGAACTTCAAAGGCATGATAACACAACAATGATTTGAGAGTGGGAGAGCCAAAGCTAATTTCCTTGTTACATATCAAACAAAACAAATACAAACATGAATTTTCAACCAAACTATTTATAAACAATACTAGGAATAAATACACAACTCAAAGCTAACGCTTTTGCACTTGCATTCAACAACATATGCTTCAGCCATGGGCTAGAAAAGCACCGTTATGGGATGGATTTGGATCAGGTTTGGATCAGGTTAAGGTCATTAGGTCGGCCATAACAATATATAAAGGAGTAGAGAGATATGTGTGCATGAACACACAATTTCAAGGCAACTACAAGGGTTCCTATGCAACAATGGCTTCGGCCAAGGCTTGATTGGGCACGGCCAGGTCTGGGAAGATCAACTACAGGTGTTGTAGATGGCTTAGGTCCAGGAAGTGGCTGGTGGTGGTGGTGTATGGGTCGGCCAAAGTGATGGTGGAGTGGTGGACAAAAGGGGAGTTCGGCTAGCATGGATAAAGTGGAGTTTTCTTCAATTTCTTGGTGGATCATCTACTTGGATACTACAGCCATGGAATGACAGGTGAAAGGAGGGGATGGTGGATGGTTGTGGTGGTGGTGGAGGTGGCCATGGTGCTGGAGGAGGGAGGCCGAACACAAGAAGGTGAATACAAGTACAAAAATCAATACAAAACAATGGAAAAAAAAAGTGAAAAAGATTGAAAGTTTACCAAAAAAATTCTCTCAGAAAATGGTGGCCATGCTTTTTGAGTTTGAGAAAGTTTTGGTACGTGAAAAATGAGGGGAAGTCAGCTGAAGGACTGGTGATAAAGTCAGCAATTGAATGGATATGTTGTTTGGTGTGAAAAGGCAAATTGAATATGAAAAGGCAAAGGATCCAAAAGGTCAAAAACTCTTCAAATATCCAAATTCTTTTTGCATTTTAAATACATGTAAAATACATATAAATAAAGATAAAAACACGAATATATCATGAATGAATAAAAATAAATTTTAAATAAATATAATTAAATTAAGAAAATAGCTTAAAAATAGAATCTAGGTTATAAAAATTGAAAATAAATGCACTAATCTTTGGAAAAATTATAACATTACTTTAAAATATTTTTAAATAAATATATATACCTAACATGTCATATAACACATATTAGAACATAATATGACAAATAAAAATATTATTTATATAAATTAAAATAGACAATTTTTACTAAATAAATCAATTTACATACAATATTGTAAAAAGCATAACTTTCACAATATAAATCGGATTTCAACAAAAAAGAGGTATTCTAGAAATTTAATATATTTTCATAATAAAGTATAAAATTAAAAAATTCAAATATTTAAATTTTAAATTTAAAAGTCAAAGTTTGAACGGATTGACCAAAAATCTACTTTTCTGGAAATATCCTATTTATTCAGGTTTGAAATTATAATTCACACAAAATAAAAATATACTTTTAAAATAAAAAAATTATTCATTTTAATAAATAAAATAAATTTTTTAAATCAAGTGTGTCAATTTAAATAATTTAAATAAAGAATTAAAATAATCACAAAATACAAGGTTGTTACACTCTTCCCCACTCAAATCTTTTCGTCCTCAAAAAGAACGAACAAGGAAAATAAGGAAAAGCACAATAGACAACAAATAGTACCGGGAAAAATAATTTCGAATTCGAAGCATAAATTCTCTCCTCCGTTTCCCTGGTACAATCTCGATCATCAGTACCCCATCGTACTTCGATCAAACTAACAGATTTCCTTCTTAGTTACTTCGTACCTCTGTCGACAATACAAAGTGGCTTACTCTCGACAGTCAGATTAAGCTCAATATCCCAACCATCAAGAGCAGAAGGATGAACAAAAGAGATAGGCCAAGAAGATACCAGAGAAGATGTGAGACGTGGAATACATCATGCACTCCAGAATGCTTCTTGGGCAAATCCAAACGATGAGCCAAAGAACCAACTCTTCCCATAATGCAGAAAGAACCCTCGAAGAGGAAAAAGGTAGGAATAGCTAGAAGGAAAAATAGGTTGAAAGACAAGGATGGACCATTACTTTAAAACCATATACATTTCAATTTTTAGTTTTATATTTACAACATTTTAAACATTTTATAATATGACAAATAGTCATTTGATTCAAATTTGTTAGTTCGAAGTAAACAAAACTTAAAACATTTTAAATTATTTAGAAAGTAAAATAATGATCAAAATATCCTTTATATAATACTTTATAAAAATACTTTTATAACTCGATGTCTTCACAAGTTTACTTTCGTTCCTGTAGACTCTGGCCATGCATTGATCAGACGCAAAGCAATGATTCTCCAGGTACTTAATAGACTTGTTTCAACACCCAATGAAAATACTAGAAAGCCTTTTAAAACAACAGATATGGAAAGTATAATCCAAACAAATCAACCAAACCAAACATGTCGATCATGGATCGCGGATACACAATGGTTACACATGGATCTCCCAGAAAACATCTGTACCCGTAGGCTGACTACTGCAGCCTTGTGATTACGCCATGAAGACTGGTAGTACCGTAGATACACAATGGTTACGCTTGGATCCTCCAGAAAACATCTGTACCCTTAGCCTCTCGCAGTCCCTGCGGATTACGCTACCAAGCGACCCAATAGATCATAGATACACAATGGTTACGCCTAGATCCCCCAGGAAACATCCGTACCCTTAGGCTCTCGCAGCCCCTATGAATTACGCTATGCAGCCGTGCTCGTAAAACCGTGGAGATCGCCATGAAATTCGATGGATACTCGAGTATCATATCCGAAAAACCCAAATCAGAGAGAATAATATCGATAGAATGAATCCACGGTATGGCCACAAAGCGGATGTCAAGCAGAAGGCACTTTCCATATCTTTACTTCGAAAATATGTATCGTATAGTACCTTTCAAAATCACTTTCAAATATCATACTTACATAAAGTCCATTATATATAAGATTTCCTTTCAAATCGCATACTTTCCAAATCAATAGTATATCAAATCATACTTATACAGACTTCAATTATATAAGATTTCTCTTTACAAATTGAGTGTGAGTACCTTTTCGAATCAACAATTTTCAAATCAATTTCATACTTATATAAATCAATTTTATATAAGTTCGATAACTTCCAAATCAAAGTATTTAAATAAACAAGGTTCTCAATTTCAAACCATTTCAATATCAATTCAGTTTCAAAATCATATATGATTTTGCAAGATCATTTCTTCCTAATTTCATATATTCAGTTTCAAGTTTCTTAAAACAATAGATTTAGAAAATAATCCAAATTCCCAAATCAACAAAAATTTAGGTCAAACAAATTCATTTCCATTTCAAACATATATTCACTTTCAAAAAAAATCATAATACTTCCAAAGTTATAAATCTTTCGAAACCAAAATACTTGAAATCATTACACTTTGAAAATCATAACATTTCGAAATCATACATTTGAAATCATAAAACATTCCTTTAATTCTTTACATTTCACAAATTTATTCAATTAAACCCAAATCTAAAATTTCCAACTTTAATTCAATTCAAACCATCAGTTTCAATTCAATTTAGTTTTTCAACAAAACCATTTCAAATATTATCAAATTTAAAATAAAGATTTGATCCATAAAATAAACTATTAAATCTTTAATATGTTTCAAAGCTTAAATATACCATATTCCAAAACTAAATTTTATAATTTCATATACCTCAAATTTTACTTCATTATTACTTAGTTTTGAAATATTCATTTCATAAATCCATCATTTTTAAATAAACTCAAATTACAAGTAAACCAAACATCCTTTTATACAAATATAAACTTCAAATATTCATTTATCAAAATCAATTATCATTCCAATTTCACATTCTTTATCAAATAAAGATAATATCATTCAAAACCATTTCATAATAATTAAAAAATCTAAAATGGTTACAAAGTTTAGAACCATCTCTTTTTAAAACCTTCAAACTATTTATTTATATATGAAAAATCCAATTTACCATTGGAAAGATTATTATTCTATATATATATGCTTTCTTCGAAACATTTCACATCTATATTTCATACCAGAATAATTCAAAATAGTCTTAAATATTTCACTCAACAAACAGTTTCAAACTTATATAAATCATATTACTTTATACATTAATCATACAAAACTAAACTTATATTCTTTATCAAATACCTTATAATCAACATTTCTTAGCTTTGAAAAGTGAACCTTGATTTAGAAGTGCTCGAATCTTCAAAATAGTTGAAGAAATCATATTTTCAATCCAAGAGTTGGAAATCACCAACAAATCAGTAAACCAATTACAAAAGATAATGTTATACCAAAACAGATCTGAATCTCGAGGACTGAACACCGGCTTACTTTAAATTATTTCAAATGTATATATACATATATCTTCCGAATATCAAATCGTACTTCAAAATCTGAAATCAAAATTTGGTTTCACAAAATCACTCGCATAGCAAAGCTACTAGAGTGTCCTCTCCCCTACTCAGTAAATTGAAAATCAATGTCGATGACGCATGCTTTCATCATCGAAATTATTTTCCAGCGACATAAGTGGGTTCTGGACTTTTATTTTCTTGAAACTTCTTTGAAATCTCTTCGAAATCATTGGAATTCTTTCGAATACACTTGAAACATATCTATTCGGAAAATATCTTTAAATCATATTATTATTATATATTTTTCAAAATCTTAAATCCGATTTCAAAACGCCGAATTCGATTCCTCAAAATTCAAATTCAAAACCCTTCAATTATAAATCATTTTATATAAGTCAAATTCTTATAAAATTTGCAAAACTTCAAATCCTTTCAAAGCTTCAAATTTCCAAAGAAATAAAAATATATAATCCATATCGAAAACAATTCACTTTTATATATAAAATGGGGTCATCCTTATCAAAAAATAATAATTTCGATGTATGCACAATTTCAAAATACAATAAACACAAATTTCCATAGAATGGTTCAAGGATGGATTTCAAAACAAACAGAGATTCGAATTTAGAGGAACCTAATCAAATAGAATTCTGGTTCGAAGATAAGCTCGAACAAAGATGAGATAATTTAATTTCCCAATAGAAGATAGATAAGCCTATATTAATCGCGGGCGACCTTAACAGGTCAACCGTGACTTCAGGAATATATCCAACGTGGAAATCTAAGCCAAATCGACCTTCGATCGCCAGAGATAGAATCCGGGTAGAGCAGGAGATAGATAGCATCGTAAACCGAGGATATAGAAATCTCCGGTGAATCGGTGCCAATTGTAAAGGAGGTTCATCCCTTTACAAATCATTCAAATATTGGCGGAATCACCGATCTTTAGAGAGGTCATTTAAATGTGGAGTTATGGAATGCTCCAAGATCAAAAGGGTAAAATAGGGAAGACAAGACTGGATTTCAGAACGAGTGGGAGCGTTCCAAAGTTCAAGGAATCCTAATCGATAAGAATCCTAACCAAGAAATTTTTAACAAGGTGGATACCGAAGGGATGAGGTTTAAAAAAATATTGATTTCAAAATAAGAAAAACTTTATACTAATATAATTTTTGAAAATACCTTAAAAATCATTTGGAAATCATCTTATACTTCGAAAATACGTTCTCTCACAAAGAATTGATTCTGAGATTGATTTCACTCATTCTAGGGTATTTCTATCCTACCCATAATGAGTTTTTGCTCCGTTGGCTAAGGTTTGCCTAAAACCAAAGCTCTGATACCAACTGTAACAACCTGATATTTTCAGTCATTCGCATCCACACATGCCGGACTTGAATTGCTCAAAATACCGCACTGTAAATAAATTTGGAGCAAATGGAATACAAATCACAGAATCACAGACACAGAAATATCAGGGGGATATGTAGGAGTAAGAGTCAACCGTTCGCTACCAAACTAGGAAACGAGAACCCCTTATCATGCTGCACCCTCCAAGTGCAATGGCAGACACACATGTCGGACTTGAGTTACTCAAAATACCGCATTGTAAATGAATTTGGAGCAAATGGAATACAAATCACAGAATCACAGACACAGAAATATCAGAATAACTCACAGCGGAAATTAAAATACTATAGTAGTTCATGAAACTACTATAACAAACTCTCAAAACATAATACATAATATCAGTTGGAAAAAAACATATACAATAGAAATCTCTAATACATAGCAGTTTATAGATACCAGAGATGAAATAGTACAACTGAAACTGAAAGGGAACAGATAACTAGACAAGCAGAATCTCCAGCGATTCCTAGCTCCAGAAAAGAAATCCAAAGCTAGCTATAAATACTCAGGCTAACCCGAGCATAAAGTAAAACACAAAACACTCGAGTCAGGACATATATACTTATACAATGTAAACCAACTCAAGTGAACTATAGTAGAAATGCACTATAACTTAAAGGATGCTTGGGATCGTCCATCCTCTAAGGATTTTTCAACCCATAACGAATTTTCCCTATTATTAAGTCCGTTCGGGTATGTATCATTTCAACCCATAGTGATTCTAATCTAAAGGGAACTTGTAGTGATAAATTGATATAAATAACAGAATAGCATAGTATAACAGTAACATATGATATAACAGGTGTTTAAGCATGGGTGAACATCATATAATCATAGCATAGGAGATATAGCATGGTGATATGAGTTTACAGATTCAAATGTGATCAGTTTACTAGTCATATAAGTATAAAACTGTCTGGTGAGAATAACTCACTTGTATAAGCTGGAGATGACAACCAAATACACAACAAGGAACTTCAAAGGCATGATAACACGATAATGATTTGAGAGTGGGAGAGCCAAAGCTAATTACCTTGTTACATATCAAACAAAACAAATACAAACATGAATTTTCAACCAAACTATTTATAAACAATATTGGGAATAAATACACAACTCAAAGCTAACGCTTTTGCACTTGCATTCAACAACATATGCTTCAGCCATGGGCTAGAAAAGCACCGTTATGGGATGGATTTGGATCAGGTTTGGATCAGGTTAAGATCATATAGGTTGGCCATAACAATATATAAAGGAGTAGAGAGATATGTGTGCATGAACACACAATTTCAAGGCAACTACATGGGTTCCTATGCAACAATGGCTTCGGCCAAGGCTTGATTGGGCATGGCCAGGTCTAGGAAGATCAACTACAGGTGTTGTAGAGGTCTCAGGTCTAGGAAGCGGCTGGTGGTGGTGGTGTATGGGTCGTTCAAAGTGATGGTGGAGTGGTGGACAAAAGGGGAGTTCGGCTAGCATGAATAAAGTGGAGTTTTCTTCAATTTCTTGGTGGATCATCAACTTGGATGCTACGGCCATGGAATGACAGGTGAAAGGAGGGGATAGTGGTTGGTTGTAGTGGGGGTGGAGGCAGCCATGGTGCTGGAGGAGGGAGGTCAAACACAAGAAGGTGAATACAAGTGCAAAAATCAATACAAAACAATGGAAAAAAAGTGAAAAAGAATGAAAGTTTACCAAAAATTTTCTCTCAGGAAATGGAGGCCGTACATTTTGAGTTTGAGAAAGTTTTGGTACGTGAAAAATGAGGGGAAGTCAGCTGAAGGACTGGTGATAAAGTCAGCAAATGAATGGGTATGTCGTTTGGTGTGAAAAGGCAAATTGAATATGAAAAGGCAAAGGATACTAAAGGTCAAAAACTCTTCAAATATCCAAATTCTTTTTGCATTTTAAACACATGTAAAATAAAAATAAATAAAGATAAAAACACGAAAATATAATGAATGAATAAAAATAAATAAATAAATTTTAAATAAATATAGTTAAATTAAGAGAATAGCTTAAAAATAGAAACTAGGTTATAAAAATTGAAAATAAATGCACTAAGCTTTGGAAAAGTTATAACATTACTTTAAAATATTTTAAAATAAAAATATATACCTAACATGTCATATAACACATATTAGAACATAATATGACAAATAAAAATATTATTTATACAAATTAAAATAGACATTTTTTATTAAATAAATCAATTTATATACAATATTGTAAAAAGCATAACTTTCACAATATAAATCGGATTTCAACGAAACGAAAAACAGTATTCTTGAAATTTAATATATTTTCATAATAAAAGATATAATTAAAATATTTAAATTTTAAATTTAAAGTCAAAGTTTGACCAGATTGACCAAAAATCCACTTTTCTCGAAATATCCTATTTATTCAGGTTTGAAATTATAATTCACATAAAATCAAAATATACTTTTAAAATAACAAAATTTATTCATTTTAATAAATAAAATAAAGTTTTTAAATCAGGAGTTTCAATTTAAATAATTAAAATAAACAATTAAAATAATCACAAAATACTGGGTTGTTACAAATATTAAGTTTTGTTAAATTTATAAGTTAAGAAACAGTGAAATTTTGACTTAACAAATGAATTGAGTTTTAAATTGGATATTTAATTATAAAATTTTGTTGTGATAAATCATATGTTAAATTGATTTAAATGTGTAGTTTTGAAGCCTAAAAATATGATTTGTACGTTTAAAATAACAAAAATTTGGAGTGTTAATGTTTCTGAAGTTGTAATAAATTATAGAATTTTATTAATAGCATTTCAAAAATGATGTTACCTCGGCATTTTTAAGTGCTGTTGTTTTAAATTTAACTATGGTTGAAATAACTAAATATCTATTACGGCATTTTATAAATGTCATTGTTCCTAAACTAAACTATTTTGGAAACTATAAGCTACGATGGCACTTTATAAATGTTGTCGTTGCTATAATTTGACAATGTTTTGAAATGTTATGGATTTTAACACTGTTTGAGTTATATTTTAAAGTGTTAAATGACTTAACTTTTGGAATTGATTATTTGCGAAATATAAAGAGTTTTGAATATATTTTTATACTAAAATTTGAGTTTTTAACGAATTTAAATTGAATTTGAATTTAAATAAGGTTTACTTGGTTATGTGTTAATTTGAATGAATTGAAATGAGATAAATGAAATTTTGAAATGGGTTTTGAAATGATATTTAAATGATATCTCTGATTTTAAAATGATACTTAAAACTGAATATTTGAATTTAAGAATGATAACGAATTTATATTGGATTTGAAAAGGTAATGATTTTGAAATGGTTTTGAATGACATAATCTTTATTTTGATAAAGAATGTGAATTTGGAATGATATTCGATTTTGATCTATTTGATAAATGAATATTTGAAGTTATATTTGTATGAATATTGGATTTATGAAATGAATATTTCAAAACTAAGTAATAAGAAGTTAAATCGGAGATATATGAAATTATAAAATTTAGTTTTGAAATATGGTATATTAAAGCTTTGAAATATATTAATAATTGAATAGTTTATTTTGTGGATCAAATCTGTATTTGAAATTGATAAGATTTGAAATGGTTTGTTGTGAAACTGAATTGAATTGAAACTGATGGTTTGAATTGAATTAAATTGAAAATTTGAAATTTTCAAATGTATGATTTCGAAATGTTATGATTTTCAAAGTGTAATGATTTCAAGTATTTTGATTTCGAAAGAGTTATAACTTTGAAAGTATTATGATTTTTGAAAGGTGAATATATGTTTGAAATGGAAATGATATCGTATTGATTTGGATATAGTTTTGAAATAAAAACGGTTTTGGTATCGAAGCATAAACTATTTTGAAAGGAATGTAGTTTTGAAGTGAAATGATTTGATTTTTGAAGTATAAACTATTTTGAAATGACCATGGCGTTATAATAACGTCTGGTTGTTAAAGAGACCGGGATCAGAAGTTTTCATACTCTCTGCCAACTCCGAAAACCACTTTAACAACTGTGTACGCGGTGGAGATTTCAGAATGAAGTAGGATGGTGGCGACGTTCTTGAGGTATATTATGTGGACCTGACTCCCGTGAGTTGTCTTAAGGTGGCTAAAACAGGAGCGATCTCGGGCCAAAAGGGGTAGGTCCTCTGGTCAGACGCACTTCTTCGATACTATACTCTTACTTGTGGTTGATTTGATGGCTATCCTCGGATTTGATTTGGAGTGTTTTTCGAGGTAGGCGTAGTGGCTGCTATGTTACCGCCAGCCCGTGTGCGTAATTGGTATATCTACCCTGGCATTGCCTCGTATGTCGTGTCACCTACCATAGCGAGCCTTACTACGATTTTGATTTGTGTCGTACCTATGGAGTATCTTCTCATAGTCTGCCGATCAGGAGATATGCAGGTACTGTATAGACTATTGGCACCATTATGTGTTAAGGGCTATATGGGTAACCCTTAACGCTATTTTAAAGTAAGTTTATTTTACTGTAGACATTATTATAATAATGCAATATTACTACATAGTTGTGTAGTTAATGCCGCGCTATTACCCCGCTATAACCCTGCTGTATCTCATAGCGGATTTCTACCGCTACGATTTTTCCATATAGCCCCAAAATATAGCATTTCCGCTTTAATCCCTGCTATTTCCGCTATATCCCGTTATTCCCGCTATGTTTTGCTATTTCCGTTATATCTTCTTCAATAAAATGAATTAAAAAATTGCATTTATACATCATAAAAATTATGAAACTAATTTATTTGATTTAATTTTTAATATATTTTCAGAAATGAAAATACTTTAATATTCTAATAAATTTAATTATGTTATATAACAGTTTTATGTTTATTTAAAGTATATTCGCACATATTTTTTGTTTAAAATTATTTATGTATTAATTATAATTCAATTGAATGATAATTTTTCATTTAATTACCATTTATATATTTGTAAAAACATTAAGTATGAGTTTTATATGCTATTTTAGAGCCATCCGCTATATCCTCGCTGTATCCCCACTATGACTTTTTTCACCTCCACCACTTCGAATCCGCCGAGCGCTTTAACTGCACAGCTACATAGTAAATAGTTTAATGGATCCTTAAAGGATGGGCGATCCCAAGCATCCTTTAAGTTACTGATGCATTTTTGTTACTATTCATTTGAGTTGATTTACCGTTCATAAGTATTTATGTCCTGACTCGAGTGTTTTGTGTTTTGCTTTACGCTCGAGTCAGACTGAGTGATTCAACATTCAAGACTCACCTTCGGAGTTGGAGCTTTGCTTGAAGATCTAGACATCTATTTTTCTTTCAGTATCCTGATGTATTCTGATTTGTACCTGATGTATCTTGTTACTCTTCTGTTGTATCCTGTTTAACTCTGATGTATCTTATATATATATATATATATATATATATATATATATATATATATATATATATATAGTAGCTTCATGAACTACTACCTCTTTTAACTTCTACTGCATTATTATTTACTCTGTGTCTGTGATCTGTGATTATTTATTTACTGTATATTTTGAGATTTGCCAAATTTTATTTACAACTTGGTATTTCGAGAAATTCAAGTCCGACACGTTCGGATGTGAATGGTTGAAAATATCGAGTCGTTACATGTGGTATCAGAGCTTTGGCTCTAGGCAAAACTTAGCATGTATGATAAATTTAACTACGGAATCACTTTCGTTCGAGCTTGAATTCTTTCCCTTTTGATTTGAATTTCCTTTGAATTTTGGAACGTTCCTCGGTACCGAAATTCATTCTTGTCCCTCATAATTTGTATTCTTCAAAACTCTAGAGTATCCCATAACTCCACTTCGAATGATCTTTATAATGAGTCGGCAGTCTCGCCAATCTAAAATTGATTTCTAAAGGGTGAAACTCCTTTACAACAGCATCGATTCACCAAAGATCTTATATCCTCGGTTTAGATCATAGTATCTCTTATGATTCCGAACTCTATCTCTTGTGATCTAATGTAAGTTTACCCCAGAAATCCACATCGATCTTATTCTTTAAGTCACGGTTGACCCAGTTAAGGTTGCCCGTGATTTATATAAGCTTATCCATCTTCCTATTCTGTTATTTAATCATCTCATCTTTGTTTCCAACTTATTTTAGAATCATTCTTGAAGTGTATTTGTTAATTGCTATTTAAAATGTTTTATATATTGTTTTGTTTGAGTTGTTGATGTTGATTTTGTTTTCCGATTGATTCGTCTGATCAACGCTATCGATAAGATTTTCAAAACACTTGAACAGAGCTAACTGACACAATATGTTTTTTCAAATTTAGTAATGAAATATTTTGTAAATATATTATAAATCTTTTTCTGGATTTTATTGAATTGGTTGTTAAGAAATAATATTTGATTTTATGTATCATTATCTCTTGTTTCATATATAAATAATTAAACTATAAAACATGGTTATAAATTTATTTGGAAATTTAAAATGAATTTAAAACAAGAATTTGAGAATTTAATTTCCGATGGATTTCAAACCTTGTGTTTAAAATTTTAAAGGATATATTATTTAAAGTATTTTCTAATAGAAATTTATTTCCAAAGAATTTTAAAGTTTAAAAGATTAGTGCTCTTCTCTTTGTCGCTGGAAAATAACTTCGGTGATGGCTGCAGTATTATCGACATTCATTTTCGAGTTTTGAAGTGAAGAGACCGTTCTGTAGTCTTGCTACAGTTTTGTTTTAGGGAATTTAATTGATTTGAATTTCTAAAATAAGACCGGATTTATAACATATGCTGATATATGATTTAAATTTGAATGGATATATATATATATAGTATATGTGCATTTATTTATCTCTAAATAGTTTGGAATTTATCGGAAATTTAATTCCTAAATTTTATCTTGAAGGACAATTTCAATTATAATTTCAAGATTTGGATAAATATTCAAGCTTGAAATGATTAAATTAGAAAGTTTTATTTGTATAATATACAATTTCATTCCAATATAACTTACCTAAATTACAGAGGTTGAATATGTAGTTAGATAATATAGAATATAAAAAAGATTTTATAAATAAAATTTGAGTGATTATAATAAATGTTATACACTTAAATTTTAGTTATAAAAAAAGGATTAACAGAGGTAAATAAAGAAAAAGGTAATGGAATAATTTACAATATAAAATGATGTTAAAGGAACTAAGAATAAATTAAAGCAGTTATAATAAGTGTAAATATATTTAACATAGGTGAGAAAATATATTGAAAGGAATAATTTTAATTTTAATTAGGAATAAAGAAGAATTAAATTTATTGAGTACATTATGAGTATAATAAATGATTTTTTTCAAATCCATGATTTCAAAGATTGTTAATTTAAGATAATTGGATGATAAGATAACGAAATTAGAGATGATAAGATTTATTTAACTTATGTAAAATTAAATCTCAATTTTAGTTGAAATTTTCATGGTTTCAAATTTATTATCTTATTTTGTTTTTCGAACTATCTTTTGTTTGTCCTTATTTCCCTTATCTTGCTACAGAATGGGGAAACTATTGCTTATACCAGTCTGTTTGGAAATCTTTCTATAATCTTTGATAATCGTTGGTGCTCATTTTCGAATCTGAGCACTGCTTACCATCCACAGACCGTCGGTCAAGTGGAAAGGTTGAATCAGATTCTAGAGGATTTTTTTTCGTGTTTGTGTTCTTGATTTTGGTGGATCTTGGGAAGATCACCTCTACCTTGTTAAACTTACCTATAACAACAGTTATCAGGTATAATTTCAATCTTCTTGTCATCTTGTCTTAATCCTATTTCATTCTATCTTTTTATGTGTTTTCCCGTACCTCATTCCTTTTCAGGGATGAAAAGTTTTGAGTGGGGGAGAGTGTAACAACCCTGTATTTTGTAATTATTTTAATTGTATATTTTAATTATTTTAATTGAATTTCCTGATTTAAAAAATTTATTTTATTCATTAAAATAAATAATTTCGTTATTTTAAATATAAATTTTGATTTTGATGTAAATTAGAATTTCAAACATGAATAAATAGAATATTTTCCAGAAATATGAATTTTGGTCAATATGGTCAAAATTTGACTTTTAAATTTAAAAATTTAAAAGTTTGAATTTTTTAATTTTATCTTTTATTATGAAAATAAATAAAATTTTAAGTATACTGCTTTTCGTTTTCGTCCAAATCCGATTAATATTGTGAAAGTTATGCTTTTTACACTATTGTATGTAAATTGTTTATTTTACAAAATTGTTTGTTTTAATTTATATAAATAATATTTTTGTTTGTCATATCATGTTCTAATTTGTGTATATATGTGTAATATGACATGTTATGTATATATTTTGTTTTTAAAACATTTTTAAAATATAGTTATAATTTTCCCATGCTTATTGTATTTTGTTTACAATTTTAAATGCTAGTTTCAATTTAATAAGCTATTTTTCGATTTATCTTCTATTTTTCCAAAAATTATTTATTTATTTTCTTTTTCACTTTATTTTGTCTGTCTTTTATTTTTATTTTCTAAATTTTATTTTGTTTATTTTTAATTAAAAGAAAATGGAAATTCAATAGACAAAGCCTTTTCATTTCTTTGCCTTTTCATTAGCTTTGACTTTTCATTTCTTCTGGCTTTTCACTTGCCTTCTTTTAGCCGTACATCTTTTCTTCCTATAGCCGTGTTTCTCGTTTTCATTTCACGTGAAAAAAATTCCATCTCCTCAAAACTCATGGCCAAAAGAAAATTGGTAATGGCTTCTTCTTTCTACTCTTTCCTTCCTATTTTCATTGATTTTGTCTAGATCTCTCTTCAACTTTGCTCGGCCCTGCCACCCATCATCACCACCATCCTCTTCACTATCACCAGCCATGGCAGTCTCCTCCTCCTCTGACCAATAGTGGCCGTGACTTCCATATGAGCCATCACCACAAAAATTTGCAAGCACTCCACCAACAATTGCCTAGCCGACCTAAACTTCACCACCACCTTCATATCTTGCCTCGGCCACCTCCCCCAGCTCCACTACCATCTTGACCTGACCTCTGACAACCAGCATGACCTCTGACCTGACTTGTACCTAACCATGGTTGAGCCAAATTTGACCATAGGCCGAGCCTATATGCACCATATTCCACCTATGTGCACTTGTCCTTTGTATTCTTCATCTTGTAACCCAAAATCCTTCACATCCCCTTGTAGCCGTGCCATATTGATCCATACCCGAGCCATTTACCATCAAAACATGATCTTGGCCGAGCATATTATCCTCCTAGGCCGTGCACTTGAATGGTTAAGGCAAGGTCAAGTCATCTATTCCTTTGTTGCTTCTTATTTTTGTTTGTTTCAATATTGTTTTGTGTTGAATATTTATGTGTATATTGTCTTGTCTTATTTGTTGTATACAAGATCAATATCAAGGCTCTCCATTCATTCAAATCAAAATTCATGTTATATCGTGCTTGTCGTGCCTTTGGAATCGTTTTTGTGTGTCGTAGTGGTCTCTAGCTTTGGTAAAGGTGAGTCCTTCTCACTTTGATATTTTTACTTTTGAAGTAGTAAATTGATGACAAGTGATTAGTAATTAAAAGTTTATGCAAGTTTATGATGATTATATGATATGTTATTTCATGATATTACCCTGTTAACTTTGTTAATTATCACCTGACATATGATATATGACATTATATTGTGACATTTACATGTCAGTATAATTGTCTATATTGTTTATGCATATATTCACACTGCAAGTTACCTGTTAGAATAGAATCACTATGGGTTGAAATGATACATGCCCGAACGGACATTAGAATAGGGAAAAATCATTATGAGCTGAAATGATAGGCTCAAATGATTTTTATTGTATTTTATTTGACTTGGGATTGCGGGTTTGAAATGATAGAACTCGGGTTTTCTTTTTAAATTGCGGATTGAAATGATACATATCCATATCACTTGACTTAGGATAGAAAATTATATACAGACCCCGTGGTATATTTTTAAATAATTTTGTTATAGATATGTATTTTTAAAGTATTAAATTTGGATTTAAAAATATATATTTTATGGTTTTAAGAAAGCTAAATATTAAGTTTTGAATTTGTGAATTTAAGTATGTAAAATTGAAGTAAATGTGATTTTTGACTTTAAATTATATCTTTAAAATGTAAGTAAATAATGGAAATTAAATTTAAAGTTTGAAATGATATTTGAAGTAAAATATTAAGTTTATTTAAATTTATAAGTTAAGAAACAGTGAAATTTTGACTTAACAAATGAATTGAGTTTTAAATTGGATATTTAGTTATAAATTTTGTTATGATAAATTATATGTTAAATTGATTTAATTGTGAAGTTTTGAAGCCTAAAAATATGATTTATAGGTTTAAAATAACAAAAATTTGGAGTGTTAATATTTTTGAAGTTATAATAAATTCTGGAATTTTATTAATAGCATTTCAAAAATGTTGTGGTCTTATGACAGTATTTTTAAGTGTTGTTGTTTTGAATTTAACTATGTTTGAAATAACTAAATATCTATTACGGCATTTTATAAATGACGTTGTTCCTAAACTAAACTATTTTGGAAACTATAAGCTATGATAGCACTTTGTAAATGTTGTCGTTGCTATAATTTGACAATATTTTAAAATGTTATAGATTTTAATACTGTTTGAGTTATATTTTAAAGTGTTAAATGATTTAACTTTTGGAATTGATTATTTGTGAAATATAAAGAGTTTTGAATATATATTTTATACTTAAATTTGAATTTTTAAGGAATTTAGATTGAATTTGAATTTGAATAAGGTTTACTTGGTTATGTGTTAATTTGAATGAATTGAAATGAGATAAATCAATTTTTGAATGAAATTTTGAAATGTGTTTTGAAATGATATGTAAATGATATCTTTGATTTTAAAATGATATTTAAAATTGAATATTTGAATTTAAGAATGATAGTGAATTTATAATGGATTTGAGAAGGAAATGGTTTTGAAATGGTTTTGAATGACATAATTTTTGTTGTGATAAAGAATGTGAATTTGGAAGGATATTTGATTTTGATCTATTTGATAAATGAATATTTGAAGTTATATTTGTATGAAATTATTAGATTTATGAAATGAATATTTCAAAACTAAGTAATAATGAAGTTAAATCAGATATATATGAAATTATAAAATTTAGTTTTGAAATATGGTATATTAAAGTTTTGAAATATATTAAAAATTAAATAGTTTATTTTGTGGATCAAAATTGTATTTGACATTGATAAGATTTGAAATGGTTTGTTGGAAAACTGAATTGAATTGAAACTGATGGTTTGAATTGAAATAAATTGGAAATTTGAAATTTTCAAGTGCATGATTTCGAAATGTTATGATTTTCAAAGTGTAATGATTTCAAGTATTTTGGTTTCGAAAGAGTTATGACTTTGAAAGTATTATGATTTTTGAAAGGTGAATATATGTTTGAAATGGAAATGATATCGTATTGATTTGGATATAGTTTTGAAATAAAAATGGTTTTGGTATCGGAGAATAATCTATTTTGAAAGGAATGTAGTTTTGAAATGAAATGATTTGATTTTTGAAGTATAAACTATTTGAAATGACCACGGTGTTATAATAACGTTTGGTTGTTAAAGATACCGGGATCGAAAGTTGTCATACTCTTTGCCAACTCTGAAAACCACTTTAACAACTGTGTACGCGGTGGAGAATCCAGAATGAAGTAGGAGGGTGGCGATGTTCTTGAGGTATATTACATGGACCCGACTCCCGTGAGTTGGCTTAAGGTGGCTAAAACAGGAGCGATCTCGGGCCAAAAGGGGTTGCTCCTCTGGTCGGACGCACTTCGATACTATACTCCTACTTGTGGTTGATTTGATGGCCATCCTCCGATTTTGATTTGGAGTATATTTCGAGGTGGGTGTAGTGGCTGCTACGTTACTGCCATCCCGTGTGCGTAATTGGTATATCTACCCTAGCATTGCCTTGTGTGCTGTGTCACCTACCATAGCGAGCCTTACTACGAGTTTGTTTTGTGTCATACCTATGGAGTATCTTCTTATAGTCTTCCGATCAGGAGATATGTAGGTACTGTATAGACTATTGGCACTATTATGTGTTAAGGGCTATATGGGTAACCCCTTAATGCTATTTTAAAGTAAGTTTATTTTACTATAGACATTATTATAATAGCGCAATATTACTACATAGTAAATAGTTTAACGGATCCTTAAAGGATGGGCGATCCCAAGCATCCTTTAAGTTACTGATGCATTTTTGTTACTGTTCATTTGAGTTGATTTACAGTTCATAAGTATTTATGTCCTGACTTGTGTTTTGCTTTATGCTCGAGTCGGACTGAGTGATTCAGCATTCAAGGCTCACCTTCGGAGTTGGAGCTTTGCTTGAAGATCTAGCCATCTATTTTGCTTTCAGTATCTTGATGTATTCTGATTTGTACCCGATGCATCTTGTTACTCTTCTGTTGTATCTTGTTTAACTCTGATGTATCTTATATATATATAGTAGCTTCATGAACTACTATCTCTTTTAACTTCCGCTGCATTATTATTTACTCTGTGTCTGTGATCTGTGATTGTTTATTTACTGTATATTCTGATATTTGCCAAATTTTATTTACAACGCGGTATTTTGAGCAATTCAAGTCCGACACGTGCGGATGCGAATGGTTGAAAATGTCTGGTCGTTACATTGGCATTGCCTAGTTGTGCCGTGTCACCTACCCTAGCGAGCCTTGTACGAGTTAAGGTGGAAAATGTAAAGTCTTAACGCTATTTAAAAGTAAGTTTATTTTACTATAGACATTATTATAATAGAAAAATATTACTACATAGTAAATAGTTTAACGGATCTTTAGAGGATGGGCAGTCGCAAGCATCCTTTAAGTTACTTGTACCTTATATTACAATTCACTTGAGTTGGTTTACATTGTATAAGTATGTATGTCCTGACTCGAGTGTTTTGTGTTTTTCTTTACGCTCGGGTCAGACTAAGTGATACATCATTCAAGACTCACCTTTGGAGTTGGAGCTTTGCTTGAAGATCCAGCTATCTATTTCGCTTTCAGTTATCCATTTGTTTCCAACGATGCATTCAGCTTTGTGTTTGTTTATCATATGGAACTTCTGTTGTATCTTGTATAACTCTGATGTGTGTGTGTGTGTATGTGTATAGTAGCTTCATGAACTACTATCTCTTTCCTTCCACTGCATTATATTACTCTGTGTCTATGATTCTGTGATTTATTTATTTTCTTATATTCTGAGTTTGCCAAATTTAAATTAACAATTCGGTATTTTGAGCTATTCAAGTCCGACATGTGCGAGTTGCGAATGGTTGAAAATATCAGTCGTTATACTGTAACTGGTGAAATATCTAGCACTGAATTTTACGTAAAATTGTTTTAATTTATTATAAATATCTATGAAATCAAAAATGATAGAAATGGTCGGTTATTAAATTTGAATTGAAAAAAGTGATTTAATTAACTTGAAAATAGCCATTTTGGCCACTGTCTCGGATTTTGACAAAACTAGTTTCATCAGATCTGTAATTGTGAATTATTATAGGATTGCAAGTTTCGTAGCGATCGGACTTTTCGTTTGATCGTACGAACTCCAAACACCTAGAAATCAATTCAGTTGAAATCAATTTGAAATAAGTTAAATCTAAGCTAACTTCTTCATATGACGGAATTTGGACGTGAAACCTATTCCATTGAGTTTAAAAATATCAAAAACATCTATTTTGATATATGGGTTGACCTATTTTTGTTCCGAAGTCAGAACGGGCTTTTCAGGTCATTTATCGTTCAACTTTCAATCCGATCTGGTCCATTCGTTCTATTTTTGATCCACCTATTTATAGCTCGTTATAAATCCTAGCAACCTTTTTATTCTCCATTGTCTGTACATACATTTCTTTCTCATCTCCTCTTTTCAATGGAAGATAAATCAAAACCCTAATTCCCAAATTGCAAATTCACTTTCAAATTCAATTTCAAATTCAATTTCAAATTCAATTCCAAAAATCAAACTCTTCCAAACCCTATCAAATTATACATTGTTTCGAAGCTCTCGACGAGTGTATCTCAGATCTGCAATTCGTTCTTGTCATCGAATCACCATTTGACCCAAAAAAATTGATTTTTTTCTCAGCCGTTCATTTTGGGTTATCGGTTTTAACTGTGGATCTATGTTCTTAGGTCGATCGGAGGGCATGGGGTGTTGCCATCGTCGAGTCAATCACATCCACGGTGGTCGTTTTTCGCGTAGATGGCCTAGGCTCACCAGATCCATGACCTAGGTAGCGGCGGCGCTGGCTAGCTCGGTGAACCAGAGGCGGCCGCAATGTACAGGTGAGGGCTGCGTGGAGAGTGGGTTTCAATGGCATGGTTCGATCATGGTCGCGATGTACAGGGAGGCGGCAAAAATTTTCTCAACATTGGCGGCTGGGAGATGATCGCATATGTGATGTTACTATGGGCTAGGGTTCGAAGATGATGGTGCTGATGTGGCTGTGAGTTGTTTTTCCTTTTTGTTTTTTTAGTTTTGATTTTTAATCTTCTAATCAATGTAACTTTTGCATAAGAGTTCCGATTTACACACGGTTTGTTTTGCCCGGATCGTATCAAAATTCTAGACATCTTGACGTTAGTTTGGATGAATTCGGAGACTGCTGAAATTTGAGCCTAATTTTGGATTTCAAATCGATTGAAATTCAAAAGTGAATGTTTGACCCACTCACAACTTCGAAAATTTCTTATGTTGGTTAAATTAAATTTATGGTGTGATTCAAAATTTATTAATGGTTGTTTGGTATATTTAAATTGCTATTCCTGTTCATTTGAATTTATTTTGAATTAAATTGTCATTTAAATTTATTATTGAATTTAAATTGCCAATTAATTACCTGTTATTGATAATTTGTTAATCATTGACATTTATTGGTTGATTTTTAATGATAATTATGATGGATATTTGGTTTTTGATATTGGATGATTGGATGTGATGTTTGATTTATATATTTAATCACCCTGCAAGTTCCCTATGGGTTGAAATGATACATACTTAAACGATCTATAGATTAGAGAAAAATCGTTATTGGTTGAAATGATAAACTCGAGCGATTCTATGGATTTATATATTAAATTCGAGATTGCGGTTTGAAATGATATATTACCGTAAAATTTCAAACTGCGGATTGAAATGATAAATATCCGTATCACTTGCCCTAGGGTAGAGAATTATATACGGACACCGGATTGGTTAAATTAAACGATTTTAAATCCTTAATTTGCGTGAATTTAGTTAAATGATATTTTGAAATAAAATTTGATTTATATAAATTGAATTATTATTGAGAATCAAGTTATGTTGAAATTTGAATTGGTTAAAGGAATTATTTAAAGAAATTAGATTGAAAATTTTAAGTTGAATTTTGAAGTATAAATGAAATTTTTGGAATTGAGTTATTGAAATTGTTTGAAATATAACTTGAAATATATATTGAATTTGGAGTAACTTAAATGATATTTCAAACATGAGTTGAAAACAATATGGAGCTTAATGGTTTATTGAGAATTTGAATTTAAAGATTTGAAATTGGGTTTGTTGATTTGGAGATTGAAATGGTTCAGATGTGTTGAAATAAAATAAATAGTTTAAATTAAATTTATTCCAAATTCATATTTTATTATATACTGTTTAAAAATTATTATTTCAAAATTTCCAATTATTAAGATTTCAACAATTAAACTATTTTAACCTATACTAACTATATTAATTCATTTTAAACTATTTCAAACCATTTAATTTATTTTAAAATTAAGTAACATATTTTAAATTAATTTAAATCTAATAAATATACTTAAAGCTATTTAATCCATTTTAATTACATTTAATCTATTTAAAATCTATTTAACTATCCTAAATCAGTTTAAAGGTATCTTTATTCTTTAATTTAACTATATTAGAGTATTTCAACTATTTATAACCATTTTAAACTATTTATAACTATCTAAACCATCTTTTAAATTTTCAAACTAAATAAAGTAGATGTGTTTATATTTTAAATCCTTAATTTTAAGGTGAATTTGGTTAAGTGATATTATAACCTAATTTGGGATTCAAATTTCAGATTTGAGTTGAATATGAAGTTTGGAAATGTGGGTTTTAAACTATTTTGAAAATATGATTTTTGAAAGTGAATATGATTTCGAAAGTGATATGGTTTTATTGAATATGATATTTTGATATCAATTATGAAATGGTTTTAAAAATATTAAAGAACCATCTGGTGTGTGATAAGCGATTGGTTGTTAAAGTGAGCGGGATCGGATATTTCCATACTCTCTTCCAATACCAAAAACCACTTTAACAACCGTGTACGTGGTGGAGATTCCAGAAATAAAGTAGGATGGTTTGGCGAACGATTTCTGTATAAGGTATGACGTGACCCCGACTCCTGTGAGTCAGCTTAGATGTGACTAAAACAGAAGCTATACCTGGGCCAAGTGGGGTCATTCCTCCAATCGGACATGCTTCTTCGATACCATATTACGACATTTGTGATGATCCAGTGGCAGCTTGTCTCCTGAGCTCCATGGCATCCTTTCCTATATTCTATAATACTCAGTCTGACCCGAGCATTATAGTTAAATAACACCCGAGTCGGTCTGGAATACCAGCATGAGAAAACCACACTCAATTGGATTATTAAAGTTACAAAATCCGTTGAAATCAAAAGCATCTCGTAAGTCCACGCCAAAAATAAACATGTCGGGTTTTTACCTTGCAATAGTCAAAACACTTTTTATCAAAATCCTCTGATATTATAATAGTTTCTATACACAAATACTTATTAAAATAGTTGAAATTGTTACATGATTAAATTCCAGCATACTAGCCACAAAGTGGGTTCTACAAACAAAAATCGTAAAGGCACGTAGGGAGAATGGATTTCCAACTGATGACTAGGCACCGGGGTACCACCTATCACAGTATCTGGTCTAGATCAGCGTACCGAGGATCCACCCTAAATCCCCTGCAACACAAGACCGGAACTACCCCTCACTGGATAATCCCGAGTAAGATCACCCCGCGGTTGGGATCGGCAACCGTCCACACAGCTGGAATAAAAAGGGACATCTAGACAGGAATGACTTCACCCTAATGGGCGCGACCCACTTAGCCTTGCTGCATAACCCTTGATTTTCAGTCATTCACGGTTAATGAGGCTCGAGGCTAAGCATTACCTTTTTATAACATATCACTTAGAATGCTCACCATCCACCTGACGATGTTCTGAAAGCATTCATCCATACAAGTCCGTTCCGGGTCCGAACGGAACCGAATGCGCTACTCCTACTACATCCATTTTGGAATCACCTCAGGATTAGTAGCGACTAGCCCTTGCACTTCACTGCTCCACCTTCGAATCCAAACTCTTGTTTTTCACATGAAAACGTTCAAACCGGATCGAAGTGGTTTTCAGGAAATAAATTCCGATCCCGGCCTTTTCGAAACAATCGGCGCATTGTCCAATATTGATAGTCGGTTATTTAACTATCAATTAACATTCACAGACAACCATCAAACATAAATAATTTCCCCAAATTATTTATTAATCTCAAAATATCCTCGCAAGATATATTTCCACTTTTCAACCCTCTGAAAACAGTGCCAAACCATCTTCCTCTTACGGAACACGTTTCCCAAATATTTTCTATTTCCACAAAAATCACCAAGTACAAATAATTTAAAACACTTATTATAAAATATACTTTAAAACATTTAAATAAAAAAAACTACTTTGATACTTTATTCAAAGATATATGCTTTAAGAATATTTAAAATAAAGCTACTTAATAAAATTAAAAAATTAAATTTTTATCCTTTTAAAACATAATACCAAGTCACCTTTAAATAATTACTACTGAAATAAATTTGAAAAAAAATACTTACTTTAAAATTTAAACATTAAAAATAAAAAATTTCTAAAACATGCTTTTAAAACAACTTTAAACTTTTAACTCATACTTAAAAATTTGCTTTGAAAACGTACTTGGCTATCCAGGAAAATACACTTCTCTTCCACGTCTTTTAAAAATAAATCACTATTTATTTTAAACAAATTTACCCATTCCTTTAATAAATTCCCAGCGTGAATTTATTCTTCCGAATATCCACTGATATATTACTTTACTTTTATAAACCCATTTTATAAATTTCTTAGTCCCATCCCCTTTTAAAATTCCAATTTCAAACACTTAAATCAATTTTCAAATTGATTTCCAAGTTACTCCATTTTGAAATAAATTCCCTTCCTCGCTCAATTTATTTCTTAATTATGATTTAAAATCTTTTTAACTGAAAATACCAATTTCATATTTTCCAAATTTCTTCTTTATCCTTTCAAATAAATTTAAACCTTGAATTTCAAAGTAAATTCTTTTATTCCTTTAAATTAAATCACTTAAGTTTTAAAATTCATTATTACTCTGTTTATTCAAAATCCCCTTTTCCATGCTCGGAACTTATTTATTAGAATTTTAAAATCACTTTCATTCTTTTCCAATTCATTCTTCAATTTATCCTAAATTTTCAATAACCATTTTATTTACAAATTCTCTCTTTTAATTTTCTTTTCAAAAATCCAATCTATATATTTTTGGTAACTCGGTGCACCCAAATATTTTCAATCAAACATAGCATCCAACATTTTTGTTACCGATATAATTTATCACAGATTAGCAATGACCAAATCGTAGAATATTAAAACATTCTAAATAAATTTGAGGAATCCCATTGGATCCCTCCAACCTGTTTCCCTGCATCCACAGACGTTAGCACAATATAAAATACCAATTCCACTTCGAGGTGGAATATCGTGGTATATGGGTTTATATAATATCATCCGCTATTATGCGACGCATAGGGTCTATTTAATTTTAACTAATGACGACCATCATTCAAGCAAAACAACCAATAATTTAAATTTAACTATAATAATCCAGATGTGTGAGATTAACTCACCTTGGATTTTGTATGCAATCTATTTCCAATCCAGCTTGATTTCTTCATGATTTAGACCTTGAATAAACATTTTCCATTCTATTAACACTTTAAGTACTTGAACAATCAGTTACCAATTATTAATTTATTTTTAACAATTTGTTCGAATTAAAATTAACTTTAAATCTTTAAAGTGTTTTTAACTAATTAAAATCCTCCTTTGAAATCACATCCATTTACAAGAACATTTATATAAGTTTCCAAAATCTAAAATTAAATAAACTTATTATTATTATTATTTTCCCTAAGTTGTTAGCCAACTTTTAAACTTTAATAATTACCTAGTTTATTTTTATGTAATTACACAAAATTCCCAAAAAAAGGAAAAAAAAGAGAAGAAGTCATACCCAGAGCAGAGCACAGACCAAGGCCATCTCATCTCCCGGATACGAGTCGAAAACACAACCAAGCATGCGCGAGACGACACCGAGTTTCTTCAATCGGAGATGGACCCTACATTGCCATCGATCCATCCATGACACCCCCATCCCCTCGGCATTCCCGCACCAACTCAAACATCTTGGAGGGAAACGAAATCAGTACGATCTCGACTATAAGAACAACTAACCTCCCATGAACCACCATGCCTCACGAAGCATGTGCTCTGATCGACTCGTCGACCAGAAAACCCCGCTACTTCCTGCAAATCTCTTCCCCTTCCACTGTCGCTCCTCGCGAACGACGCGATTGCAACGAGGCCGAACCCTCCAACTGCTAGCCTCGCGCGTGCGTGCTCCTCTCTTGCGGTCACCGCCTTGCTTGGCTTCGCCTTCCATGACCCCTCTCTATGCCGTGCTCGCCGCTCATTTCCAGACCGGTTCGATCGTCCCCTCTCTCTAGCTTATTTTCCTTCGAAATCGAATTCGAGATTTAATAGAAAGGGGAAAGGCTCGAAATTTGTTTTGAGCGAAAGGGTACAAATTCAATTTGAGTTCGATTTCGTACCTATACAGTTTGATGAGGATGAGTTTAATACCGAAAATAACGGCCATGATTTAAATTTTATTAAACAGAAATTAGTTCGTTTGTTTCATTTCGTTTTTTTAAATTGAAGAGGATAAATACGGCTGTTAATATAAAAGAAGGAAGACACCTTGCGTGTGGCTTGCTGGCTACAGTAATATGAAGGGAAAGGAAAAAGTTATGACGGTGAAAGAAAGTAGGCTGATGTGAATTATTTTGACCAGTCAAACAATATATGCATATTTTATTTAAATTTAAATTTAAATCGACTTGAATTCGTAGCTAAAAATCTCGACCTCCTATCGAGGCATGCCATTAGGCGTTTATAATGTTATACCTCTATTCAGAACGCAATGGGAAAGGTTTCGGGTCCTAATTCGATCGTATGGAGTAGATAGCTTTTTGGACCTAGTTATTATATTAAATTTTCGATATAAATTCAGCGTGTTTATATATTATACGCTCACACAACAACTCCAAACATTACGAAAATTGAAATCCGATAATAATACAATATTAGGGATCCAACGGAACTGGTTTCGTCAATATTTTTAACAAGCTCGAAACTCAAGATTAAATATTTTACTCAATCTTCAATTATTGAATTGAATAATTATATTATTCAACAAATTGTTGTATTTACATCCTGAATGGATAAATCCAAGTTTGCCATAATCAAAACCAATTTATAATTCAATTTTCATATTTAAAACCATTTAAATATTTCAGGTTCAACGCTGAAAAATCCGGGTCGTTACAGTTCTGCAATTGGTAAATCTACATTGGCATTGCCTCGAGTGCCATGTTCACATGCCCTAGGGCGCTTTCTACGAGTCTGTTTTGTACCATACCTATGGGGTGCCCTCTGTGTAAAACTTTAGTTTGCGGAGGAGCGTACAGTACTGCAAAGACTGGGAATATATAAAATGCATTAAGGGGGATATGGGTAACGCCTTAACGCTATTTTAATACTTTTACTGTAGACGTATTATAATAGCATATTGTACTACATAGTAGAGAGTTTAACAGATCCTTAGGAGATGTGAATCCCAAACGTCTCTTAAGTTACTGTACTCACGTTAGACACTGGATAGGAGATGTCGAACCCCGTAAACATCTCTAACGTCATTCCACTCATATCTATTTACCGTTGATTTAACTTGCATAAGATCTTTTAGTTCTGACTCGAGTGTTTTGTCTTTTCAATCCTCTTGGGTCAACCTGAGCATTTCAGGATTGAAGACCTTATTTTTAGAGGACGAAGAAGAAGATTTGTACTAGTATTATTCATTATATTTCGCTGCATTTACTTATTATTCATGTTTATGTTACTCTTATGTTTGTGTTGTAAAAGAATAGTCAAATTTATTTATTAAACGGCTTCATGAACTATTATTTGATTATTATATTTTTCCATTCCACTGCGAGATTCTATATTTGTTTTCTTTCTTCCTCTACTTTTTCTTATGTACCCCATAACAATCTATCATTTTGTATGGTTTGAGTCTGACGTGAGTGTCTGCTTAAAACGTCCAAAAAGGCCGGTCGTTACTATCAAATCTTGGCCTAAATAAGAAATCCTTCTTAATTTTGATGGTACAAAAATATTCTCTACTTAACGCCGAAGGATTTGATTCTGGAAATATCTAGGAGAAAAATGAGATTATATGGTATAGTTACTGATAGTGGAGCAATACTGTACGTACAAACTCAATTTATTCTCCTAGGATGAATGATAAGGAAATCCGTCCGCTTAAATGATTAGGAGGCGATCTCCGCTCTTATGTATTCTTTGATTATTTTCAAAGAGAATCGATATTGAGCATTCAAAAATAGATCGATTGGTTTTGGAACACCCGATAAGCGAGGGAGTGTATTTATATGAGATGACTCAAATCCATAACCACTCTAAAACCATATACGAGTCCTATGCTTGGAGGAGATTCGAGTCTTTGTTGAAATGTGGGAATTCATGTATGATCCCGAGACCTATTGGGGTATGGTAATCTATGTGTGACTCTGAGATCTTTGTTGAGATGTGGGAATCCATGTATGATTTCAAGACCCATTGGGGTACGGGAATCTGTGTGTGATTCTGAGATATTTGTTAAGATACGGGAACCCATGTATGCTTGCAAAACCTGTTGAGGTATGGGAATCCATATGTGGTTTTGAGTTCATTCAATTGGTGGTGTGTGAGCTCGAATGTCGGATATAGCCTCACCATTAGTAATGACTAAAACTAGAGATAGTATGCATAGCAAGGGGTTTAACTAACCCATGAGGGTGCACTCGTCCTTCCTAGAATTACCTGCAGTTATTATGCATACATGGAGTTAATGCATACGACCTTGCATGGAGTGTTGCATTCGACCTTTCATGGCCCGCTATGTATTTCCTATTGTACATCCCTAGGGATGTATTATTGATTTGGAAGGATAAATTTAATCCATGCACAGGAGGGCTATTCTCGAGGTACTAAGGGCCCCTCCATTGAATCGTGCACAATTAGCGAATGCGCCTTAGCTATTTTAGATTATATACCTAGAATTGTTGTGATGTACACTCATGAGCATCACAGCTACTTGATTATTATATTTTCAACCCTTAAATAAGGGTTATAATATCACTGGATTTTTGATATAAATGGTTTGGTTATCGTAAGGTAAAAACTCGTCCATGTTTATGTGCGACGTGGTCTTAGGAGATACCTTTTATTTCGAAAGGGTTTTCAAATATAGTAATCAATATGATTTGATTTAGGTTTTCTCACTGTAGTTTACCAGACTGATCTAGGCGTTATCTTCTTATAATGCTCGGGTCAGCACGTGCATATTTTTCAGATTTAGCTGGATTTTGGAGCTTTTAGGAGACAAGCTGGATTCTCAAAGACGTATTCACATATCTTATATTCTTCCACTGTTTTCTTCTTGATTTCTGTTTGTGTTTGTCAGCAACTGTAAGGATAAGATGTTATCACTGTCCAGGCTGAAAATAGGTTAGTATACTCGATGTTGTGTATAATAAAGATGATTTCTTTTTATGAAGATATTGTATATATTATATATCTTCTTGCCATGATGTGAGATTCTATTATGTCTTTTCTTTCATACCAGATGACCTGTCTTTCGGACACTTTAGTGATTAGCATACGAATACCGAGGATGTATTAAGTGTCATCTTCAGATGTAAGAAATGTAGATCGTTACATTGCATGTATATGAGTCTGGAAAATATTAGGTAGTAGTAGTTCATAAATTTAATAAATTGTATGGTGGTTCCAGATTAGTAGATTAAATAATTTATGCTAGTAAATGTAGATTAGAAGTCAACAAAATAAATTATTGGGATTTAAGTAGTATTTTTATTTATTGGAATGTGGGAGTTGCAATGCAAATTTCTACAAATGAATAAGTTCAAATTTATAAATAAAAGTGTATAGTTTGAAATAACAATAAATACGCTTAAAAGAAAGAGTTGTATAAAATAAGGATATTTATCATAATTTGTACTGTCTATTTCAATAACCATGAAAAGATAATTTCTTGTAATTCCAAACGTAATAGAAATTCCCTTTTTGGATAAGATATAGAAATTTATAATGTTAACCATTCTATTTGAGGACGATGCAATTCTAATACTTTAAAAGCAAAAGTCCCTAAGTATGAATTAAAATTTTGTAATAGTGATAACAAATAAATGTCCAACTGTTAATTAACATATGCAAAAAAGAAAAGTTGAAAATCAAATAATAAACGACAAAGGTAGGTAAGGTAATATGATAAACAAAGATGAGTTAAAGTTAAGTAAGAGATAAATGGTAAGTAAGTAATAAAATGAGTAAGTAATGAGGTTAGCAACCAAAAGTAGATAGTGAAAGATAAAAAGAAACGGTAAATAGATTAAATAGTAAAAAAGGGAAGTAAATGGTACAGGATATTTAAGTCTTTTAAGTTAAAAGGTAGTGGTAAATGATGCTAAATCTACATTATTGGAATAAGGAATAATGCAAGAAAAAGTAAAGGAATATTATTAACAATTGAACATTAGAGGCATAATAACTGAATAAGTATGAACATATACATACATACATGTATGTACGTATGTATATATAGCTTGAAGTATGCATTTATGATGGATGTGAATTAGTAAGTTAGCTGATAACTTAGATTAAATGAGAATGACATAGTTATTAAAATGTACTGGAATGTGAGGTTAGTAGTGTTACACAACAGAAGTCTGTCCACTACAAGGGGCTACCAGCAGTTGTGTATATATTATAATGATGTGGGACATATCCACGCAGGACCTGTTGAATTATATATGTTCGCATATAGATGAAAGAATACCCCGGTGGGGTCTGCTTCAATCTTTTAGGAGGAGTGTTGCCTTGATTGCATTAGGAAATCTAAATGGGATGGTGAGCAAGGCTCGGTGCTATGTTGGTGTGTTTGGTAGCATATTCTGGAGTAGGAACTGCACGTAGGCTGAGAACATCATCGGCATTGAGCGATCAGTGGAAAGACGAGGGTTACACCTAAACAGACTATACCTCCTACTAGTGTAGATCATGTTTAGGGCATACATCGCTACAGTTGTTTGCTAGTTTTTTTGTTAAGATTCAAGACTAGGTAACCCTTAATGGAGGTCTTTCAAAATGAGTAGGGTAGTCCGAGGAGCTGAGTCCTCCATAGTCCATGAAGTTGAGTCCATAATACGAATCAGACAAGTGAATCGACAAGGCGAGATAGAATACGGAAACTATTGTAATGCCGTTGTTAGGCAACATAGGAATTTCTTGGTATGCACGACGATAAGGACGTGATACTGCATTGATCATGGACCCTGACGAGATGCTGGGCTACAAGTACTACCGAGATAATATCTTGGTCCGAAAGGAGATTGTGGTAGTTACACACACATACATGTTTGTAATTATGGTATACTTCGAGTAAATGAGGCGTATTGTATGCGTATGTGGAGTCGAGAAGACTAACTAAAATAATAGGACATAACATGTAATGGAAGGTAATCGGCATAAACTAGTATTATATATAAATTTGTAATTTAATAGTCACTGGAACGTTGTTCTGTAACGACCCACCTTTATGGACGGTTTCAATCGATAATAAACCACACATGTCAATTCAAACGATTCAAAAGGATGGATTGTTAATAGGGTTAATTAAGAAGAATTAGAACAGAAGAAGAAACAAACACAGAATCTTACAGCGGAACGATAAAATATAATAATCAAATAAATAGTTCATGTCGCTATTTCTATTATACATTTGATTATATTCAACATAACATTGAGTTATATATACATCAGAGATAAATAAATAATGCAGCAGATAAAATGATGCAGGGATAATAATAGTAGTAGTATACCAAATCTTCGTTTTCGTCCTCCAAATAGATCTTCAATAAGCTGAAAAACTCAGGACTGACCCGAGCGTAATGAAAAGACAAAACACTCGAGTCAGGACTAAAATATCCATATGTAAGTCAAATCAATATCGCATATAACATGGGTGTAATGACGTCAGAGATGTTTATGGGATTTCACATCTATTATCCAGTGTATAACGTGCGTGCAATAACTCAGGAGATGTTATAGGATTTTCCATCTCTTAAGGATCCGTCAAAATATTTATTTATAGTAGAATACAGTACATATATAATGGCTAATCAATAAAATAAATATTAAAACACCGTTAAGGCTTTACATTGATCCTCCTTAACGCGTTTTTTAGCACTGTCGTACAGTTTGCATATAAAACACAGTTAAACGGTCGGCGGATAGGGATGTGCCATGATACGACAACACTAAACCAAAATCGTACGGGTCTCGTTTAGAGATAAAAGTATGACAAGGCACGTGAGGCAATGCCCAAGGTATGATACTACCAGTTTACCCTTGCAGGATGGTGGTAACGCATCATTGCCATGATCGTCCACCACGTCCAACACTCTTATAAAATCGAAGGGTGTGCACGAATCAATCACAATGTACATGATGGTAATTCGAAGAAGTGCGTCCGCTCGGGGTAGCTAGCCTACTTGGTCGATACGGCTCCTGTTTTAATTATTTCAAATTGGCACAAGTGCCAGGCTAATCCATCATCGTTCTCTTTCTTCAAATCCAATAAACGATGCCAAATCCAACCACTTCATTCTGGATCATCACTCCATGTCCACGGTTGTCAAAGTGGTTCGGGTATCGACAAAGAGTATGCCCATATCCGACTCCGGTCTCTTTTACAACCAAATGTCGTTTTACACACCGGTTGGTACTTTTACATTTCGAAAACAGTTCATACTTGATATCAAAATATCATATTCCCTTCAAAACCAAATCCATTTATCGCGACTTGAATTCCAAAGTTGTTTCGAATCCCAATTTGGGTTATATCTTCGTTTAACCCCATTCATATTTAAATCCATGATTTAAAATAAACATTTCACCCATGACCAATTTGAATTTTTCAAAAATAGTTTGAATAGTTTGAAAATAATTAAAATAGTTTAAATGGTTAGAATAATTTAGTATAAAATAGTTTAAATGGTTAAAATAGTTTAGTATAAAATAGTTTAAGTATCAAAACGGTTTATGTAACAAAATAATTTGGAAACCAAAATAATTTGTATATTTACGAGGATAACCTCTATATAGTTTTATATTAAATTATTTATTTGAAAATAGTTTCAAAGTCAAATGATCCAGTTATAACTTCCCAACTTAAATGAATTCCAGTTTCCATTCAATCGATTCAATTTCGATTTTAATTCAAATCAATCTCAACTTCGATTTTAAATTAATTCAATTCCACTTTCAAACCCAATTAATTCAACTTCAATCTATATCGGTTTCGAGCTCAATTTTCAAAGTATGTATTCAAAACACTTAAATCAAATTATCCTTCAATATTCAGTTTAAAATCCCAATCTTCAAATAAATTCAATTCCGAGCTCAATTTCGAAATGTCATTTTATATCACTTTCACTTAGTAAAATTCAAATTTCAAATAAAAGTTCAATATTTTTAAAACAAATCAATTTATGAAATTTAATCATATTTCAATTTTAACTCCAAAATCTCAACTTCAATTATTTAACTATTTCTTTTATCCAAAAATTTATTTCAGCATTTCGAACTCGTATTCGTGATTAATTCAAACTTTGTAAATTCAATTTTCATTTCTTTAAATTCAAAACCATTAAATAATTTCAAAACCAAACCTTTAAAATTATTTAATTTAACCAATCTGGTATTCGTATATAATTTTCTATCCTATGGCCAAGTGGTCAGTTATTACAATTTAATTTCGAGGGTGGATATATATTATTTCAATCCAAATCACAATGTCATGGGTATATATCGTTTCAACCTATTTATTAATTCATTCGAAATAATTCAATTTACAGTTTATATACTGTAAATAATATACAGGGTGGTAACAGGCCATATCAGAACAAATAAACTGAAAGTCCATATGATGGATCGTGTAGTGTATATATACAAGTATATGTGACCAACTATATGATGTAACTAATATAAAATTAATCTAGTAAAATATAAACTAAGCATACCAGGATTTTATACTGGTTCGGACCTCCCGTCCTACGTCCAGTCCCGAAGCTCCTCTTCGTAATTCGACTATCAAACACCCTCACTTCGTCCGAAGGAATAGGCTTGGTTACAAAAGCTTGTTCTTGTCAAGTGTGTGTTCTATAACATGAATATTGACTATTAAGTACAAATGCTTCCAAAATATATGTCTAGAGGATATTGATTGAAGAATTTTGTATATATGGAAGAGTGGAATACAAATGTATGATTGCTAGAGATCAAGAATATATCAAAGTAAAAGAGTAAAGAGCATAAGTAAGTAAGGTAAGGTCTTCTCTTGGATTCCTGATGCTATTTATAATGGTAGAGAGATTCCTTGAGTAGTTGCATCCATTAACAAGTGTTCTATGATCGCTTCTGATGGTGATGAAGAGTTGCAGCATAGAGAAGCAAAAGTGTCTTTTCAATTTTGGCAGTTGTAATTTAAATATCAATACCCGAGTTCAGTTTCAGACGTCTGGAATAAGTCTCAGATGTATGGTTCTATATTTTTTTGTATATAGTAGTTTTTAGACGTCTGAGTACATTAACCAGACGTCTGATTTTGTCTGGTTTGTGAACCAGAGGATTCAATCAGACGTCTGGCTAGTGCACCCAGACGTCTGATCTTGTGCATGTTGCTTTTCTTGTGTCTGTGTCATTGCTCTTTTGATTCTATCGACTTATGGCCTCTTGATACGTTCTTTGAGTCTTTTTCTTATCTCTTTACTGATGTTACTTTAGCAATTACCTATGAATAGAAATATATATGCATATTTGATTTCCATTGTATAGTTGTCGTCATCGAAACCATAGAATTGATTTTTTAACAATCTCCCCCTTTTTGATGATGACAACTATTCAATGTACTTATATATAAATTATAAATCTCCCCTGAATATGTGCTTATTCTTAATGTTTTTTAATTATACTTATATTTCTCCCCCTTTGTCATTATCAAAAAGAATTATAAATAATTTAACCAATCGTCAAACACAAAAGGAAAATTTCATTAATAATTCGAAAGTGATTGCATACACAGAGTTTGTCGATTTTACAAAAGTTGAAATCCCAAAACCATAAAATCTACGATTCCTAAAATCTATGATTCCTTTGGAGAAGCTTTATCTTGATCATCTTCCTTTGTTTCTTCTTTTTCAGAAATGCTAGCATTTGTAGGAGATGTTAAAGCTTTCTTGAGAGGTTCATCCTTAGAAAGTTTGGAATGTTTTGCAGGAGGAGAAGGTACTGGGGTTGGCCAATCTTCAGAAGGTGGTGTTGGACTGCGAACCCATTGTAGTACTTCTTTGAAAACCGATAAGATAGTCGAAAGAGATTCTTCAACTGTGGCTAGGCATGTAGCAAATGATGTTTTGAAGTTGTCAATCCACTTAGCCAAAAGTTTTTGATTTTGAGATAATATATGTTGATTTCTAAGGGTGAGATCTCGAACATATTCATTTGGATTTGTATCTGTTCGAGTCTCCATAATCTCATCCTGTCCTGGATAATCAAATGGAGCAGGAGGAGGTGGAGTTGCTTCTTGATGTTGTTCCTCCTCTTGAGATGGTTCGATGTGTGGTTGAGGTGGAGGCTCAGCTCGTCTAGAATGACGATTGTGCATCCAATCTTTGAAGGATATAAATTCTGGAGGACTCTCAGGTAGGTGCATAAGTGAGAAGAATTTGATGGAAGCATATTTTGGTGAGATTTCTTCGAAGGTCGATAGGTAGGACGGGATGTTATGTGCACGAAGAAGTCTCATAATATATGTTGGGTAAATAATCGATGGTCGGGATCGAGTCTAAAAATGTTTGAGCTCGTCAAAGATGAATTTGGCCCAATTCACCCTTGTTCCACTAAATAGAGCATATAGGGCTTTGTGCTCTAATTCGGTTATTTGCTCGTGGCTTCCCATACATGGAACGATGGTATTGATTATCATTCGAGTAAGGAGTCGAGCTTTTGGACGTAGATATTTAGAGGCAAACTTTGGCATTTCATCTTCCCAAATTTGATGTGTTATACTATTTCATGACTTAAAGCGCATATCGGGAATGTTGTATAAATCTTCGCCCGTGTCAGAGCATCATAGGGTTCTACCTATTATGCCAGGAGTTAGTCTAATCATGTTGCCACACACGCTAGACCAGAGCCAGTTATCTTCATCTTCAGTGTTCCACACTGAAGTGCTATCCAAATTCGCATAGAAAAGAAATATCGCCAATTGATCGATTTGGATGTCATTAGGAGTGAATGAAATCGAGGTTTCTAACCCGGCATTCTCACACATTTCATCCAAATCATACATTGGAAATTTAAGTAGATTATAGAATGGAACTGTGTGAAGCTTTTTCTTTTGTATAACTTCATACCTCTTGATTGAATGTGGTGCTCTATTCATCCATCTTTCTATTTGATCATCCGAGCAAACTTGAGGATCTAAAGATGATGTTGGTTGGTCTTGTTTTTATTCGAAAATCTTGGGATTCTTAGTTCGAGGAGGCGTTGTGATTTGCTTGCGTAAAGAGGAAGTTTTTGAGAGAAAAATCGTCACTAGGGGAATCGGAGCTTTGAAAATTTTGAGATGAAAGAAAAAATGACGTAAACTGGGCTAATTTAAAGAGTCGGTTGAATTTCAGGCGTCTAGAATCTAAATCAGATGTCTGATTTGCCCTAAATTGAGTACAGCCGATTAATTCAGACGTCAGTTTTTGGGTTAGACGTATGGTTTGATCGAAGTTGTAAAATTTGATAGGCAGACAGTCTTACCAGACGTCTGGGTTAAAAATTAGACGTCTAAAATAGGTCAATTTTGTAAAACTTAATGGCAAAGAACTAATTCAGACGTCTGGGTTGAATTTCAGACGTCTGAAATTTTTTGATTTTTATTTCGAGGAGATAGAGCAAATTTTCAGGCGTCTGGGGGTATATCAGACGTCTGACATATGCACATTGTTTAAAAATTAGACGTACATCAGAGTATCAGACGTACATCAGAGTATCAGACGTCTAAGGTCCATATCCAGACGTCTGAAATAGGCACTTTTTCTAAAAATAGCCTAAAATTTGATGGTTTTGCTTATTTTTCGATTATCTATTTTATGAATAAAAAATATTATTATTTGTGTGAAATAACAAATAAACATAGATACATACAATAACAAATATAATTTATTTAGAAGGCGATGGAGTTTTATGATCTCCCGACTTGTTATCCTTCCATGGTTTAAGTGGAGACCATATATTTCCATGTTCGTGAGTTCTCGGGGAGCCAGAAAATTGTCTTGGTGAAGGGTCCGAAAGAGTACGATATGAAGACGAGGGATCCAAAGAACTACAAGATTTTAGAAGTGGTTCATGGACATCTTTCTTCCTTGACGTACAAAATTTCATCACTACTTGCTCCAAAAAGCTTAGCCGTCGTGCTGTAACTTTTTGTTCAAAATATAGTTCTGGTTGTAGATCTATCTATTGTTTCTGATAGTGGTGAATTTCATCAATTTTCTCCTTTGTGTTAGGAGAAACAAACAGAGATCTTTTGGTCTTCTTGCTATCGGGGGTAAATCCCGTGTGATATGAGGACCACCTATACGTCGGTTCCTGCTTTGGTGTAGGTGTAGGAAGCCGTTGTGGTGTATCAGCCGAGCTATCCATCGTAGGTGACGAGATGGATATATAAGAGTTCTCATAAGACATGGCTATATTTTGTTTCTTGAAGAGAATATGAATTGTGTGTATATAGTTTTTCTTGTTGTATAACTGTTCATACAAAAGTTGAAAAAATTATTTATAGAAAAACTAACTATCAAAAAAAACTAAAGGTTCGGAAATTATTAATTATAATTTGTGGATAGTAAAATAAATGACTAATCATAGCCTAAATGAAACAATGATTTTTTAAGGGAGAAGATCATGAAGTGAGCAAATCTCTAAATTCCGTCGGAGTTTAATAGAATTTTGTTCATTTAGTGGTTTTGTAAAGATGTCTGTTATTTGATTTTCGGTATTTACGTATTCTAATGAAATAGTTCCTTTTTCAACATTGTCTCATAAAAAATGATGTCGTGTATCTATATGCTTAGTTCGTGAATGATTGACAGGGTTTTTTGATAAGTTTATAGCACTTGTGTTATCACAATATATTGGAGATTTGTTGATAATTTTGCCAAAATCCGTAAGTGTATGTTGCATGTATATCACTTGTGCATACCCTAGAACTACGGAGATATATTCGGCTTTGCAAGTAGATAAAGAAACACAATTTTGCTTTTTGCTAAACCATGAAACTAATGATTGTCCGATAAAGTGACATGTTCCACTAGTACTCTTACAATCTGTTCTACATCCACCGAAATCCGCATCGTTATATGAAACAAGTTCAAACGATGATCCTTTAGGGTAAAACAAACCATAATCTCTAGTACTAGATAGATAACATAAAATAAATTTAACAGCTCTTAGATGAGGTTCTTTTGGTTTTGCTTGAAATCGAGCACAAAGACATACACTCATCATAATATTGGGTCGACTAGCCGTCAAATAAAGTAAAGAACCAATCATGCTACGATATAATTTTTCATCAAAATCTTTTCTGTTATCATCCTTTTCTAAGTGAACAGTGGTACTCATTGGTGTTGGTTTGCGTGAAGTTTTATCCATTTCAAAACGACATAATAGATCAATACAATATTTTTCTTGATAAATAAAAATTTCATTTTCAAGTTGTTTTATTTGTAACCCTAAGAAGAAATTTAATTCTCCCATATGTGACATTTCAAATTCATTTTTAACAATATTTGAAAATTGATTACATAGATTTTCGTTGGTTGAACCAAAAATGATATCATCAACATAAATTTGTACCACAAAAATATCATTATTTTCTCTTTTAATGAATAAAGTTGTATCTATTTTGCCTATTTGAAAACCAGATGTAATTAAATGATTTTTAAGACGTTCGTACCATGCTCGTGGAGCTTGTTTTAATCCATATAATGCTTTGTGTAATTTAAAAACATGATCGGAATATTTTTGGTGAGCAAATAATGGGGGTTGTTCTACACATACACTTTCTTTAATAAAACCATTTAAAAATGCACTTTTGACATCCATTTGAAATATTTAAAATTGTGATGAGTTGCAAAGGCGAGCAATGTTTGAATGGCCTCTAATCTAGCTACCGGAGAAAATGTTTCATCATAATCAATACATTCTTCTTTATTATAGCCTTGAGCAACTAAACGTGCTTTATTTCTAACAATATTTCCATTCTCGTCTGCTTTGTTTTTAAATACCCATTTTGTTCCTATAACCGATTGTTCTTCAGGTCTTGGTACTAATTCCCAAACATTATTACGTTCAAATTGATTTAATTCTTCTTGCATAGCGATTATCCAAAAATTATCATTTGAAGCTTCTTTATAAATTTTGGTTCAAAATTTGACACGAATGTTATATGGCTTATTTGATTAAGTTGATTTCTAGTTACTCTAGAATTGAGATATCCAATGATATTATCTTTCGGATGATTCTTAAGAATTCTAGAGGATGATATCAAAGTGTTATTTTGCACATTTGTTTCATTATTAATAGAATTTGTTAGTGGAATAATTTATTCTTCATCATTAGTATGATGATTAAAAAGATTCTCGTCGAACGAAACATGTAAACTTTCTTCAATGGTATTATTTCGTTTATTAAAAATTCTATATGCTTTGCTACGATCCGAATATCCAACAAAGATACCTTCATCGGCCTTCGGGTCAAATTTTCCTAAGTTATCTTTTGTATTTAATATAAAACATTTTGAACCAGAAGTTTTGAAATATGATACTTTAGGTTTTCTTCCAAAAAATATTTCAAAACAAGTTTGTTTAGTCATAGGACGTATAGTTACTCGATTCAACACATAACAAGCTGTAGCAATAGCTTCAGCCCAAAAGTGTTTTGGTAGACCACTACTATTTAATAATGTTCGTGCATATTCTTGTAACGTTTGTTTTTTCTTTCTACGACAACATTTTGTTGAGGTGTGCGAGGAAAAGAAAAATTATGACTTATTCCTTTCTTATTGCAAAAATTAGTAAAAAGATCGTTTTCGAATTCTCCTCCGTGATCACTTCGAATATTTTTAATTTTCAAGTCCATTTGTGTTTTAATTCTTTTACCAAATATCTTAAACATACCAAAAGTATTGCTTTCATGTTTTAAAAACAAAGTCCATGTATATCTCGAAAAATCATCAATTATTTCAAAAACATATTTGTGTTGGACCAAATAAATCTAAATGTAATAATTCTAATGGTTGTTTTGTAGAAATATTATTTTTAGATTTAAAATAGCTTTTCTTTAGTTTTCCAACTTGACAATCGTCACATAAATTTTCTACTTTGTAATTTATTTTAGGTAGACCTCTAACTAGCTCATATTTTGCCAATTTATTAATATTTTTAAAATTGATATGACAAAATCGTTTATGCCATAACCATGGATCACCATGTTTGGCGGTTAAACATAAATTTGAATTTTTATTTATATTCATGTTTAATACATAAATATTTTTGTTTCTAAAACCTTCAAATGCAAGTTGTTTGTTATTACCAAAAATATTACATCTATCTTTTTCGAAATTTATTTGAAAACCGTTATCGCATAATTGACTAATACTTAGTAGGTTGTGTTTTAGATTTTCTACTAATAAAACATTTGAAATAATAGGAGAATTAGAAATACCAGAGTTGATGACTTCTCCATTGCCCATGACATATCCTTTTGAGTTATCTTTAAAGGTTACCGTTCCACCATCGATGTATGTTATACTTGATAACATTTTTGAATTTCCGGTCATATGCTTGGAACATCCGCTATCTAGTATCCATTTCTCCTTATTTTTTATTTTGGGTACCTGCAAAATAAAAGATGTTTTAATTGGTATATTTTGTTAGGGTCCTAATTGTTAGGCGAAGGTAGCCATACCCAAGATGGTTTGGAACCGTTATAAATATAATTTTTATTATAGACTGCATTCTCTAAGAAATTATTAATATATTTTTGTCTAATCAAATTATTATTTGTCTTAGGAATCCAAATTTTCATATTTTTGGTATTCATATTAGACATAGGTAATCTTTTAGTTTTTTTATAACTAAAATTTTTAGCATCATTTCCTTTTTGTTTAAAAGTACTTTTAAATCCTATTCCATTTCTATTGTCAGATGGTTTTGAAGTTTTGATAAGATTTTCCAAATCTTATTTTCCTTGTTAAATTTTGACACATTATTTGTAACTTTATCTAATTTTTCTTTTAATTCTAAATTTTCAATTTTCAATAATCCAATATTGCTTTTCAAATTGACACTTTCTTTTAACAAATTATCCTTTACTATTTTAGTGTTTTCAAAATCAATAGCAATAGCCTCACTTTCTATCAAATTATTTTTAATTTTCGCTTGAGATAATTCTAGTTCTTCTTCTAAAATAATTTTTTCATCTTTTAACATTCCTACTTCAAGTTCTAATCTATTTATTTTGACTATATATTCTTTGTTCAATTTTTTAATTTGTCTAAATTTATCATCTAGTTCCATGCTAAGTTCTAATAATTCGTCATAGCTAAGTTCCGGACATATCTCATCAGTTTGTGCCATAGAACACACATTAGCTTGTTCTCCGCCACTATCACTATCACTTTCAGATGATGGAGAATCCGAGTCATCCCATGTTACTTTGAAAGCCTTCTTCTTTTTGAATTTTTCAAATTTGTTTTTCTTTTTATCATTATTGAGTTTAGGGCAATCCTTCTTCATATGTCTGTATTGATCACATTCATAGCACTTGATTTGAGATAGGTTTGTTGTTTTGGACTTCCCTTCTTTTTGGAATTTGGTCATCTTTCTAAATTTCTTGAATTTGTTATAATTTTTGGCAATGAAGACTATCTCTTCTTCATCTAAATCAGAGTCATCATTTTTTGTTGTTGGGACTGCTATGTTCTTCTTCTCCGAATTTAGTTCTTTTCGTGCCTACAAATTAGCTTCATAGGACATTAAATTTCCTATCAACTCTTCAACTTTGAGAGTAGAGAGACCTTAGCTTCTTCAATAGCTAATACCTTCCTTTCTCAATCCGATGTTAAAGAGTTGAGTATTCAAGAAACTAAATCGAAATCAGTAAACTTAACTCCTAATGTCATAAGATCATGTTGAATAGTTTGAAATCTAGAACACATGTCAACAATAGTTTCATTTTGATTCATTTTGAATGACGAGAATTGGTTTTGCAAACTTGAAATCTTAGTTTGTTTGACCTTTATTGTACCTTCGTGTGTAATTTGTAAGGTACGCCAAATGTCAAATGCAGTTGCGCATAACATGACACGTGAAAATTCATTTTTATCTAGAGAGCAAAATAAAACGTTCATGGCTTTAGTATTGTTTGATGCTAAGGTCTTTTGTGCATCGGTCCATGTGTTCATAGCAGTAGTAGGTGCTTCATATTTATCTTATGTGGCTGACCAAATTTCTAGACCATTAGCTTCCATAAAAGTTCTCATACGTGTTGACCAATATGCATAGTTAGAGCCATTAAAAAGTGGGGGTCGTGCTGTGGATTGTCCTTCTAGAAAAATACTTGCCATATTAAAGTGATTCAAAAACGTGTTACTGTTCTTTGATCAACCTTGCTCTGATACCAATTGAAAGTCTATATGATGGATCGTGTAGTGTATATATGCAAGTATATGTGACTAACTATATGATGTAACTAATATAAATGAATCTAGTAAAATATAAACTAAGCACACCAGGATTTTATACTGGTTCGGACCTCCCATCCTACGTCCAGTCCCGAAGCTCCTATTCGGAACTCGACTATCAAACACCCTCACTTGGCCTGGAGGAATAGGCTTGGTTACAAAAGCCTGTTCTTGTCAAGTGTGTGTTCTATAACACAAATATTGACTATTAAGTACAAATGCTTCCAATACATAGATCTAGAGGATATTGATTGAAGAATTATGTATATATGGAAGAGTGGAATACAAATGTATGATTGCTAGAGATCAAGAATATATCAAAGTAAAAGAGTAAAGAGCACAAGTAAGTAAGGTAAGTTCTTCTCTTGGATTCTTGATGCTACTTATAATGGTAGAGAGATTCCTTGAGTAGTTGCATCCATTAACAATTGTTTTATGATCGCTTCTGATGGTGATGAAGAGTTGCAGCGTAGAGAAGCGAAAGTGTCTTTTCAATTGTGGCAGTTGTAATTTAAATATCAATACCCGAGTTCAGTTTCAAACGTCTGGAATAAGTCTCAGACGTCTGGCTCTATATATTTTTTGTGTATAGTAGCTTTTCAGACGTCTGAGTACATTAACCAGACGTCTGATTCTGTATGGTTTATGAACCATAGGATTCAATCAGACGTCTGGCTAGTGCACCCAGACGTCTGATCTTGTGAAAGTTGATTTTCTTGTGTCGGTGTCATTGCTCTTCTGATTCTATCGACTTGTAGCCTCTTGATACGTTCTTTGAGTCTTGTTCTTGTCTCTTTAGTGATGTTACTTTAGCAATTACCTATGAACAGAAATATATATGCATATTCGATTTCCATTGTATAGTTGTCATCATCGAAACCATAGAATTGATTTCCTAATAATAACATCCAAATCATTCAAAACATCAACCAATAGCATCCATCGCCATCGATCTTCCAAACAGTCAATGTAATTCACAGCAATTTCATAGTTGTCAATTTCAGGTAATTTACTGAAAATTGAATCCCGATTTCAAGTTGACTGTCAAATTTAATTTTTTACAGTTAATTTAGTAACAATCTAGATGACAATTTAAATTTATCAAACAACGGCCAATAAAAATCATATCACTTCATAATACCAAATTTAACTAGCATAAAAATATTTTAGTACGTTGTGAGCGTTATAAAACGCTCACCGTGAGTTTTCAATTTTAACTCAAATCGAATGACGTTCGATTTAACCTAAAATTTTAACGAGCTCCAAACATTTCCGGATCTGCACTACAGCGTATATCTTGTCGCTGCGATTCCAACATCGCTAGTTTCGTTCGATTCCGACCTCGTACGCATAAGATTTGAATTGTTAAAGTTTGTATATATATTAATATAATCTAAACCAAATTTTCTTCAATTTTTGTTACCAAAAAAAATCGTGGTCGTTCGTTCAAAATCAAGGCCGCGAGCAATATCTTCTCCATTGTGACTTCTAGGTGCTAAGGAACCCATGGCCGCCACTCTAAGTCAAATTGCAGCGCCTCCTTCGTCGAGCTTTGCGATGATCCAACGCCGCCACTACGCAGCCTACCTCCACGCACCTCGCATGGCCAGAACGGCGACGAGCTCGGCCTCCCCTAGGCGTCGTAAACCATGCATGAACATTCACCCTTCCATCACGATTTGCCAACAACCCAAAGCCTTGCTTCCGATCACCACCATTGGATGTCTCGAGCTCGGAGAGCTCTACATCTTTCATGTTGGAGATTCTCATATAGATGCGTGGATTGAGAGATAACCGAGGGAGAAGATGATAGGTTTTCAACCATTGAAGGCTAAACTGGCAACGGCTTAGAAATAGAATGAGGGTTTACTGTGCACCCTATATATATGCTTATTTATTTTATATTATTATATTTTTCTTTCAAAAATTAAAAGCTTTTTCAAACGAGCTCTAAACAAAATGTGCCGCTTGGCGTTTATAAAGTTTTACCCCAATTCCGAACGTAATGAAATATGTTCCAGGGCCTAGTTCGATCGTGTGTGGAAGATATCTTTTTGAATCGAATTAAAATATTAAATTTTCGATATTAATTTCAACGTGTTTCTATCCCGTACAACCAAATGATAACTCCATACACTACGAAATTTGAAATCCAATAATAACACACTATTACGGATCCAAAGGAACTAGTTTCGTTGAAATCCGAAACTGTGCCCCGGAAGGCTATTTTAATTCAACGATTAAATCGACGATTTTTCAAAATTTACATAATTGCTTAAAATTTCAATTTCAAAAGCTTATTAACTCAATAGTAAATCATATAGAATTTATATTCATATTGGAAACCGTTCGAATCATATTAAATCAAAATTTGATTATTCACGTTATTTTCATATATTAAATTTCAATATAAAATTAATATATAAAATTCACATTTTAACATATCGAATGTTAATTCCATTCAGATGCCCAGTGTTACATTTCTAACTCCAATGGAACCTTAATTCACCTTAGAAATCTTATGAAGTCCATAATTAAATTATCCAAACAATTTTCAATATTAAATTAAACAACTTAATTAGTCAATATTAAACAAATTTCAATATTTGATTTCACTTAAATTTTTATCAACCATTGTTTGCATTATTTCCATCTATTAAGTACACATTTATTATTTAATCTAACTATTAATTGTAAACACAACCCAATACATAGCATTATCTTTCAATACTCGTCGTTGCTAAAATCTTCGAATTAGTTTTTTTCCCTAAATCCTATTCGAGTTCATATCCAATAATTTATATTCAAAATCATTAATTTTTTTATTTTTAATCATTTTCATTTAATAATTATATTAAATTCCATAATTCAAAATGGTTAAAAATACGGGTCCTTACATTCTCCCTCACTCAAGACTTTTCGTCCTCGAAAAGGAAATAAGTAGAGAATTTTACATTTGATATATTTTATTCTAAATTATCAAATTATAAACAATAAAAATTTAATTTATAAAAACCATTACTACGTTTCTACTAAGCTACTCCAATCGACTTATGGGATTACAATTTTAGTTATAAAAACAAGTTATAAAATTTTAAAACTTCAAAATTTTCCTAACATCCGGATTTACGAAAATTTTTGACAGCGTCTCCTTTGCATGGCTCAATCGGCACAACTACCAAAAGCCTCTACGGGCTCCAAACCAACAAAAGAAACCAAAATCCAAGTGGCTCAATAAAAAATAATCACCAAATCTAATGACAAAATAAATATGTACCTTTTTGTCGGGACATCCAAATTTTCCTTGATTTTAAATACCTGCATCTTATTTACCAATGATATCCAATCATATAATTACAATCATTTTATATTTCACATTGTCAATTTCCACTATTTTCTTTACTTAAACCTGTACGAAGTACATATATTTTTGTATGCAGTATCAAGTCTGATAGCTCACTCAATCACATAATTTCACTTTCAAACTAGTATGTTCACACGACTCTCTAGTACGAACTCAGATTTGGTTCCTTAATCGAAAATCATTATTCTCCTTGCATAGCCATACACTATGATAGAGAATTCTAGAATCAAATCAAAATCCATATCCAGGGTTCACCGTCGGGAATCGAGTGAAAATTCCTAAATCGGATAGATATAAATTATCTCGAAATTTTGTGTTCGAATCTGAATCAAATTATTATGCGAACAAAATAATATACGTATCACTTACGTATTAACTTTCAATAGATTTCTATCTAATTTATATATATTAAATTATTATTTTGCTTACTTTCATTACACTTCCAATCAATTTTTCACAATCCCTTATTCCTATCCCTTACTTACTTAGTATTTATTGCTTCACACATCATATTCTTTAATATTATCATTTCTTAACCATCATTCCATAGAATTTTCTTACTTAAGTTCATTTTAAACATTCTATATAATTTAATTAAATTCAATTTCCTTTTTCAATTGATTCTTAGCTATACCAAATTCCTTTGTTTAATTTACTTCATTTTCATAATTTCAGTTAATAACGGATTTATTTGTGAAACATTTTATTAATCATCACTTTAGTTCATAACCATTCTATAAAAGTCATATATAAGAAGTTGGACTTTATCTAAGTTTATAATTATCTCAATGTCATAAATTCAATTTCACAATTTCTTTTCAAATTTATTTAGAAACTATTTGTATTTGTAAATACTTTTAAACAATACTAATATTATTTTCGAAACCTTGAAAACCTTTTCAGAAACACCGAAATTTAAAATTTTCAAATTCTCATCTTTATATCCATTTTACTTGCAATTTATATTTTATAAATCACACTTATACAATTTCATTTTCTTATAATCATATAATAGTTAATAGTTTAGGAATATTGACTAATCAATCAATAAACGATAATGGTCAATATTATCATTCCTAAAAACCAATTTATTTAACTACCTAGATTTCAGAAAACCATTCTTTTATCCATATAAATATAATCCTAGGTAAAATTATTTCATTTATCAAACTTCAAAACAATATTGTGTTGGTTTGCCTTTTTCAAGTGTTTTGGAATCCCAATCGATATAGTGGCATCCCACATACCGATCTGAACCCAAAATTCAGAACTGGCAATTCAAACAACACAATATAATGTTTTTTATCCAACACTAACTAATACGCTCTTTCAAATAGATACACTCAAACAGACTCATTCTAGGATGCTACTAACCCTATCTATAATGAGTCAAACCCCACAATGCTAAGGTTATCGCTAAACCAAAGCTCTGATATGAACTGTAATGACCCAACTTTATGGACAGTTTAAATCGACAATAAACCAAACATGTCAACTCAAACCATTCAAAATGGTGGATTGTTAATGGGGTAAATTATAAAGAATTAGAACAGAAGAAGAAACAAACAAAAAATCTCGCAGCGGAACGACAAAATATAATAATCAAATAAATAGTTCATGTAGTTATTTCTATTATGCATTTGATTATATTCAACATAACATTCATCAGAGTTATATATATACATCATAGATAAATGAATAATGCAGTAGACAACATGATGCAGGGATAATAATAGTACTATACCAAATCTTCGTCTTCGTCCTCCAAAATAGATCTTCAATAAGCTGAAAAACTCAGGACTGGACTAAACGTAATGAAAAGACAAAACACTCGAGTCAGGACTAAAATATCCTTATGTAAGTCAAATCAATATCGCATATAATATGGGTGTAACGGCGTCAAAGATGTTTATGGGATTTCACATCTCCTATCCTGTGTATAACGTGTGTGCAATAACTCAAGATATGTTACGGGATTTTCCATCTCTTAAGGATCCGTCAAAATATTTGTTTGTAGTAGAATACGGTATATATATAATGTCTAATCGGTAAAATAAATATTAAAATAGAGTTAAGGCTTTACATTGATCCTCGTTAACGCGTTTTTAAGCATTGTCGTACAGTTTGCATATAAAATACCAGTTAAACCGTCGGTGGATAGGGATGCGTCGTGATACGATAGCACTAAACCAAAATCGTATGGGTCTCGTTTAGGGATAAACGTATGACAAGGCACGCGAGGAAATCCCCAAGGTAGGATACTAACAGTTTGCCCTTCCCGACTGGTGATAACGCATCATAGCCATGATCGCCCACCATGTCCAGCACTCCCATAAAATCAAAGGGCACGCTCCAATCAATCACAATGTAAACGATGGTAATTCAAAGAAGTACGTCCGCTCAGGGTAGCTAGCCCACTTGGCCAGTACGGCTCCTGTTTTAGTCATTTCAAATTGGCACAAGTGCCAGGCTAATCCATCGTCGTTCTCTTTCTTCAAATCCAGCAAATGACGCCAAATCCAACCACATTGTTCTGGATCATCACTTCATGTATACAGTTGTCAAAGTGGTTCCAGTATCGATAAAAAGTATGCCCATATCTGGCTTCGGTCTCTATAACAACCAAACGTCGTTTTACACACCGGTTGGTGTTTTACATTTCAAAAATAGTTCATACTTGATATCAAATATCATATTCGCTTCAAAATCAAATCCATTTCGAAGTCGTCACATTTACCCAAAGTATACTATTTCAATTCAAAATCATTTTCGCCTAAATATCGCGACTTGGATTCCAAAATTATTTTGAATCCCAATTTGGGTTATAACTTCATTTAACCCCATTTGTATTTAAATCCATGATTCAAAATAAACATTTCACCCCTAACCAGTTTGAAATTTTGAAAAATAGTTTGAATAGTTTCAAAATAGTTTAAATAGTTAAAATAATTTAAATGGTTAGAATAGTTTAGCATAAAATAGTTTAAATGTTTAAAATAGTTTAATATAAAATAGTTTAAGTATTAAAATGGGTTATATAACAAAATAATTTGTATATTTATGAGGATAGCCTTTAAATAGTTTTGTATTAAATTATTTTGTTTGAAAATAGCTTCAAAGTCAAACTGGTCCAGTTCTAACTTCCCAAATCAAATCAATTCCAATTTCCATTCAATCAATTCAATTTCTATGTTAATTCAAATCAATTTCAACTTCGATTTCAAATTAATTCAATCCCACTCTCAAACCCAATTAATTCAATTTCAACTTCAATCTGTGTCGGTTTCGACCTCGATTTTCAAAGTATCGATTCAAAATATTTAAATTAAATTATCCTTCAATATTCAGTTTAAAATCCCAATCTTCAGATAAATTCAACTCCGAGCTCAATTTCGAAATGACATTTTATATCACTTTCACTTAGTAATATTCATAGTTCGAATAAAAATTCAACCTTTTTAAAACAAATCAATTTATGAAATTTAACCATCGATTTTAAATCCAAAATCTCAACTTCTATTATTTAACAATTTCTTTTATCCAAAAATTTATTTCAACATTTCAAACTTGTATTGGTGATTAATTCAAACTTCATAAGTTCAATTTTCATTTCTTTAAATTCAAAACCATTAAATAATTTCAAAACCAAACCTTTAGAATTATTTACTTCAACCAATCCGGTGTTCATATATAATTTTCTACCATATGGCCAAGTGATCAGTTATTTCAATTTAATTTTGGGGGATGGATATATATCATTTCAATCCAAATCACAATGTCATAGGTATATATCATTTCAACCTATTTCTTAATTCATTCGAAATAATTTAATTTACAGTTTATATACTGTAAATAATATCCAGGGTGATAACAGGCCATATCAGAACAAATAAACATCCAAATCACCCAAAATATCAACTTATAGCATCCATCGCCATCAATCATCCAAATAGTCAATGTAATTCACAGCAATTTCATAGTTGTCAATTTCAGGTAATTTACTGAAAATTAAATCCCAAATTTCAAGTTGACTGTCAAATTTAATTTTTTACGGTTAATTCAGTAACAATCTAGATTAGGATTTAAAGTTGCCAAAAAACGACCGATAAAAATCATATCACTTCATAATACCAAATTTAACTAGCACAAAAATATTTTAGAACGTTGTGAGTGTTATAAAACGCTCACCTTGAGTTTTCAATTTTAAATCAAATCGAACGACGTTCGATTTGACCTAAAATTTTCACGAGCTCCAAACATCTCTTGATCTGCACTACAGCGTACATCTCGTCGCTGTGATTCCAGCGTCGCCAGTTTCGTCCGATTCCCACCTCGTGCGCATGAGTTATGAATTGTTAAAGTTTGTACATATATATATATATATATATATATATATATATATATAATTTAAACCAAATTTTCTTTTATTTTTATTACCAAAAAAATCGCGGCCGTTCATTCACTACAACAAACAGGCTTTTTATAGCGTTTAAAAACTGCTATTAAAACTTTCTATAGCGTTTCTATAAATGCCATATATCAACATGTTGTAATAAGTCTGAGAGATACAATAGCGTTTCAAAATTGCCATGGAAAATGGACTTTTAATAACGTTTTTGTTGCCATCTTAGACAGGTCGTACTGGTACAACTACTTTTCTATAGCGTTTGAAGCTTGCTGTAGAAAATCTTTTATGACGCATCTGAAACACTATTAAAAAATTATAAAAATTTCTTTTCATGGCCTAGTTAAAACGCTATAAAAAGTATAAAAGCTTTAAAAAACATTCCATTCATATCCCAGTTAAAACGCTATAAAAAGTTTTCATAGCCTACTTGAAATGCCATAAAAAGTTTATAAGTATAAAAAAAAATTCTTTTCATAGCCTAATTAAAACGCTATAAAAAAGTTAAAGGTTATAATGATTATTCTTTTCATAGCTTAGTTAAAACATTATAAAAAAAATTCCATGGCATTTTTGTTGCCATATAAATTCAAGCTTACAATTTTCGGTTACCAAGCTTATTTCAACTAATATATTATAATAATTTAAAAAACCGCACTTATCACATTATAACGTGCGTAATCAAATGGAGTCATAAGCCAAACTACAAAATATATATATATATCCATAATATTTCATACACAGAGTATTAAACATATAAATATTTGTGACAAAAAGTAACAATACATACAACTGTAGCTAATCAAAATGATACATATTAAAAACAAGAGTGCGACATCATGTAGCTAACCAAAATGATACATACACAAAATGATCGAATTGAAGGAGAAAGAGTGTGACATCATGTAGCAACGTCAAAAGCATCATACAACACCTATCAAAAAGAAACACATATGTGTATATGTTAGTCATAAATGATAAGAAACTTTATGAATCAATGTTAAGGGGTAGCTGGTGTTTCTCTATAATGCAGTGCATGGGAAAAAAGAAAACCCAACTGCACTCGTTTTGATTTGCTTGCTTAATTTTTTTCTTCATAGATTAAATTCAACTAGAACCATACTTGACAGACCCTAGCCCATGCAATACTCCACTACTGTTTTGTGTTTTCATATGGTTTGTTAGTACTATTGTCATGTAATACTGTCAAAGGCAAGTAATTCCTGACTTACATATTGCACATGTAGATACATTTGTAGATACTTTACTAGGAATGTTGATCTCATAATTTTTTGTCTGAATGTTTCTTTTCTTATTTTGCATGTTTCAGTGTTGGACATAGTCATGTTGCATATTTGTTTTATATTTTTAGGCTGGAACTATTTTATTTCCCTTAAACAAAAGGATAGTAACTTACATCCTAATAAACTCCTCGAAAAATACATTGAACTCTAGTAGACATAAACTTCTTATACTTACCATTGAGATTTCTAACTGTCTTATTAGATAATTTTTGTCTAAATTTTTGAAGTCCAAGCATATACAAATATTTGAATTGGATTTCATTTTTTCATGATTTAGTGTGCAAAGCATAACCCATAAATTTTCGATCCTTTCGAAACATAGCATGCATTCAAGACATGCAATACTGCGCTTATTTTTCTCTTTACTCTAGTTGTTCTCAAGGAATCTTCTGTATACTATTATATCTATACGGATTAAATAATTATCGAGATATTCTTACCTAATTTACGTTAATTAATAATATTGTGGATGTAAAGAGATCTACTGATTAGACATCTTACCTAATTCTAAATAAGTAGTGGTAGACTGTTGCTTAATTAACATTGATTTCTAAAGCTGGAGCTAATGACATTTTCAAACGAAACAAGATTCTTAGAAATGAGTACAATGCCCCTTAATAACTTCAGTTAGAGGCAACAGACCATGTGATTTCACGTGACTAGTTGCCCAAATTGGACCTAATTTAGCTCAAAATAACGCATAGGGTCCGCAGTCATTTATATGGTACTAACGTTTCCATTTTTGGTTAAAAATGTATGTTGCGACCGTAACATTATGAATATGGTATCAATTTGTATTGAAATTTTGGGTGGAGTTGAACAACTTGGCGATTGTATCTGCCTAAATTTAGCAAAGATATGAGGCTATGAGTTGCACAACTGGTAAAGATATATAATTATTAGAAAAAATATGGTTTTAGGAAAACAGGGAGAGAAAAAAATCCAGGCATGTTTTCAAATAAAAAACACAATCTTCAAAATACAGTGTTAAAAAATGGTAAATACTAAAACAAATGTTATATCAACTGTGTACATGAATGTCAAATGTACTCTAGTAGACACAAATTCAACTCTGCAGCATAGGTTAACATCAAGTGTACCTTTAAATTCAGGGATGTGTGTTTTCCTCAATGGTAAGATATGCCACTCATGCTGACTTCACAATTCCAGCATCTCTTTGCCTACGTTAATCAACTAATCGGTATTAACATCTGTGTAAGCATTTTATGTTTAAGTATTTTACAGTTTTTATAAAATTTCATACCAAATATGTGCCTTCCACCATCATTTACACTGACTATCAATTTCCTTTGCCTGAAGAAAAATTAGACATATATATTATTTTAAACATAAAACAGTTTATTCAAAGAAAACTGAAATAACAAGTTATATATACATTATAGTTGAAAACCAGTGCAAGTGAATATATACTAAACTAACAGTTTTTTATTATATAATTTCATGTACAATGTTTATTCTCTTTAATCGTTATTATTTACTGTAACATGCAGCGAATTATAGCTGAAATGGAATTACTGTAAGAAAAAAATTATTGTCTGAAGCTAAAGCTCAAATTTATAGTTTAAAAGAAGCTAAAATTCCATGTTGTAATTTGTAGTTCTTTTCTTTTATTTCTTGAATTGTTATCATTCAGTGTAACTATTTGAGAGCTTCTTTTTTAAAGTTAAGAAACATTAAACTGAATTAGTTTAACAATCATCCAAGAGGCTGATGCTTTGATTCAAATGGTTACCTTGCTAACATTATCCAAAATCATTTAGCTATCGAGAAGGTTTTATCAAAATCGGATAGTGCTAAATTTAATTAAGAAAAAATGTTTAGCTATGTATTTATTAAGAAAATATTTATCCTTCTCTAAGAAACTGAAGTGTATTTATTAAGGAAAACAAAATATGTTTTATCTTTTCATGAAAATATTAAAAACGGAGAATTTTCAATATTTTTCTTTGTAATATACGTTATCAACTGTAATACGATAGAGCGACTTTGTCTGCATTTTTTAGTTTTGTGATATTTCCATTTCAGTTCTGAAACTAATTTAACTACGGTGATGAATATATATTAATTTAAGACGGTATTCAACTTCTTTGTATTTATTTTGTTCAACGTCATTGCCGCCCTTGAAGGCTGGAGATTAATGAGATTCTTCATCATGGTTCGGTTTACTGATTTATACAACTGCAAAAGCTAAGGTTGACATTCCACACTCAAATGAATAATATGTAAGCAATGAATTGTGTAAGAAAAGTGAAAGCGGTTTGCAAAGGTAATTCATTTTTTGAAACTCTAATCCTTTTAGAATGCTTCTTTACGATTCATTGAGTTATACTTCAACTGTTTAATTTCAACTAAAGTTTTCTAGTTCGAGTTACTATGCTTAGGTTTTAATTTTTATTGTGCTCATTTTTAATGTTGATTATGATGTTGATGGGTTATAGTACTATTTTCAGAGGATGAAATAATTTTATCTGAAGTACTATAAGATCTGAACATATGAATTGTGGATTAGACAAAGAGCACATGTTCATTTTTTATTTAGTAGCTAAATTTAGTGCTTCCTTAGTTTGTGAACTTGCATAAGATAAGTTCTATAAGAAGAAGCTAAAAATGATTAAAAAAAACTACGAACCCGTATCCATTAAATCTGATATAGATAAAGCACTGATGGGTTTTTAAACTACATGGTTTTCCTTTTGTTCTTCACACTCCTGTATTGTCCTGAATTTCTGTTGTCACTGTAGTGCAAAGGTGCAACCAAGAGAGTCAATTGTCACAAGTTTGACAAAAAGAAGCAAATGATATGTAACTCAGGGAATAGAGTAATAAATTTAGTAGCAAATGTATAAAAATTAATCTTACTAATCATCAATAACATGGAATCAAGTAGCAACTATCAATTATCTAGAAGTTCATATCATATATAAAAATGTTTATAATCTAAGAATACAAATAATATCTTCTGAATAAGTCTCCACTTACAACCTACCCTACCCCACCCCCTAGATATATAGCCCAAAAACAGCAAGTTTACACTAATTTAGTCTTAGATCTTTATAGGAGAGATGCTGGATAAACAAAGAAAAAAAGGTATGTTGACTGTAAAGTAAGCATGAGTGAATTTATAGTCAAAACGATTCATAAACCATATATCGTAAATAATATGATATTAGTGGAACTAATATAAAGCTACTGGCAGTAATCTTTTAACAACCTACACTAATTCATTACAGTGTTGTACCTATGAAGTCATGCTATTAATTATTTTCAAGCTAAAAAAAGGCATGAGTATCTCTTGCCGGTAACCATATGATAAACTAAACAACTAGAACATAAATTCAAATACAACATTTCTTTTCCTCATAAATATTAGGCAATATATGCTACCACCTTTTGCCTAACTATTATCCGAGCAATGCAATCTATATATTCAAAATAAAATAGTTGTTTCAACTAAAAAAATCCACTACAACAAAACAGTCTTTTTACAACGGGCAATGCTCGTTGTAATATGGTTTTCGCAACGGGCATGTGCCCGTTGTAATAGGCCTCGTTGTAATAGATCCACCATATTTTACAATGGGCAAAGCATGTTGTAAAAACTGTTGTAGTATACCTTTTTACAACGGCCATAACCCGTTGCAATAGACTAACCATACTAATTTCATAGCCTATTTCACAACATGTATTGACCGTTGTAAAATACATATTTAACATGTGTTGACCGTTGTAAAAATCTTATATAACAACGTGCAGTGACCGTTGTAAGAAGCTCATACAACAACGCATATTGCCCGTTGCAAAATAAATGCAAATTTTAAAAAAAATTACAGCAGCATCCATGCAATACATCCATATTAATACTAAATATTGTCGTAAAATAATTAAAATCACATACGAAAAGACTAAAAGCTAGAGTCAAAGAATTCTAACACTCCAAAAAATTAGATAAGTTTACATGCCAAATACATAAAGCATTAACACATAACAGTCCACTACAAATATCATGTTCTAAGTACAATTATACTATACCACAGAGATGAAGTCTTTATGCCACGCGACGATTGATCCAACGGCCTCTTTGATAGTCTACATCTCTGAATTTGGCCTAAATAAAAAGGCGTCTGGTTCCACCGCTAAATTAACCCATACTTTCCAAGCATTTGCTCCAAACTTTACAAAATGTACTTCTAGACGAGTCTGCAAAGTGTTGATGGAATTTCGAAGAATAGAGGACATAGATAAACATAATTCAACTACATTACAATCAAGCTTAACAAAATAATTTCTGTGAAACAAGTGAAGTTAATAGAGTTTGCCGTTAATAATTTCTGTATTAGCTCAAATGTTCATCATAGTACTTAATAATTTATATAAATTGAACATCACCTTGTAATCATCATGCTTCTCAAAGAACATTTTCCATAAGAAGGAGCGGAAAGAAGCGAACCCAGTTCCAGTTGCGAGTTGGTAATTATCATAAATTTCAAATGATTAAGGTTCGATAATTATCATAGAATAACACTGATAATATTTCAGTAAATGATGAAAAATCTTGTAATAGCAAATAATTTACCATAATAATAGTGGCATTTGGGTCTTTTGGCATCGGCATTTCTTTCCCAACTGGTCCTGTGATTTTCACATCATTCCCAGGCCTCAAATCACCTGCAACACATAAGTCATTCAAACTGTTTCAAACAATAAAAAAAATCAACAGTGAAAATTTAATTCAAAAATAATTAAATTTCTCACATAGGAAATTTGAGCACACACCCATAACTATCACTCCTTGATCATTGGTTAGACCAGTCTCTTAACACATAGGGATACCTGCATAAAACATTACAGTGCTTCAATATTCAAGTAATGGGTCTTACTGCATATATTTTTCTTCTTTGCATCACCTTGTCATTCATTAATTTTTTTTATTTTAGTGAATAGTGAAACATCGCGAAGAAATATTTATCCGCAATAAAAACATAACACAAAATAACTTTGAAATTCTAGAACGTAAATCACTAGAAAGCTAGAAAGAAGTGTCATTAATAAAGCTCACTGTTTTGGAATCACCAAAATCTCCAAGAGCACTGCTTGCTATTGAATACAATCTTAGTTTATGAGTCTTTCCATTCTTATCAACCCCATCAGCAATCACACCAATTGACTGACCTTCTCTGTAAGGAATTTTCCCTCAGAATCAAGATCAAAATGTTAATTTAAATAACATACACACAAATCAAATAAAACATATTAAAAAAAGACATTTTAGATAACACATAAGTAATACAAAACATGTAAATGCCATCATGCTTTGAATCAAGTACCCTCGATGCTGAAAACCATGTGATATGTTTCTCCATGAGCACCATCTCCAGTAATCTTAGTGTTAAGCAAGCATTTACTGATATATGGCTCTTTAGGTTTGTATATGTTAGTGACAACTCCTTCGTCGTTCTTTTTCGATTTAAGTAACCCATCAATGTAGCGATCTAAGCATATAATAACTTGTGAATGACTCAAGGTATGATGCATTACAATGCCGATGTCCTATAGAATTATAAACAGTACAATATGAAGTACCCATCACACAATTCTTGAGATAATGAAGCTTCCCAAGCAATCTGTTGCATTGTTTTACTAGTAACATGATCTAAAGCTATGTAATCAAATCAATATAAGTGAAATAATAAAAATTATTAGATTTTCTTACCTTGTTGTTTTTAGGATCAGCGATACCACCACCACCTTATCGCGCTTCAGCTGAGTAAGGAGAAATACAGTAGCAGCAAAGGTTTTTATCCACTACCACAAAGCAACCGCGAGCTTTGTTCAAGCAAATAGCTGACAATTCAATGACTTGATTCTTAATAATGTGAACCTTCAACTCAATCCAACAACCTTGAAAAAAAACCATTAAAAAGCCTATAAAAACCCAATACAGTCAATTTTGAGCCTCCACCTGAGTTTCAATCCTTCCGTTGCCAGGTCACGACACCTTGCCTTTCGTACTGCCTTACATTGCGCGTCTCTAGGAGTTGTTGTCCACAACGCCATAGCCGCGTCTCTAATTTTTTTGACTCCTGAGAATTAGGACTTGGGATTTGAGATTTGGGATTTGGGATCTGCCTCTTTGCACTCGTTTGATTTAGGATTTAGGATTGGGAAGAAAGAAATGGGAAATGGGACAAGGTTAGACAGTAGGTGGGGAGAAAAAGAATGGGCTGAAGAGGCCAAAATTTCAAGGTTGGAGCCAAAATTAAAAGAATGAACGCCAAATTTGAGAGATGGAGCCAGGATTTTTACTAGTAAAAATAAAGATAAAAATTATTTGTCAAAGAGGATATCATTAAAAAATTATCTAAATACATATCTACAACATAATGTTTTTATTTTTCTAATTTTGAAATTATTTTAACTTTTTTGAATTTTTTTTAAAATTTGGACGTTTTATTAAATTTGAATTTTTACGTTTTATTTTGAATATTATCAAAATTTCAAATTTCAAATTTTAAATTTTGTGAATATTTATAAATTTATTTTGGAAAATTTCAAAATTATAAATTTTTTGGAATATTAAATGTTAAATATAACTAGTATTAGAATTATTAAATAACAAATAATAAATATGACTTCTTAATTATTAAAGATTACTTACTAGTCATTAATTATTAAAAATAAATTATTAAATAGTAAATATTTTTTTATTACTTCTTAGGTATTTAATAGTAATTATTATTTTTAATTATTAAATAATAAATATTAATTATTAAATGACAATTATTAATTATTAATAGTATTTAATATTTATTATTAATTATTTAATAGTAATTATTAGTTATCAATTATAATTACAAAATATTAAATATTTGTTAAATATATTTATTAATTATAATTTAAAAATACAAAATACTAATGTTAATTCTTAATTATTAATATTTCTTATTAATTATGAATTATTGGATATTTATCTTAATTATTAATTTTTTAATAATCATTATTAATTAATAAATATTTAAATTAACTATTAAATACTAAATATCAATTTATAATTATTAAATTTTATTATTAATTATTAAATATCACTCTTAATTATTATATAATTATTAATTATTTAATAGTAATTATTAATAAATAATGATTAAAAATTAATTATTAAGTATTAAATATTGCTTCTTAATTATTTAATGTTACTTATTTGTTAATAATTATTAAGTATTAATCTTAAATATTAACCTTGATTATTAATCTTAATTATCAATTATTAAACATTAGTCTTAATTATTAATTATAATTAATTATGAAAATTGGCATCTGTTAGCAGTAGAAAATAGTTGTAATAGGCATCTAATACCATAGGCAAATAGTGATGAAAACTAGAATCTAGTACAATGGAGCGAAAACCGTTGTAATAGGACTATATTACAACGGGCCGAAACCCGTTGTAACATAACTTTATTACAACGGGCTGAAACCATTGTAATAAATCTGAAAACTGATATCTATTAAAATGGGTCAAAAACTGTTGTAATGGGACCATATACAACGGGCATGCTGAAAATGGTGTAATAGGTGTCCTGGATGATGAAAAGTTGCACAATTACAACGGGCTTAAGAAAACTGTTGTAAATGGTTTCTATTACAACAGTTGTTTATGGCCCGTTGTAAAATAGACATTGTAAAAGGGCATTTTTGTAGTTGTTTTTTATTTAACAAAAATTATTTAATATTAGTTATTATTTATTTAATAGTAATTATTAATTAGTAAATATTTGAAAATTTATATTAACTATTATATGAATTTCTTAAATTACTTTCTAAATATTAAATATTACTTTTGAATCATTAAACATTAATTATTTAAAATTATTTATTAATTATTTAAAATTAATTGTTAATTATTAATTGTTACTACTTACTTTTAATTTAATATTAATTATTTAAAGTTAGTGATTATGTATATATTACCTATTATTAATTATTAAATATTTAATATAGTTATCTATTATTAAATTTTTAATATTAAGTATTAAAAACTAATGCTATTTATTGATTATTAATTATTAAGTATTGATAATTAATTCTTAATTATTTAATAGCAATTATTTAATATTAATTATTAGTGATTTAATGGAAATTATTTAATAGTAATTATTAATTATGAAATATTAAATATTAAATATTGGCGGGCGTTAGAAACTTCCCGAAAAATGGTTTCATCAAACGTGAGCAGATGATTAACGTAAAATTGGCATCGGTTAAAACGGGCATTTTATGACCGTTGTAAAATTGGCACCTATTACAACGAGCATTTTTAGCCCATTGTAAAATTGACATCTATTACAACAGGCATGAATGGACCATTGTAATAGCATTCTATTACAACGTGCAGTCATTACCCGTTGTGAAAAGGGCATTGTATAGGGCATCTATTACAATGGTCCTAAATGGACCGTTGTAATAGCCTTCTATTACAACGGGCAACTAGTGCCCGTTGTAAAATAGGTGTTGTAATATGGTATTTCTGTTGTAGTGATCTCACCTTTTTCCTCGGAACACTGTTAGCAAATGTAAGTAATTCTTTTTGATAGCTAAGTAGAATGATTTAAGATCATTGATGCGTAATCCTTTAGTAAAACGAGAAATTTACTATATATAATAAGTACTAAATATAAGCCATAAATCTTTTCATATGTCTTTGAGGATAGTGCTTTTGCCAGCACCCTTGCCTCCATCCATTAGTAATGGACATGACTCTTATCACATTGTGTTGTGGATCCATTATATCATTTGTATGTGAATACTACTATGGTCCTAATTCTATCGCCTCCATCATTTTTTTGCTACTAAAGATGAATTTTCTTGTACTGGAATATCGGTTATGTGTTTATGAAACCATGCCAAGATATTGAGATCCAAATTTTTTGTGCTTTGTACACAAAATAATGTTGGTGAAACAAACTATCTTTAAATACTATGTTTTTCTCTGTGCCGTACCTGCAATATGTTATTTATTCTCTTGACGGAGTTGAAGAGATTTAGCGATAGCAAAGCCACAGTACGTGACAGCAGCACTAACAATTCACGTAGATACCCAGCATCTCCCCTATTGGATGAAGTCCATTTGGCAGTGTTCTTTTAAATGTTTTCAGATGCCTTTGAATTTGAACCGGAGGTTTGTTCGAGTCTGTATAATAGAAATATGCACAAGTTAATGATATAAACAAAGAACTTTCTTTATCTCTTCATCTACTAAAGAATCATTTACAAGCTTTTGGTTTTATGTAAAAACTAGAAAGGAAATTTCGTAATGCAAATTTACAAGCTTAATTAGCCTAGAAAATATTTCTTATTAAATATAATTTAATTTAGCTTTCTTACAAAAAGCTAAGATTTTATCATCCATATTTTAAACTCATTTTTGTTACTAAAAGATCAATGTTTATTTTTTTATATAATGATGTATAAAATCAGTGCAAAATGATAAATACTTTCATCATTTTTTATTTTTCATTTTGTATATTGTTAATAAAAAAATAATGTTATACAAAAAGATTAATCATTTGTCGTTTTATATAGAAGCATTTATTATTCTATGAACTATTATAAAGGTAAAAATAAGATTATTGCACAGTGATTTCACTGTTATATAGAGAAAGATAAATGATTAATCATTTTAATGGAACTACATATTTAATGATATAATCTAAGTTTATTAAGAAATCAGTTAAATAGAGATGCATTTATTTATATTTTATGATTTTATAAAACAGGGGATTTAAAACAGAATCAACTCAATGTGCAGTAGCACAAAGCTCTACAACTTACAAAGCACTGACCTATTCAACACAACACGTACATAACCCCACATCAAGCTAATATGAAGCTGTAAGCACAGTCAAGAAAGTTAATAATGAACTTGTGAAGGTGCTTATGGATCCATTATTAAATCATTATAAAAGCTTATAAGCTCAGTAAAGAGATATAACTAAAGATAAGGTAGTTAATCAATCAAACGTTATATAAACATGTTTGCATACCCAACGGGTATTTAGCACTAGCGATTTTTTACTTCAAAGTTCAAATATCAAGTGGATTGTAATTGGAGAAATTTAAACATTGCACGTTCAGAAATTTAAATGGTGCACATGACTCCAAGGGATTATTTGTTCAAGGGTTTATTGCTTCATTACTCCAAAATGATAATACTTGAATGTGGGTAATTTGACTCACATCATTGCACGGTTATCAATAATCACCCAAACATTGAGCAGCATTCATACTATGGTAAAAGAGGAAATTATCAAAAAAATCCCAAGCATGTGGTAATGGCATTCAAAAACTGAATATTGTTCACTTAGTTACTTGAGTAGCATGCCAGATACTGAGCCTTGGATATGATCAGAGATATAAGTAGATGACAGATAGTATTCACCACAACCTGCTTGTAACTACACACTATCCATTGATCTTTTTATTTGACAGCCCAATAACTCCTTGGATATTTATTTATTCTTAAGCCATAATATACGATCTTATTTATTACTTAGAGAACTAGTACAAAAAAAGATGATCAGTAGTGATCCTATGAAGCTAGTAAATAAACATAACTCTTTATAAAGTTATTATTTTTATTTTTGTTTACAGGTATAACCAGCAACACAAAGTCTGGTTGTGCACAGAATATCTTATTGATGGGAAACCAAAGAATTATAATGCTATAGATTCTACTACAGGTTACACAAGCCATGTACCGGCTTGGCTAAAGATATACTACATGTGCTTCATTAGCGTTCCCTATCTAATACCATAGAAAATAAAAAAACCATGAGTTATAGCCTGGATACAGGTTTTTTCACTTCATCCATTGAACTTAAAGACTCACTAAAATGTGCATGATAGAGAATTCTTCTCAAGTGAGGAGGGTTACTCAACAATGCGTTTCTTAATTGCTTAGTTTATTTGCCTACGTCACTTGGTATCCTATTATGTTACCACTATGACTACTTCTAACGGTAGCTTGGTAAATCTATCTAGTCATCCACCCTACCCTACTCAGCTAATAATGTCACTGCATTTACTCTTGTACGAACTTAATTTTTTATCAAAAGGATAATATTACAATGCTAACATGGTTAGACTATATATATTACAGAAATGATAATTCAAACTTTGCAGTGAGCCAGACTATGACTCCTCGCTGCTCATCATATTATGCATCACATTTCACCATGTATATGTGACCTAATACAAAGATGAATTAAAATAGTAATTATACAGAGGCTAAACATGTATATATGTAAACTAGTCATGCATTAGATGATACAAGGTGTAGACATTGAGTTTAAAAACTCAAATGAACAATTTATATAAAAAAGACTTTCTGCTTGACAGGATATAAAAGTTAGAAACCTAGACAAAGGAACATTGAATTGTCTAGGTTGAAAAGTAAGTGTACAATCACAACTTCACTCATGTTTCATTTTTCTTCTTATTATTATAATATGCACCAAACCTTACCTAAATACAAGGTGTATGTGTACAAGGTGTATGAAGCTTGCTCGTAGTATGTGTGTTTTCTATGAAGTGAATTTAGCCACTAGTTTTATATGCCTAGTCTAGATTTGTAGTAGATCCCTAGATAACATATGTTTGGTGATGTCCATTTGACTCTTTATTTATCAAGGAAATGCATTTATTCTCCACATATAATACTCAAAATCTACCTATATACAATAACCAAATATATAGAATAAATTGAAAGTTGTGATGACTAAACCAGGTTGTAGCAATAGAAATAAATCAATACAAGTGCATTAAAACACAGAGCAGTATATTACATCGTTGGTGAATGAAATTAAGCCCCAGGATCAGCGATACTTAACATACATATATGTACCTTCATTGCCCCAGATATCTTACAACTTACATCTCAAATATGTGCAGGCAATTGTGCACTATGAACATCTAAGTGATTAAAATTAAATTGCTAAAAACTCTTCTTAACCTAATCTTAAATGACTTAATTCAATAAAAATTAAGTGCATAAAACAATTCATACTACAAACCTAGACTAAAATAGATATCTTCCCAGATCAATGATAATAAAAGCCAAACTCAAGTGATTACGTTATAAAGTCACATCACAAGAAGAATAGAGTTGGGGCTTGCAAACCTAAGCATTCTAAACAAAACAACAGATCAGAAGACAAAAAATTATATTATATACTTATCTAACATCGAATTATATCAGTCTTATCTACTATATTATGGAAAAACATATGAATATAACAAGATGTTATAAAGGCCTAATTGATGTTTACAGAAAATCAATCTTGATGAATCTTACAACAAATCATACAAACAAATCTGCCAAATTAAAGTTCAGTTAAGCTAGAAATGAATTTGAACTAAAGGAACAATTCACGTTAAGAAAAAAATCGACAACACAGTTCAAATCTTCTTGATAAACAATCAGCGAGGGTTACTTCAGAAGACTCACCTATGTGTGATGTTGTGAAGCGCCAGGCTGACTGATGAGGTGCTCGAAGGAAGGCATGCTGAGGTGACCTCACCAGCCTTGTTGTGCCTAAGCCTCTGAAGGAAAGAGAATGCAAAGATGAAACCCTAGGCCAAAAAGGAGTAAAAGATGAAGACGTTAGAGGCAAAGGGATCAGGTTACTTTTCTCAGGGATTTTCATTGTTTGATGATTCTGCCTAGAAATTGAATGGTGGGAGAGAATGAAATAAACTAGAAAAAGAGCGACCGTTGAAATATTTTATGATCCCACCTATTAAATTGGAAGATAGAACATCTATAGCATGCGCGTATTTAATTTTTCGTTTTAAACCGAGTATTGACTGCAAGAACGTTCGCACGTTGTCTTTTAATGTCATTAATGACAAACTTTCTTGTAGTGGTTCAAAATCAAGGCCGCGAGCAATCTCTTCTGCATAGCGACTTCCAGGTGCGAAGGACCCACGGCCGCCACTCTAAGCCAAATTGCAGCGCCTCCTTCGTCGAGCTTTGCGAAGATCCAACGCCGCCACTACGCAGCCTACCTCCACGTGCCCCCCAAGGCCAGAACGACAACGAGCTCGACCTCCCCTTAGGCGTCGTAAACCATGCGTGAACATTTTCCCTTCCATCGCGATTTTCCAACAACCCAAAGCCTTGCTTCCGTTCACCACCATTGGATGTCTCGAGCTCGGAGAGCTCTACACCTTTCATGTTGGAGATTTCTTGTATAGATGCATGGATTGAGAGATAACTGAGGGAGAAGCTGATAGGTTTTCGGCCATTGCAGGCTAAATTGGCGGCGGCTTAGAAAAAGAACGAGGGTTTACTATGCACCCTACATACATACATACATACATACACACACACACACACACACACACACACACACACACACACACACACACACACATATATATATATATATATATATATATATGCTTATTTATTTTATATTATTATATTTTTCTTTCAAAATTTACAAGCTTTTTCAAACGAGCTCCAAACGAAACATGTTGCCTGGCGTTTATAATGTTCTACCCCTATTCTGAACACAACGGAATATGTTCCAGGGCCTAATTCGATCGTATGTGGAAGATAGCTTTTTGAATCGAATTAAAATATTAAATTTTCGATATTAGTTTCAACGTGTTTCTATCCCGTACGACCAAACGATAACTCCAAACGCTACGAAATTTGAAATCCAATAATAACACACTATTACGGATCCAAAGGAACTAGTTTCGTTGAAATCCAAGACTGTGCCCTGGAAGGCTATTTTGACTCGTCGATTAAATCGACAACTTTTTTCAAAATTTACAGAATTGCTTAAAATTTCAATTTTAAAAGCTTACTAACTCAATTATAAATCATATAGAATTTATATTCATATTGGAAACCAATTCGATTCATATTAAATCAAAATTTGATTATTCACACTATTTTCATATATTAAATTTCATTATTAAATTAATATATAAAATTCACATTTTAACTTATCAAATTTTAATTCCATTCACATGTCCAGTATTACATTTCTAACTCCAATGGAATCTTAATTCACCTTAGAAATCTTATTAAGTCCATAATTAAATTATCCAAACAATTTTCAATATTAAATTAAACAATTTAATTAGTCAATATTAAACAAATTTCAATATTTGATTTCATTTAAATTTTTGTCAACCATCATTTGCTTTATTTCCATCTACTAAGTACACATTTATTATTTAATCTAACTATTGATTGTAAACACAATTGTTACATAAATCTTCGAATTAGTTTTTTTCCTAAATCCTATTCAAATTCATATCCAATAATTTATATTCAAAATCATTATAAAAAAAAAATTAATCATTTTTATTTAATAATTACATTAAATTCGATAATTTAAAATGGTTAAAAATACGGGTCATTGCATGTTCTGACTCCCTCCTTATTACAATCCACGAGCTAGCTTTAGAGAGACAGGTATTGGTGCAAGGCAGGAGCAGTGGAAGGACATATTTTCTTATGCATGCTCGATACTAACAAGGACACTTGACCTCAGAAGTGTCAACCTTGGTTAGTAACTATATGTTTTATTATACTTTGTTATTTCATTGTGATTTTATATCAATAGTGCTCTAATGTGCATTTATTTATTTGCGGGATACCAAACCAAGGTTTATAATTTGGTGGACTTGGGTTTTCGATTTAGCGAAAATTCAAGCTCATTGGGGTGCGGGTTGTCACATATATGGTCAAACCACTCTAAATCTTACATCATTTATCTTTCTTGCATTGTAGCTCATAACCCCTCATTTTACATTTATTAAATATGACATTAGTTAATTACCTTTTCTAATACACATTTCTAATAATATTTTCGAGGTTGCTAGAAATCTAATCGGTAGACACCAATAACATATCCTTTTGAATTATCTCCTAAATTCAAAGTTCCACCATTTTCATATATAATATCGCTCGGCATGGATTTCTCATCATATGCCTTGAATATTCATTATCCAATACCCGTTTATTCTTCTTAATATCCACTGCCTTATTAGGTACTTCAAAAATAAAAAAATATGCACATTGATGTCCTATTTTATTTTGGGGTCCATGAAATTAAGTTTTGGGAAACCAAATTCATGTATAGTTTGTCTTGTACAAAATTATTTTTTAGATAAATGAATTTTATCAGTAAAATTTTCTGTATGTTCATTTTTTATTACTACCAAATTTCTAAGAACCAATATATTGATAATTTTTCAAGGGTTTTCAATTTTAATTTATGGCTTTAGGTTGAACTTGGTAGCCTTAACAATTGTAATACTTAGAGAACTATTTTTCTTTGGTCAAGGCTTTAAGGTGTATCCAAGTCGTTTTTTATTATGTAAAGACTTTGATAAAGATAATAAGTTTTCTATGTTTTCTTTACCCTTGTTAAATCCATAACATCTGATTTCACTTTATTAATGTCCATAGTGCGATTAAGAATAATATTGTAAAAGTGTAACTAATACAAATTATCTTAGATTTCATTGAAATATTCTTTGTTTTTAAGGATTCATTTTCACTTTCAATGTAGTTTCAGATCCTTTTCGTTATTAGCTTCATTGCATCTTTTAGCCTCATCTTTGAGACATTGTTTCTTCAGTTGGCATCTCATTGAATATTTTTAATATATACATTTCTACTAAACTGTTTTTACATTCTAAATATTTTATAACATTTATACATATCATTTAAAAAATTCATAATTTCTTCATTAGAATCTCATACATGGTCATCATTTTCCATAAAGTACACATTGGCATTTTCTGTTTCTACTCGCTATCAATTGATGATGTGTCTAAATAAAGCTATGTAGCATTGAAAGCCCCCTTATATGCTTACTGAATTGTTGGTTTTTGAATAGTACTTTAATTTCGCGAGAGTAGGACGATCCCTTCCCAAATGACCGGTTTTGTCACATTCGAAGCACTTGACAATATTTTCATTTTGGGAATTATTTGCTAGTTATCGGTTTTTCAATATTTGTTCACTTTCTTATATTTCAAGAATTTCTTGAAATTCGTAGTCATGAAAATGATTTCTACATTGTCATTTGAATCATGATTTTCATTTGTAACACAGAATGCTGGTGATTTTTTTCCTCATTTGCATTACTTTCTTTTCTTGCCTATAGTTGCACTTCATAGGACATAAGAGTTCCAATCAATTATTCTATTTTCACAGTACCAATATCATTTGCTTCTTTTGTGGTCAAGGTCATTTGATCTCATTTACTAGAAAGTGAATTTAAAATATTTCTGACTTTATCCTCTTCAGAAAAACTTTTTTGAGACACTAGTGCATGTAAGATATCATAAAATCTAGCACGCGTATCAAATATCTACTTATTTTATTTTATTTTGAAATTTTGAAACTGATTAGTCAACATTGATATTTTGGTCTGTTTAACTTTACTAATTCATTCATGTATAACTTGTAGGGTCCTCCAAATTTCATATGCGTTTTTGTAGAACGATTCTCCTAAATTTATTGTTATACAATGCAAAGAATAAAATACCCATATCTTTTAAATTGTTGAGCGCTTGTGTTTTTTTTATCTTTAGTTGTCCATTGTGCTTGTGTCTTTTCTTCTATAATCTGTTTGGTGCTCAATGTATTCGGTTTGTATTATATTCTAGATATCAAACCCATGTGACTGTAAATATATTTCCATTCTATAAGATCAATAAGCATAATTACTACCGTTAAAAAGTGGTGGTCTAGAGATAGATTGACCATTTATGAAAGTGTTTATCGATGCTACTGGTCATTTACCAAAATTCAAATTATGAGTCAAGGACCATTACCTCAAACGGTAAGATTTCTAAATTGTTGTTCTAGAAATCATGCGCTCGATCCTCCAAGACATCAAAATGAGGGCTCTACTTAAATTATCACTCTTGTTATAAAAATAATTCAAATTATGAATATTTGAAAACTGTGTTCTCTGTTACCAAATGTGGGTTATGAAATATACCCAAACACTTACGCGGAATGGATCTTAAAGCCACTAGAAATTTTTATACTACTTTGGTTGTCCAGTTTTGCACTTTCTGTACGGAATTTCACAATCGCTCCTTATTTTCTACGAGTGGCAAAAACACATTTATAATCTTATAACTCTTTATGGTCTTAAGATACACATTTCCTCGGACTCTACAAGATGACAAGAACGTATTTTCTTTACAGTTGTAGAGTTTGCATCTTTAATACAGAATGTTGTGGTTACGGTACAATGGTTCTATAGACCTTCAATGATGATATATCTTTGAAATTGATGAGGAATATGATGAGACCACAGAGGATGATTAGGAATTCAAATACAAACTCTCTGATTTTTATGATTTGCAAATTTTTGAAGGATATGAATCAGTGTGAATTTAAAAAAGTGGATGCATAATGTAGAATTTTCCTCATAGAAGCATAGGAATATAAGCGTAATAGGGAGTTGGAAGTCCCAAAATAGAAGATGAAAGAATATGTCTACCGATGAGAAGTTGAGGCAAGAATCCTTTAGTTTGAATTTAAAAAACGTATATCTGTTGCTATGTGGACATAGTTGGTAGACATTCATGATATGATTTTGGTATTCTTTCCGTAAAATACGAATGGAAAATTTTATGCTTTATAACTCAAAATGTATGTTTACATGAAAATGAAATTGAGTTAAATGAAAGAATTTCAAAAAATAGTGCTATTGAATCTTTAACAGAAATTCTAAAACTCGACGGAATTACATAAAACTTCTTGTATATTTATCATAGAAACATTCACGCTTAATCTGTCTCGTCAACTCGAAACATATCTTTCAATTTGCTTGCTTACATTCTTTACATTTGTCTTTTGTTTACCTGGCTTTATTTATTATCTTGTTTACCACTGCATGACATCGTCATGGTATATCAAAAAAATAAGCAATGTAATAAAAATTAGTATTAATATATTTATTAATAGTTGAAATAACTTTAGTGTCACGTCTTTTTTGGTACCAACGTGAACTACTAAAAATTCCCCTTACAAATATTATTAAATATTAATATCATTGAAAAATATGATCTAACAAGTAAGTTTCCTTTACCAATTCAAAATGCCCTTCTGCAGATATTATCGAATTCTTAATATCACTAAAAATTAGGATCTAACAAATAATAATTATTTTTCAAAATCATTTTTTATTATTTAATAACAGAAATAAAAATTAAAACTAATAAAAAATTAAATTCGCTCTTTAGTAATTAATAATAGAAATATAAATTCAAACTAAAAAAAAAACTAGATGTTGCAATTTACAAAGAAAAATTAAAATTAACTGCATATCATTTCAATGTAAAAATATGGTTAAATATCCATACGGATCATATTTTTAATAATCGTTGCAATAACTTTGATGTCACACTTTTTTAGTATCAACGTGAACTATCAAAAATGCTCATTACAAATATCACTAAATATTAATATTACTTCAGAATAAGATCTAACATATAAATTTTCTTTACCAATTCAAAACACCCATCTACGGATATTATCGAAATCTTAGTATCACTTAAATATATGATTTAACAAATAATTTTTTTCAAAGTCGTTTTTTATTAATTAATAACAAAAATAAAAATTAAAACTAATAAAAAAATTAAATTCATTTTTTAGTAATTAATTAATAATAGAAATTAATATTTAAGTTAAAAAAATAGATGTTGCAATTTTGACATAAAAATGTATTATATTTTCTCGAAAGAGTTAAACATAAACTACTTGTAAAAACACAATTCATGCACTAACTGCATGCTATAATCACACGCGAAACGCGTACGATAACGCTCGAATGTATAGATATAATCAAAATAATACAACAGACTCAAAGTTGGAATTAGGCCCATTACAGTTTTGAAAATGAATGAATTAGAATTCTTAGAATCAAAACGGGCACAAATGAACATCAACGTTCAAAAAGTTCACACAAGCAAACAAGCACCAATGTAACAAAACAAACTTTGACTTATCTTTGGACGCTTAATAAAGCCATAAAATTAATCAGAAACCACATCGCAAGTCCAACACGTGCCGAAATCAATGCAAGCACCAAAAAACAAACACCCTCTGTAGAAACATTGAAATAACCGACTTGTTTTTCAAGCATCAAATGTAATACTCTTGATCGACCCATAACAAAATACTCTTTTTGCGGTAGAAGTGCAAAAACAAAGTAAAGAAAACTACACCAAAATTAACAAGTACCACAATAAACAAAAGCCATCATCCAAGAAAAGTTTAAGCAGCAAAATCCTACAGCCATACAACCATATTCGCTTGAAGTGATGATTTCAATAACAATGAAGTTTGAAGCATAAATTAATCGCCCTTCTTTCTGAAGGAACAGCCCTCAGTGAGACGGGCACGACCTCCAGTAGGCTGGCAAAGCACTGTCTGGCAGTTCCCACACACAACCACCGTCTGTGAATGGCTGAATACAGTCGTTCTGCATCAAATATAAACATATATATGCATATTAGGACACTTGGTAAAAATAATTTCGTCTTTTACAATAATTTCATCTTTTATAAGTTGCAACTTAGGACAACTTTCAAGTAGTTACACAACAGAAGCTGTTTCAAACAACTTAGAACAACAATTTTTGTACATCAAAATTATATCAATATTGCTGAAGCCATAAAAATAATTGATAAATTTCCCCGTTTTGACATGCAAAGGGATTGTTAATCTGGAAACATGAGATGTCAGTTGACATGAAAAGGTAGCAAAATAAACTGATATTCATTACAAACAATGAACCCAGCTCAATCACATTTATCGAAACCTAGTATGATGTAAAATGAATCTAGATTTAATACTATTATATGCCTTCGGTTATACGTACCTTATATATACTTGAATACGATACCGACAAATTTCCCCGATCGACATTCAATTTTAAAATGCATATCATACTCAAAAGACATATTGCGAAATACCAATTTTTGCTGTGTCATATTTTAAAATTAATTGCCGACACGGTGATATTAATCAGTATAACATTCAAGTATAGGCAAGGATCGGCTACCTGTCTCATTTTTGCTACACCACAAATCTCCCTTGATTTCAACCACGTGTTCCTTATTAAATTATATATACATATATCTTTCGTGAAGTGGCAAGAGACAGAAATATATTATTCAATATGGAACATAGGTTAAAATCAGGGAATTCAAGATGTAGCAAAATAAGGTGTGCCCAATCCTAACCCTTCAAGTATGTATACAGTGAAATAACAAATTTCGTTTCTAAAGAACCAAACTGGCCCCCCGCACAATGTGCACGATTAACGGTTGTCTTTTTGAAAAACCTACTTTGCGTAGGCCAGGAATATAAGGTCTGTCATCGCCTCATCCCCTTTAACTCAGACCCTCCCAGAGGCACTTTTCAATCCCGAGATCTTAACTCATTTAAAAGATTATTACATGTCTGGGTAAATATCAGGCCGCTAAAGTACAGCTCTACAGAGGAGCTAGAAACTCTTGCCAACCACACTAGAGCTGCGGACAACGTATGTCTTTTTAAAGACTTTAAATACGACCAACATTGCTCCGGCAAAATAATTAGGTCAAAATACAATTTGATGTACGAAACCTTTTTGAGTTTATTGGTTGGAAGTCCATTCAGCACTGAATTTGATAATCATGCGTTGACGAGACTGATTTATTTAACCCCCACCCAAACCCAAACCCGCAAAAAAAAAACATTCAAAGCGTTTTGATGTTTGTTATGCCCGACGGAAGAAAGGCACACTGAATTATGTGCATTATCGTATCTTTAGGTGGAACATTTGAACGCTCCATTTTGAAGAGTTTAGCAAAACATAGATCTTATGTCGGTCGAAACCTCTTTATGTCGTTATCATTCGACTTTTCACAATATCAAACATTCAAATGTCACTTCCAAATATTTAAGAAAAACTTCTAAGAAACCCTTGCAATGGATATAAAGTACAGGTCTCTTTTCTTTGGATTCCAAAAATTGTAACCCTATTTGCATGGATTTCTACGGAAGTATTTTCTAGTTATCAAGCAAAAACAGGGATATACTCACGAATTGCTGAAATACTTAAGACAGAAACAAGGTAAGATGTTGGACTGCAAGGCTTATCATCAATTATTAATGGTGTAATTTGTTCGATTTCATTTTGCAGTTCTCTTTCAAAAAAATTAATGGTGTAGCAGAGAAATTTATTATTTATTGTTAATCATTAATTAATTAATGTTAATAATTACCTAGTAAAGAATAACTAATAATAATTAAGATTTATCAATTATAACTAATAACAAATTAGGTAAATTAAATTCACAAATGATTTGACATCTTCTATTATCTCCCGAGATATCCTCCGAGATCTCATTTTCACACTTAAACGAGACGAGACATCAAATCTCCTCCATATCTCTCTCGACACTCATCTCGTCCGAGATATTCAAATCTCACCCGAAATATGGATCAAAATATCAATCCGAGATCTCACCCGAAATTATACATTTTTTCTTATTTTCCATAATATTTTTTACTTTCATATTAATTCAAAATAAACTACTCAGTCCAATTTTTATTTACCAACTTCTTAAACATATTCTTTACTTTTAATCTTAATGAGTCATAACGAAAGGTTTCATTTCTTTATTATGTTCAAATAAAAAGATATTATTCAATCATTACCAAATCAATTAAACTAATCAAGATACTACTCTTCTAAAAATATTCATTTTTCCATGTAAATCAAGTATGTTACCATTTTTATTTTTACTAAGAAAGTTATAACCATTAAATAAATTTTTGACACATCAATATAGACACATAAGTACATCCGAGAAATTCCCAAGATGCATTATAAGATCCGATATGTCAATCCAAGGCATACACCCTCGATATGTACTCATCTCATCCGAGATCTCCCCGATACGAGATAACTTGTGTAAAAATTCCGAGACGAAACGTGACCGAAATCCGATATTTAAAACCTTGATCCAAACTAAACTCTAACCAAACTCCTGTCAAAGAACACAAATTTGACAAAATGTAGAGTTCAAATTCTAGCGACAACCGAACTTTTGTCCAAAACCACACCCTTAATTTAATTGTTAACAATCTACATACGAGATGGACTAAATGGACGAGCTGGAAAATATCTAGCATTTACACTTCCGACCAATTAAATACTAGTATCGATAGGGAATTGCATTACTCTTCAAAAAGAGAATATTCTAATGATAAGCGTAAACATATGTTTGAAGGAGAACTTGCAGGTCTTAGTCGGAAGCATACTTTATTTAGTCGTAACCAACATAATAGGCTAGTGAATGATACAGTGGCAAAATAATCTGATCAATTGAGGGCTGCAAATAAGAGGTATACCACACATAGGACAGAAGAATATAATTTTAAATGCTTAGAAAGTTGACCAATCTTCCTAATTCTAACGGACAATTTGATTTATACCACTTTTGAGCTTAATCGTTGAAAGTCCATTGATCGTTGAATATTCAGGATCAAATGTTGACAACCAAAATTGGTTTAAGGTCTAGATGGGATATGCCAAATGAATGAGATCCAATATATCTAATATTTACAATTCTGACCAATGGAATACTAGTACTGAATACTGATAGGAAAGATCATGACTCTTGTAAAATAAAATACACACAGAGTCTTAAATAAGAATGACAGGATTTTTGCAGGAAAATTGCAAGTCATACGAGGAAGCGGGTTTCATCTAGTTGTAAGCAACATAGCAGACTACTGAATGATGCTGTCAATTAACAAACTGATCAATCAACAAGGACTACAAAGCAAACAATTTATGTTTACAAACATAAATACTAGCAACAGTAAAATATATAAAATGTATAAATAAAATAATAAGAAGAGATTAGTTGTGGAGAAATTACAGGGCAAAATATGCTATATTCCATCAAGGATGTAGAAGAAGAAAAAAAAAAGGTACCATTAGCACGGAAAATCAAACACCAAATAGAAAATCTATTAGACAATACTGTAGCAGATCCTAACCAATGTATTTAGTATCGATGCAATACGGTAAAGGTACAAAACAACAATGTAGTTTCTGTGAAAGCTTGAATCTTAAATGTAATCAAGATGAAAGTTCATTTACGATCCGCATATATTAATATTGAAGAATCCATGGATTTATAAGTTGCAAAAAAATGCACAATTTTCTAAAGATTAAACAACAAAACAAAATACATAGCATATTAAACCCGTACTAACGTAAGATGTCAAAAAAACAAAATGAGTTAATCAAACTTACATGTTGAAGCAACCCTGGCACTTGACATCCTACAAAACAACAATCGACTGAATTAGCGAAAACATAGATACGAAAATCAGTAAAAATAATAAGATGAATACGGAATTAAAATTTAATGTCAACCATGAAAAAAGAATTAGGAGACTGCACGAGTCTCTTCAATTTATGCCTCCTTTTCTCAAGTTCAGCAGGTGGGTTCAAGAGGTCAATATCATTCGGGAGCACCTAAATCGCATCATTATCAAACAGTTACAGATATTCAATAGAATGATTTGAGCTAACACATGTACAGAACGGTATTATCGTACCATTTTCCTATAGAAGTTGAAATCAGATGACAGAATTCGGAAGAAGCTCGAGTACTGCTGTGGCGGCGGAAGGGAAATAGCTAAACCTAGAGTTCGGGCTTATATAATAAACGGGTTTGGGTTTGGAAATCATGGGCCGCTAAAAGAAATATTTTATTAAGTTAAATTTTAACAATTTGAGATGAGCATTAAATTGTTGCAGCAGGGCTGCAGTAAAACGTTGTATGATTTTAAAAGTACTTTATACTATTGTATATAATTAATTTCTGTTTATTTATTTTTTTGTATTGTTCTGACATTTTTACTAAATGCGTATTACACATCAAAACAAATAATTAGTTAACTACAGATAAATCAAATAAAAAAACACAACTTACATATCTCATTTGTAGCCTCAAACGCATACTTCGTTCACTCAACTTTCTCGCTCAAATTTTCTGCTCAGACACTCTGTTTCCATTCGTTCCTAACACATCCTAACTTCCCCTACCTTAAAAAAAAGTTTTTCTATACGCTCCTATGATTATTATTTTAAATATCTATATATTTTCTGTAAATATTTCCCGCTTTTCCACAAATTTACAACACCTACTAATATTTGCATGAAAAAATGCAAATTTTACTATAAATAGTTTCTTGAGAAACTTGTTCAAAAGGGATTAAATGTATTTTGAAACTTTTAGAAGGGTATTTGAAAAAATTCCCTTTGTTAATTTGGTTATCATTTGTTAATTATTTTTTAAATTAATTAATAACTAATAATTGGTAGTTAATAATTGGTATTTTGTTTTACATATCTGGTAACTAATAGTGTCTAAGCAATGCAATGAAATTTATTACAAATATTTTCTAGTGCATCGGAATAAAAAGATAATACCCAATCATTATTAAATAAAAATAATTATTAAGACTAATGCAGTAACAATGATAGCATGCTAATACTAAACTATTTATAACAATAATATATAGTAATTAGTTAAGGATCACTGGCTTAAGTGACAGTGATATGACGTTGTAGGTTGAGATTCTAAAAGTCGTAGGTTCAATCCTCCGGGACATCAACATAAATGTTCCACTTGAATAAAATATTACTCTTGTTATCTAAAAAAATGAAAATATTTTCTTGTATGAAGAGGCTCTACTAGGGAGCAAGTGCAATTATTCTAGATGGGGACGGAGGCAACGACCCTATGGACAACGGGAGGGTCTAAAGAGCATCGCCAGCGAGTGGGGTGTATGGAAGCACCTGTTGAAAAAATGTGTATGTTATTAGTATAAATTTTTATCTTTATCCAAAATAAAAGCAAAAAACATATTTAAAAGTTATATCTTACTGAATGAATTTATATCGAACATAAATATATACTTCAATGTTTAAACGATCCACTGCTCCATTTTAAAGAAGCAAAATGCTCTCGTTAGTTTCGATAACGAAAAGGGCAAAACAATTTTCCATTAGCGAGATGTGTGTCCATGAATGCACCCTTAAGTCTCACATGTTCAGATGTATGATTTATGTTTTCTTTTTCTATAAGTTCGGCTTCTTATTTCACTTTTTTTAAGAAATAAAACAATGGTTCTTTAATCTCCTTTAAAAATGAACATAGAAATGGCGTTATCCCACCAAACATGTGAATCAAACAAAAAATCTTCATTTTCTTTAACCACTACATTATCATGTTTTTTCTATCATAGGCCCGCAGTGAATGAATTCAAATTTCTGCAAAAATAAACTATGAGATCTACACTCGCAGGATGGAAAGATATACAGTGTTGTTAGACAACTATTGCTGTCTGGTGAAGTAAAAAAAAAAAATAAGCATGACATTAATCCCAAAGAATACGTGAAGTGAGAAAAGCTCAAAGAATAAATTTGGAGCGTGTTGGAAAGTTTTTCTAGACAATGTTGATGGTTGCAACAATTTATGGTATGATAGATCGTGGAAACTTTATAAATTTCGTAATTGTTTTATGATTGTCAATTTATTTAAAAAATTGATCATTTTTGTCCATGACCTTGTTTAAAATAAAACTAGCCATGCATAACCCCGATAAAATATATATAAATTAACCACCTCTTTTTGTATTTATAATTAGCATTGAATTTAGCTTTGTGAATTTATAACCAATCGTAAGTGTTTTTTTTGTATATTTTGAATGTCTTTATTGAATTAAACGTGCACTGAATGTTAAAAATATGTTTAGAAAACATATACCTTTTGCAGTGCAAATAATTGTTATCGTACAATAATTAATTACATTTTCCAATAGTTTTTGTTACACGACAGCCTATGATAAATGAAAATACTACACATAACACTTATACTATAAAATATATATATGAATATTGTTGTCAAAACTACTAATATCTTTCATAAGAAAAATTGTCCATGTCGACCTATCTTTAACTTTGAACATACTTTGCCACTACTTCAGCAATGACTTCTGACAACAACCAATAGACTCTGCATCAAAATTTGTTTTGGTACAGTGCTGCCTCCTCTGCTTGTATCTATAAGAACCCAATTTTAGAGTTGATGATCAAAGCCCTAACCTTGACTACCAAAGCTAAGTTTCTGACCAAGCTCCAACACCATTGAACATGTTTGAATGAGTCGTGCACATCAATACTAAAATTGACACCTTCAATGATCGTTTGTTGATGCAACGACCTGCTTTTTCGACCCTCAAATGTCGACACTGATACATCCATAGTATTAATTGTTAGAAAACTGCTATTAGAAACTGCAATCATTTCATTTACCTTTAACGTTATGCAGTTTCAAATCTTAATATGACCCTATTAATTAGGTCATAAATAGAACGTTTCATTTACCTTTAACATTATGCAGTTTCTAATCTTAATGTGACCCGATTAGTTAAGTCATAAATAGACCGTTCTATAATTAGAACATTAGGTCTGTGATTAATCTTAAGCGTTGAATTGGTATATGATGGACGTACCAGATTTAGAGTTAAATGCAATATAAAGGATTGGGTCCTCTCTCTCCTGATAGAGAAATGTATCCTTCTCCATCAAGAAACATATAAAGAAATAGGGTTAGAGAGAGAAACCGAATTCTGAGAAGAAGAACAATTATTAGAAGTCAGAAGAAGAAGATGACAGCCATTACATCTTCCGTTGTTAATCAAAGTACGTCATCTTAAACAAACAAAAATCATATTAAGCTTTGTTTGTGAAATATTCAGTATTGATTATCCTTGGGCTATTACTTGAATTGTTCATCGTTAATCATGAAAGATCGAACAGTAAAGAATTTCTGACATTTGGTATCGGAGCCACCAATCAGTAACTGGATATTTCCTATGATTGCAATTGACCTGTTCTATGCTTTACTCATAATGTTTAATCAAGTATATGTTATAAGTCAATTATGCACATGAGATTTATGATTTTGTTCATCACCAAAGTGGTCAAAATCAGAATAATCATTTAGTGCATAAGTGACGTAATGATTATTGATAGAAATTGCCAGTTATAATAATACCCAAAAAAAATGGTGTCATTGATGGTAGAACATGAGAACTTACCCAAGGAAAGTCTTGTTCTATAACTAGTTGACATGATGAGGTTTAATAGATATCTTGATTAAATAAATATTGATCATCCAAAGATGTCAGTTTTATTTAATTGAATATATTTATTGCTTACTTATGTTTTGGTATTTAGTTATGTTAAGTATAAGATAGTATCTACCTAAAGGAGTGCTATATTATACTATTATGTACATATCTGAATCGCGTTAGCTATGAGCTTATGATTATTTCAATTTTTTTAATTTAATTTGCAGTAGTTCCCATGAATACACATGCTTCATCTGTTACATTATTCGTTGGTGTTAATTTTTCTGAATGGAGAGAACAAGTCAATTTCCATTTAGGTGTTCAGGATCTTGACTTGGCACTCCTTGAGGATAAACCTGTTGCTCCTACAACAACTAGTACCGAGATAGAAAAATCACACCATAAAGCATGGGAACGCAGTAATAGATTGAGCCTCATGTTTATTAAGATTACTATTGCTAACAACATCAAGTCAACAAATCCGCAAACAGAGAGTGTTAAGGAATATATGCAGTTTGTGGAAGAGCGTTTTCATTCAGCTGATAAGTCACTCGCTGGTACTTTTATGGCAGAACTCACGACCATGAAGTTTGATGGGTCACGAATTATGCAAGAGCACATTATAGAGATGACTATCTTGCAGCAAGGTTAAACTCTCTTGGACTTACAGTAGAGGATTCTTTTCTTGTCCAGTTTATCCTGAACTCGCTACCTTCTGAATATGAACCTTTACAAATTAACTATAACACTATAAAGGATAAGTGGAATGTTAATGAATTGGCCAGAAGACTTGTTCAGGAAGAAGGACGTTTGAAACATCAAGTGAATCAGTTGGTAAGTTTTGTGAGTAATAAAGCTGGTGAATAAAAGAATGGAAAATCAAGTCATTTCAAGAAGAAAAAAGCACCTGCTAAGAATAGGCAGGATAAGGAAAAGAAGGAACTAAAGGATGTTCGATGTCATTTTTGTAAAAGGAAAGGACACTATCAAAATGACTGTAACGTACGATGTTTTTCGTTGCCGAAAAACCGAATAGTTATGGGTTTAAGAAAGAAGAAAGAAAGAAAAGAAAAAGAAAAAGATAGAAAATTTAGATAGGGAAAAGAGAACAGAAAATTAGAAAATAGAATAGAAAAGAGAAAATAGAACAGAATTTTAAAATAGAAGAAAAAGAGAATAGAGGAAAAAGAAAAACAGAAGAAAATAGGACGGAACAGAAACAACAGAACAACATCAGAATCTCACAATTCGCAGCGGAACAACATATAATAATAAATGAATAATCTTTAAACAAAGAACTATATCAGTTAATACATTTCATACATTTCATTACATCATATCATCAGAGTGTACAACAACAACAAACAGTGCAACGGAAAAAGAAATACTATATAAGTAATATGCCATGCCATTCATCTTGCCTCCAGCAACTCCAGAATATCCAGAATATCCTGATAAACCTAACTCTTGACTGCCCGTGTGGAAATTGGTGGGCACCCAGAGTTTAGGAAGGAAAACAATAAACTCCAAGTCAGTCATGTGACTGGTGTGAGAACTCAAAACAGTTTGTTTATCTTTAAAATCAAAATAGAGGAATATTTTTATTTCAATTCGCAATGCTTTTAAAAATGAGACTACCATAAGACCTCCTGCCACACACACAATGCAAACGCAGACTTGGAGAAGATTTCTCCTTATGATAGTCAAACATGCTTGATACGCATTTAAAAAGAACATTTCATATTATTATTAGTTCATAGTGTAGAAAATTCATTTCGAAGGTAGAATATAAATCTTAGCCAGCATAGGTACCATTATATTATGCCTACTATAGCTACCTCCTGAGGAAGCAGGTTCTACAACTAAAACCGTACAAGTTTCGTATTGTTTCTTTGGATTTCCAACAAATGGTCAGGCCAAGGAACTTCCCATTGCCACATGAGAATGCCTCTGGAAAGACATCCCCGAGAACCAAACCGGAACTCTGCCAACACAAGGTCGGGCTACCCCTAACTGGGTAACTACTGACACGAGCACGCCATTCCCCGATCGTAAACGACCTTTCTCACGAGATCCCGAAAACCAACAACCACAAAGTAATAAATTCGTAGTAACCACATAGGTTAAATATCTGGGCTCCATACCATGATACAACCTCTATCCAGAAGGAAATGTACATACCCTAAAGGGTGCTACCCCTCATAACCTTGCCGCATCTTTCCTGTTTTGACCATTTCCGGGGTGTGAGGCTCGACGAAGTCACGTCCACAAAAACATACTTTATACAAAAGCCATGCTTTGGGTCAACAAATGATCAACACAATGATCACTAAGATAGACGATCAAATAAACGATCCTATCACAATAATCAACACAATGATCATTTACAGCAACACTCAGCATATCACATTACCAAATTGGGAATATATCGCTGATAACTTCAACTATATAACCTCTGAGCTCGTACGTCTCAGAGAAGGGTGTTAAGCTAAAAGAATAAATTCTTCGCCACCAACAGAAATATATTTGAAAGAAATCGGCTTTAAATCTCAACTTGTAATGTCAGACATACAATCCATACAAGTTTGTTCCGGGATCGAACAAAACCGAAGGCACTTACAAAGAAGTCCTTGCAATCCGGATATTCACAATCCTGATCGGATTTCCCATCACATATGGAGTCTCTATACCGCTGCAACTCAGTGCAGAGACAATCGACAGGTCATCCTATCGCTCTCGCAAATACCGGGTCTTCAACACCGATCTTCAAATGCAATTCATAACGACGTATCACATATTCGGAATGGGTTATACGACCCCATGGTCCTTTCCCGGTTAACCCGAATAGTGAGCGCTTATTCAAAAAAATAAGTGTAGCATTCACATTCAAACAAATCACATCAATTACCCATTCAAAGGGAAATATTGATAGTCGGTTATTGAACTATCACTGGACATGCACACATCACCAGTTTCCAAATAATTTTCCAAATTATTTATTTTCCAAAATATCTTCACTAGATATATAATTTCAATACTTCAAAAATAAATCAATATTTACTTTTAAACAAGTTTCCCCTTTCATTTATAAATTCCTTAGTGAATTTATATCTCAAAATATCCATGCATATCATTTCAATTATCCATTTCAATTTATCTTCAAAAAGATAAATTTTAATTATTCACTTCATATTGGAAAACATTTCCATACTTATTAAATAAGTAATCCACAAATCTTTTATTTTCTACACTTGGAAAATATTCAATATACTTAAATCGAATTAAGTATATATTTCATTCTATTAAGGAAATCATTCACTTAAACATATTTATTTGGGTCAAAACGAATGTTGCGTAAAACATTGTTACGACAACCCAAAATCACTAGTATAGGGATTCGAAATTAAGATATATATATAAATCCCAATACTATACAAAACATTTCCTTTCGGAAATCATTTACTATAACAACAGTGTTATAGTCCACTATTTCCTTCTATTTCTCGAAAACGTCTATTTCAACAATGAATGTTGAAATCTATGGTTTCGAATCTCAACACATTTTTAAAACATCGTTAGATCGTTTTAATTCAATTTAAACATCTCATTCAAACATTTTCTTTAACATATTATTCACTATTCAAAAACATGAATATTCTTTGTTAACAAATTTCATCCTTTTATTTATTTTATTTCAAAGGATTATTCACTATTCAAAAACGTGAATATAACTCCATAAATAAATCATAACAATTTACTTATCAAAATAAGTCGTTTGTGAATTTATAAAACAACGTTTATAAATTCTATTTCTATTTATTTATAACAACTTCCTTTTATAAATTCCTTTATTAACCTATTCGATTTTATAACTCAATTATAAAACAAAGGTTCATATTATAAGTCAAATGCTTATAAACGATTATTTTACAAAATCGTTCTTTTAAACTTCATAGTTATAAATCTTATAACTTATAAGATTCAATTATTCATCCTAATATATTCTTTAATAATTTCACAAAACTTATAAATCTTACTATTTATAAATTTCATTTATAACTTCACCATTTATAATTTTATAAATTCCATTCATTTACAAAATTTATTTTCACTTCATTCAAACACTTATAAAAACTCGTTTTATAATGTCTATATTTCAATTTATAAATATCCATTTATAAATCTCTTAATATAAATCAATTTATATTATTCTTTAAAACGACTTTAATCTCCTTTATTATTTCACCATTTTGATTCATAAAATAATTAAATTTTATAAATCCTATATTTAAACTTTTCATAATAAATTCAAAAATTCCGATTTTAAACCATTTTATAAAATTATTAACCTCATAATTTTAAAAATCAACATTTAACTATATTTCTCAAAAATCAGCTTTTAACTATATTTCACAAAAACCATAATTTTTATAACATTAAAAATTATATCGTTATTTATTTAAAATGGATCAATTCCAAAAATATAGTATATTTTCAAAAATCACTTTATAAATCATTTTAAAATTCCAAAACTTGGTCCAATGATGCTACACACCAAATAGTCAATCACGACAACAACGATATCATATATCAATATGAAAATCCATCAAATATCAAAATATCTGAAATCAAATAAAAACTGTTGAGGAATCCAGTTGGATCCCTCCAACCTGTTTTCCTGCATCCAAAAACATTAGCACAATACTAATTTTGTTCCAGTACGAAATTATCGCGGTATATGTTCTTATTAAATATTATCCGCTTAATAACGGCGTAATAGGGTCTCATCCGCTAAACAAAAAATGCGGGAAATCAATAACTCCAATATATACATATGCCAATATATATATATTGATATTATATATAATACCAATTTCACTGTTTATGAAATATTCGCGGTATATGTTTTTATTAAATAACATCTGCTTACTAACGGCGTATAATGTCTATTTTAACAATCAATAGATATCAATCAACATTCAAACATGCATTCAAATATTTTAAATCTAACTATTTAAAATAAAATCGAAACTGATTCGATTGAGTGAGAAGTTCTCACCTTGATTTTATTTCCGTTTTAGCGATTTATTTCGAATAAAATTAAACGGACGTTTAATTTTACCCAAAATTCTCACTAAGTCCAAACGACTCCAAACCAACTCCATCGCGTAGTGCTCGTCCATACGATTCCAACGCAACTGATTTCGTAATTTTTCGACCTCGTATGAAAAAGTTATCAATTTATGAAGTTACACGTGTTTATATTAACAAATTACAACATAAATATAAAATTTATAACCTAGCAAGATCATGGTCGTTGATTTCAAATCCCCCTTCATCAGGCCCGTGCGCATCTTTCTCTCCTCCCCTCATTCACGTTCACTCCCTCTCCAGGTTATCAACGTGAGCATGAACCCATTATCAAAACTAGGGTTGGATTTTGCAACTTCAATACTTGATTAAAATTCGATCAGGGAACGCCAATAGGAGCGCCTCACCCACGTCCATGCTCGGCCCAAGCACTGACCAACTCGGCCCCCCATCTCCTCATGAAATGCGTGCGTAAGTCATGGAGGACGCGGCTAAAAATCTCACAATATACAACTCCATTCGCGATCATACCCGTTGGATATGTCAATCACACTATCCTCTACGTTTTTCTAGTTGAGCGATTCTTGAATCGATACTTGGATTTTGAGAAATTGAAGGAAGAACATGTGAAACTTTCGGCCATTGATTCTGGCTGAGGCGGCTACGTATAAATTAGGTTTAGGTTTTTTTATTTATTTGTGAATTTAGGTCTATTTATAGAGTTTCGAACGACACTATTCATCCGGAAATTCCGAACTCCGATTTACGCGCCGTAACTAGCGTTTCTAGGGTTTACCCCGCGTTCCGGACACAATGGAACAGGTTTCGGAAGCTAATTCGGAAGTATGTGCGAGTTATGGCTAAAAACGCTCAATTTAAATTAAACCGTTTTAAGCGATTTTCTAGGCGTTTTAATTTGTACCGGACAAACGGTAAATCCAATTGACTTGAAATTTGAAACCTTACAATAATATCACATTACGGATCCGATGAAACTGGTTTCGTCGAAATCCGAGACTTTTTGAAAAATGGCTATTTTAGCTCGCCAAATTTAAATTAAAAATAAATCGATGCATTTCGAGCTGCCACGATCAAACGATAGCTCCGATTGACACGAAATTTGAAATCCGGTAATAACTAACTATTACGGATCCAATGGAACTGGTTTCGTTCAATTCTGAGACTGTTCAAAAATTGACTATTTTCACTAGTCGATTTTAATATTAAAATATTCAATTTTCACAAATTAACTTTTAATTCGATTTTAAAAGTTCTAAAATATCATTCTAACTTCCATATGATAAAATAAAATTTTACAAATCATTTTCAATCATATTTAACTCTAATTTTCAATTATTTCCATAATTTAACGTATTAATTTATTGATTTAATTATTCAATTAAATCCAATAATTCAAATAAAAATTTATTTGACTTATAAATTCACTTATTAATATTTAAAATAAATTAAATATTCAAATTTTAATTTCTAAAAATTCTGGGTCGTTACAATCTTCCCCGCTTAAAAGAATTTCGTCCTCGAAATTACAAGTAAGAAAAGTTATAGAAGTTATTAATTTTCCAAAATTCATAATTAAACTTCTTACAAAACTTTACTTAGTTATCTTTTCAAAAACAACTACTATTGTTTAACTTTCAACTTCAAATCAAAGTTTAAAGTTTTCAAAATTTTCCAATTTTCTCAAAATTTTCTAACGCCTTAAATTTTCGGAAAAATTCGCCATAGTCTCCTTTGCGCGGCTCGATCCGAAAAAAAAATGACAGTATATATATCACAAATATACATCTCATTAAGTAATGAGGCATCCCGCAGGGAAAAAAGTGTAAAAGTACGATATTTAATCCGAGATATGTACCCTATATTTTATTAGCAAGCATATACGGCTAATATAGCGCAAAAGCGAGCTCCAAATGCGAAGCAAACGCGATCCGCACCTACTAATCACTCAACAAACAACATGAGAATCATGTATATAGACAATAGTATCAATATACAACATATAGTAACATAATAACTATATATGCTAACATAGCAAATGCAACTAAAGCAACAAATGCAAACATCAACCAACTATCATCCAACTAACATCCATAACCAATAAATATTCATTCATATTCTCATTAATATTGATGAATTGGTTTTCAATTTAATCACATTTGATTTATTGATAGTGGACGTTTTTACTAACATTCTTTTTCAATTAGTTTATATTCACTAATTCATATTCAAGTTGGTTCACTTCCAATTCAAATTCAATTCTATTTAAATTGATTTACTTCACTTTCAAGTTGGATTCCATTTCTTTAGCTTCCAATAACATTAATACTTAATGAATTTTATACAATCAATCTAACAATCATATAACAACCAATGTACATCAATTACAACCAAATTCCTTTGCTTTCAATTGGTTTAATTAATTGATTTTCATTCAATTATTCAACTTCTAATAACATAAGATTTTAACACCTACATTCATTATTCCATATCAACTTAATTTACATTCAATTGATTAATATTTAATCCATTAATTCAATTCAATTAAAAAATTGAATTTCATTTATATAACTCAAGTTCACATCCACCACTTAACTTTATTAATTTACTTTGATACTAATATCAACTTCATTCAATATCACTTAAGTTATATTCCATTTAACTTTAAATTCACTTTTATTCACAACTCATATTCATAAATATATTCATATAGTTTCACTTCTTATATATATAAGTTTATCTCACAACTGTAAATCACTTTAATTATAATTCAATTCTTATAATTCTTTTTACTTATACAATTATTCTTTTATTTAGATTATTCAAACAACTTAACAATCAACTTACATACACTTTTATAATTCTGAAAAATTATTCCTTTATATATAAAATATATTCAAGTAAAATTATTTCATTTACCCAATTTTAAAACAATACTGTGTCGAATTGTTCTATTCAAGTGTTTAGAAACCCCTTCGATTCAGTTTCGAAGCTGCGCCGACGAAGGTTCATATACCACTCAATAAACCAATCATCACAATATAAAACAATTTTATATTCACTAACAAATACGCTCTCATAGCTATTATTACACTCAAACTCATTCTAGAGTACTGCTGACTCTATCTCTAATGAATTATACCCAACAGAACCATGGTTGTCGCTTAACCATAAGCTCTGATACCAAATGTAACGTACGATGTTTTTCGTTGCCGAAAAACCGAATAGTTATGGGTTTAAGAAAGAAGAAAGAAAGAAAAGAAAAAGAAAAAGATAGAAAATTTAGATAGGGAAAAGAGAACAGAAAATTAGAAAATAGAATAGAAAAGAGAAAATAGAACAGAATTTTAAAATAGAAGAAAAAGAAGAAAAAGAGAATAGAGGAAAAAGAAAAACAGAAGAAAATAGGATGGAACAGAAACAACAGAACAACATCAGAATCTCACAATTCGCAGCGGAACAACATATAATAATAAATGAATAATCTTTAAACAAAGAACTATATCAGTTATTACATTTCATACATTTCATTACATCATATCATCAGAGTGTACAACAACAACAAACAGTGCAACGGAAAAAGAAATACTATATAAGTAATATGCCATGCCATCCATCTTGCCTCCAGCAACTCCAGAATATCCAGAATATCCTGATAAACCTAACTCTTGATTGCCCGTGTGGAAATTGGTGGGCACCCAGAGTTTAGGAAGGAAAACAATAAACTTCAAGTCAGTCATGTGACTGGTGTGAGAACTCAAAACAGTTTGTTTATCTTTAAAATCAAAATAGAGGAATATTTTTATTTCAATTCGCAATGCTTTTAAAAATGAGACCACCATAAGACCTCCTGCCACACACACAATGCAAACGCAGACTTGGAGAAGATTTCTCCTTATGATAGTCAAACATGCTTGATACGCATTTAAAAAGAACATTTCATATTATTATTAGTGCATAGTGTAGAAAATTCATTTCGAAAGTAGAATATAAATCTTAGCCAGCATAGGTACCATTATATTATGCCTACTATAGCTACCTCCTGAGGAAGCAGGTTCTACAACTAAAACCGTACAAGTTTCGTATTGTTTCTTTGGATTTCCAACAAATGGTCAGGCCAAGGAACTTTCCATTGCCACATGAGAATGCCTCTGGAAAGACATCCCCGAGAACCAAACCGGAACTCTGCCAACACAAGGCAGGGTTACCCCTAACTGGGTAACTACTGACACGAGCACGCCATTCCCCGATCGTAAACGACCTTTCTCACGGGATCCCGAAAACCAACAACCACAAAGTAATAAATTCGTAGTAACCACATATGTTAAATATCTGGGCTCCATACCATGATACAACCTCTATCCAGAAGGAAATGTACATACCCTAAAGGGTGCTACCGCTCATAACCTTGCCGCATCTTTCCTGTTTTGACCATTTCCGGGGTGTGAGGCTCGACGAAGTCACGTCCACAAAAACATACTTTATACAAAAGCCATGCTTTGGGTCAACAAATGATCAACACAATGATCACTAAGATAGACGATCAAATAAACGATCCTATCACAATAATCAACACAATGATCATTTACAGCAACACTCAGCATATCACATTACCAAATTGGGAATATATCGCTGATAACTTCAACTATATAACCTCTGAGCTCGTACGTCTCAGAGAAGGGTGTTAAGCTAAAAGAATAAATTCTTCGCCACCAACAGAAATATATTTGAAAGAAATCGGCTTTAAATCTCAACTTGTAATGTCAGACATACAATCCATACAAGTTTGTTCCGGGATCGAACAAAACCGAAGGCACTTACAAAGAAGTCCTTGCAATCCGGATATTCACAATCCTGATCGGATTTCCCATCACATATGGAGTCTCTATACCGCTGCAACTCAGTGCAGAGACAATCGACAGGTCATCCTATCGCTCTCGCAAATACCGGGTCTTCAACACCGATCTTCAAATGCAATTCATAACGACGTATCACATATTCGGAATGGGTTATACGACCCCATGGTCCTTTCCCGGTTAACCCGAATAGTGAGCGCTTATTCAAAAAAATAAGTGTAGCATTCACATTCAAACAAATCACATCAATTACCCATTCAAAGGGAAATATTGATAGTCGGTTATTGAACTATCACTGGACATGCACACATCACCAGTTTCCAAATAATTTTCCAAATTATTTATTTTCCAAAATATCTTCACTAGATATATAATTTCAATACTTCAAAAATAAATCAATATTTGCTTTTAAACAAGTTTCCCCTTTCATTTATAAATTCCTTAGTGAATTTATATCTCAAAATATCCATGCATATCATTTCAATTATCCATTTCAATTTATCTTCAAAAAGATAAATTTTAATTATTCACTTCATATTGGAAAACATTTCCATACTTATTAAATAAGTAATCCACAAATCTTTTATTTTCTACACTTGGAAAATATTCAATATACTTAAATCGAATTAAGTATATATTTCATTCTATTAAGGAAATCATTCACTTAAACATATTTATTTGGGTCAAAACGAATGTTGCGTAAAACATTGTTACGACAACCCAAAATCACTAGTATAGGGATTCGAAATTAAGATATATATATAAATCCCAATACTATACAAAACATTTCCTTTCGGAAATCATTTACTATAACAACAGTGTTATAGTCCACTATTTCCTTCTATTTCTCGAAAACGTCTATTTCAACAATGAATGTTGAAATCTATGGTTTCGAATCTCAACACATTTTTAAAACATCGTTAGATCGTTTTAATTCAATTTAAACATCTCATTCAAACATTTTCTTTAACATATTATTCACTATTCAAAAACATGAATATTCTTTGTTAACAAATTTCATCCTTTTATTTATTTTATTTCAAAGGATTATTCACTATTCAAAAACGTGAATATAACTCCATAAATAAATCATAACAATTTACTTATCAAAATAAGTCGTTTGTGAATTTATAAAACAACGTTTATAAATTCTATTTCTATTTATTTATAACAACTTCCTTTTATAAATTCCTTTATTAACCTATTCGATTTTATAACTCAATTATAAAACAAAGGTTCATATTATAAGTCAAATGCTTATAAACGATTATTTTACAAAATCGTTCTTTTAAACTTCATAGTTATAAATCTTATAACTTATAAGATTCAATTATTCATCCTAATATATTCTTTAATAATTTCACAAAACTTATAAATCTTACTATTTATAAATTTCATTTATAACTTCACCATTTATAATTTTATAAATTCCATTCATTTACAAAATTTATTTTCACTTCATTCAAACACTTATAAAAACTCATTTTATAATGTCTATATTTCAATTTATAAATATCCATTTATAAATCTCTTAATATAAATCAATTTATATTATTCTTTAAAACGACTTTAATCTCCTTTATTATTTCACCATTTTGATTCATAAAATAATTAAATTTTATAAATCCTATATTTAAACTTTTCATAATAAATTCAAAAATTCCGATTTTAAACCATTTTATAAAATTATTAACCCCATAATTTTAAAAATCAACATTTAACTATATTTCTCAAAAATCAGCTTTTAACTATATTTCACAAAAACCATAATTTTTATAACATTAAAAATTATATCGTTATTTGTTTAAAATGGATCAATTCCAAAAATATAGTATATTTTCAAAAATCACTTTATAAATCATTTTAAAATTCCAAAACTTGGTCCAATGATGCTACACACCAAATAGTCAATCACGACAACAACGATATCATATATCAATATGAAAATCCATCAAATATCAAAATATCTGAAATCAAATAAAAACTGTTGAGGAATCCAGTTGGATCCCTCCAACCTGTTTTCCTGCATCCAAAAACATTAGCACAATACCAATTTCGTTCCAGTACGAAATTATCGCGGTATATGTTCTTATTAAATATTATCCGCTTAATAACGGCGTAATAGGGTCTCATCCGCTAAACAAAAAATGCGGGAAATCAATAACTCCAATATATACATATGCCAATATATATATATTGATATTATATATAATACCAATTTCACTGTTTATGAAATATTCGCGGTATATGTTTTTATTAAATAACATCCGCTTACTAACGGCGTATAATATCTATTTTAACAATCAATAGATATCAATCAACATTCAAACATGCATTCAAATATTTTTAATCTAACTATTTAAAATAAAATCGAAACTGATTCGATTGAGTGAGAAGTTCTCACCTTGATTTTATTTCCGTTTTAGCGATTTATTTCGAATAAAATTAAACGGACGTTTAATTTTACCCAAAATTCTCACTAACTCCAAACGACTCCAAACCAACTCCATCGCGTAGTGCTCGTCCATACGATTCCAACGCAACTGATTTCGTAATTTTTCGACCTCGTATGAAAAAGTTATCAATTTATGAAGTTACACGTGTTTATATTAACAAATTACAACATAAATATAAAATTTATAACCTAGCAAGATCATGGCCGTTGATTTCAAATCCCCCTTCATCAGGCCCGTGCGCATCTTTCTCTCCTCCCCTCATTCACGTTCACTCCCTCTCCAGGTTATCAACGTGAGCATGAACCCATTATCAAAACTAGGGTTGGATTTTGCAACTTCAATACTTGATTAAAATTCGATCAGGGAACGCCAATAGGAGCGCCTCACCCACGTCCATGCTCGGCCCAAGCACTGACCAACTCGGCCCCCCATCTCGTCATGAAATGCGTGCGTAAGTCATGGAGGACGCGACTAAAAATCTCACAATATACAACTCCATTCGCGATCATACCCGTTGGATATGTCAATCACACTATCCTCTACGTTTTTCTAGTTGAGCGATTCTTGAATCGATGCTTGGATTTTGAGAAATTGAAGGAAGAACATGTGAAACTTTCGGCCATTGATTCTGGCTGAGGCGGCTACGTATAAATTAGGTTTAGGTTTTTTTATTTATTTGTGAATTTAGGTCTATTTATAGAGTTTCGAACGACACTATTCATCCGGAAATTCCGAACTCCGATTTACGCGCCGTAACCAGCGTTTCTAGGGTTTACCCCGCGTTTCGGACACAATGGAACAGGTTTCGGAAGCTAATTCGGAAGTATGTGCGAGTTATGGCTAAAAACGCTCAATTTAAATTAAACCGATTTAAGCGATTTTCTAGGCGTTTTAATTTGTACCGGACAAACGGTAAATCCAATTGACTTGAAATTTGAAACCTTACAATAATATCACATTATGGATCCGATGAAACTAGTTTCGTCGAAATCCGAGACTTTTTGAAAAATGGCTATTTTAGCTCGCCAAATTTAAATTAAAAATAAATCGATGCGTTTCGAGCTGCCACGATCAAACGATAGCTCCGATTGACACGAAATTTGAAATCCGGTAATAACTAACTATTACGGATCCAATGAAACTGGTTTCGTTCAATTCTGAGACTGTTCAAAAATTGACTATTTTCACTAGTCGATTTTAATATTAAAATATTCAATTTTCACAAATTAACTTTTAATTCGATTTTAAAAGTTCTAAAATATCATTCTAACTTCCATATGATAAAATAAAATTTTACAAATCATTTTCAATCATATTTAACTCTAATTTTCAATTATTTCCATAATTTAACGTATTAATTTATTGATTTAATTATTCAATTAAATCCAATAATTCAAATAAAAATTTATTTGACTTATAAATTCACTTATTAATATTTAAAATAAATTAAATATTCAAATTTTAATTTCTAAAAATTCTGGGTTGTTACAATGACTGTTCGAAAAGGATAGCTTGGTTTGAAAAGAAAGGTAATCATCTATCTTTCGTATGTTTTGAATCAAATTTAGTCGAAGTTCCTATTAAATATGGTGGCTTGATACTGGTGCTACAATTCATGTCTCTGATAATATGCAAGGATTTCTTATGATCCGAACCATAAATCCAAATGAAGATCGTTTTCTCTTTATGGGAAACAGAATGAAATCCACAATAAAAGGCATTGGGACCTATCGTCTAATTCTAGAAAGTGGATATGTATTAGATTATATAGTACCCTTTATGTAGCTTCATTATCTAGTAACCTTATTTCCGTAAGTAAGTTGGATATTTCTGGTTTTAGATATACGTTTGGATCTGGTTGTTTTGATTTATATAAGAATACTGATAATGTTGGTTCTGGTATTCTAATTGATGGTTTATATAAATTGAAACTGAATGACACTTATGTGAATTCCTTGTTAAATGTAACAAATAATGTTGGATGCAAACGTAGCATGTTGAATGAAAATTCTGCTTTCTTATGGCATAAAAGACTAGGTCACATATCCAAAGAAAGAATGATGAGATTAGTAAGTAATGAAATTTTGTCAAATTTGAACTTTATTGATCTAAAATTATGTGTGGATTGTATTAAAGGTAAACAAACCAGACATAATAAGAAAGGAGCCACTAGAAGCAGCTAGTTTCTTGAAATAATACACACTGATATTTGAGGACCTTTGGACACTCCAACCTTTAATGGAGAAAAGTATTTCATTACTTTTATTGACGATTTTTCCCGCTATGGTTATGTCTATTTGCTTCATGAAAAATCTCAATCTGTGAATGTCCTTGAGACGTTTGTAAAGGAAGTTGAGAGGCAATTGGATAAAAAGGTGAAAATCATAAGGTCCGATAGAGGTGGTGAATATTATGGCAAATATAATGAGTCAGGCCAGTGTCCAGGTCCATTTGCAAAATTCCTCGAAAGTCATGGCATATGTGCGCAATACACAGTGCCGGGTACACCACAATAAAATGGTGTAGCAGAAAAGCGCAATAGGACATTAATAGATATGATTATGAGTATGATGTTATATTCTACACTACCTAAGAATTTGTGGCCGTATGCTCTCAAAACCGCTAATTATTTGTTGAATAGGGTTCCTAGTAAAGCTGTTTAAAAGAATCCTTTTGAATTATGGACTAACAGGAAACCTAGCTTAAGACACCTGCATGTTTGGGTTTGTCCAGCGGAAGCGAGAATTTATAATCCACATCAAAAGAAATTAGATTCTCGAACGATTAGTGGGTATTTTGTAGGTTATAATACCCTGAAAAATCTAAAGGATATGTGTTTTACTGTCCTAATCATAGTCCAAGAATTATAGAAACTGGTAATGCAAGATAATTGAGATTGGTGAAGTCAGTTGGAGTACTAGAAGAGAAATAGTGGAAATAAAGGAAACAAGGATAAATATTACATTGCCTAGAATAGTTCCTCCATCTACTATTACTCCAAATGTTGTTCCAGCTGTTAGAGAACAACATGATGATGAACAACATATAAATGAAGAAGTACTTCCTGAAGGAAATGACTTACATAATGCTGATACGCATGAACCACAACAAGTAGCATTAAGAAGACCTCAAAGAGATCGTAGGTTAGCTATTTCTAATGATTATATGGTTTATATACAAGAATCAGGTTATGATATAGGAATCAATAAGGACCTAGTTTCGTTTTCACATGTTGTAGAAAGCAAAGAGTCAAAGGAATGGATTAATGCCATGAAAGAAGAACTAAAATCCATCCAACAGAATGAAGTTTGGGATCTCGTTGAGTTACCACATGGCTGTAAAAGAGTCGGATGCAAATGGGTTTTTAAAACCAAACACGACTCTAGTGGTAATGTCGAATGGTATAAAGCTAGACTTGTTGCTAAGGGCTACACTCAGAAAGATGGTGTTGATTACAAGGAGAGATTTTCTCCTGTTTCGAAAAAGGACTCACTAAGAAAAATAATGGTATTAGTAGCACATTATGATTTGGAATTGCATCAAATGAACGTGAAAACAGCCTTTCTGAATGGAGATCTTGATGAGGATGTTTATATGGATCAACCTGATGGTTTTTCTGTAAAAGATAAAAAACAATTGGTGTGTAAACTTAAGAAGTCAATATATGGGCTTAAACAAGCATCCTGACAATGGTATATAAAGTTCAATACCATTATTACATCTTTTGGTTTTAACGAAAATATGGTTGATCACTGTTTATACCAAAAGATCAGTGGGAGCAAGTTTATTTATCTAGTCCTTTATGTTGATGACATCTTGCTTGCTGTAAATAATTTAAGCATATTGCATGAGATTAAGGAATTTCTCTCAACGAACTTTGAAATGAAAGATATGGGAGAGGCATCCTATGTGATTGGAATAGAAATATTTCTTGATCGATCATAAGGAATATTAGGATTGTCTCAGAAAGGATATATCGAAAGGATTCTAGAGAGATTTGGAATGAGTAAGTGTTCACCTAGGAAAGTTCCTGTACAGAAAGGTGATAAATTCAATCTCATGCAATGTCCTAAGAATGATGTTGAACGAAAGGAAATGTAATCAATTCCATATGCATCTATAGTTGGTAGCCTAATGTATGCTCAAACCTGTATTAGACCGGATATCAGTTTTGCGGTCGGTATGTTAGGGAGGTATCAAAGTAATCCAGGAAGGGAACATTAGCAAGCTGCAAAGAAAGTGTTAAGCTATTACATGGCACGAAAGATTACATGCTCATGTATAGTAGATCCAATGAATTGGAGGTGATTGGATATAGCGATTCAGATTTTGCTGGATGCATCGGTACTAGAAAATCGACTTTTGGTTACCTATTTATGTTTGCTCAAGGAGCCATACCATGGAAAAGTGCGAAACAAACTAACGTTGCTTCATCTACTATGGAGGCGGAATTTATGGCATGTTATGAAGCCATGATTCATGCATTATGGTTGTGGAACTTTATTTCAGGACTTGCGGTTGTCGACACCATTAGCAAGCAGCTGAAAATTTATTGTGATAACTCTGCAGCAGTGTTTTTATCAAAAAACGACAAGTACTCTAAAAGTGTCAAACATATGGAACTAAAGTATCTTGTTGTGAAAGATGAGGTTCGAAAACAAAGAGTGTCAATCATGCATATCAGGACAAAACTTATGATTGCAGACCCTTTGACAAAAGGGTTACAGCCAAGACAATTTAAGGAACATGTTCAAAGAATGGGTCTTGGTTGTATTAATAATAATTGATGTGTGACATTCTGAGCTCCTTTGTGTGTTTTTCATATACAATTATGTGTCTCTTGTTTTAATGTGGTAGTACGTACATTATGTAATTTTAAACAAGAAAGAGTCTTATAAAGATATTATGTTTAATCATTATGATATAAGACAATATGTGGACCATTATGCTGTTTTATATAAATTATGAGTATAAAATGATGGATTACTGGCATTGTAGTATATGGAAGGGAATGCATTGAATTAATAATGCAAAACCGCCATAACTCTCAGCAATTTATCATAGTATGATGTTCAATACTTGATATTATGAATAATCGGGCCAAGTGGGTGAATGTTAGAAAACTGCTATTAGAAACTGCAATCGTTTCATTTACCTTTAACGTTATGCAGTTTCTAATCTTAATAAGACCCTATTAATTAGCTCATAAATAGAACGTTTCATTTACCTTTAACGTTATGCAGTTTCTAATCTTAATGTGACCCGATTAATTAAGTCATAAATAGACCGTTCTATAATTAGAACATTAGGTCTATGATTAATCTTAAGCGTTGAATTGGTATATGATGGACATACCAGATTTAGAGTTAAATGTTATATAAAGGATTGGGTCCTCTCTTCCCTGATAGAAAGATGTATTCTTCTCCATCAAGAAACATATAAAGAAATAGGGTTAGAGAGAGAAACCGAATTCTGAGAAGAAGAGCAATTATTAGAAGTCAGAAGAAGAAGATGACAACCATTACATCTTCTGCTGTTAATCAAGGTATGTCATCTTAAACAAACAAAAAATCATATTAAGTTTTGTTTGTGAAATATTCGATATTGGTGATCCTTGGGCTATTACTTGAATTGTTCATCATTAATCATGAAAGATCGAACAGTAAAGAATTTCTGACATTAACTTATCGAGCACCCAAATACTAGAAAGGCAGATTATTAGGGTAAATAAAAAGAAAATGAAAATGAACAAGGAAGAAAGAAAATAATATCATAATCTCACAACAGAATGATAACATGTAATATCAAAAAGATAATATAAACTATCACTCTACGATACATAGCATTTTAGAGTAACAAGCCTAAGTATTATCATCATTCTAGACAGTTATAATAGTTCATCCATACAATTGCTTATATCTCTACTATTAATAATGAGAATTTAATCCATTAGTTTAAACCGCGTGTTTTTGAAATTCTAAAAATGTCCTTTACATCAATAAAGGTCGATAAACATAAATATCATTTTTCAACTACAAGACCAACTTGACTCCACCACCCTTCCCACCTCATCACAATTTTATAAGTTCTACATCACAAGACAACCTACTATTTTCTCTCTTAGGTTATAAACACCAACAATTAAGATGTTTTAGGTGATGTGGGACTAATTAAAATTAATTAGTTTCCATGTACAATTACTTTAATTTGTTCATTGCTTTTGCACGATTACTGGTATATATAAACTGACATGAATACATAAATATATGCAAACTTACACACATGAAGTACACACTCACACATGAACATCATATTAGCTGCAACTCACATAACCAAAAAATTTAAATAAAATAAACACGCCTATTCATTCTCCATCCAAAAAGGCACAGCATGCAACCCAAATCACACCCGCAAAATGAAGCATACTCTCGTATATGCAAGGAAGTGTCAACAAAATTTAATTCAACTATAGAATGAACAGAGTAAACTTAGCATTAAATAAATTTCCATTCAAACAGCACTTACCTCCATACTTATACACAGCACACTCACTACCCACGCACACATACACCTGGAACTTGAACACAAGTTCATGGGACTGCACAAATGTATATGCATATATAGTTTCGCATATATATATATATATATATATATATATATATATATATATGCTCAAACCTTTAAATATATATGCATTTGAAACTGTTTACTTTTACCTTGAATTAATACATTGTTGCTCAAACACATACAGAATAGTATAAGATAATTAAATTTATATCCCCAGCTATACATAGAAAGTGAAATATCAAGTTAACAAGCTACTAAACTCATGCACTCATAACACACATAACCTCACATGCACACTCACTCGTATACATAATAGTAATGCAACAGAAATAATAATATCATAGGCGAAACATCCAAATCGTCTCCTTATGCTCTAAAGAATATCCAACTAAAATCTGTCTTTCTTAAACTGCTCGAAAAACACTTAAGGAATTTAGGGATAAATAAAACCACGAGTCGGACAAAAGTATGGTGTGAGAAACTCAAGCAATTTAATGCATTCATATAACAACGCCTTATGAGACTAACTGAATCGCTAAGATGGTTTTCCCCTCAAAAGAGTCAATCATCTAACAAATACATATTGCAATATAATAGAAAATGTCTAGAGTGTAGAATATAAATGTGTTGCATGTACACCACAACGATATTAGGTATACAGTCAATACCACTAAGGCGCATATATGTATGTATGTATGTGTGTGTGTGTGTGTATACACATACATATATGTGTGTGTATACTTATTTATGCATATGTAGATTTCCATTAGAGGTGCCATCAGTATGTCAAGAACGGTCCTTCCAACAAGGGTCAGAGATATCCTTTCGAGCAACGTATATCTCTAGATAAAATATACCATACTAAAAACATAACTGGTCCACGCCCAATCAGTGGCATCGAGTATCATTACCCTCGCATGCATATATGAGAGCGTCACTAGATACCAAACGATATATCCTTGGGTTAGCTAAACCCCGACTATGACCCCTACTCTGGTTTATATCATTAATGATGGTGAATTCATATTCAACATCTTATTACACGAGTTATTATTACTCGAATAGACCTCGAATCTCTCTTTGGATTTCAACATCTCAAACAATCCATAAATCCCTACATGGATTCCAGCATTTTGAACAGATCATGAATCTCTACATGGATTCGAGCATCTTGAACGGATCTCAAAACTCTATATATATTCCAACATAAGTCCTTCGACGAATCTTAATGATGTCCGCTCTCTTGGGATCACCCTCAAGTTAGACAGTCCCACAAGATAGCATCATTCGAAATGTTGACACTAACTTAACCCTTAGACTTAACCTTAGGATAGATACGCAACTCTATTGCATTTCGCTCTATAACTACTTTCAGAACATAGATCACGTATACAGTTTTGAAGTGGTTACGGTTTCGAGTCATCTCATATAAGTAGACTTCCCCACTTACCAAATGCTCTAGAACCAATCGATAGACTTCGGTTAAATTTACAACAGTTCTTTCAAAAATAAAAGATATTACATAAGAGTGGAGATCGTCTCCTATCCGGACGTGTTTCCTTATCGTTTGTCCTAAAAGAGCAAGACGAGTTTATATGTCCAATAGCATCATCAAAGATAACCGTATCATATAACCCTCGTGTTTCTTTTAGATATTTCTTAAGTCATTTTGGTCTTATTCAACAACATTGAGAATGATCACATATCGAAACCAAGTCTCGTATGTGTACCACATTTCCGACCTTCTCAACTATATTATCCCTTAGCCAAGAGTGAAGCTGGTAGGTTATAACATTATTGCTTCTACACCGCACTAGAACATCGGTCCTAACTCTCACAGATAGAACAAGCTTACTTTGTTGGCTTTTAGTGCTGAGTACACGAGTAAATAATTTCCATAGACAAGTAAACATACAAAGCACAATTATGTCACATAAGCAAATTCTAATTCTCTTTTTATTTTAATTAATCCTTTTATTTATTAAAACCTCTTTTTTAGTAAAACTTCATTTATCTAATAAAACTTCGTTAATGAATTACAACTTCCTTCGAAAGTAAGCAAACTATATATGGGAGTCCTCCAACAGGATCTCGTATATATATGTCTGAAAGCAAAAGACGATTCAAACGAATGATTTCTCCTTGGGGGATCTCAAATCATATGAATACATGACACTTCTATTCACTTCCTTATTTTTGTATGTATGTTTAAAATATCTTTATAAATGATATATATATATATATATATTCCATTATTTCTCTATTTATTTGTACTCTATTCAATACTTCAAAACGTATTCATATACATATCTCAAATGGTATAATTATGTTCACTAATATTTAACAAGATTTCACGACATAAAATACAATCAAAGAGGTTAAAAACAAATGCTATTTGAACATTGTTACTACAAACCCTTCTCTTTTGTAAGTTAAATCTTTACTTTTTCTATCTTTTTATAGAAGGTTCCATACTCGTTATTGCCTTTAAAATATCCATTAAAAGGTATAAGTATATTCACAAGGGTTAAAGACAAATGTTACTTAAGCATTGTCACTGCAAACCGAAAACCATTTCACTTATACTTATCCTTAAAACATTCTTTTTAAATATCTACTTATATTCATATGTATATTCAAAAAGGGTTAAAAACAAATGTAACCAACATATCTACAACAAACCCAAAAGCAATTCATATTTGTCATTGTCTTTAAAACATTCTTTTTGAAGATCCAACATATCCACACTTATTAAACAAGGTAGTATACATTTAATTAACTTTATAAAACCATTTATATTATATAAGTCTTATAATCCCAAACTTCATTTTTTTAATAACATATTAACTTACTTTTCCAAATTTATATATTCACTAAAAACCTTTAAAAATGATAAGTGTGCGTATACTAATTTATTTATAAGCTAACATAATTAATAATATTCTATAACAATTTAAAAGATATTTATATTACCTAAGCTTTTTATTACTTTAATAAAATAATTTTCTAAGTTTCTAAAATTTATATATACTAAAAATATACTTCAAAATACATATAGTACGTTTTGAAACAAAAATATTACTTAAATATACTTATTTTATAAATTATTTAAAGACTCTAAAAATAATGTTTTCTTTTATTTAAAATAAGTCTTCTACTTTAATAATTCATAATTAATTATTAAAATATAATTAAATTCCAAACCACTTTTAGAATACTCTAATATAAGTTAGAAACATCTCTAAAGATAAATGACCATGAATTGAACCAGTTTTAAAAGTTAAAAGTTTTACTATTTTTCGATATGCTAACAATCTTTTTACGGCAACACATAACACAATACACATCACAACCATTGCAAGAAACCACTTAGGATTTCTCTACAAAATTCTATAGAAATTGTCGAACATAAAGAAATTTATAAGTGTTTCTATAGTGACTAGTCGTTATAGACTATTTCAACTCAAGTCTAATTCAAATAAAAGTCCAACAAAACCCTATGTGCTTCATGACAAGGCTACGCTATAAGTCGTTGAAAGTTATACGAGTCCAAACAATCATTTACATATGTTATTTTCTTTCCAAAGCAACAATCACAAGAGATAAAGCAATAATATATAATCAAGCAAATACCGTAATATAGGCAAGCAATTATATACACTTTATATACATCAAGTGGTGAGTTTGCTCACCCTTCCACAAGTACATAACCATGCTCAAGCCTTGACCTTGAAACCACTTGTTACCTCAACCAAACAAACAACAATAGCCACCATCCTCCTCTTTTTGCTCACGACCTATGGCCTAAACACCCAAAAATTGCACACGACCATGGGGACTTTAGGCTTGTATGCTCCTCTCCTTTAAGATTCAAGTATATGATAGTTGTAATGTTGTTCTGAGATCTTTGGCAAATTTTGGGTTGAGTTGGATTTGTTTTGAATTACTTTGTTCTTAGGAAATTATGAAGAATTAGGAGTGAAGAGCTTTGATTTAGTTTTGCTAAAAATGTAAAAAGGATTTTTATCTATATGCATACACTTATGTAAGCATTTAAGGGTAAGATCACCCTCCCCCTCACCTTTTATTTCTGGTCAAAAGCCTCACCCCATCCCCCCCATTTGCCTCCATGTGCAACTTTATACCTCTTTACTTTAACCTTTGGTCTTCCCAAACTAACTCTCTCCCAAAATATTTACCCATGAAATCATCATTAATTTAGTTAGCCATAAACATGGAAAATATTTTTATTAGCTAATTAATTCACATTATTATATTAGGGAAGCATAACATGTTCGAATAACTTCTACCAAAAAAGCTGGTTATCGATAAACGATTTTCGATCATATTATCGATATTTCTTCCAAATTATTTAGTTTTGCAAATATTTTTAAAGAACAAGTTTACAATCATTAATTATTACTTAGAAAAGTGTTAACAAGGTTATAAAATCACTTTAATCGCATTAAATGCATGATTCAACTATTTTAATAATACAAATTTTTAAATATGAAATGTTCAAAAGAGTTGATACTTCAGTTTTTTATAATTCTCGGGACTTATAATAAGATGTGAAATGAAAAACTATAGTAAATTGATATGCTAAAAGTAGGAATGTATGTCCTATTACCATTTAGTTGGATCAAAAAATGGCACAACACCCCAAAACGAAATCAAATAGAGAGATCTAGCAAAATAAAAAAAGAAACATAAGAAATATTTAAAATGGTTCTAATTTTTTTTGCTGCATCTCTCTATTTGATTTTGTTTTGGAGTGTTGACTGTCGTGTCATTGTTGGTTCAAGATCTTTGGTGCTTTTACCATGAAAGGTGTTTCTCAAGCATATCTAGCTATTTATTGTAGATTGGAGTATCCAGAGGTTAGATCCAGAAGGTTTTCACCAAAAGATTTAAAAGAAGGTTTTCACCAAAAGATTTAAAGGAATTTCATATTGGAATCAATGGCACAATCAAAGAAGTCTGGTAGATCTGGATAGTAGCATGTGCAAATGAAGAAGCTTCCCACCGTAATGACTTGGTAACTAACTGGCAATAGCATTGCTAGGACTATCTACCCCTCAGAAGATGGTCATAGGAGTGGACTTCGATAAGACGATGGCGAAGTTGAATCAAAAATGGCAGATAGTCAAAAGGCTCTGCTTGAAAAAATGGATGCTAACATAGCCTTGCTAACATAGCTATCGCAGAGCAGAAGTAGGAGAGAGGCATTATCTGCTAGATCTAAAGAGGATAAATTGTATGATTCTAGTCGGAACAAAAGAGATGGAAAGCAAAAACAAAAGGAACATGCTACTAGAGCGGTAAGGAGAAGTGCCGGAGGGATTGGAAGAGCCACTGCCGAGGGAATACATATCAGTACCAACTTGACTTTAAGGCCCTTAAAAGGGCAGGGAGCTGAGCTGAGGTCATCAACTTATATGATTCCGATGACGATTTGCAGCATGCTGGTGATGATGGACTAGATGTTGAAGCTTGGGATGTTGGTGCTCAAACAACCACTACAGAATTAACTAGACATCAAAGAAGAACCGAACGAGTGGTTCTTCTAGAGACTAGAGAAACTTCTTTACCTACGGTTTGTAACAGTAATGATAACTGACAGACGGACTTCGATAAACTGCTGACAGTGTAACTTCTCTGGAACTCAGGGAAGAGTAAGAGCTACTTTAAGAATAAGAAGTAGTAAATTGACTAGATGTCAACGAGCAAACCGATACCATTTGCGGAGTCAAACACTCGGCGCAGCTCTTGATAATCGTCATCGAAGTACTAGGCTAGTGAGGAACATATAGCGGACACGATGAATCGGTTGTTAGAGGAAAATCGATGGAGATAGAACGAAGACTAGGGTTAGAACTCCATTAACATATAATATCTTAAGGGAATAATATTCTAGGAAGTTTATAATGCCAAAAATGTCATCGTATAACAGGATAACCGACTGGAGGTAGCATTTTTTCAAGTAGAGTGGCATATGGATGGTGCCAGAGCAACGGATGTAGTTAGATGCAAGTGCTCCCTATTTTTTGGACGAGGTTGTGTCGATGTGGTTTACTCGGCTTGTGTCCAGATCCATCTCAACTTTAAATGAGTTAGAAAAGAAGTTTCTAGAGCAATTCAGGCTCCACACCACTCGACCTAAGGATGTGATGCCCTTGTCGAGCCTTTCTCATGGACCTTAAGAGTCATTGAAGGGGTTCTTGAACGGGTTTAATGTTGCAGTACCAAAGTTAACAATCCGAATGAGAGTATGGTGTTGATGTCATTGGTATGGACCATGCATCCAGATATGTACTTTAGAACAATAAACAAGGACGAAGCAGCTGATGAATTTGGAGGAATTTCATCGTAAAGCTAACCATGCATTTGGAAGGAGCAAGTTATGTTGCTGGAAAGATTAGTGGTGGACAGTCGAAGGAAGTAATTCAAAGTAACGTAGCAATTAAGTAAAACGATGGGAGTTTTGGTAACGTCGCTATGAATGTTGGCGATTGTGGCAATCAAAGGAAGAGAATCAAGGCATTGGAGGCAGGCGGATTAATGCCAAAAAGTGCCCAAGAAACATGAGGCCAGATGAGTACATGACCCTGAAAGGACACCTGAATACACACACACACACACGCACACACCCCCTAGCAACACAATGCATAAAAAGGTATAAGAAGCCACTTAAGTGGGAGCGATTGAAGAAGAAAGACGTTTTGGCAAATATTGTTGCTTTTATGAAAATCATGGACACAATATGAAAGAGCGCAGACATCTTAGATATTTTATCAAAGAATTGATAAGGAAGAAGTAATTGCACTAGCATGTAAGAGAGCCTTAGGATGGCAGACAGAATGTTAGACCTCAAGTGCCGAATGCCCAAGGGAACCAATTTGGACCTAGTGAGAGGGGCCCAGGCAGTTGATGGAAGGATAGTTATAAACACCATAACTGAAGGACCTCATCCAGCAGAGAACAGCTAGAATGAGACAGAAAGGTTCAGAGGGTCACACATCGTAGGAGAGCTGCTTTGACATCAAGGACAAAGCTCTGGTTAAGCAACAATGTTGATGAATGATGACACTGTGTTTCAAAATAGGGATTCTAACGAGGTTGAAGCGCCAACCTTTGACCCCATGGTAATAACAGCCATTATAGGCCATGCAACGGTGCATCGAGTCTTGGTGAATAGTGGAAGCTCGATGAATATTCTATTCAAAAGGACATTTGATCAGACAAGGATAAGTATGAAGGATATTAAGCCTTGTAAATCCAGGATTCGCGGATTTATCGGTGAGGCAAAGCAACCCATTGGGATGATTGATTTATCGATCGAATTGGGAGATGGAGACTGCAAGATTATGTAGGTTTTGAAGTTTGTAATCATTGATGAGTATTCGGTGCACAACACCTTCTTGGGTCGACCGGCCGTTATTGATTTCCAAATGATGAGTATTTGTCATTCTATATTATTACCGACCAAAAGTGATCGGTACAGAGATGAATTTTGGACCCAAAGCCAAAGCAAGAGGAAAGGAAAGGGAAAGGGAATGGAAGGTAGGACATACCTAGCTAAGGCATGGAACGATCTCTGGAGTATAGATCTTGACTTTAGCATGAAGAATGGAAGTTGCTCCAAGGGTCTAAGATGCTTAAAGAATCAACAAATCAACTCGGGAGCCACATCTTTTAGGTTGGTACCGACCTCTTTTTGAATAACTGAAGAACTTCAATGTCGTGATCCATGGAGAATTAGCTAGAGTAATTACCTTAGGGTCGATTTCTGAAGGAGTAGGCGGGCAACTCCAAAGAAGCTCTGTAGAGAAGAACAAGTACTGAACATGTCAAAGCCTCTCGATAATGACTTAATTTCAAAGGGAAAAATGTTCAAAGCTTGATTGATCGAAGCTAGAAGACCAAGTGGAAGAAAATCGCACAACTTGATATCATAGGTCGGTACCGACTACTTCTAACCGATACTGAGATGATTTTATTGGCCAAGGGATATCATCTCCCTTCCTACATTCTCGGATTTGAAGTTAGACTTGGTATTTCAAGATCTGGTGACTTGGGTGATTTCTCAATAAATAGCAAGCATATAGCCACTCAAAAAGGACTTTTTGCACATGGTCTTCTTCACTGTCTTTCCATATACGATCTTGTCACAAAGGATGCTACCTTTTGTGGTTTTAGGCTTTTAGATCGGTGAAATCCTTGTACTTGTGACCAAAATCTCTATGTAATAAGATAAAAGTGGACATGGGCCTCATATTTACCAAACCACTATAAAAAATTCCTTTGTTTCTTGTTTTATTTTGCTAGATCTCTCTATTTTTCTTTTTAGGCGTTGTGCCATTTTTTGGTTCAACATATTAAAAATTTATTTTCGTTTCTTAAAGTCATGTCAATGAGAATTCATGAATACTTAAATGGGGAATTATACCAATGTTCGATTTGAATATCTGTAGAGAGTTTTCAAAGACGCTGCTAGGATGAACATTGTCACCTCTGTAGTAACCCATAATTTTGATAACCAGTCTAAATAAGGACATTTTAGTAATTTAGACCATAAGGAAGAAATAGTAATTTATAAACAAATGAATTTGGCTATGAGACTTGGGTTATTTGTAACCGGCTTGTTTTCTTGATTAGAAAAATGTACAAGTTTGGATCCATATGAGTGAGATATGAATGTTTTTGTAAACAAAGTTTTCAAATTTCAAGTAGAGCTTGGCCCATTAAGTCGATTGGTGGCTTAAGTCGGATTATATACATGGGTTGTTTAAATTCAAGTTTTAGAAATTAAAATATTTGTATACCTTTTTATTTCTCATTCCCTCAAAAACCTAATTCTTCATTTAATTCCAAATAACCAAAACTCAATAGAATATTCACTTAACTACATATATAAATACCAAATCAAAGAGCCAACAATGACCACGTATTAATATGAATTTTTAGAGGAGATACATGAATTGAGGGTGATTCCGATTCCAAATGGTAAGGGAATATTTCTTTGGGTCTTCAATTTGAGGTTAAACTAATCACTGTGAGTGGGTTTTACCTAATTTGCATGTACTTGGTCAAACTGATAAAGTATTATGATTCTATGACTTATGATTAGAAATTAGGTTTGATATTAGTTAACTACGGATATTAAAAATAATTAAATAGGATTAAAGTTGAAATTAATATGAATTTGATAGTTGAATCAATGATTTTGGTTATATATGAAATTGGTTCATAAGCAATGAAAATGAAAATATACTTTTATTATAGATTAAAAACCATTTAAATCTATACGTATGAGTGGGAATTGAATTTGTTATGTTAACTTGATATAACCGAAAAATAAAAATAAAAATTTGGTGGACACACACACATATACACACATGCAATGAATATAAAAACGTTGTTTTATATGAAATGAAGTATATTAGAATTGTTGGAACTAAACCGGCATGTGGGAGTAAATGGATAAATTTCAAAAAATTATCCCATTTCGGATCTTTTTGGGCTTATGAAGTCTAAACTACTTAGATCTTATCCATAATTTATTTTAAATTAAATCAACATTTTATTTTATTTATAAATAAAGTTTTATTTATTTTAAATTTATATTATGTAATATAATATGTGTATTGTATACACATAGTTGTGTACGTGCATGTATAACATAAATGGTGTACATTGTTTGGCATGCTCGTATATTGATGTTAGGATTTACACTACAATGGACATGTTAGCCACTCTATGTACATGTGTTATCAATATATATACATACATATATATATATATATATTTGTGTGTGTGTGTGTGTGAAGTTTATAAAGTAATTATAAATTTAATATAAAGAATTTATAAATTTCAAATCCAGTTGTAAGATACAAAATTTAGATCTAGATCCAGATCTACAAAATGAAACATCAAGTATTTTCGAATCCAGGCTAAAATATTTATTTTATGTAAAAACGCACACACCCGCACATACACACGCATATATAATTCGAAAATTGTATTTATATGTATATTAAATAATTATTTAGAAGTACTATATATATGTATAAAGTATACTTATAAATATATTTTATATATAATAATATATGTAAAAATATACATATTTTCATTGATTCTGAAAAGATTTGTCGCCATTATAGACCATAGCCATGATCTCCATCCCACCCTCCAGGGCCTCCACCACAGCCATCCTCTCCGCCACTATTTTATCATCCTCAACCACTCCGAAATCTCTTCTTCATCGAGACTTTCCACCCTTTCCCTCTTCTAAAACCTCTACCATTCAAACCTCTTCCTTTACCACAAACCCTAACCATCCAAATCTCCCCCAACGTCACTCTCCATCTTCGGCTGCTGCCGCCCTTGACCATCCGCCTGAGCCCCCTGACTACTCAACCGTCCAACACCCTCTCTCTTTCGCTTCTCTGTTGTCGTCCTCACCTTCTTCTACTGCAAATATCCCAACCTCATGGAGTTCCCTTTTCAAGGCCTTGTTGAGAAATGCAGGTTCATATAAACCTTTAGCCTTCCATTTGCCATGTGATGGTTAGCCAAAAGAACCCCCTTTAGAAGTCCGCAAAGCAGGCATTGCGTACGGGAGCTCCCACTTAGTTGGATTCTTCTTGGGTGATAAACTTTCCTACCCGGTTGTAACTTCTCACCTTAAGAGTGTTAGTCCTTAAGATGATGGTTTTGATGACAACAACCTTAGAATAAGATTATAAAATATAAATACTAACATAATAGTTTACATATATATGTATATGTAGGATTTAACCATGCAGGTACCAAGAATGAAGACTGTACAGTATAGAGATTCAAGATATCAAGATTGAAGACTCATAAGTATCAAGATTATCAAGAGTTCAAGATTTCAATAATAAGTAATTTAATTAGGAATTTTGTTAAAACTCCTAGAAAAACACTGACATCTTAAAATCCAATTCATCCGTGGAATGGAATCCACTTTGAGCCTGTTAAAGGGATGGAATCCTAAGTAGGATGGAACCTACGAAAAATCTAGTGGAACTTTGTTTTGTATCCACTAACTTTTATTTAAATGTTTTTTACAAAATTATATCTTGTTTTCAAAATGATTTCAAAACCTTCCTTTTAAAAGAATCAAAAACATCTATCCTGGTTTTAAATATTGTTAGCCTCAAAATAATCATTATTTTCAAAATCAAATTATCCTTGGTTTTAAACTATCTTTTAATCATAATATATTTAACTTTTAATATTTTTACTTAGATTCAAATATAAAATTATAGTAAAATTATATATATATATATATATGCCAAAATATTATTCTCTATATCTACTTATGTATTCTAACTATAATTAAGTATATTTATAAAGTTTAAAATAGTTTTAATACAAGATAGAAGTTATTTTCAAAGAAAAGAAAATTACCAAAAATACCTTAGGCATGTCGACATCCTCAAGTACCCCTTGTCGACATAGTAGCAGTTTATTTCAAAATTTTGAATTTCAAAGGAAGTGTCTTTTCGTCATACCTTTCACAAATGGACATGGCGTTGTTCTACTATAAATAGGGGTAGTTTTGAACGAATTTGTATCCATATTTTCTCTGATTTCACTCCTCTTCTTCTTCCACATTTCTTCATAAACATTTTTACCATTACTCTGTCGAAATCAACATTGAATCTAACTAGATCATCTATGGTTCGATTCTCTATCACTATCTCAACAAGATCTCAGTGCTATTCAGAGTTATAGGCTTCTTTGTAATAAACTAAGCGAGAAAAGGTGTGATTGTAGCCTATGCAATCAATCAAGTGAGAAAAGGTGTGATTGTAGCCCTAGAAATCAATTTTGTGAACTTGTTGCCCGTGAAATAAGGTATCTCTACCCAGAGGATTGTAAATCTGGAGTGGTGTACCTCATGGCCTTGAAATATAGGGTGTAATTGCACAATTGCTTTTGAAAGGAAATTCGTACACTTATGTGCAGGACTGGATGTAGGGTAACTCCAAACCAGTATAATTCCGGTGTGTTCATTCCTTTATTGCTTTTACTTTATTTCTGCATCTGTGTTTGTTTCTGTGATCATATCTGTGTCTGAATATTGCATACATTTATGTTCAAATTAACAAAAACTCAAAAAGATTTAGTAATTCCTTAAAATACTATTCACCCCCTAGTGTTAATCCTAGCCTTAAGATCCTTATTCCGCATTTCTCATATTTGGTATCAGAGTAAGGTTTTCAAAGTTTCATAATATGATTTCTGAAAAAGTTTTTAAAATGGCTATGTTTAAAAAACTTGTTAATACTAGTTTAGAAATATTCAGATCATCACTGTCTCTTGAGTCTGTATATAATCAATATTCAAATTCAAGTTGTCTACCAAAATTGTATGATGTGCAGGAAACATGCTTTATGGGTGTTGAGGAATCAATCCACAATGGACAGATTGTGCAGATCAAAAAGAATAAATGGATACTCGATAGTGGATGCTCTAGACACATGATTGGCAATCTAGATATGCTGAATGATATAATATATAAAGACGGAGGACTGGTTAACTTTGGAGGCAATTCAAAAGGATATGCGATTGGCATCGGCAAAGTCGGTAACTCTGAAACTCCTATTATTACTAATGTTTTGCTAGTTAAGAATATAAAATGTAATCTGCTAAGTATTAGTCAACTTTGTGACAAAGGATATAAAATTAAATTTGAAAAAGATAAGTGCCACATTGAAGATAATAATTCAACCATAATATTTGAGGGAATTATGAAAAAAGAATATTTATATTCTTAGTATGAAAGTTTCAAATGATAACCTGTATCTTTTGGCGAATACAAGTGACCCTTGGATTTGACATAAGAGATTTGGGCATTTGAATTTCAAACTCTTATCTAGACTGTCAAAACATGATCTAGCAAGAGGTCTCCCTAAAGTGAGTTTTAAAGTAGATAGTTTATGTGATGCATGTCAATTAGGAAAACTTAGAAAAAGTTCCTTTAAATTAAAAGATATGATTTCAACCTCAAAATCTCTTGAATTACATCATCTTGATTTATTTGTTCCATCTCAAATTCTGTCAATAAATCATAGTAAATATGTTTTTGTAATTGTAGATGATTATTCTAGATTTACGTGGACAATATTTTTGAAACATAAAAGTGATACTTTGAATGTTTTAAGAACTTTACAAAAAGGATTTCAAAATCAATTTTCTCTAAAAATTGTAACCATTCGCAGTGATCACGGTGGTGAATTTGAAAATGAAAAGCTTGAGGAATTCTACAATAAAAAGGGAATAACTCACAATTTTTCATTTCCAAGAACTCCACAACAAAATGGGGCAGTAGAACGTAAAAATAGAACGATTCAAGAGTGTGCCAGAACTATGCTTTCAGATAGTAAATTACCAAAGCATTTTTAGGCAGAAGCAGTTGCTACCGCCTGTTATATTTTAAATAGAATTTTAATTAGACCTTTAACTGATAATACATCTTATGAACTTCTTCATAGAAAGAAACCTAAGGTGTCTTATTTTATAATTTTTGGAAGTAAATGTTTTATTTTAAATACAAAAGATAACTTAGATAAATTTGATCCTAAATCCGACAAAGGTAACTTTATCGGATATTCTAATAAAAGTAAAGCGTACGGAGTGTTTAATTTAAGAACTAACACCATCGAAGAAACAATGCATGTTTCATTCGATGAAAATCTCAAAAATTTTGAGGATACAAACGATGAAGAGGATTTAATAACTCAAAATCAAGAGTCAACTGAAACTAATAATGAAGTTAATCATCATAATAAAAGATTTAAACTTTTAAAATATCATCCTATAGGAAATATACCAGGAGATATGCAACCTGTTGTTACAACTAGAAATCAATTAAGTAAAATGAGCAATGTAGCCTTTATATCAACTATTGGACCCAAAAATCCAAAAGAAGCATCAACTGATAATTCATGGATTTTGGCTATGCAAGAAGAACTAAATCAATTTACTAGAAATGATGTTTGGGAACTTGTTCCTAGACCTGAAAATAAAACTATAATTGGAACTAAATGGGTTTATAAAAATAAAATGAATGAACAAGGGGAGGTTGTTTGAAATAAAGCCTGGTTAGTCGCTCAAGGTTATTGTCAAGAAGAAGGAATAGATTTTGATGAAACCTTTGCTCCCGTAGCAAGATTAGAAGCCATTAGGATTCTACTTGCTTTCGCAAATCATAATAATTTCAAATTATATAAAATGGATGTTAAAAGTGCCTTTTTAAATGATTTGTAAAAGAGGAAGTATATGTTGAACAACCACCACTTTTTGAAAATGAAAAATTACCAAATCATGTTTATAAACTTAAGAAAGCTCTATATGGTCTAAAACAAGCTCCTAGAGCCTGGTATGATAGTCTAAGATCTTACTTATCACAATCAAACTATGAAATTGATAAAGTAGATAATACTCTTTTTATTAAAAGAAATAAAAATGACATTCAACTAGTACAAGTCTACGTAGATGATATCATTTTCGGATCAACTAATTTCGAAATGAATAAAGAATTTTCTGAAATAATGACAAAAGAGTTTGAGATGAGTCATATGGGTGAATTAAACTTCTTTCTAGGATTACAGATAAAACAATTAGATAATGGTATCTTTATTAGTCAAGAAAAATATGCTAAAGACCTAGTTAGTAAGTTTGGTTTGACTACTGCAAGTGGAAAACTCACTCCCATGGCAACCAATGAGTACCTAAGTAAAGAAGATCTCTCGAAAGATGTAGATCAAAAGTTATATAGAGGAAATATTGGATCACTACTCTATATCACTGCTAGTAGACCTGATATCATGCATAGTATTTGTCTCTATGCGTGATATCAATCCCAACCTAAAGAGACCCACTTAAAAGCCATAAAACGTATCATAAGATATGTTAAATACACCTTTGATTATGGCTTATTTTATCCTAAAAATGATTCTTTTAACTTAATATCTTACTGTGATGCTGATTATGCTGGTTGTAAATCAGACCGAAAAAGTACAAGTGGAACTTGTTACTTTTTGGGGCATTCTCTGATTTCCTGGTTTAGTAAAAAGCAAACCACGGTTTCTATATCAACAACTGAAGCAGAGTATATTTCTGCTGCTTTGGCTTGTTCTCAAGTATTATATATGCAACAAAGTTTAAAAGATTTTGGTTTAAATATCTCAAAATCACCAATTTATTGTGATAATACTAGTGCAATAAATTTGTACAAAAATACTACTCATCATGAACATATTGATATCAGACATCATTTTCTCAGAGGTAATATAAGTAAGGAAGTAATTACTCTCGATTATATCAATTCTGAGAATCAAATTGTTGATATCTTAACAAAATCCTTAAATGAATCTATATTTACTAAATTAAGAAGAGAATTAGGTATTTGTTCATTAACTGAAATATAAAATATATATAACAAAGTATAATTAAAAATTAAATCAAAATAAATCAAATAGTAAAAATATCAAGCACCATGTCGACAACTCCCTACTACCCATGTCGACATATAACGATTTTTTTATTTTTGAAATTTTCCCACCAAAATTCAAATAAATGGTTATATATTCTTCTTATTTCGAAATTTTGATCATTCTTTCTGTTCTCTCTTTGTTCTAACTTCTGAAATAAATAAAACAATGGCCTCCTCTTCCAAACCAAACAAAAATTCAATCTTTTTGTTCGCTTCTCCTTCTGCTGGACCATTTCAACGAACAACGCTCACACGAGTGATGAAAATGGAGGATTCCTTGAAGGCCGCACTACAACTAATGGCTGAAATTCAAGTGGTGCAACTTAGAATGACCAAAGAACAAGAAAGGCAAGGCAAAATCATTAGAAATTTGCAAAAGTTTCTAATGGACAATCATGCTAATCTGATCTTGATTGATGAAGAGTCTTCAGGAGATCAAATGCAAGAGGACAGCGAGGAAGATGAAGAAGAAACCTTCATGGAAGAAGAGCACGCTGAAGATGACGACAAAGTCGTTTGCGTTGGCGAAGTGTGCTTTGACAAGGATGGAAATCTAGTCGAACAACGTGGAAATTTCTATTTCCACTACCCAAATTGTTCGGTTCATAGATCTCCCATTTTCAAAGACACACATTAGTTTTTTCTCTCTCTTTCCTATTGTTATATGTTCTTTCTTACGTTCTATATGAAAATGTAAATAAAAAAATATATAATTAATGAATAATTTGTGTTCTTATATTTGATTTCTCACTATTATAAGTATTATCGTATATGGAATCTTAGTTAGGATAGTTAGTAATTTAGGATTAAGTTTTAGTTTTAGAATCAAGTGTTGATTATTTATGATAACACTATCATTATAATCACATGTCATAGAGTATTATATTAAGAGGGAGTTATATAGTTTGGAGTTAGTTTTTGTTGATGACAAAGGGGGAGAAGTATAAAATAGGATAGTTAGGCATAGATTAAGGGAGAGTTATTAGGATAGAAGTAATATTTTATAAACAAAGGTTGTCATCATCAAAAAGGGGGAGATTATTAGTCCTTGAGATAATCGTTTTGATGACAACAACCTTAGAATAATATTATAAAATATAAATACTAACATTATAGTTTAGATATATATGTATATGCAGGATTTAACCATGCAGGTACCAAGAATGAAGACTGTACATTATAGAGATTCAAGAAATCAAGATTGAAGACTCATGAGTATCAATATTATCAAGAGTTCAAGATTTCAATAATAAGTAATTTAATTAGGAATTTTATTAACTCCTAGAAAAGCACCGGCATCTTAAAATCCAATTTATTCATGGAATGGAATCCACTTCAAGCCTGTTAAAGGGATGGAACCCTAAGTAGGATGGAACCTACGAAAAATCTAGTGGAACATTGTTTTGTATCCACTAACTTTTATTTCAATGTTTTTTAACAAAATTATATCTTGTTTTCAAAATGATTTCAAAACCGTCCTTTTAAAAGAATAAAAAACATCTATCCCGGTTTTAAATATTTTTAGCCTCAAAAAAATATTTATTTTCAAAATCAAATTATCCTTGGTTTTAAACTATCTTTTAATCATATTATATTTAACTTTTAATATTTTTACTTAGATTTAGATATAAAATTATAGTAAAATTTTATATAAATATCAAAATATTATTCTCTATATTTACTTATGTATTTTAACTATAGTTAAGTATATTTATAAAGTTTAAATAGTTTTAATACTAGATAGAAGTTATTTTCGAAGAAAAGAAAATTACCAAAAATACCTTAGGCGTGTCAACATCCTCAAGTACCCCTTGTCGACATAGTAGCAGTTTATTTCAAAATTTTAAATTTCAAAGGAAGTGTCTATTCGTCATATCCTTTCACAAATGGACATGGCTGTTGTTCTACTATATATAGGGATAGTTTTGAATGAATTTGTATTCATATTTTCTTTGATTTCACTCCTCTTCTTCTTCCACATTTCTTTATACACATTTTTATCATTACTCTGCCGAAATCAACATTGAATCTAACTAGATCATCTCTGGTTTGATTCTCTATCACTATCTCAACAACATCCCAGTGCTATTCAGAGCTATAGGCTTCTTTGTAATAAACTAAGCGAGAAAAGGTGTGATTGTAGCCTGTGAAATCAATCAAGTGAAAAAAGGTGTGATTGTAGCCTTGAAAATCAATTGGGTGAACTTGTTGCCCGTGAAATCAAGTATCTCTACCCAGAGGATTGTGAATCTGGAGTGGTGTACCTCATGGCCTTGAAATCGAGGGTGTAATTGTACAATAGCTTTTGAAAGGAAATCTGTACTTGTGTGTGGGACTGGATGTAGGGTAACTCTGAACCAGTGTAAAATCCGGTGTGTTCTTTCCTTTACCGCTTTTACTTTATTTCTGCATATGTGTTTGTTTCTGTGATCATGTCTGTGTCTGAATATTGCATGCATTTGTGTTCGAATTAACAAAAACTCAAAAAGATTTATTAATTCCTTAAAACACTATTCACCCCCCTTCTAGTGTTAATCCTAGCCTTAAGATCCGTATTCCGTATTTCTCAAAAAGAGATCTTAAAAACTTTGAGGATAGGTTGATATTAATTCTGATGGCCAAAATTTCTGTTTCTCATTCACAAATGAGCAAGGCAGGGTCTCTATTCTCCAATTTGACTGAATTTTTATGAGAAGTAAAATTTGTGTTATTACAACGTGGAATTCCTCTTTTGGTTGTGTTCAAGCCTAAATTAGAGGTGTTCTGGTTTGGGTACACTTCTGCCAAGTCCCCTTGCTTATTTGGACTCCTATTGGTATCAATTGCTAGCTTGTCACGTTGGGCGTTTAATTTGCTTCGATGCGAATACCAAAAAATTAGAGCCCTTTGAATATGCCAAGACCCTTGTAGAATTAACCCTTGATTGCAAGCTCCTGAAATTTATTAAGATTGTTGGTTTCGGTGAAAGTTGCCCAAGAGTTATGTTGAATACGACTGGAAGCCAAAGATATGTATTGTCTACAAAATATTTGGGCATAATACGACCAAGTAGGAAAATTTTCAACGGTGTAGTAAGGAGGATGGAGTCCAATATGAAATTAATTATGAGAGGATTTACTAAAAGTAATTTCAACTGACAATCAAGCAATAAATTAAAATGTACAAGGAAAGGCACCACCTTCTCCCCAACAAAAGAAATGGAAAAGGAAATTAAATCAAACAAATGCTCCTTCTACTAACCCATCTTCACATAACCCCTCCCCCTCGCCCCTAATAATATTTCTTCATTGCTTGATGCGACCGATCCTCTTTCCAATAATTCACATTCCTCTAATATTTCACATTCGTTTGATGTGACCAATCCTTGTCCCACAAATTCTCATTCTACTAATATACCACTCCCCGATGTGACAAATCCATATTCCATTTTATCTCATCACTTAAATTTCACTTCTTCCCACTCATGTTAATAATAATAACTCAATCCTTGGTCCAATACCCTCGTCTAAACCGCCATTTTTTGACCTTTCTGCCACGCCACTCATGTCTCCCACCCAAGCTTCTCCAATCACATCGCAATGTGGTTTGTTTAATTCAAATCCAAACCTTTTGTTGCCCTCAATTGCTACTAATTCGGAAACTTCTTTAAACCATCAGTTAAACCCTTCTATCTTTTCCACTCAACACAATGCAGCTTCTAACATTGCATCTACTTCTCAATCATCCTCTTCACCCGGCATTAACATAAACATAATTCAACCCACCCAGGCAGTTGGACAATCTGACCATAACTTCGATCAAACTCTTCCTATCTATTCCATCATGGACCCTGGCACCCGTTCACTTCCTTGCAAATCCTATGCTACTGGATCCATTTCGGCCACCCTTTCTATTCTTCTATTAGTACATCCATATGCAACAACTCATGCACCATTGTGCACCCTTGTGCACATGCAAATGCATTCCAGCCATGCTATCGCCCCTTCTATTGATTGTTCTTATCTTCCCACCTCCAGCAGTTCTCCTATGTCCACCAACCTATCCATGAATGTGCACTCTTGTGCACATGCACAATCTAATGACAGACCTTACCTCCATATCAGTCCACCAAGCCATAAAATCCTTCCTCCTCCTTCTTCTCCCTCCAATCCCAACTCGTTTAGCCTGATAGCAGCATTCCAACCCTTAAAATTTCCAAGCGAGGTAGAAAGAAAAAGATTACCTCCTCCGATAATCTCAATATTGGTTTGGATTTTAATTCTGAGCAAATTCAACCTCTTTCAACCTCGAAATCCCTACCTAGTAGCTCAACCAACAAAAGTCACACACGCCTCTACCCTCTCCCTCCTAACCCTATATTATTTAAACGATCCCTCACAATAGTGCGATGTGGAACAACAGGCTCACTGCTCCTCTAAGCATCTTGAATCAAGCACCTTATCTAGGAACATAATGCTCATATAATAGGAATTTATGAATCAAAATTAGATGAAGTTAAAACTATTCATGCATGCAAATTCATAATGCCAACTTAGAATATTGGACACAACATTGATATGGCTCCATATGATATAATCATTCTATTATGGAATCCCAACATCTTTTCCCTAACCAAAACTCAGTCTTCTGACCAGTTTATCCATCTTGCCTGTAAGCACCTCCCCACTAACTCTGACCCGAACATAACCCTCATTTACACTCATAACCAGCTCCACAAAAGACTTTCCCTTATTTCCAACCTTAAGCACCTTCAATCTAGTATGCATTGGATCTGTATAGGGGACTTCAACTGCAAGTCCCACTTCTCCCATAAATTTAGGGGCCGTCCTTTGACCCTAAAGGAAAATACCCCCATAAACCATGCTATTACCCAAGCGAACCTCTTTCCATTGTAGACATATGGTCCCCTCCATACATGGAATAACAAGTCTAGATCGGGATTTTGAACTTTTTATAAACTTGACCATGCTTTTCAGAAATCTTTTTCCCTTAAGCTTTGGCCTTCCATCCATTGCCTTCCGCATCCACCCTCCCTTTCGAAACACAATGCCTTGCTTGTCAAATGGGGTGATGGAGCGACGGCTGTCGATCATTACCCCTCCTTTAAAAATTTTAATTCTTGGACCTCAGATAGTTAATTTAAATTCTTAATGCTTCAGGTTTGGAATGCAAATGTTGTGGGCAACCCGATGTGTAGACTCTAAGCTCAAAACGCTAAAAGTCAATTTCAAGAAGTGGGCTGCAGATATTTATGAGTCGGGATCTACTATCTCCGCTTAGCTGAGAAACAACCTATCCCTTGATCCTCACTGTTCAATGTTAATTGAACAAGACTTTAAACTCTCGGGTCAATTAACTTTTGCCCTTAACGCTGAGGCTATGATGGCGCAACAAAAGACTAGGGACAAATACGAATAACTAGGCGATAGAAGCACTGCATATTTCCATGCAAAACTCAAGGCTAAAAATGATGTGCAGGAAATCTTGGTATAACTGAATCTAAGAGTATTTACAGATCCGACACGGAGAGTATTAACATCGCCTTCATCCATTACTTCAAGTTCATTCTTGATAGAGTTAGGGGTATGCCCTAGGTGGCAATTATGTAACTCGTTGACCAATCTTGTTTGAAATAAAGGTGTTTTCTTTCTATTATATACTTGAAATAACGTAATTATATTAATTAATTTATTTATTTAAAAGTGTATTTAATAGAAAATCCATAAATGGCATGTTTTATGGCAGTAGTTATGAAGTGTTGTTTTACCCATGAGTCATTTATCACAATGAAACAAATATATCATTTTAAATGTCTCAGTCAAGATTCATCGAGACTGAATATCGATGTATCCGTTAAGACTAGAGTACGAAACGCTTTCCAAATATTGGGTAGTGTATTACTTATGACTGTTGGGGGGCACCTATGAGTTACATACTAATAGTTATTGGATAATTATAGAACGACTCACTTGGTAGTTTTCTGTTGGTTAATATAACCGAGGTCAAACGGAAAATATCGATGTGACTAATTTAAAATTTTCTTTTTACTTGAGAATACTATGAATCTTCAATATGAAAGCTCCTCTTTAATTATAGTCAAATCATGGCATAGCGTCCATCGAGTGACCATGGTTGGATCGAATGGAAGTATTGGAAGTGAAGTAATATTCAGGAGAGAATTCGTCTCCTCGGTTATATGGGGTTAGCATCATGGTCAACTCAAGTCAACTCAAAGTCAAAATCTCTGGCCAGAGTAGTTCGATCGACAATAATTATTATTATTGAACCAAGGACTTTGTGTTTGGATTATAGATTTGAATATGGATGATGTTGGAATTTTGACCATTACCATATTTAGCAAGTCCATGTGATATAGTTTTGACGAAGAGAATTTATGTAAATAATTATCATAATGGGTAGCTTTTATTAAATTAAAATGAGATTTTTTCGAAAACGAGTAAACGATAAATTTGACTATAATATCACGCCACCTGCTAAGTGAAGTGTGAATGTTAAAATTTGAATAGTTCATCGTTAATAGCTGATCGAATTTACACCCAAGAGTCACACAACCGAAACGATGGATTCTCTTTAGACCAAAAAATATAATTAGTTTATAATGGTTATAAATTAATTAAATAAATTGATATTTATGAACTTTTAGTTATGAATTTTGAAAGTGATTTGAGAAATAAAATTGTGGCATATATTTATAAAAGTTATGAATATATTGATCGATATGAGATATGGATAACAAAATATGTTAAATGTGATTGTACATATTTAATTCGGGTTGAATGGGCTCACATCCCATAACATTTGAAGAGGATAGGCGTTGGTATAGAGAAAGATAGGAGGTGTCTACAACATATGTGATTAGGTTTTAAGATATGTGGTTGAGATCATTGTTTGCTCTCTTGTCCTATCATATAAAAGCAAATCTCAAAACCCTAATTACAAGAAAAATTTTGAGTTACCACTTTCTTCTTCCTCTTTCTCATTTTAATGGCAGAAACTTTCCTCTAAAATCATCCCTAAAGTTCCCAAATCCAATTAAAAGTTAAAAATTCTAATTGTAGTAGAAGGTCTCCAATTCCGGATGAGCAACCCGACGAATTATGAATTGTTCTTAGAAGAGAAATCATTGTTCAATGTGGACTCAAAGGCTTTATTAGGAGGTGCACTTTTATTTATTATCATTGTTTTGATTTTAATTTTACCGTATAAAAGTTGATTTACATCCAAATCCACCGTTTGTATTCAGATCTGTTTATTGTTTAGATTAGTTGAGATTTTTGTGGGTACAAGTGTTTGTTACAATTAGATTAGTTGTGTGCTTGTTATAATTTCTTGTTTATTGGTTTATTATTGAATTAATTTTCTAAAAAAAGGTTTTAATTCTGATTTTTATTAATATATATATATATATATATATATAATGCTTGCAGATCTACAAATTATGAATATGCATAATCATATATGTGTTTATATATATAATCTTAAAATTTTATTATGATGATTTGTACCTATTATGAATCATAAGATATAAACTATTTTATTAAATATGTATATACATATATTATTAATATTATTTGATGATTTTGTGAATTGTCTATTATGAATAAAATAACTAATGCTTCAATTTAAATTTTATATTTTTATATTTGTTGCACCATGCAATAAGATTACAGTAAAATTTTCAGATTTTTAAACTTAATTTATAAAATTAATTTACTTTCGGCATACAATCAATTATTTAATTAAAAATATAAATTCAACTGATAAAATTTTATAAATTATTCTTTAGGCTTAAATATGTATTTGGAACGTTCAAAAAAAGTTTCAGATTTTTATAACTTAATTTATTAACTTATTTTCAAAATGCAATTAATTATTTAATTAAAAATATAACTACAATTGAGAAAATTCTAGATATTTTTCCTAAGCCCAAAATATGTCTTAGATACCTTTAGAATTTTTTTTAGAATTTTTCAACTTGATTTTCTATTTTTTAAAATTAATTTTATTATGGGCTATTATCAATTATTTAATAATAAGTATTATTTTAATTGTAAAAAAATTCATAAATTAATCTTAAGCCCAAAATGTGTTTCCATATTTTCTAAAATTTAAAAAACTTATATTATTATCATATAATTATTTTACATCAATTTGTTATTGTAGAAACTATTTTATTTAACGAATTATACATACATACATGCATACATACATAGATATATGTATATAGATATGTTAGTATTTTGTTTTGACATGTTATACAAGTATATATTTGGACAAATTACAATACACACAAAATGAGCTAATGTGTCTGTTGCAATGTAAATCACAACATCTATATAGGAGCACATTATACCCTTCACGAATTATGATGTTACCTATGCACACATATGTATGTGTGTATGTATGTATATGATACACACACATATATATATATATGTATGTATATATATATATGTATGTATGTATGTATGTATCAATGCATGTATGCTTGTATAAATTAAGTAAATTAAATAAATCTCAAACTAAAAATTGTATAGTTAGAATACATATGGACATAGTAATAAATATCGCCATGAATAAATTATTAATAATGTCATTTAATGAATCAATTAATTCAAATTAAAGAGAGAAAATGAAAGGTTTCTCTCTCCATTTAAAATAATTAATTATCTCAATTAATTTTTGTTTTAGGGAAAGATATGAAAGGTTTCATTCCCTATTCATTGAGAGTTATAAATAAATGTTAAGTGTATTTGATACACTATACATTTTAGATTCACTCATTTCTTCCGCTGTGAGCTAGCCCAGTTCCTTCAATTCTTGCTAGTGAAACTCCTCACCAACCAAATCTTTAAAATCTTCTTGTTATGAACCTTACATCTTTATCTACTCCCCAATCTTCCCGTCTTATTACCCTTGTTCCGCCTGCTGAGATCAAAGATGTCCTATTTTCCCTTAATTGCACAGCCTTAGTGGCCCGGACGGGTTTAATGCTTTTTTCTTTAAGGAAACATGGGATGTTGTGGCATACGACTTAACCTAAGCTGTCCAGCACTTTTTCAAATCAAACAAGCTACCCCATGGTATTAATGCAACAAATGTTTCTCTAATCCTGAAAGTTGACAATACCAGTCATGTCTCCCAATATAAACCAATCTTATGTGCAAATGTGACATACAAATGTATAAAAAAAGTGCTATCCTCCAAGCTGCAATCGGTTATACACCATATTGTATCCCCAAATCAAACTGCTTTCACCCCTGGAAGGTCCATTACTGATAACATCCTTCTCACTCAAGAGTTGCTCAATGGTATGGGAGGTCGGATATCTCTCCATGATGCATGCTTAAGCTGAACATTAAGAAGGCATTCGGCACAGTTTCTTGGGAGTCAATTGTATTTATAATGTCTCGTATGAATTTCCCTCCTCCATTCCTATCATGGATATGCACGTGTATATCATCTCCATATTACTCAACTGTCAGACATGGCTCTCCCTATGTATATTTTAAAGGATCGCGAGGAATACGTCAAGGGGATCCCATATCTGCCCTTCTCTTTATTTTGTTTATGGAAGTCCTTAACACCATGTTTATGGAAAAAGTCAGGAAGAAGTTGCTCCAACTCCATCCGAAATGCTCTGACCCGACCATCTTTTGCCTAATGTTTATAGATAACCTGGTTTGCTTCACCAAGCCCACATCATCAAACATCATGTGTATCTTACACGTCCTTAATGACTTTAAAGAACTCACCGTCCTTGCAATATACTTCCAAAAATCCTTGATTCTTATAGCCGATCTTCCTCCAAGTCAAAAGCAAGCCATCATCAACATGTATGGCCTTTCGAAGCTGTCTCTTTCTGGTTGTAATCTTAGAGTTTTGCTAATCTATAAGAGAATTTTGTCTGCTAACTATCTTCCTCTCTACGAACAAATCACGACTAAACTATCATCCTGGCTAAATATGAACCTAACCCAAGCTGGTAGACTAACCACTGACCAATCCATTTCTATGACAACCTTGTGGTCCAGGCATTTCCTTCTCCATGCTAAACTGATTGGAATAATTAATTGTGCTATGAACAACTTTCTATGGCACGTGAATCCTTTTGCCTCTAAAACGATTCCGGTTGCTTTAAGGAAAATCTAACTCCCTAAGAAATTCGGGGGTCTTGGAATTACCAATATCAAGAAATGGAATATTGCTTGTATATCTAATCTCTATAATCTCATTTCGAAGCCGATCCAGAACCTTTAGGCTATCTGGATAAGGAAAAATCTCCTCAAGAGGAAATGCTTTTGGTCTATTAATATTCCTTCTAACGCTATTTAGGCATGGGGGACAATTCTAAAGCTTATAGATCCACCTTTCTGCTCTATATCCAATAAAACCCTATCCTTATTCCAAACACCAGTTTCTGGAATGATCCCTGGGCTGCTCCTTGTTTAATTCTTAGAAACGCTTTAAATCCTAACCTCCAATACTTATCGGCAATTCCTTCGGCAGCTCATGCGATTGATTATATTGTTGATGGTAGGGTTGAGCTTCCTTACTACAACTCATTATTGGTTAGGCAACCATGGGGCCATATTCGATTATGTGACTTTACGAGCACTTTGTCTCCAATTTTATGGAAAACCGATGTAAAGAACTTTAGCATTTCTACTATCTACAGGAAGCTAGTTGGTGATAATTTTGTCTTTCCATGGGTGCGTAGAATATGGAACTCTCATGGGCCTATGAAAAACAACCTTCTCTTGTGGAAGATTATGGAAAAGGACAAATTTTGCTTCTATGCTCGAAGAAATAACAAATTATGCATATAGGCTTCGGAAAAAACTAATTAGCAAAATAGGCCTCGTTTGGTTTACATTTGCGCAAATATGGAGTGCGCAAGTTTTATTTTTTTTAAATATAACTTGCGCATTCCATATTTGCGCAAGCTGTGTTTTAACGCTTGCGCAAATATGGAATGCGCAAGCTTGTTTTCGGGCATCAAAAGGACAGAGAGCTGAATCTATATTCATTTCTTCCCCATTTCTACTTTCTTCCCCAAACCCTCCCCATTTCTCAATCCAAACACATTTCTCTTCCATATCCAAATCCACAATCACCTTATTTACCAAATAGTTGCTAAGCTATATATGGAATCATCTTCTTCATCGTTACAAAACAAATGTAATAATTAATGTTTTTGACAATTAAGATATAATTTTGCTATTGTTGATGTGGATGAAAATGAAGAGTTATTGATGGTAGTTGTGTTAATTATTAGAGAATGGTGTTGTTATTGAAGTAGTTGTTAGTGTTTAACGAACTAGGAAACCCAATTTAAGTATTAGTAAACTAAAATCCTTAATTTACACCTTAATTGTTTATTATGACGGTAGACATTAATGATTGGGAGATAGACGATGAAACATTGATGAAACATTTTGATGAGGTTGAAGGGAAAATCGGAGTTGCAAGTTCAAGTCACATTGACTTTGATGTCGATCATGTTTTGGAAACACAGTTCGAACCAGTACCGCGTAAATTTCATTCAAGATCATCAACCTTACACACTCGTTTACGTGAAGTTGTTTCTGCGGAAATGCCCGGCCATCAACATACAGTTGACGGAAATTTGCTGACGCGTATACATCCTGTTAGTCCATCAATGCCAAGGGGTCAACGACCATTTCCAAACTGTTATTGCGGAGATATGTGCATAGTGGTTGTTTGCAGAAAAGAAAAGAATGCCGGACGAAGATTTTTCAGGTGTAGTTCGTACAACGAACATAGATTGAATCCCCGTGAATATGATTGTTGCAATTATTTTAAATGGATTGATCAACCCCTCTGCGAAAGGGGACTTGAGTATGCCCACGAACTGCAAGCTGAAATTAGTCGTTTGAAAAGTGTGAATGAAGAACTAAGGACAAACAGCGGAAGGCGTAGAATGTGGTAGACGTTAGGGAGTTGGTTAAGTTGGCATATTTGGATGTTATGTTGAACCGTTGTATCTATATTATGTTGTAGCGAAAATGTTTCTATTAGTTGTAACCCGTAACGTGTGGAAGGTAGATAGTTTATTATGTTGTTGAAATGCATTTGATATTGTTGACTTTGTTGATGAAATATATTGGTTACGTTGTTATATTAATTTGCATGTTTGTGTTGTTTTAAAAGATTGAGTTGACTGCTTTTGGTTGAAGATTGACTGCGGAAGCAAAATCTATCTAGAAAAATAGGTAATAATTCATCAAATTGATGTTTATAGTTATGTCAGTGAACAAAAACTCTGACTGTGGTATTGAAACTTATTTTGCAGATAATGTCAAAGGTTCCGACTATATTTTACTTTGATGGCGAATTGTTGGTTGATGATGAAGGTAAACCTAGATATGTGAGCGGAAAAAGAAAAGGATCTACAATAAAAAATCATTGTAGTTTCGAAGAGCTTAAACAAAGGGCATATGAAGTGACAAAAGCAAATCCTGTGATATACGATTTAAAATTAGCGGTCAAATGGGTTCGTGATGATGGTGCATCCGCTATTGATTTGGAGGACGACGATGATTTGAACTCCACCTTTTCAGTTGGGATGAGAGTTATAGAAATCTACGTTGTGAGAGTGGAACATGAAAATGTGGTTGAAACACAAGCGCCAGTAATCTCTGGGTGTGAGTATATGCATACCACACAGTTACAAGAAACACAATGGTCGTCATATCCATCGTATCTTTCAAGCCATCCAGGTGGAGAGTTTACAAACTTACTTCACAGGTACAACGGAATGGTTGGAGTCTCTTCTAGTCAGGAACAAAATATGATGCAGAACGCTATAAATCAAAATCAGTCGCAAGCATTTGAAAAGTAAGTACTATTATACGTTGGCACTTGTATTTGACTTACGTTAATGCAAGATATATGACGGTTGTTTTTGGTATTCCTAGGGGCGTAGATGCATTTACTGGTTGTGACGACGACGATGCCGATTATCATGTTGATACTCCACAAGAGATTTATGGGAAATTGGATAGCATGGAAGTAGCTTGTGCGGATGATGAGGATAGAACTTGGATACATCAAATGGAAGTTAACAATGATGCAATCATATATGCAGACATTGAGGAGGCTGATGATGTAAATGCGGAAGAAGAACAAATCACATATAAAGAGGCTCTGGCCGATGATTTATGCACGGCATCAATGATGGCGAAATCAATAATGCAAAATTGTCAACTAGACGTGGAAGTTTTTGGAAGAGAATGTGTGGAGAAAGGTCCACGAGTTGGGCTGATTTTTGAAAGTAAGCAGAAACTTGTTGAACAGTTATGTGAATGGGCGATTAAATGTTCAATTTCGTTTCAAGTTCTGAAATCGCGTGCAAATCAATACACGGTCCGCTGTGATGTAGAAGAAACATGCCCTTGGCGTGTTCATGCAAGCCTTTCGGTAAGAAAAAATTCAAATTGGTGGAAGATAACTACATATGGCGGTGATCACACTTGTTTAAATGCAACCATCAACTCAAACCATCGACAGGCAACTGCTAAGTTTATATGCAGTAAAATACTTCCGTTGATTAAAGCTGAAACAAACATGACTGCAAGAACTGTTCAAGAGACAATGTCCAACATGTTTCATATTAAAGTGAGTTATTTTCGAGCCTGGCATGGACTGCAGAAAGCTGTTGCAATGATTTATGGCGATTGGGAATCGTCGTACGCGGAATTGCCGAAATATCTTAGAGCCCTACAACATACCAACCCCGGAACCGTATGTGATGTTATTCATAGTCGTGGTGTTTTTGATGGTGCTTTTTGGGCTTTCGGACCTTCTATTCAAGGCTTCGACCACTGTCGACCTATATTGTCTATTGATGGCACTCATTTATACGGAAAATATCTTGGTACATTACTAGTAGCAACTGGGGTGGATGCAAATTAAGGGCTATTTCCTTTAGCTTTTGCTATTGTACAAACAGAGTCGTGGCAAACGTGGAGTTGGTTTATTCGTTGCATATGGAATTATATTCCATCTGTACGTACTAGATGTATCACCTTTATCTCGGATCGTATGAAAGGAATTCCACGTGCGCTTAGAGAAGCTTGGCCAATTGAACATCATCATCACTTTTGTATCCGTCATATTAAAGCAAATTTCAAGAAAGCGGGGTTTGGTACGGATGAGCTACAAAATTTATTACACGTATGTGCCACGGCATCAGAGGTCCTGAAATATAATGATCTTCGAAAACAGTTGAAGGATGTAAATCGAGATGCCGATGCGTGGATTGAAAGAAGTTTGAAAGACCAGGAATCAAGCTGGGCTCTTTGTCATGACGGGGGAGTAAGATTCAATATGATGACGACCAACGTTTCCGAAAGCTTTAACGGTGTGCTCAAAGGAACTAGGAATTTACCCGTTAGATCATTGGTTGCACGAACGTTTCATCGACTGAACCATTACTTTGTCGAACGACGAACTCAAGGGGAAGAGTGGACGTCGCAACTCGCACCTAGGTGGGAAGAAATAGCGCGGAGAAGAATGGAAGAATCTAGGCTCATGTCTATAGAGAGATACAGCTTCGTTGAATGGCAGGTGAAAGATGTGCATATGTTTGACTATACGGTGACTATCGAAAATAATGTTGCCAAATGTTCGTGCAACATGCCGACATTAGATCATTTTCCGTGCTCTCATGTGTTAGCTGCTTGTTCACATGGTTCGGGTGGTGCTAATAGAGCGTATTTTGACTTAATCTCCCCGTGGTACACGAAGGCTATGTATTCCGCAGCTTATGTTCCTTTATTCCACCCTGTACCAGATAGTCGACATTGGAACGTCTACGATGGCCCAATTATACAACCACCGCCCGTACGCAGGAATTCAGGTCGTCCTCGATCTACTCGATTAAAAGGTTTCATGGATCCGCCATCTTCATCCGGCCATAATAGATGTAGCAAATGTGGTACTATTGGCCACAAGAAGAAAACTTGTCCACGATGAATTGTAATAGAAGTAGAACGTATATGGTACTGTATGAATTTTATGATTTGTTATGTAATGATGTTGTCATTCGAATGGTGTTTGCGTGGTATGTAGAATGTTCTTAGCACTTTTTGTGTGCTAGTGTATAATGTACGACATTGAAATTGTTCTCTGTCTTGGACAGGGTCAAAAACACGCTTGCGCATATGTGGAATGCGCAAGCTTTATTGAAAATAAAGCTTGCGCATTCCATAAATGCGCAAGCTGTTTTTTCAAAATAACCCGAAAATAGCTTGCGCATATATGGAATGCGCAAGCTTTATTGAAAATAAAGCTTGTGCACTCCATAAATGCGCAAGATGTTTTTGGGGTTGTTCAAAACAGTGAGCTGCTTTGCCTCCTCCTACACCAAAATTTTGCAAACTCTCAACTTCACAAAGCATGCACACAACATTCCATTAACATTACCATCTCCAAACAAAACAAATAGCATGATTCAACTGACAAAATAAATATATTGACAAAATAAATAGATTGAAAAAATAAATAGATTCAACCTACAATAACCCCTTAACCAACCAAAAAAACAACAACATTAAGACCGACAATAAGCTCAAGTGATGGTGTTGTCTTTCTTCTTCTTCTTCTTCCGCTTGTACACGATGGGAGCCGATCCTTGGCCTTCTTCGAATGTAGGAGCGGGTGTCGGCAATGGAATTTCTTGTTGCTGGCTTTGCCCAAAAATGAGTTCTTCTTGTTGAATTTCCCATTGCGTCGCCTCATGTGCATGCTCGTATGTCGAATGTCCAGCATATTCGAATTGTTGTTCTCCTTCATGCCAAATGGGCCAGTTAGCATGAGTTTCTCCACCGGTGTATTGCTGCTCTACCTCGGGCCAAGCGGGCCATCCAGCCGTAGTTTCGCCACCGGGATGTTGTGAAGTCTCCCCCTCCACGTGTGCCTCCTTCCATTGGACTTGTCCACCCGCTACTGTGGTATGTGTCTCCTCTGTACAACGTGGTGGCTCTTCTACAATGCGCAATGGCTTGACCGGCCTTCTTAGCTTGTTCCGACCCAAAATTGTGTCAAGTATTCGTCGTAGATCAATACACTTACTTTTGACCTTGTCTGGCTCCATATGACTTTCTTCTATTTCGTCCACGACATCCAAAGCGCTGTATATTCCGCTTACCTAAATCAATAGTCATAATAATGCATCAATATGATATACAAATAGAACTATAAAAATTTTGAACTGACAATACTTACCACATCACGTTCTAGAGGAGCACGGGGAGTGTACGCAACCAACTTCCTTGCCGATTTTTTAAGAATATAACTACGAGTAATTCGCCAATACCAATACTCGTACTCGCTCAAAGGTGTCGGAGGCTCGCGTGCTCGTTCGGCACGATCAATTCTTGATTGCCAAATAGCAATACTTTCCGCCAAAAATGCCATCCAGCTAGTGGGTTCTGGGTCAAGGGGGACGACAGGATCGGGAATGTGTTGATAATCGAAGGAAAACTGTCTCATAACCCGATCGGGTGCATATAACTCAAAGTCTAAAAATAGAATCAGTCGGCTCTTAGCAATCCAACCGGCGAACGCATACTCAATTTCCGGATGTCCAAACTTATTCACTAATGAATAAGGTTCCCATGTAACCGCATCATCCGCCAACAAATCCAACTCATTACGGTAAAACTGTACATTTCTTGGCGTCTCACGCCAACTCCTAGCACAATTCCACCTATCCCCGAATGGAAGATACAGATCTAAGTCGGTAGGAATTCTAATAGACGGTCGTCCAATAGCAATATGAGACCATGACCATAGTTGCAGCAACGTTGCAGAACCCCCTAAAACTTTTCGACGTTGCAAGGCAACCTGTGACAACTCACTATACAAATAGCATAGAACAGCACTACCCCAAGAATGATATCCACAGTTAGCCAAATCGTCCAAAAAAGGTAGAAATTTCAAACTTATTCTCCCTTTCGAATGATCGGGAAATAATCGGCAGCTCAAAAAATACAATATCACGGCACGAGTGCGGCGAAGTATATCTAAATCGGTCGCCCCTTCGGGTAGCGGTTCAGAAAATTCACTTTTAAACCAAGTCATTGATAACTCACTTTTAGACTTAACCGCCTCTCTAGGAGGAAAAATACCAAGCAAGTCATGAGCCAATTCGATGTAATCGATATCTAAATTTTGCAAACATACCGGATGACCGTCTGCTTTAAGACCAAAAAGAAAATGCACATCCGCTAGAGTCACTGTCATCTCCCCGACTCTCATATGAAACGTATTTGTTTCCGTCCTCCATCTATCGCATAAAGCGGTAATAAGGTGATGATCAAGACGAATGTAGTCGATTTGCATAGCTTGCCAAAATTTGGAGATTCGTAGATTCGCCTCCAATCTTGGACCTTTAAAATCGATCTCCTTGAGTTTGCTTGAATGATCGCATATCTTCACAGTTTCAACACTCTGAAATGTATAAAAAACAACAATCGTTTATCCCCTGAAATGTATAAAAAACACCATTATCAAACATTTACCTCCATTAATGCGTCGTTTTGGCTTCTATGCTGTTCTTGAAGATAGAGAACACTTCTATCTTCGGGCCCGGGAGACAATTCTACAAACAACAACAATCGTTTATCACTATAAAATTTTTGTACAAAGCTAGGGTTTTGGCTATATGAAGACTACATATCCTTTTGCATTTTCAAGAAATAAACCAACAATTATAGTACATTGAACTCGACATCATCATGACTACCAATTCCACTAACAACATCAATCATTTTTAAAGTAGTAATCAATTTACAATCAAAATAAAGTTACCTCTAATCAAAGAAGAAGAAGAAGAGCTTGCTTCCATTTTTTGCTAAATCTAGTGGTTAATTGAAGGAATAGATCAAAGGGAATGTTTTAGAGTTGATAGATGTAGATTTGGAATGGGTTGGAGGTTGGAAATGGGGAGGGTTTTGTTAAAATTTGAGTTTGGGGAAGAAATGAATATAGATTCAGCTCTATGTCCTTTTGATGCCCGAAAACAAGCTTGCACATTCCATATTTGCGCAAGCGTTAAAACACAGCTTGCGCAAATATGGAATGCGCAAGTTATATTTAGAAAAAATAAAACTTGCGCACTCCATATTTGCGCAAATGTAAACCAAACGAGGCCTATTTTGCTAATTAGTTTTTTCCGAAGCCTATATGCATAATTTGTTATTTCCTCGATCATAGAAGCAAAATTTGTCCTATGGAAAATGCACTGCAAAATGAGGACAGGTTATTCAAACATCAAATTATTCCAAATGACATCTATGTACTTTGTAACAATGCTACTGAAAGCAATACCCACCTATTTTTTCACATTTATTTTCTGACGGTCTATGGGCAAGAGCTCTAATGCATGGAAATTTCCATGTTTCATCTACTTCCAGTTTTGATGGATGGTGCAAAATCTTCCTTGAAAACATTTTGTCGCCATTGTATGGAATGAGAAGAACGATCCAATCTTTAAGGCTAGCTCATGTATGGATAATGAATTATGTAGTATTCTTCATTGTCAAATTAGGCGAGACATAAGGAAGAACAGTAAGGATTTATAGCCTACTTCAAGAACTAGCATTGGCTGGCCCTGTATATATGTATCCTGTATTTACCTTTTCTCTGTTTTGCACCATTTTTGTCTGTAAGTCCGTATTTTCTTTCTTTTAACTTTAATATATAGTGGTCAGGCTCCCTTAGCCCATTTTCCTTCTAAAAGACTATCTGTACACATATTTTTAGCCAATAAAACTCTTTTTCTGCTTTACTTTATTTTTATCAAAAATGAGTTTTTTTATTTAGTTGATTTCCGTATGGAAATCTATAAAAAAATTCCAACAATAATATATATGTAGTATGTTGAATAATTATGTGAACACATTTTATATAATTTATAATGTGTGTATGTATATAAAAGTAACACAAAATAAAACATCTATTGTATTCAAAAATAATATTATATATCTATATATATAATTGTTTTTTGAAACTGTAATTATATAAATGTATATATATTAGTGTAAAGCATTTTTTTACTTAACATTGTTTATTTTAAATCTTTTTTCTTTAAACCATTTATTATTATCATTTTTGAAAAAATAATGTACTTTTTATGGCCTGAGCAATATGTATGATTATACATATGTAAATTTTATACACATGCACTCACATATACAATCAATCTAATGAAGACAACACAATGTTATGTAGATTCGTGATACAATCAATGCTATCTTTGACCTATATAGTACACCTCGAAACGTAGAAGCGAAACTCCTTTAAACGATTTCAGAATCTAGAAAATGCTACTAGATTGAATGCAGCTACCATTGATGTTTGAATCTTATTTGTTTTGATGGTTTAAGCTTGAAAATTTTGAGGATAAGGAAGGGGGAGTGGTCGTCATAGCCGTAGCAAATGGAGGAAGAGGGTAAAAATAAATGAGGGGTTGGAGACGAACATATAGTGAAGATCTAAGGAGAAAAAGGAGGATGTAGATCCACTTTTCTCTCTTACTATTTATCGCTTTGAGTTCAAAATTTAAGCCTTCCTTAGCCATTATATGGCCGACTTCCCTATGTCATCATAACCGCACTTAATAGGTCCCATCATGGGCCTCAAATCACTTCAAGTCTGATCGATAAATAACACGTTTAAATACAATTTAAACGTGTATTGATATCGTGTAACGATTAGTGTGTTTATAACTATTATATACGTATTTCTAATATTGATCAACAAATATCAAACAAAATTTTATAATTAATAAATCATAAACATTAATTAATATATAAGAATTATAATTTTATTAAATTGGTGGTAATAAGAGTATTCAATATTTCGATTGTGTGATTCTTAGCTGTAAATTCAATCAGCGATTAATATCGAACAATTCAAATATTAATGTTCACACATCACATAGCTGGTGGTGTAACATTATAACCAAATTTATCACTTACTTGGCTTCGGTAAAATCTAATTTTACTCGATTTAGTGTTACTAGGTTGTCATAATTATTTACACCAATTCTCTTCGTAAAAACCATATCACTTTGGACTTATGGAATTTGGAAATTGTCAAAACTACAATATCATCCATATTCAACTCTATAGTCCAAACACAAAGTCAATGGTTCAATAATAATAATTATTATTATCCGTAACTTTTTGGCCAAAAACTTTAACTTTGAGTTTACTTCAGTTAATCGTGATACTAACCATGTATAACTAAGGGGACGAATCCTCTCTTGAATAGTGTTTCACTTTCAATGCTTCCATTTAACCCATCTGTAGTCATTCGATGGACATTGTGCCATGATCAACTATAATAAAAATAAAGCTTCCACATTGAAGATAGATAGTACTCTCAAGTTAAGAGAACTGTGTAATTTTTTCACATCGATATTTTCTTTTTGACCTTAGTTTTATCAACCAACACAAAACGATGGAGTGAATCATTCCTTAATTATCCAATAACTATCGGCACGTAACCCCTTAGTGCCGCTAGTAGTCATTAGCACTAAACATTCCAACATTCAGAGAGTGTTATGTACTCCAGTCTTAATGGATGCATCGATATCCAGTTTCGATACATCTTGACTAGGAATATTTTAAAAGGTATATTTAATTTCATTATGATAAATTACCCATGGTTATAATACTTTGTAATTAATATCACAAAATATACCATTTATGGATTTGCTATTAAATATTCTTTTAATTAAATTAAGTAATTAACACAATACGTTATATTTAGTATATAATAGAAAGAAAACAGCTTTTATTTCAAACAAGATTGACTATTGAGTTAGATATATGTAACAAGTTACATAATTGCCTTTAGTACATACCCCTAACTCTATCAATCTCTCACTTGCACTTAGGTCGATTATGGAATCTCTATCTAATCCCTTCAGTTAATTTTATGAGAATTGATCGAGTTAGTCCCTTTGTGAATGGATCTGCTATGTTGATTTAATTATCTATCAATCAACTCTCTTACGCTTATAGACCGCTTTTATCATATGAAACTATTCGGGGTATGTTTCTTGACTTTTAGTGAGCTCTTATTATTACATTATTATCATATAACAATGATCAGTATTCTTAGTACTTGGAATCACCCCTGGTTCGGTTATAAATTTATGCATACACACATACACATGCATACATTGCTTTGATTAAGGCACTATGCTAGGCGATGTATTTAGCATTTTCATCTTCTTAATTAAGGTTTGAACATGAATTTAATATTGATATATTACACTCAATAGCACTTATAAAGTTTGAGTCCGAACACTCTTTCTAAAGAATTTGTTGTTTCTGTAAACAATTCTGTAATATTTTGTAAATACTCGAAAACACTCTAAACTACCATTATTAATTCGGATTTGATATTTCTTTATGCATCAAACACATAAGAAAAATATGATATTGTAGATAACATAACATATATGATAATTCCTATTGTCAATGCATAAGAAATCCATCTTACATGTTTAATATTTAACATTTTAATATGACATCTTTGCATATCGTTTGTGACATTCCTAAAATCCTTTAAACTTAACATGATATCCAATATTGAGTTTTAAATAACCGAACCATCACTGATTTTAACATAAGTTCATTATTAACAATCAATAATATGTTGTTTATTTATAATTTAGAAATATCTATGTATCTTTTAGTGGTTCTTTCTTATGGACCACAGTTCATTCGCATTTTAACTGAAAATTAAATTATTTGATATTTCTATCAAAATATTTATTCAATTTCGACGCTTATAAAATGATACTTTCTTACCATTTCTAGGATGATATCCTAAAGTTCACAAACTCAAGGACTTCATAACACTTTGGTTGCTATGTGAAAACAGTCCATTATAAAACTTTATTTAGAATTTTCCATTTTAATACATATGTACTAATTGCAAAGTCATACCAAGCGATAATTTTATGAGTAAATCTGAATTAACTTGAGCCCGTTGAATAATTAATCTATTATGCAAATTTCAACAATTGAAATTTGTAATGTTTTTCTTATTAATGTTTCTCATTATATTCCAATCGTGTTAGTCTTACTCTTAAAGACTCACTCGTGGTCAATGAATTATATGTCTTTGGCTACAACTATCAAAATCATATTTTGATAACGTACTTGGAATCCTTTTTGGATCTATGCACCATGCAATATCATAGAGTTGCTACTCTTAATGGCTTAATTAGCAACTAAGAATTATCAATTCTCACATTGATAAGAAACCCATTATTTCTCTACGTGTGAGAATACTTGTTAGACGCTCTAATATGATGTGTTTATTTAGGTTTGGTCAATGTTATTTCATCCCACATAATCGGTTTTATCTTTGGATCTTATTCAAATATATTTTACTACCAATAGTTTGTGAAAGAAATTCCTTCACTTTGAGTTGGTATTTCTTGAAACAACAATTGTTTCTCGGTTTAACGAAATGGGTATTCATAAACATTTTATGAATTGCATTATATATAAAACTGATTTGGCTTTAGTTTACAATACATATGTTCAAAATGTAAATTGGTCATCCAATGATAGTTGTTTCCAAATTCCTTTTAAGGTGATTCATACAAGATCCCTCACGAACAGTTATTATGTGTCGTCTTTGCCTCGCACAACTACCAACTCCTTGGCCTAGGATATGTTGTGGTTTCTTATAAACCCATGTCTTGTTTGATTTTGAATCCATTCTTTAGATGAAATTAATTTAATCTTATGTACCACTCTTAAGCGCACGACCTTAAAAACTAAACTTCGCTCATAACTAATCATACTTCATTCAACAGGGTTCGATTATTCCTTTTCAGTACATCATTATGTATCATGGGGAGAAATGACTTTTAAGACTGTATCTTTATTCATTTTTAGTTATGTTCAAAACTCTTTCCAATATACTTACCTTATTCAATCAAATTAAATAAAATTCATTTTCCATTGCATATTATATTATTTACTCTGTTTTATATGCTATGAGCTTATCATAGACTTATTACATGGTACAAATAACATGTTCACGTTTGTGATAACTCATCAACAAATCAACGAAATACGAGGAACCATTTTGGAATTAATAGACTTTCGATTTCATACATCTATATGTATTAATATGTAGAATTCATACGATCCTATGTCAGTCCCACTCAATGAGTGCTTTTCCCTTTATTATTTGAGATATGATTCTCTAGTACCATATGGTTCATAATTATATATTCAAAGAATTATTTCTTTAAACTTTAGTTTAGTCCATAAATCCAAAATAATTGAAAATAAATTTAGATACTTTCGATTCTCCAATGCATCACAAATACCACCGTTATAGTTTTATTTTATAACGAATATTCATAATAGTCATATTGAAATAAAATTATGTCTATTTTTTAGTCAATACTGAAAAATAATTATTATTTCATAAATAATGTTCGGTACGTTTTATGAAAATAATTTTTGTAACTTAATGCAATTAATAAGTATTATATGGCACACTTCTACTATTTTCGCCATTGCTACAATAGCGTATGAAATAGAAGCTCCATTCTACCACTTAACATATGCTATATTTCATTTCTTATAACTGCTTACAGTCGAGGGTGTTTGGATCAAATATCTTGAACTCAATGAAACAAATCTCACAGAATACAATTTTCTATGTGAAATAATATACTTTGAAATAGAAATCATATTTTCATTACAATGTTAAGTATCTATTATCATTTTGCAGTTCTTATTTCCTGTATTTCTTTATGAAGCAAAATCGACAATTCACTCTCTTCGTCCCAACCGTGCATTAGGATACATCCACACTTATACATTCGATTTCCTTTCTAAACAGTCGAACCATTCAAAGGAAATCCTTACTACAATAGCATAACGTGCTATTTACAAAAGTGCATTTGGTCATCTTAACTCTTATGGATATTAAGTAAACTACACTTTACATAAACCGATCAAACTGACTTATGCTCAAATTCTTAGATCTATCTTGTAGCCATTGGTCCATATTTACATTTAACATGACATGATCATTATTATAATCAATCATATTAAATACATGATCTTTCGCTACAGTTTACTTGCTTATTTTAATGAACTAATTTCATCGAAGTTTCGTATATTACTAATTATAACCTCTCGTTATATAACATTTATATGCGATCATATATGGATCAAATATCCATATTCTTGTATTGATTTAGAGTTCAAAACTCATTGAAGACAATACACAACCTCAGATAAGTAAACTCGTAAGTGACCAAGTTACGAATGTATTTAGTGGTTGAATGATTAAGCACTTGCATGGATCAACATGTAAAAGTTTATTGATGAATACATTCAATATTTCTTATCAATATTTAATTCGGTTCCTTTGTGTATTTTAATTGATAAACATTTTATCTCTTATATTTATTACACGAATTTATTAATGTAGATTATTATAACTTTTATAACAAATATTCATATAATATTAGAAAGGTTGAATATTACCATTTCATTTTTATAAGGCTCCCATTAGTCTTTTTGTTTCTTCGAACCCTAAGATGAAATATGGAAGTCTTTCAAATTCAACAATGGGTGTTAGGATTCGTCTGTCTTGAGATTCTGATATCGAGTTTGCTCAACAAGTCATAGCCCAACAAACGACATATAACTCCTTATCGGTTGTATCATATACAACTCCTTACCCATGGTTCATTGTCGTAATCTCATTTTAACATTGAGTTTGCTCAACAAATCGAAAGAGATTATTCACTTGCACCTATCATTTCGCTACAGCCTAAGTATATATGTACCTTGACTTTGTTAATAAATATGTATAGTTATCTTACCTCGTCTATACAATATATTAATAACATTACACATAACATCTCTGTTTGAGTTTGCTCAACAACTAGAGAGTATGCAAGTAATTTATTAATATACAAATGGTAAAGGCAACATTTGTACTAAAGATTCTTAATCTTTAATACATTTAATTATGTGATATCGACTTATGAAATAGTGTATTTCACATCAGAAATCACGTAATCATACTATACGTATGTATTTATTCCTTAAATCTATCCGGTGTTTCTTTAATGTTCCACCTTTAGTTTATACATTTATATTATATATGTTTTGTTATTATATAACTTTTATACTTTATTTAACTTATATAATATTTATGAATAATAATATATTAATCAAATCTTATTTAATTAATTAACACTCCAATTAGTTATTGTATTATTCAATTATAACATATTACATAGAATATATATCATAACTATTACAGTAATACACATATATATATTATATATATATTATTTATAAATTAACTTTCAATTAATTTATTTGATTCAAAAATAATAATTAAATTTTATTGATTTCGAAAATTCTTTTATGCACACATGTATATTCATACCGTCTTAAACAATTCAAGACAACATAACATATATCATTAAATATATTATATATGTATATATGTATATATGTCTAATTAATTAACATATTTAATTAATTCATTTATTTTGTTAATCTCATTAATAAATAATATTTTCGAAATTAATTATATAACATTTTCAAACATTTTCAAAAATTATATAATTTTTATAATATGTTTTTCATTTAAATTTAACTTTTAAATTTAAAACATTTATTTTAATCTTTAAAACAATTTGAAAATCTATATTATAACACTTATTATAATTTTCTTATTTAAATTTAACTTTTAGATTTAAAACTTTTATTTTAACTTCAAACCAATTTTGAAAATTGACCCACGGTCCAATTTTAGGCCTTTATATTAAGGATAACCTTTGGGCTCACCTCATCATTTCAGGCTAGGCCAGTAACCAGGTAGAGCGGAGTACTTGATTGTCCAAACCCAACCTTAGATGCTACTTGTAACCCCCGAGAAAATTAAATGAAAATTTAGTAAAGGAAATCAAGAGTAAAAATGGAATTCTCACAAATATCCGAATTTGGTTATGAAACTCGCACCGTTGCATTTGTAGTGGTCATGGACAATTTTCATATATAATGTTTAATGATTGGAGCTCGTTTAAAAAATTTATTAAAGTTTAAAGATTTGAAATAGAAAATTGTTTGTGCCAAAATTGGTCACAAACACCAAATATCATGTAAGCACCAGTGTATGAACACAAATCAACAATAAATGATCTCCAATCGCAGATCTAAGCAATATAGTGGATAAAAATGAAGAACAACAAACTTAAAATGGAAAGAAATAGGCAGAAACACAGGATTCATAGTGGTTCGGCTATCTCCGGCCTACATCCACTTCGAATGATAATCTTTTATTTATGTTCTTGCTGGTTACAGTGAATTACAACAGTAATTTTCAAGTACAACAATGGAGTTTGAGTGCAATCGTGATTTTGGCAGAGTCTGGACATTGCAGGATCAAAATTCCGTTTTCTATAGGCTCTAGGGTGTTATTTATAGGCGCTCCATGCAAATATCTTGCTTAAACTTGAGGAGACTCCTTCTGGCATGTGAGTGGGCCCACGCGATCGATCCCACAAAGTTTCGACTCGATCCGTGATCGATGCGAACGTAATTCATATCGATCAAGATTCTGTCCAATGGAGTCGAAACTTGGTGTAAACATTCTTTAGCTTGTACGTAAACTCCTGTGAAAATTTCATAACATCTGGGCCTGTAGATTGTGAGATATGATCGATGCAAATTCATGTTCATCGGTTGGTTGCTGGGTTCACATTGATTCCCTACGTGTCGCTCCTGTTCATATCTATACATTTCGTATCGATCTGTTCGACTCGATCTCGAATACGTGTAGGCAAGTTGACATGGACCGAGATTCTTGGATCGTGTGATGTCCCGAAAATTTGGGCAATATTTATTTAATAATTTCCGTTAATAATTATTTTAAAATGTGAAATATTGATTTAATAATATAATTCAAACATAAATTCTCTTGTGAAAACTAATAATTATTTAGTTTGACAAATGTTATCTTTTCAAGATTTATAATAATGATAATGATAATTTTATATTTGGGAATCTTATTCTTTTCAAAGTAAAAAATATTTAAATGATAAAATTATCTTTCTAAGCTAATTTAAAAGATATTTTATTTATAATGTATATATGTGTATACATTGTAAATAGGGAGTTTGATTTTAATTTAATTTAAATTTAATAAGGATGTTTTCAAAATTATTATATATATGTGTGTGTGTATAACTTGTGAATTGGAAATTTTGATTGAAATTAATATAGAAACTTTTCAAAAGTTTGTTTAAAAATCTATCTGATATTTTCAAAAGAAATTTAAGTAAATATTTATTTTGTTTAAAAATATATATAATAGTTTAAATTATATATTATAATAAAAATTTATTTTGTTTTCTTTTAAAAATTTGTTATTTTGAAATAGACTTAGTTCTTATACGTTAAAGAATAATATTTTAGTTTGAAACTTTGAAATAAGGTTTAATTCAATATTCTTTTTTTTTTAATTTTCTTTTTTGAAAATTTAGCTTTGAAAATATTATTTTAAAGATACAAATAAACATTAAAATATGTAATTTTATAAAGGAAATTTATATGTAAACATTTAAAGGCTAAATGTAAATAAACATTTAAAAACATGATAACATAAATAAAAAATTGATTTAATGGATTTAATTTTTTTTATAAAATTAAGAAATTTATTTTAATATTAAAATGAACATGTGTAAGATTATTATACATAAGGAAGACACTTGTAAATCACTCTACAACATAAAGTAACAAGTGGCAATTGCTTTATTTATTTTTTAAAACATTTTATTAAAAATATATTAAGTAGAAAAACTTAGAAATTTATTTTATTTCGACACATTATCTTCAAAAGGAAAAAACTAAAAATCAGATTTAAAGAGGAATTCAAAACCAAATACAACTCAAAACCCAAATCTGTTTAATATGCAAAGCAAATCTGCATTTTTTTTTCAAAGTTTCAACTTCAAAATGAAGATCAACTCAAGATCATCTGCATGCATTTAAGACTAGGATCATCTTCATCAAAATGCAGTTTTACAATCAACTACAACCAGTAAGTTTAACAAGGAAATTCAGTTCAACAGGAAATTCAAAATCAGTTCCAGGAAAATGTGAAATGCATCAGAGTTTGTTCTCTGCTTCTATAAATTGGTGAGTAAATTTCTGTTTTTAAAAACAGTTCTTTCCTTTTAAAATCAAAGCTAAAGTAAATTCCAGAACTTAAGTTCAAATTCAAACTGCTTTTTAAAAATCAAACTGCTTTTTAAAAATCAAACTGCTATAAATAAAACTGCTCTGTCTTTATTTTTTTTAAGTGAGTAACTTCACAATTTAAAAAGGGCATAAATTTATCTGTTGCATGTGGACAAATAGGAATAAGTATGCTTTGTGTGATTGCATTGTGATGAATATTCTGTATGTGTACGTATGTATATATATATATATATATATATATATATATATATATATATATATCTGTGTGTGTTGTTGCCAGGTATCTGTATACCTATTTTTGTTTTTAAACTAAGATTTTTAATAGAAATCCATTACCTCTTGATTTGATCTCAGTTAGGATTTAATATGTGAACAAAAAGTGTTTGTTTAGTATGGAATTAAGTTTATAAATTATAATTAAGATAAATTAAGATTATAGTTGTCTCTGTAAATGTAAGAACAGTTAATATTTCAAATAAGCAAAATCTCAAACTTCTTAAATTATTAAAACAGGTTTATAACTTGAATGCCTATATGAAATCATGATTTTTAAAACTAAAATCACATTTTTTTAGTTAAGTTTGGAATGAGCATTACTGCGTTGAACAGATATTAAGTTTTGGGGTTTATCTGATGATCTAGTGGATTTGGAATGTTGTAATTCTTCCTGGAGGTAGAGGAATGATACGTGAGTGGAGGAAAAAGGTCAGGTGGATGGTCAGAGGTTGCTGGCGATCGTGGTTGCTCTTTCCGGTTTCTAAACCTAGTTTTCTGGTGGTAGAAATTTTAATGCTCCTCAATTTCTATGGTGCATCTAGTGTTGTAGGGTTTTGGGGATTGGAAGAGGGGATGTAGGCAAAGGGATTGCCGGAGTCGCAGGTGCTCTGATGGTCGGAGGTGAGTATACGAGGTGTTGACAGGTTTGGGGCATTGTTGCAGTGTAATGTTCCAGGTTGGTTTGGCTATCTCGATTTTGATTTCGAGCTACGGTGGAGATTCTGGTGGTCGTGATCAGGTGTGGAGATGGTCGGCGACGTGATGAATTTGGTGATGATGGCTGGAGGTTGCTAGAGCGCCGGTGCATATGCACCGTGCATATTTTTGTTCTGATTAACTTTTTGGGTTTGTGCAGGGATGTGACTCGAATTTTACTCGAGTAGATCGAGTATTTTACTCAAAACAATAGGGTGTTAACTCGAAGCATCAGTAGATGGTCTCGAGTAATGTTTAGTTCCAGGTTTTATAACCTGACAGAGTTATGTTTTTAAAATTTAAATGAAATTTAAATTTTAAAGCAGGAATTTAAAACAGGGTTTTAAATTTAAATTTGAATTCAAAAGAACTTTTGAATCCTAAGTTTTTAAAATGAAAATTTTAAATTTAAAGCAAGATTTAAATTAAGTTTTTAAAAATCGAGTCTAAAATGTAGTTTCAAGTTTACTATGGATTCAAACCTTGAATTTAAATCAGATTTGTAAATTTAAATGTTGATCAAGTTTAAATAGATTTTAAAAATGAATTTGTTTTCAAATAAATGTTTAAACTTGATAAATTCTTTTCCTTTAATATTTGAATAAAAGTTATGTAGTTTTTGACTTAAATTTGGAAGTTAAAATAATCAATTTGTTTTTAAGCTTGATTTCTTTTAATAAAATTAAGTAATTTAGTTTTAAACTTTTCTTTTATAAGTATCTTATATAAGTAATGAATGTTCTTTACTTTTATTTTAAGGTTTATAAATTTATTTAAAATTTGGATAAATGCTTAAATAGTTAAACATTTTGAATCTTAAATTCAAAATGGAATTTGAATTTAAATTTAGAAGTGTAACGTTTTAAATACACTTGAATGTTAATGAAGTTATTAATAAAGTAAATGAATTATCTTAGAAATAATTAAGATAATAAAAGAATTTAATTTATAAGAGAATTAAGGAATGACTTATTTATTTGAATTTAAATTAATGATTTCGATTAATTTTTAATTAGAGATGATTAATAATTAATCTAAGATAAATTTCTTAAGTAAGTAATTAAAGAAAATGTTATTAGTTAATAAAGATAATTATCTAAGGATTATTAGGTAATTAATTAATGTGATTAATTTTGATAATTAATTAGGTTAATTAATTGAAGATAATCAATTGTAAATTGTTAAGCATAAATTACTTGATAAAAGTAATTAAGGGATTAATTACTTATTGTAGTTAATTATGATAATGTGATTAGTTTAAGTTCATTAATTTAGTTTAATTAATTTAAGAAAATCATTTGATGATTTAATAAGAGTTAGTTAATGTAATTAATGGAGCATAATTACTTACGGAAGTAATAAATGATAATTACTGGAATATAATTAGTGAAAGATGATTTATAATGAAGTAATTTGGGTTATTACTTTTGTAATTAATCAAAGGATTAATTAATGAAGCTAATTAATTATGGAATAATTAATTTGTTAATGAGTAATTAATGGTAGTTAATTACTGGATTGATATTAATCAAGGGTGATTAATAATTGTATTTTAAATTTCAGATTAATTACTAAATGTAATTAATTTAAATAAAGTAATTAATTTAAATATAAATTAGAGATCATTAATTAATATAATTAATGATGTAATTAAGAATTGTTTAATTAAGGAATAATTAATAATAAAGTGATTAATTAATGTAATTAATTAAGGATAAATGTAATTAATTATAGTTAATTAATAAATGAAGTAATTAAATGTTAATTACTAAATAATTAAGGTTATTAATTTGTGAAATTAATTAAAGACTAATTAGTTATAGTAATTAGAGAACGATTATTTAATCAAGATGAATACTTAGAGAATGATCAATTAACTAGGTTAATTAATTAATGAATATATAAGCAGGATTTATAGATGTAGTAATTAATTTAATTTACTTTAAATTAATTAGAGATGAAGTAATTAATTTAATTCATTTTAAATTAATTATAGATGGTGGTTAATAAATCATTACTTGTGGATGATATTGATATTTCTTTGAATGGTTGTGATCTCAGTAATGAGATGAGTAATATCTATATGATATGGATGCTTAGTTAAAATACGATAATATGGATTATCTATTTGTGATGATTATATGTTTGTGATGATAATACGGATTATCTATTTATAATGAAAATGTGATTATCTATTGTGATATGTGAATTATCTATCTGTGTGTATATAGATAATGATGAATTGAATTAATTGTTAAAACTAAAATCACTTGGACATTAAGATGGCGTTTGGATTTCGATGAGACCGGGATCGGGTTTCCAAATTTGGAATTCCGAAAACCACATCGATCCAAATTAAACATTAGATCGTGAATCTCAAGTGAAGAGTGAAGACTCGAGGTGTAAGGACTATTCGTGTTAATACTCTGAGGGTGATTCCAATACGAGTTTAACGGGAGTAGTACTTTCAGTTTCGAGATGAAGATTTAGAGTGCAAGGGATATTGTCGTTAACTCTGAGGGTGATTCCAAAATGAGTGTAACGAGATAGTGCCTTCGGTTTCGTTCGAACTCGAAATGAACTTGTATAGATTGAATTCTTTCAGAACATCGTCAGGTGGACGATGAGCATTCTAAGATTAATGTGTCCTATAAAGGTAATCGTAGCCTCAAGCCTCATCAACCGGGAATGGCTAAAACAGGGGAGGTGCAGCAAGGCTAAGTAGGTCATGCCCAAGTAGGACGAGATTTACCCTTATCTAGAGGTCCCTTTTTATTTCGGCTGTGTGGGCAGTTGGCGAAGGCCATCTGCGGGGTTGTCTTGTTCGGGACTGTCTAGTAAGGGATGGTTCCGGCTTTGTGTTGCAGGGGATTGGGAGTGATCCTCGGTACGGTGATCTAGGCCACGTACTGTGACGGGCGGTACCTTAGTAGCCCTGCTATTGATGGAAACCCATTCTTCCTACGTGCCCTTTACGGTTTTGTTTGTATTACCCACTTTTGTGGCTAGTAGCTGGAATTTAATAGATGTAACAATTTCGGCTATTTCATATTTACTTGAAAACCCTAGACACTATTATAATATCATTGGATTTCCTATCAAATGTTTTGGTTAGCGTAAGGTAAAAACTTTTCCATGTTTATGTGTGGGAAGTCTTACGTGATACCTTTTCCTTTCAAAGGATTTTCAAAGTTAAGCAACTTTAAACCCGTTTACTCACACCAGACCCCTGCCTGACCGAAGTGTTTATTTTCTATTTTATTAAACTCTTGGGTACTCATATTATGTATGAGTAGTCAAGGGATTTAGGATTGCTTTGACGAGTTCTGGAGTTGAAATGGAGCGGGAGGCTTCAGCGTGTAGCTATATATATAATGGTTCCGCTGTGTTTGAGTTATATCTGCTTTCTGTGATGTACTTGAATTGTAATTGCTAGACAGATGTTTATAACTGTCTAGTTTGTGTCGTATTAGTTGTATAACTCTGATGTATATGATACTATGTAATGTTTTATATAATATAATTTATTCGTTCCACTGTGAGATTCTGATGTTGTTTGTTTTCTTTCTTTCTTATCTTTTCTCTTTTCTATCCCTTTCTTTCTTCTTAATGATGTGTCTTTCTATGGAATGAAAGGCGGGTCGTTACATTGTGGTATCAGAGCGCTAGGTTGAGCGAATACCTAGGCTCTGGAGTGGTGTCTATCTTGAGAGAGCGTATTTGTAATTTTGAATATATATATATATATTATTTATTTATTTCTACCTATTTATTTGGGTTACCTGTTCGGATTTTCCAATATAAGTTCTAGAGGTAGATAGGGTAGTGGTGTGTGTAACACAACTACCAATGGTTGGAAGTGAATATGCTAGCGCAGTATTGGGCATCTTGAGTAGTTTTGCAGTTTGGAGTAAAGGATTTCACCGATCTCTAAAGGAAATCTTTTCAAGGTTCGGAGTTCATCTTTGGAATGTAAACTTGGTTGCACTCGTGCAAGTGGATTTTCTTGAGTTTGGATCAGTCGGAAGTGTTGAAGCAGTGATGGTATCTTGGCAACCTTAGGAAGGAGCTCTGTCTATATTTGAGTTTGAGACTCAGTTTGACAAGATATTTGTGCTTGGTTTGAAGTCGAGTTTCCTGAGAGATATCTGTCTATCTTGAAGACTTTATGGTGGAAGTGGCTGATGTAGCTTTGTGATTCGATGAGCTTTTGGATAAGGAAGTCTTTGGCAGCAGTAGCAGCTCGGAGGTGTTGAGCATGCTATCAGGATAGTCTCTTGGCTTAGCAGTATTCTAAGAGGTGGAGTCCGGAAGCAGCAGAGTGGCCTGTTTCTTCAATGGTTCAGAAGTCTCTGTGATTCTTTTATAAGTAGGCCAGGCAGATGGTGAAGCTTGTCCATTTCTTCTGGAAGCTCAGCTGGGTGTGATGTTTGTGGTTGAAGGTGGACCACTAGTTTCTTTTTTTTTGGGGTTAGAAGGCTTAAGTTGTTCTGATTGTGAAGAGAGAACGGTTTCTTGGAATCTAAACTGAGTAGAATCGCAAAAGTGACTTGCGATGGTTCGAAGGTTCTCTTGGTAATCTTTGCTTTGGATTGAAGCATCTCTAGAGGATGTTAAAGTTATCGAAGTGGTTTGAGATTTTTATGGATATCTTTGAAGAAGTCAAGATTTGCATCCGCATCAGAAGATTGAGTTCTGTATCGACTTGGTTCTTGGAGCTTTACCGGTGGTTCAGCCTAGTAGGAGGGCTCTTTGAGAGAGAGGTCTGTTTAAGCTGGAAGGATAGATCGGATCTTGTTTCCTAGCAGAATTTTTGCTGTGGCGTTTGTGACCGAATCTGGTAGGTCACTGAGATTTTTGGAATTTGATGAACAATGTTTCCGGAATGGATTGATCAAGTTTGTACTTGTGTTCATCAACAGCATTTTCAAATCAGAGTTGCGCAGCGGAAGCATGGTGGCAGCTATTCCAGAATAGAAGCAACACCGGATTCATTGGGAATTTGTGTTTGTCTTGGATCAGAGGATTTCTACAGGAAATTCATTTTGGATCTGGAGGCTGTCTTGTGCATCTGTTTTGTTTTCCCAATAAGACTAGTATGTTTGGGGTCTTCTGATATTTGTGTAGTGGATTTTGATGGATAATGAGAGAACCATTTTGTTGAGTAGGATCTGGAGATCGTTTATTTCTTTGTCCAGATTTGTTCCGTGAGGCATTTGCAAAGATTGGATTGATCAAGAAGGTTGAAGACAGCCCAGGATCGACAGGAGAGATCTGTGGGTTAGAGACAAAGGAGTTTAGAATTTGAAGTCAGAGATTTGGATTTCAAAATTTGGAAATTTAATTTTGGATAAGTTTTCTTCAATCGTAAGAGCTATAAGTTTGGGTAAGTTTGGAAGCTAGCTCAGAAGAGTATTGTATCTTTCTGTTTCTCTTAAGGGTTAAGTGTTTGGTCTACAGGAATTAATTGCCAGTTCGGACGGCTGGGATTCATTATGTATTTCACGTATCTCTAAGGGAATACGTGTATGTTCTATTACTTGTTTTAGAACCAGTAGTTCTGGGAGATTTGGAAGTTGATCAGGACTTGTCTGTGGTCCAGTATCCTATTTAGATTTGTAAACTAGATATATAGGAGCTCTAGATCTGAGTGGTGTAGCTAGTTTCGATTCTGTAGGGCGAGTACCCTGATGTTTATACCTGGGAAACTCTAGGGAATCCTATCCAGAATTTTGTCTGGATATTTAGAATTGTTTGTTTGAATTGGTTGCTATGATTGCTTGTATTTGATTGATAGCATATGCTTGCTATTTTAAAATTAAAATCTGTATGGGATTATTAAATTACCTTTGCTTTTAAATTTCGAGGACTAAATTCTTTTGAGGGGGAGGAATGTGATGTCCTGGAAATTTAGGCAATATTTATTTAATAATTTCCATTAATAATTATTTTAAAATGTGAAATATTGATTTAATAATATAATTCAAACAGAAATTATGTTTTGAAAACTAATAATTGTTTAGTTTGACAAATGTTATCTTTTTAAGATTTATAATAATGATAATTTTATATTTGGGAATCTTATTCTTTTCAAAGTTAAAAATATTTAAATGATAAAATTATGTTTCTAAGCTAATTTAAAAGATATTTTATTTATAATGTATATATGTGTATACATGGTAAATAGGGAGTTTGATTTTAATTTAATTTAAATTTAATAAGGCTGTTTTCAAAAATATGTGTGTGTGTGTGTGTGTGTGTGTGTGTATAACTTGTGAATTGGAAAATTTGATTGAAATTAATATAGAAACTTTTCAAATGTTTGTCTAAAAATCTATTTGATATTTTCAAAAGAAATTTAAGTAAATATTTATTTTGTTTAAAAATATATATAATAGTTTAAATTGTATATTATAATAAAATTTTATTTTGTTTTCTTTTAAAAATTTGTTATTTTGAAATAGACTTAGTTCTTATACATTAAAGAATAATATTTTAGTTTGAAACTTTGAAATAAGGTATAATTCAATATTCTTTTCTTTTTAAAATTTTCTTTCTTGAAAATTTAGCTTTGAAAATATTATTTTAAAGATACAAATAAACATTAAAATATGTAATTTTATAAAGGAAATTTATATGTAAACATTTAAAGGCTAAATGTAAATAAACATTTAAAAACATGATAACATAAATAAGAAATTGATTTAATGGATTTAATTTTATTTATAAAATTAAGAAATTTATTTTAATATTAAAATGAACATGTGTAAGATTATTATACATAAGGAAGACACTTGTAAATCACTCTACAACATAAAGTAACAAGTGGCAATTGCTTTATTTATTTTTGAAAACATTTTATTAAAAATATATTAAGTAGAAAAACTTAGAAATTTATTTTAGTTCAACACATTATCTTCAAAAGAAAAAAACTGAAAATCAGATGTGAAGAGGAATTCAAAACCAAATACAACTCAAAACCAAATACAACTCAAAACCCAAATCTGTTTAAAATCTGCAAAGCAAATCTGCAATTTTTTTCTTCAAAGTTTCAACTTCAAAATGAAGATCAACTCAAGATCATCTGCATGCATTTAAGACTAGGATCATCTTCATCAAAATGCAGTTTTAAAATCAACTACAACCAGCAAGTTTAACAAGGAAATTCAGTTCAACAGGAAATTCAAAATCAGTTCCAGAAAAATGTGAAATGCATCAGAGTTTGTTCTTTGCTTCTATAAATTGGTGAGTAAATTTCTGTTTTTAAAAACAGTTCTTTCCTTTTAAAATCAAAGCTAAAGTAAATTCGAAAACTTGAGTTCAAATTCAAACTGCTTTTTAAAAATCAAACCTCTTTTTAAAAATCAAACTGCTATAAATAAAACTGCTTTGTCTTTATTTTTTTTAAGTGAGTACCTTCTCAATTTAAAAAGGGCTTAAATTTATTTGTTGCATGTGGACAAATAGGAATAAGTATGCTTTGTGTGATTGCATTGTGATGAATATTCTGTGTGTGTGTGTGTGTGTGTGTGTGTGTATATGTATGTGTGTGTGTGTGTTGTTGCCAGGTATCTGTATACCTGTTTTTGTTTTTAAACTAAGAATTTTAATAGAAATCCATTACCTCTTGATTTGATCTCGGTTAGGATTTAATATGTGAACAAAAAGTGTTTGTTTAGTATGGAATTAAGTTTATAAATTATAATTAAGATAAATTACGATTATAGTTGTCTCTGTAAACTGTAAGAACAGTTAATATTTCAAATAAGCAAAATCTCAAACTTCTTAAATTATTAAAACAGGTTTATAACTTGAATGCTTATATGAAATCATGATTTTTAAAACTAAAATCACATTTTTTAGTTAAGTATGGAACAAGCATTACTGGGTTGAACAGATATTGAGTTTTGGGGTTTATCTGATGATCTAGTGGATATGGAATGTTGTAATTCTTCCTGGAGGTAGAGGAATGATAGGTGAGTGGAGGAAAAATGTCAGGTGGATGGTCAGAGGTTGGTGGCGACCGTGGTTGCTCTTTCCAGTTTCTAAACCTAGTTTTTTGGTGGTAGAAATTTTGATGCTCCTCAATTTCTATGGTGCATGGAGTGTTGTAGGGTTTTAGGGATTGGAAGAGGGGATGTAGGCGAAGGGATTGCCGGAGTTGCAGGTGCTCTGATGGTCGAAGGTGAGTTGACGAGGTGTTGACAGGTTTGGGGCATTGTTGCAGTGTAATATTCCAGGTTGGTTTGGCTATCTCGATTTTGATTTCGAGCTACGGTGGAGATTCTGGTGGTCATGATCAAGTGTGGAGATGGTCGGCGACGTGATGAAGGTGGTGGTGATGGCCGGAGGTTGCTAGAGCACCGGTGCATATGCACCGTGCAAATTTTTGTTCTGATGAACTTTTTAGGTTTGTGCAGGGATGTGACTCAAGTTTTACTCGAGTAGATCGAGTATTTTACTCGAAGAAATTAGGGTGTTAACTCGAAGCATCAGTAGACAGTCTCGGGTAATGTTTGGTTCTAGGTTTTATAACCTGACAGAGTTATGTTTTTAAAATTTAAATGAAATTTAAATTTTAAAGCCGGAATTTAAAACATGGGTTTTAAATTTTAAGTTTGAATTCAAAAGAACTTTTGAATCCTAAGTTTTTAAAATTAAAATTTCAATTTTAAAGCAAGATTTAAATTAAAATTTTAAAAATCAAGTCTAAAATATGGTTTCAAGTTTACTATGGATTCAAACCTTGAATTTAAATCAAATTTGTAAATTTAAATGTTGATCAAGTTTAAATAGATTTTAAAAATGAATTTGTTTTCAAATAAATGTTTAAACTTGATAAATTCTTTTCCTTTAATATTTGAATAAAAGTTATGTAGTGTTTGACTTAAATTTGGAAGTTAAAATAATCAATTTGTTTTTAAGCTTGATTTCTTTTAATAAAATTAAGTAATTTAGTTTTAAACTTTTCTTATATAAGTATCTTATATAAGTAATGAATGTTCTTTACTTTTATTTTAAGGTTTATAAATTTATTTAAAATTCAGATAAATGTTTAAATAGTTAAACATTTTGAATCTTAAATTCAAAATGGAATTTGAATTTAAATTTAGAAGTGTAATGTTTTAAATACACTTGAATGTTAATGAAGTTATTAATAAATTAAATGAATTATCTTAGAAATAATTAAGATAATAAAAGAATTTAATTTATAAGAGAATTAAGGAATGACTTGTTTATTTGATTTTAAATTAATGATTTAGATTAATTTTTAATTAGAGATGATTAATAATTAATCTAAGATAGATTTAGAGTGCAAGGGCTATTGTCGTTAACTCTGAGGGTGACTCCAAAATGAGTGTAACGATAAAGTGCCTTCGATTTCGAACGAACCCAGAACGAACTTATATGGATTGAATGCTTTCAGAACATCGTCAGGTGGACGATGAGCATTTTAAGATTAATGTGTCCTATAAAAGTAATCGTAGCCTCAAGCCTCATCAACCGAGAATGGCTAAAACAGGGGAGGTGCAGCAAGGCTAAGTGGGTCATGCCCAAGTAGGACGAGATTTACCCCTGTCTGGAGATCCCTTTTTATTTCGGCTGTGTGGGAAGTTGGCGACGGCCATATGCGGGGTTGTCTTGTTGGGACTGTCCAATAAGAGATGGTTCCGGCTTTGTGTTGTAGGGGATTGGGAGTGATCCTTGGTACGATGATCTAGGCCACGTACTGTGACGGGCGGTACCCCAGTAGCCCTGCCACTGATGGAAACCCATTCTTCCTACGTGCCCTTTATGGTTTTGTTTGTATACCCACTTTTGTGACTAGTAGCTGGAATTTAATAGATGTAACAATTTCGGCTATTTCATATTTACTTAAAAACCCTAGACATTATTATAATATCACTGGATTTCCTATCAAATGTTTTGGTTAGCGTAAGGTAAAAACTTTTCCATGTTTATGTGTGGGAAGTCTTACGTGATACCTTTTCCTTTCAAAGGATTTTCAAAGTTAAGCAACTTTAAACCCGTTTACTCACACCAGACCCCTGCCTGACCCGAGTGGTTCCGCTGTGTTTGAGTTATATCTGCTTTCTGTGATGTACTTGAATTGTAATTGCTAGACAGATGTTTATAACTGTCTAGTTTGTGTTGTATTAGTTGTATAACTCTGATGTATATGATACTATGTAATGTTTTATATAATATATTTATTCGTTCCGCTGTGAGATTCTGATGTTGTTTGTTTTCTTTCTTTCCTATCTTTTCTCTTTTCTATCCCTTTCTTTCTTCTTAATGATGTGTCTTTCTATGGAATGAAAGGCGGGTCGTTATAGATCGATCCACTTTTTGTGCCGAAGTGATCGAGTCGTCCTGAAGCTTTGCCCTATTCGTATCGGAGACATTGCCTTGCTCGTATTGATCGATGCAGTCTTCTTGTTCGTATCGAGGGAATCATCTTGTTCGCATCAATTATCGCGGCGCTATTTGCATCGGTCATTTATAGGGGAATGATGCACTATTTGTATCGATCGATCTTGATTCTGTTCGTATCTATCAACCATTGGTGATGCTGATCGATACGAAGTACTGGTTCACGATTCCTGTGGATCGATATGAACAGCGAGTGTTCGATCGATGCGAACAAGGTTCTCAGTATATCGACACGAACAGTGTAGTTCTTAGAGGAGTGTAAACAAAATCGTTGCGAACAGAACCGATGCGATGACTTTCTGGAACGAGTCGAATATATGGATACGAACTGGACTTCCTAGATGGGTTCTAACATACAGGTAAATGATGGATACGAATTGGGTTTCACTCTGATCGATACAAACTCAATGGATATGGGGTGAAGTCACTCTAATCGATACGAACTTGATCAATTCGAACAAGTCGATGTCATGGCTCTCCAATGGATATGAACATCGTGCCTTCCTCAACTTGTATCGATCATATCTCCTTCATACGAACTCCGATTGACCCGAAATTTGAAACATCGACTTCCATGGCTTCGCTTGTCATGTCTTGTTAACTGTAGCTTGATCTGGACTCGGACAAAATTCATCGACATCCATTGTGAAGATATGATGCATAATCGATATTTGTGACTAGTAATCAATGATTTTCAGTTAATTTTTGGATATCTCGGCCTTGTTAAAAGGTGGGATAACACTTTGCCCCTTAAAACATGCCTTTTGGTAAAAGGTATATTTTGAATAGCTTAAAATCGAATGTTGTGAGTTCATGTTTTATTCATAGCCGTAGTATTTTCAATCGAGTTTACGGTTGTTTGAAGCCGAATCAGTATCCACTTTCACTTGCGGATGTCAATGATCAAATTCTACAGCCTCTCCGGACCATCGATAGTCACTTCGGACCCTTGCTAAGTCCATTCCAGTCTTAACGATCGAATAGAATGATCCTATCGCACTCTAGCGTTGCTGTTTATCCCTTGCGCTTTGGCCCCAACGAGGGCATATAGCGATGTCTTGGTCTTTCTAGACTGATTATAGCCTCTCCAAGCTCTTGTCGGATCCCATCTTGTCACTCTCTGATGAAGGGGAAACAACGTCGAGTGAGCCGATCCTATCGCTCTCCGACAAAGCGGCAACACCCTATGCACTCCGGTTTAGTGTCTCTGAACACTAAGCGATGTCATGGGTTAAATCCTAGACCGATCATAGCCATTTTCGGCTCTTATCAAACCCCGATCCAATCACTCTCTGGTGAATGGGGAACGACGTTAAGTGAGTCGATCCTGTCGCTCTCCGGCGAAGCAACTCACTTCCTGCACTCTGAACCCCGCCTCTCCGGGTAGGGTCATAAAGCGATCATTTTCAAGATGGTTTGTAATATTCATCCTTTAACTCTTCGGTCAAAGGTTTATTTCGAGAAATTCGAGTTCATTTATTAAATTCAAATCCTAGATGTTCAATCTCAAACAACAGGATAAACTAGACATTGCCTCTCTGGGAAGAGCGGTCTATTACCATCTCAGAGCATGCCTGGGGATCGCTCCGATTCCCGTACATGTGTAAGTGGAATAGCCGTTTTATTTTAAAATCAAATCTAAGGAATCTAATCGACCAAAGTCCAAATCCTGAACTTGGCCCTTGCCATCATAATCAATTGATGACGAGTCGTGATCCCGATCTGGGATTAGTTCTGTTAGGTGGAGGCGGTAGTTGCTCAGGTCCTACGGCAGCTGTTCGATCTCTGGTGTATTATGGCAATCTACCACTTCTGATATGCTCTTCCACCTCATCCTTCAGATGGCGACATTCATCGATAGTATGGCCTTCCAGCCCATGGAATAGGCGGTACTTTCCACTCCTGCGTTCCCACTCTATGGGATTTCTCCTGGGTGGTTTTCGATTGGGGAGCTGCCCTTGAGTCTCCCTATAAATCCGTTCTAGGCTTGCCGTCAAGTCTATGTATTGCCTGATTCTGGGCTCTCGAAATTTCTTCCATTTGTCAGGATCATCGTATCTGTCATCCTGCTTTCGCTTCCCTTTGTCTGCTCCAGGTTGTTCTTTGGCGGTTCCTTCGCCCTATACAAAGTTTGTTTCTTGCCTCTCGACGCGTGAATCGTCCAGCCGAATGAATCTCTTAGCCTCATGACAGAATTCTCCAAGGTCTTGTGGTGGATCTCTTGCTAAAGAATCCTTAAACTCTATGTCTTCCGCAACTCCTGCTACCGCCGCCATCAAAATCATCGATGGATCCAGGCGATCTATTGAAGCCACCATTGCATTGAATCGTAGTAGAAAATCTATCATGGACTCTCCGATCCTCTGCTTTATTGAAGCTAACGTCATCACACTTTTGGGTCGCGTCACATGGACCCTAAACTACGTCATGAAGCATTCCACTAGCTCACCCCATGTTTTGATTGATCCATTCTCTAGCTGCTAAACCAAAGCACAGCCAAATTTGATAAGAATAAAGGGAAACATCGTGCCATCACTTCCTCAGATGCTTCCAGCACTTCCATATGTCTGATATATCCGGTAACATGCATGGTCGGGTCTGACTTTCCATCATAAGGGTCCAGTGTGGGTAACTTGAACTTTGGAGGGTTCCTCGCATTTCTAATATTCGGAGTGAACGGACTCCGACTAACTTCCTCTAATCCTCCGTTCGATAATCCTCCTCTCATAAATCATTGCACTAATCCAGCCATTCTTTCGTCTCCATCCAAGGGTTGTCCCCATATCATGCCTCTATCATGCCCCCCATGTCTCGTAGGGTATTCTGGGTAATGTTCTTCATGTGTCTAATTAATGTGAGCGTTGTCTCTAGCCTGTTGAGCTCTATTTGTGGGTCTTCTAGTGTCAGATCCTATGGGCTTACCCCCAGGCCCTTGCTGATTGCCTTCAGGCTCTGCATTCTGGTCTTGGATCTGACCTCCATTGGTCTCTGTTGCTCTAATTCCTTGTCCCGCATTTGCAGCCACTATAGTTCATCCAAGGTTCTATGCACCTGCTGCTCTTATCTATTCAAAAAATTCTGCATTGCTTCTTATTGGCTCTTCAATAATCTTTCATGTATTGCATCCACCATAGCCTCCATCTCATTCATGGTAATGTAGATCGAAGCTTGTCCTTCTCCAGCTCCAAAGGACGCCTTTTGACTTCCCCCTTGTTGGCTTCTCTCAGCTCTTTGTCTTCTACTTGATTGTCGCGTCATTGTCTTCAAATCCGAATTCTTCAAGCTTTCCAGTCCAATATCTAAGCGGTAGGATCCCTGAGTTCAATTATCAGTGAAAGCACTAAAGTGTCTGTACTAAAAATTGGTCACAAACCCCAAATATCGTGTAAGCACCAGTGTATAAACACAAATCAACAATAAATGATCTCTAATCATAGATCTAAGTAATGTGGTGGATAAAAAATGAAGAGCAATAAACTTCAAACCGAAAGAAATAGGCAGAAACATAGGATTTATAGTGGTTCGGCTATCTCCGGCCTACATCTACTTCAAATGATAATCTTTTATTTATGTTCTTGCTGGTTACAGTGAAATATAGCAGTAATTTTCGAGTACAACAATGGAGTTTGAGTGCAATCGTGATTTTGGCAGAGTCTAGACGTTGTAGGATCAAAAAGTCACTTTTCTGTAGGCTCTGGGGTGCTATTTATAGGCGCTCCATGCAAATATCTCGCTCAAACTTCGAGAGACTCCTTCTAGCACGTGAGTGGGCCCACGTGATCGATCCCATAAAGTTTCGACTCGATCCGTGATCGATGCAAACGTAATTCGTATCGACCAAGATTTTATCCAAGGGAGTCGAAACTTGATGTAAACATTCTTTAGCTTGTACGTAAACTCATGTGAAAATTTCATAACATTTGGGCCTGTAGATTGTGAGATATAATCGATGCAAATTCGCATTCATCGGTTGGCTGTTGCGTTCACATTGATTCCCTTCACGTCTCTCCTATTCGTATCGATACATTTCATATCGATCTGTTCGAATCGATCTTGAACAAGTGCAGGCAAGTTGACATAGACCGAGATTCTTGGATCGATCCACTTTTTGTGCCGAAGTGATCGAGTCGTCCTGAAGCTTTCGACCTTTTCGTATCAGAGACATTGCCTTGCTCGTATTAATCGATGTAGTCTTCTTGTTCGTATCGAGGGAATTCATCTTGTTCGCATCGATTATCATAGCGCCATTCGCATCGGTCATTTATAGGGGAATGATGTACTGTTTGTATCGATCGATCTTGATTCTATTCGTATCTATCAACTATCGGTGATGCTGATCGATACGAAATAGTGGTTGGCGATTCCTGTGGATCAATATGAACAGTGAGTGTTCGATCGATGCGAATAAGGCTCTCAATATATCGACACGAACAGTGTAGTTCTTAGAGGAGTGTGAACAGGATTGTTGTGAACAAAACAGATGCGATGACTCTCTGGTTCGATTCGAACATAAGGATACGAATATGACTTCCTGGATGGGTTCTGTAACGACCCAGGATTTTTAGTAATTAAAATTTGAATATTTAATTAATTTTAAATATTAATAAGTGAATTTATAAGTCGAATAAATTTTATTTTGAATAATTGGATTTAATTGGATAATTAAATCGATAATTTAATATGTTAAATTATAGAAATAATTGAAAATTGAGTTAAATATGATTGAAAATGATTTGTAAAATTTTATTTTATCATATTGAAGTTAGAACGATATTTTAGAACTTTTAAAATCGAATTAAAAGTTAATTTGTGAAAATCGAATATTTTAATATTTAATCGACTAGTGAAAATAGTCAATTTTTGAACAGTCTTAGAATTGGATGAAACAAGTTCCATTGGATCCGTAATAGTTAGTTATTACCGGATTTCAATTTTCGTGTCAATCGGAGTTATCGTTTGATCGTGGCAGCTCGAAACGCATCGAAATTGTGTTAATATTAATTTGGCGAGTTAAAATAGCCATTTTTCAAAAAGTCTCGGATTTCGACGAAACCAGTTTCATCGAATCCGTAATGTGATATTATTGTAAGGTTTCAAATTTCGTGTCAATTGGATTTACCGTTTGTCCGATACAAATTAAAACGCCTAGAAAATCGTTTAAATCGGTTTAATTTAAATCGAACGTTTATTGCCATAACTCGCACAGATGTCCGAATTAGCTTTCGAAACCTATTCCATTGTGTCCGGAACGCGGGGTAAACCCTAGAAACGCTGGTTACGGCGCGTAAATCGGAGTTCGGAATTTCCGGAATGAATAGTGTCGTTCGATTCTCTATAAATAGCCTTCATTCACAAATAAAAAAAAAAATTAAAAACCTAATCCAAACCCTAGCCGCCAGCCTCTAAAACAACGGCCAGGAATGCTCGATACTTCCTCCTTTATTATCTCTTAATCCATCATCTATTACCAAAAATCTCCAACTACAACATGGAAGAGGGTGATGAGAGCTTCGATTCCATACGGGTGTGATCGTTTATAGTGGCACGAATCGATGGCAATCGAAGCTGGAAAGGCCGGCATTCATGCACGAAAACCAAGGCGAAGGGGGAGTCGAGTGGGGACGCTCACTGGCCGTTGGTGCGTGAGGCTACGGGCTTCGAGATGGAGTGCTCTGATCGTCGTCAAGTTCATCGAAGAGGCGTGCGAAATTCAATGAAAAACGGCGGCGAGTGGGTTCGAACGACCTGGACAAACGCGTGTTTGGGGAAGAAAGTAGGGCACGGCCCTGATTCGTTGAGATCAAAAATGCACGGTCCAGATTGACTAGGGTTAGAAATTTAAATAAAATTGTAATTTAATGTGTATTTAAATTCGTTTAAACTTTGAAATTACATAACTTTTTCATACGAGGTCGAAAACGCGCGAAACCAGTTGCGTTGGAATTGTATGGACGAACACTACGCTATGGAATTGGATTGGAGTCGTTTGGGGTTAGTGAGAATTTCGGGTAAAATTAAACGTCCGTTTAATTTTATTCGAAATAAATCGCTAAAAACAAAATTGAAATCAAGGTGAGAACTTCTCACTCAATCGAATCAGTTTCGATTTTATTTTAAATAGTTAAATTTAAAATATTTGAATGCATGTTTGAATGATGATTGTTATCTATTGATTGTAAAATAGACATTATACGCCGTTAGTAAGCGGATGTTATTTATTATAAACATATACCGCGAATATTTCATAAACAGTGAAATTGGTATTATATATAATAGCAATATATATATATATTGGCATATGTATATATTGCAGTTATTGATTTCCCGCATTTGTATAGTGAATGAGACCCTATTGCGTCGTCTATTAAGCGGATAATATTTTAAATCCCATATACCACGATAATTTCGTACTGGAGCGAAATTGGTATTGTGCTAATGTTTGTGGATGCAGGAAAACAGGTTGGAGGGATCCAACTGGATTCCTCAACAGTATTTATTTGATTTTGAATATTTTGATATTCATTGATTATCATATCGATATATGATATTGTTGTTGTCGTGATTGACTATTTGGTGTTTAGCATCATTGGACCAAATTTTGGAATTTTAAAAGGATTTCAAAGTGATTTTTGAAAGTATACGTTTATAAAATATTTTTGGAATTGATTCATTTTAAATAAATAAACGTTATAATTTTAATGTTATAAAAATTATGATTTTTGAGAAATATAGTTAAAAGTTGATTTTTGAAAATATGGGTTAATAATTTTATAAAAAGAGTTTAAATCGGGATTTTTGGATTTATTGTAAAAAGTTAAAAAATAGGATTTATAAAATTTGATTATTTTATAAATCAAAATGATGAAATTATAAAGGGGATTAAAGATGTTTTAAAAGAATAATATAAATTGATTTATATAAGAGACTTATAAATGGATATTTGTAAATTGAAATATTGAGATTATAAAATGAGTTTTTATAAGTGTTTGAAGGAAGTGAAAATGGATTGCATAAGTGAATGGAATTTATAAAATTATAAATGGTGAAGTTATAAATGAAATTTATAAATAGTAGGATTTATAAATTTTGTGAAGTTATTAAAGAATATATTTGGGTAAATAAATGAATCTTATAAGTTATAAGATTTATGATTATGAAGTTTAAAGGAACGATTTTGTAAAATAATTGTTTTATAAGCATTTAACTTATAATATGAAATTCTGGTATATCAATTGAGATATGAATTGAGATAGGTTAATAAGGAATTTATAAAGGAAGTAGTTATAAAACAAATAGAAATGGAATTTATAAACATTGTTTTATAAATTCGCAATGACTTATTTTGATAAGTATATTGTTGTAATCTATTAATGGAGTTATATTCACATTTTTGACTGTGAATAATCCTTTGAAATAAAATGAATAAAAGGATGAAATTTGTTAACATAGTATATTCTTGTTTTTGAATAGTGAATAATATGTTAAAGAAAATGTTTAGATTTGATGTTTTAAATAGAATTAAAACGATCTAACGATGTTTTAAAATGTGTTAAGATTTGAAACCATAGATTTCAACATTTATTGTTGAAATAGACGTTTTCGAGAAATAGAAGGAAATGGTGGACTATAACACTGTTGTTATAGTAAATGATTTCCGAAAGGAAATGTTTTGTATAGTATTGGGATTTATATATCTATTTTAATTTCGAATCCCTATACTAGTGATTTTGGGACGTCGTAACGATGTTTTACGCAACATTTGTTTTGGCCCAAATAAATATGGTTAAGAGAATGATTTCCTTAAAGAATGAAATATATACTTAATCTCGATTTAAGTATATTGAATATTTTCCAAGTGTTGAAAATAAATAAAATTTGTGAATTACTTATGAATAAATAAGTATGGAAATGTTTTTCCAATGTGAAATGAAACGTTTAGAGAATTTATCTTTTTGAAGATAAATTGAAATGAATAATTGAAATCGTATATGCATGGATATTGTGAAATATAAATTCACTATGGAATTTATAAAAGAAAGTGGAATTTGTTTAAAAATAAATATTGATTTATTTTTGAAGTGTGAAAATTATATATCTTGTAAAGATATGATTTTTGGGAAATAAATAATTTGGAAAATTATTTGGAATCTGGTGATGTTGTGCATATCCATTGATAGTTCAATAACCGACTATCAATATTTACCTTTGAAAGGTATTTGTTGGGATTTGTTAAATTTGAATGCTACACTTATTTTTAAATTATTGCGCTCGTTATTCGGATTACCCATTCCGAATAGTGATACGACGTAATGGATAGCATTGAAGATCGGTGTTGAAGACCCGGTATTTGCGAGAGCGATAGGATGACCTGTCGATTGACTCTGCACCGAGTTGCTCCGGTATTGAGTTCTCCATATGTGATGGGAAATCCGATCAGGATTGTGGATATCCGGATTGCAAGGACTTCTTTGTAAGTGCCTTCGGTTCTGTTCGAGCCCAGAACAGACTTGTATGGATTGTATGTCTGACGTTACAGATTGAGATATAAAGAAGATTTCTTTCAAATATATTTCTGTTGGTGGCGGAGAATTTATCCTTTTAGCTTAACACCCTTCTCTGAGACGTACGAGCTCAGAGGTTATGTAGTTGAAGGTTATCAGCGATATATTCCCAATTTGGTAATGTGACATGCTGAGTGTTGCTGTGAAATGATCATTGTGTTGATTATTTGTGATAGGATCATTTGTTTGATCGTCTATCTTGGTGATCATTTCTATGATCATTTGTTGACCCAAAGCATGGCTTTTGTATAAAGTATGTTTTTGTGGACGTGACTTCGTCGAGCCTCACACCTCGGGAATGGTCAAAACAGGAAAGATGCAGCAAGGTTATGAGGGGTAGCGCCCTTTAGGGTATGTGCATTTCCTTCTGGAAAAGGGTGGTATCATGGTATGGAGCCCAGATACTTACTCATGTTGAAAACACTTTATGATTGTGTGAATTGATTACGAGCGCTCGGTGAAAGGTCCCAAAGGACCGGGGGATGGCATATTCGGTCAGTTGTTACTCAGTTAGGGGTAACCCGGCCTTGTGTTGGTAGAGATCCGGTTTGGTTCTCGGGGATGTCCTTCCAGAGGCATTCTCATGTGGCAATGGGAAGTTCCTTGGCCTGATCATTCGTTGGAAATCCAATTCCCAATACGAGACCTTGTACGGTATTAGTTGTAGAACCTGCCATTTACTTATGGTGGTCACCACTGTTTAGATGGTAGCTATAGTAGGCATACGATAATGGTCGTATGTTGGCTAAGATTTATATTCTACTTTCGAAATATTTTCCTACACTATGCACTAATAATAATATCAAATGTTCTTTTTAATACGTATCAAGCATCTTTGACTATCATAAGGAGAAATCTCCTCCGATTCTGCGTTTGCATTGTGTGTGTGTGCGGGAGGCCTTATGGTAATCTCATTTTTAAAAAGCATTGCGAATTGACTTTAAAAATATTCCTCTTTTTGATTTTAAAGATAAATAAACTGTTTTGAGTTCTCACACTAGTCACATGACTGACTCGGAGTTTATTGTTTTCCTTCCTAAACTCTGGGTGCCCACCAATTTTCACACGGGCAGTCGAGAGTTAAGGTTTATCAGGATATTCTGGAATTGCTGGAGGCAAGCTGGAGGGCATGGCGTATTATTAGTATATAGTATTTCTTTTCCGCTGTTTGTTGTTGTTTGATGTTGTACACTCTGATGTAATGAAATGTAATGTATGAAATGTAATAACTGATATAGTTCTTTGTTTAAAGATTATTCATTTATTATTATATGTTGTCCGCTGCGATTGTGAGATTCTGTTGTTTTCTTTCTGTTCCGTTCTATTTTCTTTTCTCTCCATTTTCTATCTTTTCCCTCTTCTTCTGTCTCTTTCCTTTTCTTAAACCATAACATTTCGAGTTTCCGGCCTTCGATTTCTCGGCAGTCGATAAAGTGAGTATCGATGTTGAATTTTCGAAAGTCGAAAATTTTCGGGACGTTACAGGTTCGAACATATGGGTAAATGGTGGATACGAATTAGGTTTCACTCTCGTCGATACGAACTCGATGGATGCGGGGCGAAGTCACTCTGATCGATACGAACTTGATCGATTCGAACAGGTCGAAGTCATGGCTCTCCGACGGATATGAACAGCGCGCCTTCCTCAACTTGTATCGATCATATCTCCTTCACACGAACTCCGCTTGACCCGAAATTTGAAACATCGACTTCTATGGCTTCGCTTGTCATGTCTTGTCAATTGTAGCTTGATCTGGACTCGGACAAAATTCATCGACGTCCATAGTGAACTTGCGATGCATAATCGATATTTGTGACTAGTAATCATTGATTTTCAGTTACTTTTTGGATATCTCAGCCTTGCTAAAAGGTGGGATAAAAAAAATAATTTAAATGTACATAAAAGGAATCATTTAAATTAGGTAAGTTTTACAGGTCGACAGCCTAAGTTGGACCAATTGACCCGTAGCGGTTGGTCGTTCCAAACTAAGTAGTTTACCGCTTGGACACTACCGGCTAGTCAAAACCTAGGCCGAACGGCTCGAATTTAATTAAATTGAAATCAATGGCCAAGAGGATTTCGTGCACCTATAAATAGAATCGTTCATTGTTTGAAAACTCCAAGCTGTAATGAAACTCTATCTCTCCCTACACTCTTTCTCCTCTTCAAATCAACCAGTTCTTCAAAAATAAAAATAAAAACCAAATCAAATGATAGAATCAAAGATCGAAAAGAAGCAGAGATCACCAAATTGAAGATAAAATCGAATAGAAGGCAGAAATCAACAAATCAAAGTGGAGGCAAATAAAGGCAAGTTAAAAGCTAAAAAGCATACACAAGGTGCGTTGGTTAATTAATAAAATATGAGGATTAACAAGTAATTTGATATACTTAAGTATCTATTTAATTTGGGAATTTATCCGATTTGAATATAAAATGAAAAGTTCATTTAATTTGGAGACTATTTTAATTGCAATTATATGGGGGCAAAAGTATTTGATGGTAATTGAAAGATAGATATCATTTACTTAATAATTGCAAGTATATAAAAATTGATTTAACTTGATTTAATATGATACACCTTTTATTTGATTTGAATTGAATTTGAGATTAAAATGTATACACCCAGTTAATTTCACCCTGAACTGATTTTGGATATACATATGTGATTATAAAAGATATTTGTCAAGTTGAAATCATATAAATGAAATTATGGATTAAACATGGAAGTCATTGAAATTGCATGTAGAATCGTAGACTTGAATGGATAAGTGAAATGGCTGGAAAAGGAAATTGAGAGTATTGGAAACTGTAGATTAACAAAGCAGGTTTACTATGATTAATGGAGAACAATAAACAAGAGAGGACGATAATCAACAGACAACAGAATGAAGAAAGTAAAATAAAAATAAAAATTATAGTAAAATAACTCCAACCAGTTAATAGGCTAATTGAAGCCGATCGACCGCTCTAGTGGCCAGCGGTCGACCGACTATCGATTTACAGGCGCAATCTCAACACGACCCAAGTCTTAAATTATAAGTTTATTTATATATAATTTATATATGGATGTTAGTATAAGTAAGGAATTAGCCCCTAAGTTTACGACTCTAGGACATTACAGGACTGAATTGATGTATATGCTGGCAATGAGTCCTAGACACTACTTATTCGACGTGGTCAATATTTGACTAGGGTGATTCTATTGCAAATTATACTCACAGAAGCTTACACAGTGTACGTGCAACACCGACAATGATGTTTGGTTAAGTGAGTGGCCCGAAACTAACGGGAGGTTCCTTGATATACACGGCCGTGAGGACATGATAGTGTTGTTGTTGATGGTGGATGCCCAATGTTGTGCAATAAGTGGCATCACGTTATCATTGAGAGAGGACATGGATGTAGTAGACCCTAAGACGTCTTTGGCATAAGTTGGCATTGTGGGGTTCTCCTAAATGCATAGATATGATATGTGTAATCATAGTTTGATAATATAGTTCCAAGATTGATATTGTTGATGTTGGAATTGTTCATTTATTGGCCTGATCCGTCGTTGTTTTTGAGATTCGATTAGTTGTTTGAACCTAGGTATAAACCTTCATAGGATGTCTGATGTTGGTGTATTTAGAACTATATCCCTTAAGTTAATGAAACCAACTTCAGTAAGTAGTTTACAAACACGAGTAAGATACCTTATGTCACATAAATTATAAATGAAGAAAATTATCTATGATCACCATAGGTTTAGTAATACAACTCATTCGCCAAACTTTTGTCTAGGCCACTTCTTTTATTTTTTCCCCATCACAGAGAGATAGGATAGCGGTTGATTTGCAGAGAGATAGGATAGCGGTTGATTTGGCATAATACGTAAAGAAAATAGCTAAGTGCTGGAGTTATATTATTCTTCTTTGTTTGTCATGTAGGTATAGCTACTTATTGTACTAAATGTCTATCAGACTTTACATTGTACTTTGAAAACATTATATATGAATTAAGTATTTTTTAAGACCATTTTTGGAAATGTGTATCTTCGGTACTTATATTTTAATTCCTTCTGATGTGAGATTTGAAAGTGTATAATATTATTATCTTAGTCTCTATAATGTTTTAAAACCCAATAACTCAGAATTCTTGACACGGCGTAAGCCCGAAAGTCATCATAGGCTTAAGTTTCGGTGTGCCCGTAGGCGTGGGTTGTTACATTACTTTTATAGACGTCCTACTATATGTGTAGGTTTTGACAAGTTAATCCTAATACTACTAGTTTAAACCACGTATGCTATTTGGCTCAAATACCATTATTACTCGGGTCTAAACTCCTTTAGGGTGACCCAACCAGGTACACTTACAAACGAGTTTTACATGTAGCCTTTTGACTAGCACAACCATCATAGGACATGTACGGGAAAGAGGTAATGCTTCATCACATATCATAATATGGGAACCCTCTATCACGCTAGTTGTGGGGATCGAGCCAGGGGAATCCAATTTACCTGGAAAATGTTTCAACCAACTTCACTTTAATGCCATTGTTAGACTGGGCCAGTTGCGTGGGGGTAAATGGGTAGATTTCTAAATATTTATTCCATTTTGGATTTGGATTATGGATGTTATTGGGTCTGTGAAGTTTAAATTTGTTTAGATTTTATCTAAATTTATCTTAAATAAAATCAATATTTTATTTTATTATAAATAAAGTTTTATTTATTTTAAATTTATATTATATAACATATATATATGTATGCATCATATAAACATAGCCGTGTACGTGCACGTGCAACATAAAGGGTATACATGGTTTGACATGCCCATACAAATGTTGGGATTTACATCGCAATAGACATGTTAGCCCTTATGTATATATGTATGCCATCAATATATATGTGCGTGTTTATAGTCTATAAAACAATTATAAATTTAATATAAAGAATTTATAAATTTCAAATTCAATTACTAGATTCAAAATATAGATCAAGATATACAAAACATAATATCTAGTATTTTTAAATTTAGCTAATATATTAATTTTGTGTAAATATATATACACGCACACACACGCGTATAATTCAAAAAATCATTTTTAAAATATACATACACACACAGACACACACACATATATATGTACTATATATATGTATATAAAATAATATTTAGAAATACTATATTTATGTATAATGTATACTTTTAAATACATTTTGTGTAAAATAATATATGTATAGATATACATATTTTTCGGCCAAAAACCTCTTTTTTGCTTTTCTTTATTTTAATTCAAAATGAGTATTCTTTTTCCGCTTCACTTGGTTTTTATCAAAAATGATTTTTTATTTGATTTCTATACGGAAATCTGCAAAAAAGTATTTCGAAATCAATATACATATACAAGTATACACTAATAATATGTTAAATAATTATATAAATACATTATATATAATTTATAATGTGTATATATATATAGATATAACATTTGATTTAAATAAAATATTGTATTGTATTCGAATATAAAATATTATGTATACAAATAAACTTGTATAGATGTATATGTTAGCGTAAAACATATTTTACTTGACAGTGTTTTTGAATCATTTTACTTTAAATCGTTTATTATTTTATTTTCGAAAAAACAATTTTTTACAGTTGTGAGCAATATTTATTTTTATACATATGTAATTTTTTTATATATTACACCTTGAAACATAGAATCAGAACTTCATGAAATGATTTCAGAATCCAAAAAACGCTACCAGACTGAATGCAACTGCCATCAGTGTTTGGATCTTATTTGATTTAATGTTTTAAGATTGAAATATTTAAGGAGAAGGGAGAGGGAGTGGCTAGCCATGGCTGTAGAAAATGGAGGAAGAGAGTAAAAATAAAATTAGGGGTTAGAGATGAATATAAGTGGGGATCTAAGGAGAAAAAGGGGATCTACATCCACTTTTCCCTCTTACCTATTCATCTCTTTGAATTCAAATTCAAGCCCTCCTTAGCCATCATATGGATGACCTATCTATGCCATTACATCCACACTCAATAGGACTTATCGTGGGCCTCGAAATCACTTCAAGTTTAATCAATAAATAACACATTCAAATGCAATTTAAACGCATTTCGATACCATATATCAATTAGTGTACTTATGACTATTATATACACGCTTTAAATATTGATCAACAAATATCAAACAAAATTTTGTAGTTAATATTCCCTAAATATTAATTAATTTAGTCAATTTATAATAATTATAATTTAATTAAAACGGGTGGTAATAGGATTATTCAACATCCCGGTTGTTTGGTTCTTGGGTGCAAATCTGACTAGCGACACCGAACAATTCCAACATTAACGTTCATGTATCACTTAGAAGGTGGTGCAACATTATGACCATGACACTAAATTTATTGCGTACTTGGCTTCGTATTTACAGTATTTAAGCGTTATCTGCTTGTGACAATTATTTACACTAATTATTTTCGTGAAAACTATATCACTTTGGACTTATGGAATTTGGTAACGGTTAAAATTCTAATATCATCCACTTTCAACTCTATGATCTAAACACAAAATCATTAATTTAGTAATAACAATTATTATTAACTGAATGATTTGGTCGAATACTTTGAATTTGAGTTGACTTCAATTGATCGTGATACTAACCTCATATAATCGAGGAGACAAACCATCTTCAATAGTGTTTCACTTTCAATGATTCCACTCAACCCAATATGCTCATTTAATGGATGTGTGCCACGAATTAACTATAATAAAAACAAATCTTCCTTACTGAATATCAATAGTATTCTCAAGTTAAGAGAACTGTGTAATTTTCTCACACCGATATTTTCTATTTGACCTTAGCTATTAACCAATAAAAAATTATTGAGTGAGTCATTCCATAGCTAGACAATAACTGCCAATACTAACTCCTAGTTTCATCAGCAGTCATGAGTAATACATTGCCCAACATTTGAAGAGTGTTACATACTTTAGTCTCAACGGATGCATCAATATCTAGTCTCGATACATCTTGACTGAAAATATTTACAATGGTACGTTTAATTTCATTGTGATAAATTACTCATGATTTCAACACTTTGTAACCATTATCACAAAACATGCTATTTATGGATTTCCTATTAAATTTGTTTTTAATTAATTAATTAACTAACACATTATATCAAGTATACAATATAAATAAAATGTCTTTTATTTTGAACAAGATTTGGTTGTTGTGTTAGATATATGTAACAAATTACATAATTGTCAATATGGCATACCCCTAACTCTATCAAGAATTGTATATATGCTAAATACCATATAAATACATCTAAATTCTTTTGAAATATACTAGTTCATTATGTATACTTCGATAAATATAAGTGAATTTTAAAGAATGTATTAGCATATAAAAACGTAATATTATACGTAGAGAAGAAAGTGATGTTTTTAAATAGAAAAGTGATATTTAATTCATATATATACACAAATATACATATACATGCATACATATACATATACACATACATCATACATACATACATACAAATATATGTGAGGTTAATCTATAAAAAATGTTGAATTAAGATAATGGTTTCAAATGATAATGTATATTTATTTTGATTTTTATAACATTTTTAAGTAATTTCAAATATATTCTAAAGCGAAAGATGTTAAAATTAAATAAGGTTTTTGAATTATAAATCTATATAAACTAGGGATAAATTGGGTATGGAAATGATGTTTAAATGTGTTATAACCTAAGTTTAATATGTTAAAATCCAAAAAAATTTGAAGAAAGAATCCGAGAAAAGCGGAAAAAAATAAAAAGCATATGAATTTTCCCTTGGCATAGGCATCAACCAGTTGGACCCAGCTGGGCACAGGTTGAACCTGGACCTAGTATATATATGTATGTATGTATGTAAGTAAGTATGTGTATATGGTATCATTAGTGATATGTAAGCACATGATGCTTGTTTATCATGATGACATGTCACTCAGCTAACGGGGTGTATGTGGATGTATGATAATGGGATCATAGATAGTGTATGGAACCGAGTCCATTCTGTGCTATGCTATATGTTAATGCAATAAGGCCAAGCTTGGCGTGTATATAGGTTATGCTGTATCATCGTCCTTGCAGTTTGTGTTTGATTATGCCCTGATTTTTCATAATACAACCATATATGTTGTACTATTTAATTAACTCCCTGGATGCAGATAAAACAAGACTGAGATATGTTATTTAAACCATATTTAATCGTGGTCTTTTATAGGAACAACTATAGTATATTGTCGATTTATTTCACTCACTCGGATTATAATATGAACTATCTCTATGTTTTCCCCTTTTGTGGTCTTTATTGTTAGGTTGATGGAATTGGGTCTTTTTGATCAAATGACATTTAAAGGTGCGTATAAAGATGATGCTACTTGTGTATATAAAATTGTAAATAAATAAACATACGACTTTTAAGTATGTTTTTGGATTTGGATTTGATTGTATTATGCATGTGTATATAGTTGGATTGGTTTGACTGTGCATGAATATATTGTTTATATATATATATATATATATATATATATATATATATATTTGTGTGTGTGTGTGTTCCCATATGCTTTGGCTTTTAGAAAGTTATGGTTAGGTTACATGTTTTGTTCCTTGCTATCATATTCAAAAGACCTGTCCTTTTCAGCTTTTGTGGTTTACATATCTTGGATTGTGTTAAACTAGAGGGTCTAAAATAGCGGGTTGTTATATTTGGTATCGGAGCAATTATTCCCTGAAATAAGAAAAAGGAGTGTATCCACAGAGCGTGTATATTCTATTGGATATTTGTATATAAGAGTAAAGTATATATGCACACATCATTCACTGCTCCAAGTTTATTTACTATCTTTTAGGGAGTTGCTAATGAATCCCATTTTCACAGATAATTAAGAATAAGTAATTCCGTTGAGACTAGAATAGTGGCCGATACCAGTGGGATGGGGACTTAAGTTAGCTCTACTACAAGAGTTAAGACTGTAGACAATCTTGGAGTGAACCGATAGAGTTAAAGGTATGTACCAAAGGAAATTATGCATTTTGTTACATATATCTAAATTAACAACCAATCTTATTCAAAATAAAAGATTTTTCTTTCTATTATATACTTATTATGTCATAAATTAATGATATAATTAATTAAGTAACTAATATAAAGTATAACAAATGGAAAATTCTTAAATGATATGTTATGTGATAATAATTACAATGTATTATAATCATAAGAAATTTATCGCATTAAAAATAACATGCTATTTTTAATATTTCTAGTCAAGATGTTTTGAGATGAGATATCAATACATTCGTGGAGAGTGCATAACGTTCTCCAAATATTATATAGTGTATTACTAGTGGCCGTTGGGGCACTAAGGGGTTACATACTGATATCTATTGTATAAATATTGAATGATTCATGTGATAGTTTTCCTTTGGTCAGTATAACTAAGGTCAAATAGAGAATCTTGAGATGACGATATTACACAACTCTCTTGACTTGATAACGCTGTTAAACTTCAATATGGACACTCCACTTTAGTTATAGTTTAATCATGGTATGATGTATATTGAAAGACTATAGTTGGATTTAAGTTGAAGCATTAGAAGTGGAACACTGTTCAATAGGGAATTCATCTCCTCAGTTATATGAGGTTAATATCACAGTCAACTATAGTCATGTAACAAACTGCCATTTCAACTCCCCAATTCAACACCAGAACCGACTTTGACACCTTAAAAATAGAAAAGGATGAGTCATTAGGATAATATAACTATAAATAAATATAATTCTAACTAATAATTTTAAGAGTTTCACAATGGAAGAAAATAAAACAAAACGTTAATAAACATAGTCATTTTCATATCACTACAATATCTAAACTGCTAGATACATATGTCTATAAAATGAAAATCCAAACCCAATCCATATACATAATCAAATCTAGCTTACAATACTTATAACATCATATACAATGTGTGCATGTAAATCTCAGTATTTCATACTATCTTATCTCCGAACTCCATCAACCTTGATATATAAATAAAGAAGAAAAATAGGAGTGGGTCAGATATAAGCCTGGCGAGTGAACCATACTTACTCTACATATACTACAAAGATAATAATTAACATGATACGGGTCTAACATCTCGGTTTCCCTGCATCCTCTGGGTCACACCATACCAAATTATTATATACATCTAATTGTATTCCATTACATCTATGTGGACTCTTCCCTGGACTCGCCTCATGCGGTACCGGGTCATATGTTATCCACTATAACATCAATCACATATAGGACTTACTACTCTAGACTTACCTCATGCACTACAAGGTCACCCATTATCCTCATATACAAACTGAACTCATGTTCTGAACTTGCCTCTTACACTATAGGATCACTTATTATCCATCCTTCACACTGATCCATCGAAGTAGTACAAGGGGACAACACAATACCCAAATCACCTACTAGTGGCATAGGCTCATAGCCTGGGCCGCCTACTTGTGCCATAAGCTCGTACACGTTCAAGTCTATGTCATATCATCTTCCATATCACAAACAACATGTATATCCATCTCAAACAACCATCATCATCACATACGTTCACTTTGAATTTGTAATATTGCCAATCGCATCGTCAATAGCCTCCAAGCATCTTCATAAAACAAAAGAAAATAAACCTAAATCGATAAACATTTGTATATAGTGGTCGACTTCGGTCCAGGTTCAACCTATGCCCAAAAAAGGCAACCGGTGCTCCAGTCTAGGCTACCTGTGTACCGATCGAAGTAAAATTTTCAGTTTCTGGCCGTGGTTTTGACATTTGCTCTACGTTATTTCACCTCCATTTTACCTATGGTTGCTTGGGAACATTCCTAGCAACTTATCCCACGTATATATGTCTGGTTTATACTTTAATCCATCAAATTTCATTGTATATTCATTAAAATTTAAGGAAAATGTGAAAATCTTGTTTTAGTTTACTGTATAGTCAAATGCCTACTAAACGCCTATTATTTATGAAATTAAATGATTATAAATGGTTATCTACTATAATCTGAATTACAAATCATAATTATAGGATCAAAATTGCATTATATTGAGAGGAAGAGATGAATCACTTACCAAAATTGCTTCACGGTGCCTATGCCTTCATTTTTTGGACTGCTGCACCTGCATGCTTTTTAATTTCGCCTTCAAATTGGTAGGATATGTAGCCCTCTTCATTAGCTTCGAGATGACGTAGATTTCGTGTGATTTTGTTGAGATTTGAGGAAGATATGGTGATTTGAGTTTTTATATTCAAAGAGGAAGAATGAAGAAAGAACAAATGGATAATGGTTTCTAAAATAGAATATCAGTTATGTACTTGGTTTATATAGAAAGATGGAAAATAATGATCAACCTTAATTTCAAATTCAAACTTTGATGCTCGTTCAGCTCGACACAAATTCGACCATAACTCCTTCATATGAACACCATTAATGCCAAAAATGGTATAACACCTAGAAACCAATAGAAAAGTAAGATCTAGCAAGAATTAACAGAAAAGTAAAGAGAACACAAGAATATTTATAATGATTCGGCAATTTCTGGCCTACGTCCACTGTAATTTATTGATTATTTGATTGAGTCACTGGTACAAAGGATTGGCAAGTTCTTTTAGCCTAAAGAAACCAATAGTATCCACCTTAGTGACTATTGAAAGGAGAAATAGCAGATAAAGAAAACATAAGAGTCAAAAGTCCTTTCTAGTAGCCATAGGGTCTGTATTTATAGGGAAATCACCAAGCAGAACCAGGTGCCCATGTAATATTATGTCCTAACCTATGTCCGAGTATATAGAAGCAAATTAGGAGGCCTATAGAGCAATAAAAATCACTAGGTACCAATTGGTTTTTATGGGGAAAGTCTCCCATATTCCTCCACTTGTTATTCCATCTCCAATCTTTTGCGTTTCGAACACTTTTCCTTCAGGATTGAGTTATTTGTGAGAAGTTCTAGTACTGCTTATCCTTGCCTTTTTTTGCTTTCTTCCAGAAAATCTTTAGAATTATTTGCCTATTCCTTAAGATAATCACTCCATGTTTATCACTCGAGCTAGATCTTCATGGACAGTTGTTTTGGAGATCCAATATACTATAAAAGGGACTGGTACTGAGTGGTAGGGCTGGTTAACGAGTGATCTACATTGATCTTTAGCTTCAAAACTTCTTGAGTATGATCCTGTGGCCCGTCTATGCATGTTTCAAAGTTCGCTAAACGTTTTTTCTTCACCTTAGCACTTTAATTCCAGTGGAAATCTGCTTAATCATAAAGCCTTGCCCCCAGAGTATGCTTTCGTTGAAAACAAAGCATACTATGGAACAAGAAAAGCATTAACTATTACTTTCCTATCTGGTTGGTTATTTAAGAGTCGCTTTGATGTGTTGATTTCATTTTGTAGATATTCTTTTAACTGCTTTACATAGCTGAAATTTCATATTTCATGCTAGGGACAGAATCTACTCTCTGGAGACTGTTCCGTGCTTCAACCATTTATGCTCTTCTCTATTTTGCTTTCTGTCAATTTTTGTTGAAATATTCAACTTGGTACCGAGAGATTCCTCTCAGTATCGAGTGCTTTTGTTTTGTCCTGAGTATTATAAGTACTCATGACTTGGAAAAATCTTGCCACTTTTCCAGCCGATGTTTTCATGGCCGATTCCTCAAGTGATCATGCCCGACCTCTCTAAGTGCTTACAACCTTTTTTCCTTTTCCAAGAATAGATTGCCAATGACCTCCTCTTAACGCCGCCATCCACTTGGGTTCGCTCCTGCCTCAAGAATTGTAATCCACCTCGGAAGATTCACTATTGACCTCTTTTGCTTCTCATTGTGAGTCCAACCCGGACCATTCAAGGTTAACGACTCCTTTCTTGTCATCGTGACAGGTGATGGTGACGATGTAGTTGGTGGTTCTAGAGGTTGGTCGGAGCATGGTTGAGTGGTTCTGGAGCATGGTCGGAGCATGGGCTCATAAGAAAACTCTAGGTTCTACTTAGGGTTTGCAATGTTTGCTTTGAGTTCTCGTACTCCGAAGCCCTTCTGTTCGACCATAATGAGATTCCATCAATTGCTTGATACTAGCTGAATGAAATATGACGGTTCTCTTCCAATGAATGGTCATATTAATGGTTTCTCGATCCATATTACTCCACTGTGTAACATATTCAATTATGACACATTCCGGTGTCCCTAAAAAAGAAAAGCTTTCGCGTTGCTTTGAACAACTGTTCCATTATCGATTATTCGAAGAAAACTGATAAGATACAATGCATAATTCCATCATGTAGCTTGGCTTATTTTTTAGCACGAATGACACAACTACAAAGGATGGTCCATTCATCATATATGAGACAAGTGATTCACACTGCATAGATTAATACTTTCCCTTGCCCTTGGTTGACATTCAATATTCGATTGGTCAACACACGTCAACATCCATTGGATTTTAGCTGTCGGTCACACGAGTCAAATGTTTTAAAATAGAGCGCACCCGGCCATGTTGATTGTCAAGTTCTCTTGTCTAGAATGACTTGGCAATCTCCTCGCCTTTAGATCAATGTCGGGTCATCTACTCCTCCCGAAGCTGGGTCTACCACGACTCAAACGTCCACTTTGACACCTTACCGGACAAACTAATATCGATGAGCTATAGAGGATAGTTGTCCCAATTCAAGAGCTTACTCCTACTATAAACGAATATGTTGGCCTTTAAGATTTAGATGATCAACCCGAACAAGTGCCAACTATTCTAACTGCTAAGATGCTCCCAAAAATATGTAGACAACATGTGATTCCTAAGGATGAATTGCTACTTCCTACTCAGGGCCAATAAGCACACAATTCTTCGTTGGGGTACACGAAAATTGGTATATGTGCCTAGGCAGTGTTGCCCTGTTAGTCAATCCATTTTTGTGCATGATTCTTCAAGAGCTTAGGTAGTCTTGCCTAAGTTTACCCCAATGGGTATGCTCTCTTGAACTCCACGTTCGTGTTGTTCATGAACCGGTTCCAATAGGCTCCGAACTTCAATGAATTAACTTGTCTTCCGCCCTTCCAATAATGGCGCAACTCACCATCATACATTATTATCGCGGCCTGGTTCATGTGAAAGGTCATCAAGAAGATCCACAACAAACACTGTTACTTCAAGAATTAATATTGCTTCATTTGATGCTCATATGGCTTCAACGGGCGTTGGCTTTCTGGATTCAAGATCCCTTCCTCTTTTCACTTGTCGTATTTGGGTTCCTTCTGCCCAAGTGCTTAACTTATTGTTTACTTTCCATAAACATTCATGCTCGAGAATTCGGGACGAGCATGCCGATATTTTGATAGCTCTGAAGGAAATTAGCTTCCAACATCACACTACCGCATATCTCCTTACAAATGAGAACCTCCTTTTGTGGTCTTCTACTTCCTAATAGATCTATTATTCATGTATCATCTTCACTAAGCAGTTCAAGGTGCATGCCCAATCTTCTGCCCCCACTTGCAGCTTTAGCGAGAACCTCCGATGGGAAGCCGAAAGGCCATCGGGTGTAGCACATGCCAAAGAAACATTGAGAGGGGAATAGAACAACCGGTTACTAGTGAAGCCCTAAGAGGGAAGGGATGAAGAAGCTAGAATGCAACCAATCCTAGAGGAGAGTGAAATTTCTAAAAGAAGAGAATGGAAGGAAGAGATGACGATAGAGGAAGCAAAGGAAGAAGAAGAAAGCATAGATGAGATCGATAATGAATATACTGCCAGTTCGGAAGGAGACGAATCGTGCGTTAAGACGTCTCCTGAAGGAACTGAGTTTCCTTCTTCGCCTTGTCCAAAGTGCATCATCATCAAAACTTCATCGAAAACCAGTAAACCAAGCCCATTGCTACTTGTTTAGATAACTCTGTTATCTTGCTTAGGATATGTTTTTGTTAGCTTGTGAGATTTCGACATCTCTGTTGATGATTTACTTTCTAAGGGCTCTCCAAATTTTAGCTTCTTGCCTAGGGGTATCTTAGATGCAGGTGGCGAGATACCATCTTTACTTCCATGCGAACACAGTCTATAGAGTACTTAGTAGGTCATCGACACTATGCACTTCACTAAGATCACAGGCACACATCCTTGCATTTGCTTGCATTCTGATGTTATAATACTTATACATTTTTTCCTCTTATTTCTGGTTCCATGGCTAGCGTAGATATCAAAAGTCTTAGTAGAACTACGAAGGTTTCAAGGACAAACCCTCGATCCGTACCTGTGCCTCTTTAGTTATCGGGGTCGTCATGAGACTAATGAGGAAAAGTTTCAGAGGAAAAAGAGGGAGCGAGAGGCAGAAGATCACCGCAAGGCTGAAAGATAGAGAAAAGAAGGCAGGCTGAAGAGGTTTTGTCTCATGATCGAAGTAGACGTGATAAGGATCATTCCGACCATCGCGTTTCCTCCTTGAGCATTCCTCTGCCTCATGCTAAATCTTAACCTCCTCCCCATCCACAAATTCATGCTTCAAAGTCCTTGACCGCTACTGCTCCTTCACATTCTAAGGGAATTTCTATTCCTCTAATTACTACTTTTGGTGCACTGCCTTGGCTACAAGCTTCCTTTCCCAATCTTCTCTTATAGGGTGTCATGTTTGATCGTTACATTGAAGATGTTTCAAAGGAAGAGGAAGACAGTGATGTCCAATGGATATAAAAGCATATCGATCAGGGCTACAAATGGAAAAGGCTCTACTTTGCTCTCTCCAAGATTAATAAAATCAACTATACTAATATCCAATCCTTCGAATCTAAAAGAAAACCTACGATGACCTCATCGCAGGGTACAAAGGGGACTTGGAAAAGATGAAGGTGAAGAGAGATTCTGCCCTTAAGTATAAGGTGAACTCCAGAATATTAATGGCTGAGATGAGGAAAGCCCATACTGATGCTATGATCGTGCTACAAAACATGTTGGAGACTGCGCATAAAGAGGATTCTGCTTTGAAAATGCAAATTACCGAGAAGGATCTGGCCTTTACCGCAAAGGATGATATCTGGGCTAGGGATAAGACTGTTAAAGAGCAAGTGATTGAGATTCATAAGCTCCTCTTAGAAAAAGATAAGTTAATCGAGGAGGTTGACTACTCACTCATTGCGTAGGAGTTGAAAGACCTTAAGGAGGCGCAGGCCAAAGAGAATGAAGAGTTGAATAATGCCCTCCAGCACTTCTTCGCAAGCATGATTGTATATAGGAACTTGAAGTGGTTGGGGAGCACTTGCGCCGAAACCCTTGTTGATGCTTAGAAGGAAGTACTTTGTCACTTTAAAGTTGCCGGCGAAGGCCTCACCGAAGAAGAGCTAATGGCTGAGTACCTCAACGCAGAAGTCGTAGCTAAGTTTGAGGAGAAAGCCATGCTCGCGATTGAGGATGTGGCTGTTGCCGCCATTGTTATCAAAGCTTCCACTGGCCCAAGTACATCAGGTCCAACTGAGTCATCTATTCCTAAGTCCAAAGATCCTACAACAATATTCCTAAGGTTAAGGGGGCCAGTTTCACGGCCACGCAGACCATTCCAACATCTACAACAACTATTCTTATTGAGCCGTACATTCCTTTTCATGTCGAACATCCGATCTAGTACTCATCCAAAGAGGGCGAGACATCTAAATCCCCTACTTCTCAATCAACCCCAGACGAAGGTATATCTCTGGTTTGCCAATCTTTTGGAAGATTTCAATTCTCGTGCAAATCTATCACTGACCTTCACCATTCTATTTTCCAACTTGTAGGTCAACCACATCTCCTGCCTCCGCCTCCGAATACTTAAGGATCGGGCGCCGCAGCTAATTTCACCATGTTTACATCCATAACTGTGGGACTTGCCACTCCAATCCTCCCTCCTATTTTTGAACCTAGCTCCGGTTCTTAATGAATCGCAACCTTGGAATGGCTGGAGGATATCTCTCAATCCTTAGGGGAAGTGGTTCCAATGACCAGCGCTGCAGGCCTAACTGGTCCTATTTTAGCGATAGAGAAATCGAAGATCGATCTTTCTAAGGTCAAAATAAAAAATGAGCCAAGAATTGAGAAATCTGCCTGCTCCATACCTACAATCCCTACCAACAAGCTTCCTTCGATTAAGCTAAAGCCCCTTAAAATCAAATCCTCTAAGACTTCTATCGAGAAGACTATTGATGTACCTTTCGCCACAATCGAGGGAGAGACTACCCATTTTGAGGGTAACACTCCTAAAGAGGGGAAAACCAAGGGTGAATGATAGCATTAAAGGTAGACCAACGGCTCCGGTCAGAAGGGTAGCAAGAGAGAGAAGAACGGGTAGACAATTCCTGAAGCTTGTAGTATGTTAGCTTGTATTTTATTGTATCTTTTTATTGTAAAAAGATCATGTTTGTATGGGATTGGCGCGTGCTACTTTTGTAAATAAATATTGAACTAAAGAAAGATTACTTTTATCACTTAATCTTTTTTCCTTTTACTTTTCCACGTTTTTATATTTTATGCCTGTTTTAACTAACTGCACATATACCATAATTTCCTACGCTGCAATTTACCTACATTATACATGTCTATTTCTGTGTAATGCATTTATTTACTGCAACTCTATGCTTGCAAATAAAATTCCTACAATTTCTTTAAATATATTCCACCGTTTAGTTTTGTTCATAGTTGCCTAAGTGTGTCATTTGGCGAAACAGAACCAAAATTAAACCAAATCCATGGTTGTCCTTGTTTGGATTAGGTCGAGTTTCCTTCAACCGATTTCTACCATAAATAGTCCAAGTTCAGTGTTTCCCTCTATCACCGAGGAGCATCAACTGAAGCAGTTACTTCATATTTATACATTTCTACCAAAAAACAAACCCCATTCGTTGAACTTGCTATCAAAATGCTAGAATTTGGGCATTAGTGTAAGTTTGAGAAAACTTTCTATTCCAAATATTATATGGCAAATTATCCGATTGCCCACAGTCCGATCATGATCCTCCAATCTTGATCTCGGATTGAAAAAAGTATGAGAATGCTTATCCTGGATTTTCAATGACTATCCTTGCTTATCCTCGGTTGTCTCACTAGGTCGTTAACGCGGTCATGAAAATCCAATTTGTACACCGGTTTTTGGGAACCAGCGGTTTAATTGTTTGATTCGATCATTCCTTCTTAACGTTGCCATGCTTTGGGCAACAACTGATACCTGCAAGCCGGGGTCGAACTATCCAATCAAACCCCATGTGATCTTCCCTCCTTGACATTGCTAAACTCTAGGCAATGGAAATTCCTAAAGGTCAAGGTTGAATTTTCTGGTCGACCCTTAAGTGGTTATCCCTTCGTGTAGTTGCCAATCTTCAAGAAATGACAAATTCTTGAAGATCGAGTCGAATTATCGGATCGACCCCTAAGTGGTTATCCCTTCTCATTGTTGTCAATCTCTATGCATCGACAAAATTTTGAAGGTCAAGGTCGAATTATCCAGTCGACCCCTAAGTAGGTATCCCTTCTTATCATTGCCAATCTCTAAGAAATTACAAATTCCTGAAGGTCAGGGTTGAATTGTCAAATCAACCCCTAAGCGGTTACTCCTTGTTATCGTTGCCAATCTCCAGCAATGACAAATTCCCGAAGGTCAGGGTCAGATTACTCTATCAACCCTTAAGTGGTTATCCCTTCTTGTCATTGCGAATCTTAGGGCAACAACAAATTCCTAAAGGTTGGGGTCGAATTATCTAATGGACCCCTAAGTGGTTATTCCTTCTTGTTGTTGCCAATCTTCAGGCAATGGGAAATTCCTAAAAGTCGAGGTTGAGTTATCTGATCGAAACCTAAGTGGTTATTCCTTCTTATCCTTACTAACCTATCGAAAATGGAAAATTCTTGAAGGTAAGCATCAAATTATCAGATCGACCCCTAAGAGAACATTCCTTGGTCATTACCTGAAGCCAAAGGGCATGTTCTCGAACATACCGCTAATAGTGCAATATAAGATCCTTGCTTGCATAAACATGGTTCCATTGGTTCAAGAATCGAACTGAATTTATAAATGAAAAACATGGCAAGTCTTGCCTTATTACATTGCCCCTAAAATCCTAGGGTGGCTTATTTGCGAAAATAAACTAAGTAAAACTAAGTGTAGTAGTCACGTCGTAAGTTCCATGCCCATGGGATCCGAATTTCATCAATTATATCTAGCTTAAATGTTCCACCTTCGAGCTTTCGCTCGATTGAGCAAGGAACTTCTAGTTCAGACCGAATAACCCATATCCAAGGAACTCATTTCAGAATAAGATCCTTTACCTCAAAGTAAGGTTTTGGACCTTGGTGTTGAAGATTCATACTACCCTCTTCTGGTGAGCAGCTACCTTCAATTCCACTTCTTCTTGCTTCTCAACAACAAAATCGAGGGACTTAAGCAAGAGTTCCTAATTCACCTTTTGATCGAAATGCCTTTTATATAACATGGGACTTTTATTTCTATTGAGATCATAGCTTCTGATCCATACGTAAGAGCGAACTACGAATGTCCAGTTGCTAACTTGTGGGTCATCCTATAAGCCCATAATGCTTATAGGAAGCTCATCGACCCAGTTGCCCTTGGCTCTAGTTAGTTGCTTCTTCAAGGTGGACTTGATGATTTTATTCACCATCTCTACTTGTCCATTTTCTTATGGATTTGCTATCGTGGAGAAGCTCATCTTGACTCTGAATTAGTTCCAGAAGTCATTGAAATCAATACTTTAGAACTGAGTCCCATTGTCTGTGATGATTTTCTAGGCTACTCCAAAACTATAGATGATGTTCTTCATCACGAAGTCGATCACATTTTTCGTCGTGATCTTGGCAAACGGTTTCGCTTTAGCCCACATCTTGAAATAATCCACTATAACTATAGCATATTTAGCTCCACCTTTCATGAACGGTAGCACACCGATTAGATCAATTCTCCAAACCACAAATGGCCATGGGATAACCAATTTCATAAGTTCTGTAGATGAGGCTCTTAGGATAGTTACAAATCTCTAGCAATGCTCACATCGTTTGGTGTAATCGGCTGCATTACGATTTATTATTGGACAAAAATATTTGTAGCGATGTACCTTTTTAGTTAGAGTCCACCCTTTGGTGTAATTACCACAACCGCACTCATCGATTTCCATAAGGATCTTCCTATCCTCATCCTTGGTTACACACTAAAGCATGGGGTAGAGAAGCCCCATCTATACAATACTCCTTCTTGCATCATGAATCGAGGTACTCTTCAGAGGAGTTTCTTCCATTTGTTTCTGTCTCTTAGGAGTGCAGCGACCCAGAAATTCGAATGCTTCGTCTTCAAATATTAAAACGTTTTGAAGTATAATTAAGGGTTATAAATATGGTTTTATAACCTTGTTAAATATCATTTAATTAATTAACAATGATATGAAACTTGTTTTTGAAAATTGTTTACAAATGTATTCTTTGAAGAAAAATCAATAATATGACCGAAAATCATTTTATCGATAAGTAGCTTTTTGATCGATATAAGTTGTTCGAACTCTTTAGCACTATCTAATTATTAAATGGACATGTTAGGAGATAATTAATATTTCTCTTCACAAGGCAAATAGAACATTGTAAAATGTTCCCAATGGATAAGAGATATTAAAATGTAAGGGGTATTAAAGGAATTTGTGAAATGGAATTGATTTAAAAAGGAGAAGTGACTGGCTTATGGAGTTGTGAGCATTCCATGGTATGATGGGAGAGGGCAAGGCTAAAGAGCACCATCTTGAGCCTATATAAGGAGAGGCAAAAGTATCACACTTTCATGTCTTCTTCTTCCCTTATGTTCTAAATAAAATAATTACAAAACTCATCCAAATCAACTCAAATTTGGAGTGAAGACTTGTGCCAACACTGCAACACCTTCCAACAAGATATATCTTGAATAAGTGAAGCCAAACTCTCCCCACTTGGATTGGCCGTGAGCAGTTAGATGGTGGTGGAGTCCAAAGGCAAGTGAAAGCAAAGGAAGGAAGGAAGGAAGAAAGAAAGAAGGTGGTTCCCAAGCGAGGTTGGACTTGGGTTGCTTGGGTTTGCTTGTTTGTTTAGTAAAAGGTGAGCTAACTCACCACCTTGAGTGGAAATATAACCCATATATGTTTGTGCTTGAATGCGTTTAAGTTGTCTAAATTTATGTTGACATATGTTGAAACATTGTCTTTGATTCTTTCTTTGAAAGCAAATGACATATATATTCCATATGCACGGACTTGAATGGACTTGTGCAACTGATAGAAAAGCCTTGAAACAAAGCACGTAGGTTGTAGATGAACTTTGGTTTAGAATGCACTTGGATTTGAAACCGCACTTATAGCGATAGTCGCGATGGATGCACTTTGGAATTGCCTTGTTTTTGGCGATTTCTATAGAACTTTTATAGAGACACTTGAGGGTTTCTTGCTATATTTATTACTTTTAATATGTATTCTTGATTCCATAAAAATTTAGGATAGTGAAATGTTAAGTAACATTTCGAAAAGTGGCCAAAACTTCACTTGTGCAAAACTGCCCTGTTTATTCTTGATTTTTGGACTTCAAAGGTAAGGAAAGATATTTAAATTTAAGTATTCTATTTCATTCTTTTTATAGGTATTTACTAACTCATGTTATAGTATTTCAAAAGTGGTTTGAGATGCTTATGTATTTTTACAAACTAGTCGTGAATTTTTAAAGAAGAGGTTTTTATAATGAAAACTTGTTTTTTCAAGTTTTGAAGGATTTTATAAATTTGTTATTTTCAAGTAATATTTTGAAAAAATGTTTGAAACCTATTATAAGTATTTTAAATGCATTTTTTCAAAAGATTAGTTGATTATTTTATTAAAGTATAAAAGCCTTATGTATTATTATCTTTTAAAGTGTTTTGTTAAATATCTGGTTTTATAAATAAAATTACTATACATATGTATATCATCTCTAAAAGGTTTTAAAAGTAAAGCCAGAGGTTCAGAAAGGGGTTAGGATTGCTTAATGGTTAATTGTTTAATTACTTGTTGAAAGTAAGTAACAATGCTTAACACTAAAAGTTGACAAAGTGGCTTATCTATTTGTGAGAGTTAAGATTGATGTTCAAGTAGGGATATGAGAAATAGGGATCTAGCATACTGGCTTCCCCCTTAACCAAGGACTAGTTAAGATCGGAATGTCAAAAATATGTTAATCATGTTAATTACTTACTTGCTTATGGAAATCATTGATATTATATTTAACACTAAAAGTCGATGAAGTAGACTCATCTATTTGTGAGATTCAAGAATGAAGTGTCTAGGTAAGGTTTGATGCAACCAGTACTATAACTTACCTAACCTCACTTTTGGACAAGGAATATTTAAGTTGGAATGTCAAAAATGAGTTAAGTATACGAATATTGATTTAGGTAAGCAATTGTTTTGACTAGATGGTGGATTAGTCGACTATTGAACTTGAACTAATACTAACTTAGGAAGTGTCTAAAAGCTTTAAGAGTTCATACCAATGAGAACCCTTGGGAGGAGCATCGGTATGAGACGTTTCCAGGTTTCCTTACTTTGAAAGAACCGGAATCAAGTTTACCGAAAAATCTTCGATTGGTTTTGAAGAGACCAGGATTGATAAGTGTTTTACTTATCGAATACCACTTCAAAAATAATATACGAGTTCAATGTTTTAAGAGCAGTTGAGAAGTGAAATGTTATAGAGTTGAACTATCTATCCTAAGGTTAAGTCCAAGAGAGAGATCAACATTAATATTTTAAAGGATACTATCATATGAGACTGTCTATCTTGTGGAATATTCCAAGAGAGAGGACAATATTAACATTCATCGGAAGATTTATGTCAGAATCTATGTGGAGATTTGAGATCTAGTCGAGATGCTTGACTCCATGTGGTAACCCATGATCTGTTCGAGATGATAGAATCCATCTGGGGATTCGTGTTCTATTTGAGTAATGAAAACTTGTGCGAAAGATGTCGAACGCAACCTCGACATTGAAAATGATAGGAAACAGAGTTTGGTTGTTACATATGCATGCGTATATACATCCACTGACTCCATCTTCATGTTGCATTACGTGTGACTACATTTTGTTGTTTTTCATTTTATTGATATGTCTTCACTTGATAACTATGATCATGTGTATCTTCACTGGTTCATTCTTGAAATGTTTCCAATTTAAGATGATGTCATTTTTTGTGATGTGCATGCTCATTGATATGGTTGAAATTTGTAGCCTTGGTTTCGCTTGAGTCTGAGCTTGTAAATGAACTGGTTCATGATGTTGCTGCTTGATTTTCTGGCCTTCACTTGATATCTGCTGCTCGATGTAGTAGCTTTGCTCATTCTTGTGAAACTGTCTTTCTTTGTCAAAATATTTGTTGTCTCATTACGATCATTTGTTGTATATACTTGATGCCTGGATTTATTTCAAAATGCTTGCATACTGTGTTCATATGGTCTGCTGTTATGCTCCATTTTTTGTTGTATGATATTTGAACCTTCGACTGTTGAGGCTACACCATTGATTGCTGAGGCATTGATTCACTGTTGCATTGTTTCGAGTCAGGTTCCATTGGTCATTTTTAGACTTCATGTAGTCTGGTGGCTTCACTTTGGTATTTGCAGTTTTCATTTCTGTTTGGTTGCCGCTAAACTTCAAGTTCTCTAGTTCAAATGATTTTGGAATTTACGTGTTGTCCACTAACTTTTGTACTTGTTCATTTTTGATTTTGGACTGTCCGAGTTGTTTTAGTTGTCTTGACCATTTTATTGAACTTGTACATTTTGATTGCACTTGTGTTGAATCCAGCTTATAGCTCGGGTTTGACCTTGTGCTCGTGCCGTGACTTTATTTGGTTTGCACTTGAGTTGAACCCGGCTTTTGATTGGGTTTGACCTTGTGCTCACTAGTCCTTGTAATTTTATCAAGTGTATATCGGTATGCACGGCCTTGTGGCATGTACGATGATACACTATGCATGTAACAAGTTATTGGTGTAGATGAATTAAAAAAAATAAATGATGACGAACAATCCAAATAACCGAGGAAAATACTATTTTCAAAATACTTTTTATTTTACACTGCAAAAATATTTCTTTTTTAATTTTATTGCGTCATTGTTTTACTTTGTAGATAATTCAGATGCTGGATTCGAACTGGAATACAGTTGAAGGTAAATTACGAGTGAATGAGCGACATATAGTGAGGTGAACAATGTAAAGTGAGATTTGAGATGTAATCGTATCTGTATTGTAGTTGAAAATTGTATATATATAGTGAGAGCTCAAATTTATACTATTCAAAATTGTAATAAAATATTTGTTTGAATAAAATACCAGTTTGAATTTGAATTCTGTGTTATTTATTTTATTCAGCAAATATTTATTATGTGAAAAATAAAATAGTACATTAACAAATACATATAAATATATATATATATATATATATATATATGTTTATTATCATCAAACAAAAATCAAATACTCGCATATTCAACAATCTCCCCCTTTTGATGATAACAAACATATAATTAAGATTTGGAATTTAGTACATGCATTTGATTATTCAATTTGCTTCCCTATTTGAATGCTCCTTCTCTACAACAAAGCTCCCCTTACATTTATGCGTGAAAAATAAATAAAAATATGTAAATGAGCCTAGATGCAAATGGAAAATACAAAATAAAATATTTGACCTTTATTTTTCAAAATCTTAACTTTTCTCTCCCTCTTTTCTTATCAGCAAAAGAGTAATAGTGTTAGAAAAATAAAGATAAAGTGATAGACATTAATGCAACATTAATACCCAATCGAGTATAAATATTAAATTTCAATAAAAAAATCAAACAAATATCATAAATACTCCGTTAAGTGCATATTCCACTTTAGAATGATAGGAACGATGTCATCACATAAAACCTTATAGTTGTGTCCATTTGTGGTATATTTATATCAGGAATTTGAATATCTACTAACCATGCATAACCGTTAGGACTTTTAAATAAGATTAGCATAATTCTTAATTTTTTTATAAGAAAAATGAATTTCAAGCATCTTCTAACCATGCATAATCGTGAGGACTTTTAAATGAGACTAGAATCAACTTGTCTATTTAATCAATCAATTTTGATATACGTTCCATACATTCATAACCGTGAGGACTTTTAAATAAGCATGAAAGCACATGATCAAAAATTCCAAATAATTTAACCATGCATAACCGTGAGGACTTTTAAATGAGAGTGAATACTTTCTATGTTTTTATTGCTAAAAATATAATAAAATGCAAAACGAACGATTTTCCGTTTAAAATACCACATATTGACATACTATATTGAATTTTGATGAGTAATGGTCGTTAGAAATATGATAGAATTAGAGAAGATTATGGAATTTTTACCAACAATTTTTTTTTATAACTCTTGTTTAAATTTTCTAAAGAAATTTACTAATTATACTGTCTCGAGTTATATTATATGATTAATTTCAACACTCATCACTTTTTCAGTCACTATTTATCTTTTCGATGATCAGTAGGGAGTCGAATTAGTTAATGTAGTCATTTAAGATCAAATCCAAAATAATTATCAAATTTTCTAAAAATGACTAATCTAAAATAGTATCAATAAAAACGATTTTCTAGAAGGGGTTTTATAAAAGAAAAATGTTTGCTAATTGAAAATTATTTGAAATGAAAAATAGCATATTTTTCTTTGAAAAATGCGATACAAATAATGAATGTCTCAACATAAATCACGTTCCACTAGTAATTTTTCCATCAACTGGATTACCAGTGTTATCTGCATTCGAATTTCTCTTTGACTCAAGATTATCATTAATTGGATATTATAGACTAGACCGTGAAGCGTGTAACAAAATGCCTTAAAATCATTTTTAACAGCTTTTAAATGAAATTCTTTTGGATTTGAATTGAATCCGTGCCAATAAACAAACGGCAAACATAGTGTCAGAACAAATATATCCACTTGTATCATGAGTAAAAACACCATCATTAGTCCAAAACTCTAATTCAAAGTCTCTAGAAATAGTATTCTTGGCATAAAAAATATAATTTGCCAACAATTTCGAATAAGTCAGAATCAAGATCAACATTCATTTCTTTATCACATAACCGGCTGATTTAAATTCAGATTGTGGTGTAGATTATCACATTTAATATATCGTTTAAGATAGATTTACCGTTACCTATTTTACCTTTACGATAATTTTTTGTTGTTTCCCATTGTGATTCTGTCACCTTTATACTAGGCTAAGGAACTTTGATTTTCGCTCGTTGTGTACCTGGAACAACCAAAATCTAGATGACACTGTTGTTGTTCCTTAGCCTGCCACCATACCTACATAAGAGTAGATTTTTGTGACCTATTTGTTTTTACACGTCCACGGTTGTTAGTGGCAAAAGATTTTGAAAAATATGTTTGTAAAGACCCAAAACTATTAACATATGTTCCTTTCGGCACCCAAATTTGTTTGACTTTGAGAGATTTTATATTCGTGCCTTTTGGAACCCAAATTGGAATGGTTTTCTCATGTTTGGGTCTCACATTTTTCCCCTTAAAAGTGTTATTAGTTGTTTGTTCATATTTTAACACTTTTGCAAATCCAAATGCATTCCTTTTATTCTCGAACAGTTAATTTTCTAAGAGTATATTAAATGATTTATCTCTAGTGAAAAATTTTCGAGTAACCAACTTAAGGTTAGTAACTTTGGATTTTAAAAGTTTATTTTCATTTATTAGCTTCGAACAACAACTAATGTTGCTATCGCTCTTTCCAAAACTATTCATTTTTAATCGAATATTTTCATTTTGAAGCTCTTTAATTTTATTCTCAATTTCAGCTTCTCAGTTTTAAAGAGTTGGAGCTTTTTAATTCAATTTTTTCAAAATCCTTGATTTTTCAATTTCCTTTTCAAACTCATGATTAAATCGAATAATTTCAGATTTGCACAAAATCACGTTTTCTTTTTCAAGGGTTTTAAATTTTTCGTTGATCTCATTTAATTTCTTTTCAAAAAACGTACATTTCAAAATTTCTAACTTCTTAAAGCAATCCAACTCTTTTTGCAAAATATTATTTTTACAAATCAACTCAGCTTTGTTTTTCTCTTCAACTAAAATTTCGTTTTCTAACTTTTGAAAGTTTTCATGAAGATGGGCGAATTATTTTTCATGATTCAAACACCTTTTACAATTAGAATTTTTATTTTTCTTATTATTTTTAAGCTCATTTTCCAAATCATTATTTTTCTAATGAAGTTTAGCTTGTTCCCTTTCCTACTTATTATTTTTCAACTTAAGAGCTTTATTATTTTCAGTTAATTTTTTTCACAAGAGAACTAAATCATTGATTTGAAAATCATTTATCTCATCGGCTATTGAATCTTCATTACTGCTGCATTTTGTCAATCCTTTCAAGCACGTTTCTAAGTCGATTATGAGGGATCTCTCACGGTTGTTGAGTTTTGCACCATATATTGCATCAAAAGTATTTTAGATTTCCTGTGCATTTTCACAATGAGATATAGAGTTAAAATTATCTTGATTGATATGAGAATATAGTATATGCATAACGAGAGCATTAATCAAAGTAATTTTCTGGTCTATTATATCACTCCCATTTTCAATAATATCCTAACATTTATCATTGACAGATTTTAAATAAAATTCCATTTTTAATTTCCAATTTAAAAAATCTATTCATCAAAAACAGGAGGAATAATGTTGGACCGGCCCTCAACAAAAGAATTATTAAAAGTAGTCATTTTAAATATTCAAAATTTTAAAACAAAAATCGGTTTTTGAAAAATCAAAATTTTAAGACAACAATTGACTTCTGTTCCTAGCTTTGATACCATTTGTAGGATCGATTTCACCCTAAAGGGGAGGTGAATAGGGTGATACTGATAATTATAAAAAAATTAATGCGTAAGTATATAAAATAATTGCAACACAAATATAGCAGAATAAAAGTAGCACAGATATAAGCAGAATAATAAAAGCAGAAAATAGAACACACAGATTTACCCAGCTTCGGCAAAACCCTGCCTACGTGTCGCCCCCAAGGTTTCTACTAGAAATTAAGTAGTCAGACGCTTACACACATAAGCTCACGACACCCGCTATCAACTAACCTAACTCTACGCTCAAAACCCTGCCACAACTCAGCCACTGAGTTGCGAATTCTCGAACTACACCACCGTAGTTTGTCCTTAATCACACGACTAGACAATCACACAAGTTAAAAAATAATTACATAATAAAAACAACTAAAAACAAATGAAATCCTAATTTTTAAAATTTAAAGCCTTAAAAGTGGCGTCCAAATGAGTAAAGATTATCCTTTTCTCCTTTTTTATATTACGTCTGCCCGCTTTCTCTTTCGTGTGTGATAATGGCTACTTCAATTTTTGTCTGTTCCTCTTCATGTAAATTAGGGCTTCTGAAATGAAGAGCGCTGATTTAAGGTTGATCGATTGAATTGATGTTCTTGCACTTGCTTTATCGATCGTTTGTTTTGCTTTTCTCTACACTCAGCCGCTTCAATTTCTTCGAGTTCGATTGGAAAATTTTGGTATGTAATTTCTTCTGTTATTCTCGTTGATATGCTTGAACTCGATTGATTTGAATGCCGATGATGACCTGGGATTTTATAGGGTTGAAAACCCTAAATTTTCATTCGAATATAATATTTGAATTCGTCTGATAATTTAAGCTCGACAATTCAATTATGCTTGAATGCTTGTGATTTCTTTAGACTAGTTCAATTCATATTTTATTTGTTTGATTATCATGGCTCATTTCTAACTTGTTTGATTTTTTCTTGATCACTGCGTCTTTGATTCTCTGGCACTTGACTTTAGTTCCGTTTTTTATTCCCTTTGACTTCGGTCAATAGCTCATGGTTTCATGTGAATTTTACTGTCGAGGCTTTGTTCGAATGTGATATTGGTCTGGGTTTACTTTGTATCTGACTGCATTTGATCTTGCATATTTATACATGTCTAAACTTGTGCTAATATGTGTATAATATGCATACATATAGATTTTGTAGCTCTGGACTACATTTGCTCATCTGCTGTCTACATTCATGCTTGTACTGATTTTGAAATTCATGTACATATTCATATTATATGTCACAGTCTTAAATCTTGTGTAGTTTCATGTGTTGTTTTGGTTTGACTTTGAATCACGTAGAGTCTGGATGTAGTGTTGTCAGGGCATATGTGTTTAGTTCTCCGATCTCTGTAGCATTGTGTCTTCGTCTGAGGCGTGTTCATTAGTCTACACTGTGTATTTTGTTGCACCGTCTAATTGTAATATGGTTTGAGTTATGTTTCATCCTTGAATATCTTTATGTATATGTGAATGTGGTCCGTGCCTTTGTGCCATGTTGTAGCTTGATTGCTTGCATATTGAACTGGTCTGGTTGTTACATATGCATGTATATAAACATCCACTGACTCCATCTTCATGTTGCATTACTGTGTGACTGCATTTTGTTGTTGTTCATTTCATTGATATGTCTTCACTTGATCATTGTGATCATGTGTGTCTTCACTAGTTCATTCTTGAACTGTTTCCAATTTAAGATGATTTCATTGTTTATGATGTGCAGGCTTATTAATCTGGTTGAGATTTGTGGCCTTTGATTCACTTGTGTCTGAGCCTGTATATGGACTGGTTCATGATGTTGCTCCTTGATTTGCTGGCCTTCACTTGATATCTGCTGCACCATGCAGTAGCTTTGCTTGTTCTTGTGAAACTGTCTTTCTTTGTCAAAATAGCTGATGTCTCATTAGAATCATTTGTTATGTATACTTGATGCCTGGATTTATTCAAGATGCTTGCATACTGTGCTCATGTGGTCTGCTGTTATGCTCCAGTTTTTGTTGTATGACATTTGAACCTTTGACTGTTGAGGCTGCACCATTGACTGCTGAGGCTTTGATTCACTATTTCATTGCTTCGAGTCAGGTTCTATTGGTCATTTTTAGACTTCATGTAGTCCGGTGGCTTCACTTTGGTATTTGTAGTTTTCATTTCTGTTTGGTTACTACTGAACTTCAAGTTTTCTGGTTCAAGTGATTTGGGAATTTGTGTGTTGCCCACTACCTTTTGTACTTGTTCATTTTTGATTTTGGACTGGTCGAGCAGTTCTAGTTTTCTTGACCATTTTATTGAACTTGTATATTTTGATTGCACCTGTGTTGAATCCAGCTTATAGCTCAGGTTTGACCTTGTGCCCGTGTCATGACTTTATTTGTATCGCACTTGAGTTGAATCCGGCTTTTGATTGGGTTTGACCTTGTGCTCACCTGTCCCAGTAATTTTATCAAGTATATATCGGTGTGCATAGCCTTATGGCATGTACATTGATACACTATGCATGTCACAAGTTGTTCGTGTCGATGAATTAAAAAATAAATGATGACGAACAACACAAATATCTGAGGCAAATACTATTTTCAAAATACATTTTATTTTTCACTGCAAAACTATTTCTTTTCCAATTTCACTACGTAAGTCTTTTACTTTGTAGATAATTCAGATGCTGGATTCAAGCTAGAATAGAGTTGAAGATAAAATACGAGTGAATGAGTGATATGTAGTGAGGTGAACAATGTAAAGTGAGATTTGAGATGCAATCGAATTTGTATTGTAATTGAAAATTATGTGTGTGTGTGTATATAGTGAGAGCACAAATTTGTACTATTCAAAATTATAATAAAATATTTGTTTAAATAAAATATCTGTTTGAATTTGAATTTTGTGTTGTTTATTTTATTGAGCAAATATTTATTATGTGAAAAATAAAATAGTACATTAATAAATAAATATATATGTATGTATGTATGTATATGTTTATTATCATCAAACAAAAATCATATACTCGCATATTCAACATATTTTATCTAGAGATATATGATGCTCGGAAGGTATTTTATGACCCTTATGCATGGAGTTCGGATTTGGCTTCTTCGAATAAAATCCAGTATGCGAACGTACCTCGGCGGTTTTGAATGTAACCTAAATATGTTATGGTGTGACCACTGTAAGCATCACTGCTATTTGGTATGATTTATAATCTACACTCTAGACATTATCTATCATATCACTACATTTAACCTAACGAATGGTTGGTTGCTTTGAGGAAAAAACTATTACGGTAATCCATATTTGTTGGAACTGGACTAGCCCGCAACGGAAGTTATGGGCGAATTTCAAAAAATTTACCTTATTGGATCTTTTATTGGGCCTATAAAGTCTAACTAAATTAGAACATTTCTAAATTTCATTTAAATACAATCATTTATTTTATTTAAATTAAAATGTATTAAGATATGAAATTAATTTTATTTGATTTAATCTATTCATAAATATATCGTAGACATATATGTGTGAGCGCATTGTAACATAATAATCCCTGAAAGATATAACATGCTCATATGTAGATGTTGGGATTTACATCGCAACAGACATATTAGCTCATTTTATATGTCATGTACATTGTTCAAATATGTGCATGTATATGTGTTACAAAATACACACATATGCATGTATAAATATATTATATATAATATATGAATATAAAACATTTATATATAGATAAATATATAAATAGAAAGAGAGAGAAAGTTCTTAAAAAAAATTATAATTCAAAATTAACTCAGTTTTGTAAACATAATAATTTAGTATTCTAATATGTATATATAGTGAATAAAATAATGTTTTCATCCATAAATAATTAACATAAAATAATATACTGATGAAATAAAAATTTAAAAATTTAAAAAATCAAGGATTATAAAATAGAGCTTAGGAAAAATCTAGATATTTTTCAAAGTTTAAATATTATTTTTTTAAATAAATACATTGATTTCGGCAATAATTATTTAATATTAAATAATATATTATTATAAATGCAAACTTAAAAATTCCAGAAATTCTAAGATCATGAAATAAAGGTTAGGAAAAATCATGAAGAATTTTTCAATTAAACTATTATTTTTAGAAATCATAAACAGTTTTTTGAGATGATATTAATTGTTAAAAATAATTAACTTTATTGAAAAATTCCTAAAGTTTTTCTTAAGTTTCTGAAATGATGTAATATTTTTAAAACATATAAAATTGAATTTTTAATGTAATAATTATTTTATATATAATAAATAGTTCAAAATTTTAATAAATATTAATTTAAAAATATTAATATATGTATGATAATTAAATTTTGAGTTTTTAAATGCATATTATATATAAATAAGTGTATTAAATTATTTAAATCATATATATATCTTATATATGCATATACGCTATTATTAATAAATGTATATAAATCAATTATTAATGATAAAAACAGATTTTGTACGATAAACAACATTTGTCTGTACATAAATCAAATAGTATAATAAACAAATTATGCACCAAACCGATTTGTGACAACCACGTCTACTTACAAAAATCTCACCTAAACAAACATATAGTAGCAATATATTTAAACAGGTATGAAATTGCTTATTATAGATCATAGAATATAATTTAATTACTATAATATGAATTAAAATTACCAATTTAATAATTCCTTTGAATCCACGTTAAAGTAATGACTTCCCTTCCTTTTACTATTCTTGATTCATCAGATTCCAAATTTGGAATCACCAACCTGTAACTATCGAATAGTATTATTTTAATTTGAAATATATTTGAGAATTTTGAAGTGGATTGAGAGCTATGTTTTAATTGGCAATGTAGAAGGTAATGGAGGCCAAAAAAGTTCATCATTATTTTTAGAGATACATACATACATATATATAGGGTTGTATTAGAGAAAAATGAGGAAAACCGTTTTACCCATTCTCGCTTGATCTCAACCCATTATCTCCAGGCCAATTCCCTCTGTTTTAGTCATCCTTAGACCTTTCCAAAACCGAAATTTTGCAGCCCTAATGATGGGCCTTAAACCCATCTAAGCCCAAGCCAAAAATATTATACAATTAAATCTAATTTAATCGCTTGTCAATATTGTATATCGACCGGTATATTTATAACTGGTATAAATATATATAACATTATTTATTTCTCAAATCATATTCAAATTCTATAATTAATATTTCATAAATATTAATTAATTTATAACAATTATAAACTAATTAAATCAATCAATCTTAAGGGAATTCATCATTTCGGCCGTGTAACTCTTGGGTGTGAATTTGATCGACGATTTACATCGAATTATTTTAATGTTAACGTTCGCATGTCACTTAACAAGCGGTGTGACATTATGGCCACGTTACCAGGTTATGACATTGTTTACACCATTTCTCCTCGTCAAAACTGTATCATTTTGAAATTATGGAACTTGGTAATAGTCAAAATTCCAATATCATCCACATTCAACTTTATAGTCCAAATACAAAGTCCTTGGTTATAATAACAATTATTATTAACTGAAATGCTCTGGCCAGAGACTTTGACTTTGAGTCTACTGTGATACCAACCGCATATAACTGAGGAGACGAATCCTCTCTTGAACAGTGTTTCACTTTCAATACTTCCGTCGACCCAACTATAGTCACTCGATGGATGCCATGCCATGATTTGGCTATAATCAAAGCGAAGCTTTCATATTAAAGGTCCATAGTATTCTCAATCCGAGAGAACTACATAAATTAGTCACATCGATATTTTTTGCTTGACCTTAGTTATATTAACTAACAGAAAACCATCGAGTGAGTCGTTCCATAGTTATCCAATAACTATTAGTACCTAACCCCTAGGTGCCCTAGCAGTCGAGTGTTACGTACTCCAGTCTCAACAGATACATCAATATCCAGTCTCGATGCATCTTAACTAGGAATATTTAAAATGGTATATTTGTTTCGTTGTGATAAATTACTAACGGTTACAACACTTTGTAACTGCTATCACAAAATATACCATTTATGGATTTTTTTTCTAGTAAATATACTTTTAGTTAAGTTAATTAATTAATATAATCACATTATATCAGGTATACAATAGGAAGAAAATATATTTTATTTCGAACAAGATTGGTCAACGAGTTAGATCTATGTAACGAATTACATAATTGCCCCTAGGACATACCCCTAACTCTATCAGTCTTCCACTTGCACTTGGGGTCAATTATGTAATATAATTCCAACTTTCCAATAAGTTTTCTCAAAACCAATTAGGTCAGTCCCTTAATGAATGGATATGATATTATGTTTTGATTATCTATTTTGTCGATTAACTCTATGTGATACTGATAAACTGCCTTTATCATGTGTAACGATTCGAAGTATGTCTTTTGACTTCTAGTGAGCTTTAAGTTCTATCATGACCAATTTCATGACATTGTTATCTTATAACAATATTATGGAATTCTCAACATTTGGAATCACCTTTGACACGATTATAAATTTGTGCATTTATATCTATATGTATTGGTTTATTATAGCGCTACAAGTTAATGTTGTCAACATTTCATTGAATCGACCACAACCACTTTTATTTTGAAACATTTTCAAATTAAAGATTTTAACTTGAATTTTATCATTGACATATTATACTCAATATCACTTATAAAATTTTGTGTCCAAATGTTCCATTATAACGAGTTCGTTGTTTCTATAAACAATTCTCTAGTATTTCATAAATTCGCGAGAACACTTCAAACAACCATTTAGTGATATCAATTTGGATTTTATATTGCTCCATGTATCAAATACACAAACAAAATAAAATATCATACACAATATTATATGTATGATAATTCCTATTGCTAATGCATAACGAATCCAACTTACATGTTCTTTTTTTAATAGGGTGCTCTTGTATATCGTTTTGGGACAATCCCTATATCTTTTATACTCACCATAAAAAATCATTTACAATCCAAAATTGAATATTAAAACAATTAAATTTTATTTAATACAAGCGTATTGTTAAAATCAACAACGTGTTGTTTACTTATAGTTTAGAAATATCAATGTCCATTTTAACGTTCTTTCTTATGAACACACGCTTCCTATGCACTTTGATTGAAAATCAAACTATTTGATATTTCTATCAAAATACTTATTCAATCTTGATACTTATAAAATGATACATTCGTATCATTTCTTGAATCATATCCAAAGACTTAAAAACCCAATATCGCTCTCACTGGCTTCCAGGCATTTTTGGTTAATATGTGTAAACGGCTTACTCTAAATCATTATTTAGAATTTTCTGTTTCAATACATAAGTACCAAACACTAAGTCTCATCGAGCGATAATTTTGCGAGTAAATCTAAACCAACTTGAGCATGTTGAATACCGAATCTGTTATGCTAATTTCGATAATTGAAATTTGCGCTATTATTCTTATCAATATTGCTCCTTTGATTCCAACCACATTAATCTTTCCAATAAAGACACAATCTCGGTCGATGGATCACATCTCTTTGGTTATGACCACCAAAATCATATTTTGGTAGCATACTTGGAATTCTTTCAAATTTGCGCATCGTGCCATATAGAGTCAACAATCTCAATGGTTTAATTGAACAACCGAGGGTAATATATATTTTCGACATTAATAAGAAACTCATGGTTTCTCTTCGATGTACGAGAATACTTGTTAGGCATTTTAATTCTATATGTCCATTTAGGTTACTTAACTACACTTCATCTCATATAGTAGTCCTTTTTTTAAATCGGATCCAATTCCATTTAACTACCAAAAATTTCTCAAAGAAATCCCTTCACAGTGAAGTTGATATATCTTGAAACAACAATTGTTTCTTAGTGCAAATAGAATAGGGATACAAAAATGCTTTTTGAACCTTTTTATTTATAAAATTGATTTTAGTTTACAAAAAATATGTTTTAAACATAAATATGTCATTTGATGACAGACCTTTCCAAAAATAATTTTGGAGATTCATACAAGATCCCTCATGAACAATATTACGTGTAGTCTTTCGACTCACACAACCTGCCAACTCCTCGGCCTAGGATATGTTGGGATTTCCTTCAAATCCTTATCTTATATGATTTTGTGAACTGTTGTTTAGATGAAATAATATCAACCTTGTGTACTACTCTTAAGTACATGATCTTATAGAGAGAAACTAATTCAACTTCACTCACAATTAATCGTAAATTGTCCAATAATGTCCGATTACTCCTTATCGATGCATCATTATGTATCACATGGAGGAGTGACTTATGAGATTGAATCTATATTCATTTTTAGGTACATTTGGAACTCTTTTTAATATACTCACTTATCGACCAAATCAAATCATTTTATTCAATTGCATGTTATTTCATTTACTTTTCTTTTATATTCTATGATTTTATCATAAACTTACTATATATGTATCTAATACGCATGTTTTTGTTGGTAATAAATCATCGATGAAACAGAGTATGTGGAACCCTTTTAGTACTAATAGACTTGTGATTGCATACATCAATATGTATTAATTAAAAGAGTTCCTTATGATGCTCTCACTGAATTCGTGCATAGCCATTAATTGTTTGAGATATAATTAACTTGTATCATATGATTCATAATCATATAGTAAAATTACTTCTCAAAACTACGGCTCAGTCTAAAATTCCAAAACAACTGCAAATAATATTAGACGAATATGTATTTTTGTTGCATCACTTTTACTATGAAAACAAATTCCATAATATAGTTCTATATCATATGATTCATAATACTCATATTAAAATATAGTTATATCTATTTTTCAGTCAACGCCAAAAATAAACATTATTTCACAAATAATGTTTGGTACATTTTATGAAAACAATTTTCGTAATCTCATGCAATCATTAGGTACTATATGGCAAGATCCCACTATTTCCGCCATTACTATAATAGCGTACTAAATTTAGAGGTCCACCATTCACTTAATATTGTTAATATTGTTTACTTATTTCATATGCTGCAACTAATTTACAATAGGGAGTTTTTTGATCAAATATCTTGAATTTAAAGAAATAAATGTTATAGAAAACAATTTTCTATATGAAAATACATTATGAAACAAAAATTATATTACATATTCCAATATTAAATATCAATTATTATTACAATTCTTGTTTCCAATGTTTCTCTATGAAGCAGAAGTGATTATTCATTCTCTTCATTCCAACTTTACCTTAAATTGCATTTTTTCTTATACATTTGTTTTTCTTTCAAATGGTCAAATTATTCAGAAGAAAACCTTGCTACAATACCATAACAAACTTCTTACAAAAGCGCATTCAATTATTCTTAACATTTAAGACAACAAATATGTTGCACTTCATGTAAATCGATCAAGAAGACATTTCAATGATCGAGTTCTTAGATGTATCTCGTAGTTTATGGTCTTGTACAATATGATCCTTTTGAAATCATTCAAGTTGATTAAATGATCTTAAAATACTTTTTATTGGCTTACTTCGAATGAACTAGCTTCATCGAAATATTGTGCCACACAAACTATGATTGTTCACCATATAACATTTATATGTGAAAGTACATGGATCAAATATTCATAGTCTTGATTGCATTTAGAGTTAAAAAACTCATAAAATGCAATACCACGGTCTAACCCAAATGAACTTATAAGTGACCAACTTACGAATGTATTAAGTAGTTGAAATTAGGCAGTTGCATGGGTACAGAAACATTATATAACATGCAATTAGAATTATTAGTAAGTATATATTATATTTCTATTTGTCAAATTTCAATTCAATTTGTTTATATACGTTAATCGACAAACGTTTTATCAGTCGTATTAAATGTACAAATTCATCATTGTAGATGATTATAACATTATATAACATATGTTCTTACATTATTAGAAAGGTTAAATGTTATCATTTCATTTTTCTAATAAGGCTCCCACTAGTATTTTATGTTTCTCCAAACCCTAAGATGAAACATAGAAGTCTTACAACTTACTAGTGGGTGTTAGGACTCGTTTGTTTTGGTATTCTGACCTTGAGTTTGCTCAACAAATCATAGCCTCACAAACGATGGATAACTCCTTATCAGGTGTATCACATATAACTCCTAACCCATTTTTCCTTGTTCTAATCTCATTTTGACCTTGAGTTTGCTCAACAAATCAAAAGAGATTATTCACTCATACCTACCATATCGTGATGACCTAAGTATAGTATATGTACCTTGAGTTTGCACAAATACATATAGTTATTTTACCTCATCTGTTCAATATACTAATAATACTACGCATGACATCTTTGTAGATATTACCATTTCTGTCCTTAGCGTAGTATATGTAAATATTACCATTTCTGTCCTTTGCCTACTATAAGTAAATATTTCCATTTTGTCCTTAGTGTAGTATTCGTGAAATGATGTTTATTTTTAGTGTACATCAGAAATCACGATATATGTACATTCATATATGTATCTATTTCTCAAGTCTATTTGGGTTTCTTTAATGTTCCACATTTAGTTTAAACACATATCGTATAAGTTTTATTTTTATATAACTTTTATATTTCATAGTACTTATATGATAGACTTACATATAATATATCATTAATTAAATCTTATCTAATTAATTTTAATCAATTAACTCTTTAATTAATTTTAAATTAGTATTCCAATATAACTTTTATATTGGACATATCTATTATAACATTTATAGTGTATACTATATACTTTATAGTGCACCACACATATATCATAAATATGTATTTTATTTAATTAATTAACCTTTAATTAATTTATTCAATTAAATGATTTTTATCAAAATTTATTAGTTTCAAAATTTATCTTGTATACATACATGTATACTTATGTTATCTTAAACATTTTAAAATAACATGACATATATCAGTATATATAATAAATGCATATATACATTAATTAATTAACATATTTAATTTATTTATTTTATTAATCTTATTAATAATTGAAATTATCATATAAATATTTTCAAACATTTTGAAATATCATTATTCTTTCAAACATTTTGAAAACTTATGTAGTATTATAATTTTTATAATAAACATGTTTTATTTATAATGAATTTAAAATCTTTAACATTAATTTTCAAAATGATTTTGAAAATTAGCAAAAGGCAAAAAATTATGTCGGGCCTTTTTTATTAGGAGCAACCTTTGGGCTCACTTCACCTTTCGGTCTAGGTCGGTAACCAGGTAGGACATAGTGCTTGAATACCAAATTACAATCCTAATCCTTATCTTTCTAGACACCGTACTATGTGGGCAAGCTTAATTAGTTAGCCCGAATATGACAAAATTAGACCGCAAGGCTATTGTGTTCTGATATCATTGTTGGAACTGGACTAGCCCGCAGCGGAAGTTATGGGTGAATTTCAAAATATCTACCCTATTGGATCTTTTATTGGGCCTATGAAGTCTAGCTGAATTAGACCATTTCTAAATTTTATTTAAATAAAATCATTTATTTTATTTAAATTCAAATATATTAAGATATGAAATTAATTTTATTTGATTTAGTTTAAACATAAATGTATCATATACATATATGTGTGAGTGCATGTGTAACATAATAATCCGTGAAAGGTATAATACGTCCATATGTAGATGTTGGATTTACATCGCAACAGACATATTAGCTCATTTTGTATGTCATGTATGTTGTCCAAATATGTGCATGTATATGTGTTACAACACACACGCATATGTATGTATGAATACATTATATGAACATAAAACATTTATATATAAAAAGATAGAGAATAATTATTAAAAATTATTTATAATTAAAAATTAACTCAGTTTTGCAAACATAACAGTTTTAGTATTTTGATTTGTATATATTATGAATAAGTAATATTTTCATCCATAAATAATTAACATAAAATAATCTATTGATGAAAATTCAAATTCTACAATTTTAAAAAAAAATCTAGGATCATAAAATAGAGCTTGGGAAAAATCTGGAGATTTTTCAAAGATGAAATATTATTTTAAAAACAAATACAATGATTTCGACAATAATCATTTAACATAAAATAATATATTATTAAAAATTTTAATTTTAAAATTTTAGAAATTCTAGGATCATGAATGAAAGGTTACAAAAAATATGAAGAATTTTTCAATTAAATTATTATTTTTAATAAATCATAAACCGTTTTTCCAAAATAATATTAATTATTAAAAATAGCAAAATTTATTAAAAAATTCATAATTTTTTTCTATATAATTCTAAAATGATATAATATTTTTTAATAGTATAAAATTAAACTTTTAATGTAATAATTATTTTATATATAATAAACAATTCAAAATTTCAATAAATGTTAATTTAAAAATACGAATATATGTATGATAATTAATTTTCAAATTTTCAAATTCCTATTATATATAAATAAGTGTACTAAATTTTTTAAATCATATATATATTTATATATGCATATATGCTATTATGAGAGAGAAATATACATTAATATATATATGAATTTATTAATAAAACATATATAAAACAATTATTAATGACAAAAATTGATTTTGTATAGTAAATAACATTTGTCTATACATAAATCGAATAGCATAATAAACAAATTACGCACTTAACCAAACTGATTTGTGACAACCACATCTACTTGCAAAAATCTCACCAAACTAAAAATATAGTAGCAATATATTTAAACAGATATGAAATTGCTCATTATAGGATCGTAGAGTATAATTTAATTATTGTCATGTGAATTAAAATTACCAATTTAATGATACCTTTGAATCCACGTTGAAGCAATGACTTCGCTTCCTTTTACTGTTCTTGATTCGTCAGATTGCAAGTCCGGAATCATCGATCTCTAACAATCGAATAGTGCTATTTTAATTTGAAATATATTTGAGAATTTTGAAGTGGACTGAGAGCTATGTTTTAATTACCACTATAGAAGATAATTGCGCCAAAAAAGTTTATCATTATTTTAGAGATACATACGCACATACAGACACAAACACACACACATACAGACACACACACACACAGATATATATATATATATATATATATATATATATATATATTGGGTTGTATTAGTGAGAAACGAGGAAACCTTTTTACCCATTCTCACTCGATCTCATCCCATTATCCCCAAGACAATTCCCTAGGTTTTAGCCACCCCTATACCTTCCAAAATCCGAAATTTTGCAGCCCTGATGATGGGCCTTAAATCCATCTGAGCCCAAGCCAAAATACAAAGCAATTAAGTCTAATTTAATCGCTTGCCGATATTGTATATCGATCGATATATTTATAATTGTTATAAATATGTGTAACATTATTTATTTCTCAAATCATATTCAAGTTTTATAATTAATATTTCATAAATATTAATTAATTTATAACAATTATAAACTGATTAAATCGTTCGGTCTTAAGGGAATTCATCATTTCAGCTGCGTATCTTGGGTGTGTAAATTTGATCAGCAATTAATATCGAACTATTGTAATGTTAATGTTCACATGTCACTTAGAAGGTGGTGTGACATTATGGCCAAATTTATCATTTACTCATTTTCGGTAAAAATAGAATTTTAGTTTAATAAGCATTATCCAATTGTGACAGTTATTTATACCAATTCTTTTCGTCAAAACTATATCACTTTAGACTTATGGAATTTAGTAATGGTCAAAATTCCAACCTCATCCACATTCAACTTTATAGTACAAATACAAAGTCCTTGTTTCAATAATAACAATTATTATTAATCGAAATGCTCTAGCCAAAGACTTTGACTTTGAGTTGACTATGATACTAACCGCGTATAACTAAGGAGACAAATCCTCTCTTGAATAGTGTTTCACTTCTAATGCTTCCACTCGACCAAACTATAGTCACTCAATGGACACCATGCCATGATTTGGCTATGATCAAAGCGGAGCTTCCATACTGAAGATCCATAGTATTCTCAAGTCGAGTGAACTATGTAAATCAGTCGCATCGATATTTTTTGTTTGACCTTAGTTATATTAACCAACAGAAATCTACCGAGTGGGTCGTTCCATAGTTATCTAATAACTATTAGTACGTAACCCATAGGTGCCCCTAGAAGTCATGAGTAATATACTGCCCAACATTTGGAGAGCGTTACGTACTCCAGTCTCAACGGATACATCGATATCCAGTCTCGATGCATCTTGACTAGCAGCATTTAAAACGATATATTTGTTTCGTTGTGATAAATTACTCACGGTTACAACACTTTGTAACCATTATCACAAATACACCATTTATGGATTTTTCTATTAAATATACTTCTAATTAAGCTAATTAATTATTATAATCACATTATATCAAGCATATAATAGGAATAAAATACCTTCTATTTCGAACAAAATTGCTAAACGAGTTAAATATATGTAACAAATGACATAATTACCCATGGATCATACCCCTAACTCTATCAATACGATCTCAGAAGGTGTTAGTATATATCATACATATTCTTTGAGTTTCTCACGCTTGTTTACTAGACTGATCCAGATGTTATTTCCTTATAATACTCGAGCAAGCACTATGTACATTTCCATATTTTGATTTGAACGCTCTGGAGCGAATGGAAAAGAGCTGTATAATTGCATGCCATAGTATTATTCTTTTCACTGCGTTTTTGAATCGTATATATCAGAATTATTAGGATAGACAGTTATAGCTAATCAGGTTGATAATGGTATTTAGGTTTTGTAACTTTGAAATTTATGTATTCACGGTATCCCTTTGTATTGTTCTTTCGATATTATATATTATATTTCCATTGTGAGATTCTGATGTTCTGTCCTCTCTTTCTTGTACTACTCTAACTTTTTTGTATCCTAGGCTTTTTTTTTCTTTCTGGCACTTAGATGTTCGGCATACGAATACCATGGATATATTTAGTGTCGACATTCGAGGGACGAAAAGTCGGGCCATTACATCTGGTACCAAAGCTCAAGGTTGAGCGAACACCTTGGCTTTGATTGGGTATAGCTCACTAAAGATACGTCAAGTGACATCTTAGAATGAGTCGAGTGTATTATTATTATCACTTTAAGAGGAAGTCGAGTGTATTATACATATGAGAGCTTATTTGTATTTTGAAAACTAGACTTTTAAATAATTCTTTAATAATATATCCTTCTTCAAAGTAACTCTATCCTTTATTTTCCGAATGTTGTTTTTCTTTAATTAGGTTGCATGAAGCTTATGAGTTAAAATAATTCAATTTAAAAAAGGTGGAAATTTTTAAATCTCGGTATGTTATTCTATGGGTTTTTGTTGTTTTAGTTTTAGGATATGGTGTCCCGTGCAGAGATAAAGAAAGAGAGAAAGAGTCAGTTGAGGGCTAGGGAATTATTCGGACAGGCCATGGCTAGGCAAGTATGGAAGTTCTTGATCTGCCGATATCTAGGGATGAGGAGGAGCTTGTATTCGAGGAGAGGTAAGGGTCCAGAGGAGGAGCTTGTATCCAAAAATGATGAAGACATTATATGGTAGATGGATGGATCAATAAAGGAGCACCTAGCCAAGGATGAGGAAGAACTGGAGGAGGATCTCAATGATGGGTGGATGTGGGTTGATGATGAGGCAAAGTGTAACATCCCCTATTTTGAGGCCGGAAGCTAAGCGCTACAAATGCTGCAGTCATCTATAGTATTAACTTCCGATGACAAAATATGGTAATGTTAATAGTATCCATAATATCAAAAGCACATGAATATGAAATAAAAATCAAACAGATTTAAAAACAACTTTTCTGATAACATTTCAAATCAAATATTTCATATTCAGATACATAATCCCAAAACGATTCCCGAGCTTTGATCAAATATAATTATTACAAATCACGCCAAGAGTGGCATATGAAGATGCCCCTTTGGATGATCATGGTAATAAATAGATATATCAGTCATAAACATCACAGAGGAAATAAAATTAAATAGCTCATAACTTTGTCTCCTACACCTCTTCGGAAACTTATTCGTCTAACCCACAAAACCTGAAAAACCTTAACTCTCAATCCACACAAATTAATTTTGAGCACCCAAGAGTTTAAGGGAAAAACATAAACTTCGAGTCAGATAAAGCCTAGTGTGAATAATATTATTACATCTCGGTTTACTGATATTAAGTGAGACCACACCGCTTAGCAGAATGTGTTTCCCCTCACTAATATCCCCTTTTAGAACATATTTTTTGCAAATCAAAATCCTGCAATCAAACTGATTAAAGCAATAATAGAAATATCATATATGCACATAAATCAGGTAATTAATCGACTATCTGTCTTAACAATGTAATTTTTTTGGCTAACTAGTAACCATTGGCCGACTCGGGCCTTCCAGACAAAATAAATAATCTAACTTCTGTTAGACACTTCTGGACGGTATGTCCTTAACTTATTTCTCCAAGGGTCAACTGATCCTAATGGCTTGGCAAAATCACCAATAACTTATCTTTCTTTGTATATTCCTTTCTGTGTGTAACATCATTTTAGTCTTTCATGTGACAAAGCCATTCACGCTGAAAATTTTGACTTATTTTAGTTAGGGGCTGATAGCAAAAGTATAGGGCAGAACCTTATACCAGCCCCATTTAGTATTCTAATATCGGAATCATTTATTTAGGATTAACTACCCCATCAAATTTTCCTTGAAAACATTTCTTTCAAATTAATGTAACCCTTTGAATCATACATAAACAAAGAAAATATACCTTTTTCTTTACTCAAATATCTTTGCCATGATATATGCTTTACACAAAACAATGTTTTTAACTTAGAAAACATTAGGTTTTGAATCTAAGTTAGCATCTTCAAAACCTTTGTTTAAAAACTTTAAATAGTCCTTTTCGAATCCATTTAAAGTACCCCTTTCAAAATAGGTTAACTGTTTTACCATGAAACACTAGGCCAAAAGGCCAAAGCATACCTTTCAAAACATTTAAAATAGACCTTTCGAAATCATTGTAAGTATGCCTTTGAAAGCTTTATAAACCTTAGACATCCTATTTTCAAAATACTTTAAACTTGCCTTTCGAAGGCATTGGAACCCTTTAATTTAAAAATTCAAGTAAACAATTCAAAAACATTAGGGTACCTCCCTTTCGAAACCTACATTATATACCTTTCGAATGCATTAAAATTCCTTATTTAAAACAAACCTTTCGAAAGCATTGGGTCCAAGTAAAAGTTTGTAGAACATAGCTTCAAAGCCATTTAAAACCATTCTTTTCGAACCTCTGGGTTTAACTTTCAATATATCTAAGGATCTTAAAAGAACCGGGGAGAAAGCATTGCTTTCGAAAGCATTATTCCTAAGTAAAAGAAAGTGGATGGTTTTGAAACTAAACCTTTTGAAAGCATGGAGAAGCGGCTTCAAAGTTTAAGGCAAAAGAACCCTTTAGAAGGCATTGATTTGAAAGGTTGAATGCGATAGCATGGATTTCGACCCCTTTAAAAGCTTGTTTTAAAAACAAAAGGTGGCAACCCATTCGAAAGCCCTTTCTTTAAATAAACAGAAGCAAGCTGGTTAAGTCAAAAGCTTCAACCTCTTCGAAAGCCTTACTTATAACCAAAATAGTTCCAAGTTTATAAGAGCTAATTCTACCCCTTCGAAAGCACGTTTCGACTCTTTACCTTCCGCCTAACTCCAATCCACTACGTACCAAGGCATTGATACCATGTGTATTGGTTTTGCTTTGGTGGGGGGCAGATGTATAGTGTCAAAAGGTGGCTACTACAAATAACGTAGAAGTAATCCTTTACAAAACATATTTTTAACTCTTTAAAGTAATATCTTTTCAACTAACCTGCCTTATTTGTTAAGTATAATTGGTTGCCAGTTCTTTTATAATTCTTTTCTAAAAGTGCTGAATTCAGTAATTAACAATTTAAAACATTTAGCAAATTGCCCCTTCTCCTTTTCTAAACATATAAAACATTTAAGTCTCGTACCTTAAATAATTTTATATCTTTAATAAAACACTTAGGAAAATTCTCTAAAAATTTCCACAAACCACTCTTAATATGTTTTTAACATATTTAAATTTCTGATCCAAATCTAACATATAATGGCCGAAAATAAGTTAAACCCAACTATAACCCCTTTCTTTACTAGAAAATTCAAAATAAATCCACAACAACTTAGAAAATTATGAAACTCGAAGCCCGTCTCTAAAATAATGTTTCCGACCTTATATAAAAAATGCAAGCCATTTGGATGTCATATAATAGGATTTTCAAATCAAATCTTATTATAAAATCTGTATGAAACAGCATAAATCATCAACAAGCATATATATCCATTTAAACAATCAAATCATGGCATTTTACTTGCAACATAAATTTGGATCTCATCTAAAAACCGAAAGTAATAAAAATGAGATGTAATCTATTATTTACATTAGCTTGTTGTTAAAGAGTTTGAGATTTTCCCTTGAGTTGATTTGATTAAGCTTCCTTCTTCAATTCTTGCTTATCTTCCTTTAGATTTCTTCTAGTGGCAGCCGGCCAAGCTATAGGCTTAGTTTTTGTTTGTGAATATTGTAAATGAAATTGGAATAAGGGCTTAGGGTATAAGATAATAACCTATTCCAATTTTTCCATTATCTTATTACCTTTACTTTCCATCTTAAATTTTCATTTGTTTATTCATTACTTAAGGCACCTACCTTATAATTATACAAATCTCAATCCCTTAACCATTTGCATTATTTCATTTTATTTATCTAATTAACTGTCTAAATGATGTTTATCAAAATTATGGTTGTTACAGACTCCCCTCCTTAAAGAATTTCATCCTCGAAATTACGATAAGTTACTCATAAATATCAATCATAAAGGTAAAACATACCATGAAACAAGTCAGAATAAGTATCTCTAACCCTGCTCTCAGTTTCCTAAGTACAGTCTCTCTTGTCGTCACTTCACTGGACTTTGACTAATCTGACTGTCTTGTTCCTTAGTCTTTTTTTATCTCTCGCGACTATACAAACTGGCTTTCTAACTATAGTCAAATTCGGTTCCAGTACTAAATCATCTAACACGGTTGGCGCTATAATAGTCTTTGGATCTCAAATACATTTCCTTAGATGAGAAATATGAAAAACATTATGGACTTCTGCCATACTACTTGGTAACTCCACTCTATGCATGATTTTTCCAATCCTTTCTATAATAGGAAATGATCCAATGAATCTCAGTGCCAATTTTCTTGATTTTCCAAATCAAATTACAGCTTTCATCGGTGATACTTTGACAGAAACATGATCTCCAACTGAGAACTCTAAGTCTTTTCGTCTTCTATCAGTGTAGCTCTTCTGTCTAGAATGAACTTCCTTCATTCTAGCTCGAATTAACTCAATCTTTTTTGTAGCTTCTCCAACCAAATCTGGATCAAGAATTAACCTATCCCTGGTCTCTAACCAACAAACGGGAGATTTGCATGGCCCTCCATGCAGAGTTTCAAATGGTGTCTCCCTATACTAGTCTGATAACTGTTGTTATATGAAAACTCGACTAAGTGTAGGTGGTTTTCCTACGAACCACCAAAATCTAGTACACAAGCCCTTAACAATCCTTTAAGATTTTGTTAACTCTTTCTGTTTGCCCATCTGTCTACGGATGGTAAGCGACACCCGTCTTCAGCTTGGTACCCAAAGTATCCTGAAGACTCTTCCAGAACTCTCTAGTGAATAAGGAATCTCTATCACCTGCTATACTACTAGGAATTCCATACAGTCTAACTATATTATTCATAAACAACTTGGCTAAAACAGATGACATCCTAGTTGACTTAACGGGAATGAAATGGGCACTCTTGGTCAATCTATCCACTATAACCCATATACTTCCATTTCCTCGATTTGATCTCAGCAACCTATCTATAAAATCCATTGAGATAGAATCTCATTTCCATACTGAAACATCTAAAGGCTGAAGTAATCCACTTGGTTTCTGATGTTCGTCTTTTACCTGTTGACAATTCAAAACTGCTTCACCCATATGCCTACATCTCTCTTCATGCCTTCCAATAAGAAACTTCTTTTCATATCTTGACACATTTTAGTTCCTTCCGAATGTATAGTGAACTTTGAATGATGGCATTCTCCAAGAACTTCCTTCCTAATATTTTCCACATTCGAAAAACATAGTTTTCATTTCTCCCTTAACCACCCATTTTGGTCAAGACTGAAATCTTTCAAGTCCTCACTCTTTGTTCCATCCCTTAACTTTACGATCCGTTCAACTAATAATGGATCCTCCTTCTGTTTGGAAGCAATCTTTTGATCATCACTGGTCGAACTTCTAAACACGAGAACATGGAGGTTTTCTTACTAGATCTAGCTTTAGATCTCCACTGTATTTTGCATGTAATCAATGCTTCTAAATCTTTCCACTTATCTATCATTGCCAATACTGCATTCTGATGTTTCACGCTAAGTGCACTCGCAAGCTTGTTGCCTTTTCCTATTGCATACTCAATACCAAAGTCATAAGCGACTAAAAACTCTAACCACCTCTACTGCCTCATATTCAACTCCTTTTGAGAGAATAGATACTTCAATGACTTATGATCCATATACAACACGAATCTTTCTCCTAAAAGGTAATATCTCCTACCTTCAGGTAAAAATTACCGTAGCTAATCCTAAATTGTAAGTTGGATATCTAACCTAATGCGGTCTGAGCTGTCAAAAAGCATAGGCAATCACTTTACCTTTTGCATTAACACAGCTCCTAACCTTGTTGCACATGCATCTATTTACACCACTAAGTCTTGATTTCCCTATAAACAACTAACATAGGTGCATCTGCCAATAAGTGTTTCAGCTTCTAGAATGCCTCCTCACACCTATCAGTCCAGATAAACTTCACATCTTTCTGAGTTAGCTTAATCATCGGTGCCGCTATCTACGAAAAATCCTTAATGAATCTCGGATGGTAACAAGCTAATCCAAGAAAACACTTTATCTTCGTCGTTGTCTCGAGTCTCTTCCAACTATTCACTACCCCAATCTTAGCTGGATCTATAGACAATCCTTTCTCTTAGGCTACATGACCAAGAAACTTCACTTCCTTTTTCTATAAATGACACTTCGAAAATTTCTCTTTTAGTTGATGCTGCCTCAACCACTCAAGCACCATTCTAAGATGAACTTCATGATCTCTTTCATCTTTAGAGTATACTAAAATATCATCTATGAAAACTAATACAAACATATCCAAGTGCTCTCGGAAAACTCGGTTCATCGAATCTACAAAGAACGTTGGCACATTAATTAGTCCAAATGGCATTACTAACCATTTATGATCCATATCGATTCTAAATGCCATCAAAGGAATACTATCCTCAGCCACTCTAGGCTGATAGAACCCTGTAGCCAAATCCAATTGGGAAAATATTTTGGCTCCACTCAATTGGTCGAACAAATCGTCAATTCTAAGTAACGGATATCGATTCTTTATCGTCTTCTCATTCAAATTACGGTAATTAATACATAATCTTAAATATCTATTCGGTTTCCTTGCAAAAACTTCGATTGCTCCCCAATGTGAACTGCTTGGTCTGATAAAGTTCTTACTTTCCAAATGCACCAACTTCACCTTTAGCTCCCACTTCTTGGTAGGTGTCATTCTACTTGGTGGTCTACTCACCGGTTCTTCTCCCGGTACTAAGTCTATAGAAACTCAATATCTCATTTCGGCGGCAGTCCTATTATGGGCTCAAAGACATCTGCGAATTTTCTAACATCGAAAACTCGATTTAACTCACCTCCTACCTCCACAACACCCAATAAAGCATTATCCTCAAAACTAGGGTTTTCTATGGAGTATATTATCCGATCACTACAGTCAGGGTGTCTAAGTGATATTTTCATATCATGGCAAAATATCCTAGCATCGTATTTACTTAACCAATCCAATACCCAAAATAATTCTGAAACCTACGAAATCAAACACATGCAAACTGCAAACAAATACATGACCTAACAATTCAAACTCTAGGTGGTCACATCTCATCCCAAGGGTTGTATATCCTCCTATCGGATTTGCAACCCTTAAGGAAGTAATTAGGTATGAGGGTTCTAGGTTAAGCTTATCTACCAAACAATGAGATATAAAAGAATACGATGCACCAGTATCAAATAAAACTCTAACCGATATATCCTGAATCAAAAAATACCTCCCAACACAACTTTTCCCTTTTCCTCTACTGTTAGTCTCGAGGTAGCTGGCTCAATGCAAACACTTTACCCTTTCCATCCTTATCTAGCTCCTTGCACTGATTCTTATACTGTCAAATCTGATCACGGTTGAAACATCTTACTCCTTTTTTATCAGCGGCTTTCTTCCCTTTTCTGTCTGACAGTCATGAGCATAGTGTCCCTTCTTATCACACTTATAACAGATAACTTCTGCCTTTCTTATGGAAAAATTTTCTATTCTGGTTCTGCCCTCCTTGAGCTTCCTCTGCTTTATTACCTTCAAGATAAGCAAGCATTTCTTCCTGCCTTATGGACATCCCTACAGCTACATCGCACGGATCTTTAATATGCGATTATGTGGCCTTAGCAAGCTCTGGACTCAACCCATGAATGAACTTCTCATTCCTTTTGATAATGGTATCAACTGTAGCATATCTATATCTTGATAGCTCCTCAAATCTGGTTGCATACTCAAGCACTGTTGTATCTCCCTGCTCCAACTCAGCAAACTTCTTGAGCAGAGTAGACTTCGCGATCTCCAACACAAATCTTTCCTCAAACCTGCTTCTAAACTCAGCCCAAGTCATAGTCTCCTTATTGACTCCAAACGTTACACTGTTCCACCAGTAGCGCTACTCCCTATAATTGCCTAGAAGCAAGCCTCCTTTTCCGCTCTTCATCGAGCCCCAAATCAGCAAAAATCTTCTTGTAATGAAGTAACCAATTATCTACTTCAATTGCGTTCTCAGTCCTAATAAATGGTTTTACGCCCATCCTAGCATAATTTCTACTCAATACAGCATAAATATTGGCCACTAGAGCTCTCTGATTTCCTCCTTCAGCATTTCCTCCAACTAAACTCGCAGTAACTCCAGTCTGCATCATATTAACAAAGAACTAATACATAGCTTCCATGTCTACTTGCGACATTCCAGCACCAACATTAGCAGCATGAGCCTGACCGGGATTCTTTCTTGTGTTTGGTTTGGCATTTACATTAGTTGTGGTGCTTCCCCCATCAATGTTAACTCTCCCACTTCTAGCATCCATATCTTATGTCCGTAAAATCTACATTCGAGTCTTTGTAAGATACAGAAGAATAGTCTAAGAGAGATGGGAGAATGGAAATAAAGCGTATACTTATATATATTAAATACAAATATGTCACTATAGCGTTAACCTATACCCTAATCTTTCTCTAATTCCTTAGGATTATGTTTTCAAAATCATTTTAAGTTTGAAATTCCTTTTAAAATTTTCATAAACCTATGCTCTGATACCAAGTTGTAACATCCCCTATCTTGATGCCCTAAGCTAAGCGCTACAGATGCCATTGTTATCTATAGTGTTAACTTCTGGTGACAAAATACGGTAATGTTAATGGTATCCATAATATCAGAAACACGTGAATATGACTAAAAATTAACATATATTCAACAACAACTTTTTTGATTACATTTCAAATCAATATTACATATTAGGATACATAATCCCAAAATGATTCTCAAGTTTTGATCAAATACAATTATTACAAATTACACCAAGAGCGACATATGAAGATGCCCCCTTGGATGATCATAGTACTGAATAGACATATCAGTCATAGTACATCACTATAGAAATAAAATTAGATAGCTCCTAACTTTGCCTCCTACACCTATTCGGATGCTTGTTTGTCCAACCTACTAAACCTGAAAAACCTTAACTCTCAATCTACTCAAATTAATTTTGAGCATCCGAGAGTTTAAGGGGAAAACATAAACTTTGAGTCTAACATAAAGCCCGGTGTGAATAATACTCTTACATCTTAGTTTGCTGATATTAAGTGAGACCACGCTGCTTAGTAAAACGGGTTTCCCCTCGCTAGCATACCTTTTAAACATATCTTTTGCAAATCAGAATCCGATAATCAAATTGATTAAAGCAATAATAGCGATATCATATATGCACATAAATCAGATAACTAACAGACTATTTATCCGAACAAAGTAGTTTTGTTTAACTAACTATTAACCATTGGCTGACTCGGGCCTACCAAACAAAATAAATAATCTAACTTCTATTAAACACTTCTGGACGGCCAGTCCTTAACTTACTTCTCCCAAGGTCAACTAATTCTAATGGTTTTGCGGGCTCACCAATAATCTATCTTTCTCTACATATTCCTTTCTGTGTAACATCATTTTAGCCTTACCTGTGACAAAGCCCTATACGCTGGAATTTTGGACCTATTTTAGCTAGGGGCTAATGGCTAAAGTATAGGGCGCGACCATATACTAGTCCCGTCTAGTATTCTAATATTCGAGTCATTTACTTAGGGTTAACTACACCATCAAATTTTTTCCTTGAAAATATTTCTTTCAAATTGATTTAACCCTTTAAATCATACTTAAACAACAAAATATATTTTTTGCTTTACTCAAATATCTTTGCCATGATATACGCTTTACACAGAACAATGCTAATGAAAATTTAAATCAATAGGATTATCTATCCCTTAAAAACAAGTTAAAGTCCTTCTTTAATTTAGAAAACATTAGGTTTTGAATCTAAGATATCATCTTCGTAACGCTTATTTAAAAATTTAAACAGTCCATTTCGAATCCATTGAAAGTACCCCTTTCAAAATAGGTTAACTATTTTACCTTGAAACACTAGGTCAAAAGGCCAAAGCATACTTTTCGAAATCTTTAAAAATAGACATTTTGAAATCATTGAAAGTATCCCTTCGAAAGCTTTATAAACCTTAGACATCCTCTTTTCAAAATACTTTTAAACTTGCCTTTCGAAAGCATTGGAAACCTTCTATTTAAAAACTCAAGTATACCTTTCGAAAACAATTAGATACCTCCCCTTCGAAACCTACATTATATACCTTTCGAAAGCATTAAATTCCTTACTTAAAACAAACCTTTTGAAAGCCTTGGGTCTAAGTAAAAGTTTGTGGAACGTAGTTCGAAACCATTTAAAACCATTCTTTTTGAAACCTTTGGGTTTAACTTCCAATATATCTAAGGGTCTTTAAAGAACTGGGGCGAACGCATTGCTTTCAAAAGCATTATTCCTAAATAAAAGAAAGTGGATGGTTTCGAAACTAACCCTTTTTAAAGCAAGGAGAAGCAGCTTCAAAGTTTAAGGCCAAAGAACCCTTTCGAAGGTATTGATTCGAAAGGTTGAATGCTGCAGCAGGGGTATCGACCCCGTCGAAAGCTTACTTTAAAAATAAAAGGCAGCAACCCATTCGAAAGCCGATTTCTTTATATAAACAGAAGCAAGTTGGTTAAGTCGAAAGCTCCAGCCCCTTCGGAAGCCTTACTTAAAACCAAAATAATTCCAAGTTTATAAGAGTTACTTCCACCTAAGGATGAAATTTAATCCATGGGGATGGATATGCACAGGGACACGCCCCTAATCGGGAGGGGATTCCCCGACTTGGCGGGTAATAGAACGGTGGTGGGGGATGATTTCAATACTTGAAACATAGTCGGGGCGGATATGGGGTGATACTATTCACCTCATATTCGACCTCGGTATATAGAGTTGTTGTTTATAGTTTTAACGTGTGTTTGTGTGTGTATAAAGAAAAAATATTGATTGTAGAGTATTGATGACATAACAGATGATGAAGTAGTAAGTTCTTTATTCGTATTTAACAATTAGTATTCTTGATTTTTTTTAATGGTGTAGGGTCTAAGTTTTGTGAATTTTGATGCCTAAATCATGAAGGTCAAATGATGGTGGTTAACTGGTGGTGATTGTGGTGAAGATTTCTTTTTGAAGACTTTGTCACCGTGACCATTTTAGTTTCATTTTGATGCTTATGATTTGTTTACCTTTTAATTATACAGAGTTATGAATTTTTGATTATGTGGTTGGTTATGTTTTTTGTTTCAAACTTAAAGGCCTATCCTTTATCTTTTAGGGATTATGAAGTATAATTAATATTTTTTTGATTTAAATTTAAAACTTTGGTTTGCCATTTATTTTTATTTATTACTTTTTTTCCTTTATCTTGCCTTAATGGGTACCAACGGATTCCCCATAACCGATAGGTATTCCCCCTACCCAAATCTGTTGGGTATTAAATGGGGATGAGGGCACAAATGTGTAGCGGGAATGGGGGTGGAGGATGTGTTCTTCGCATATTACCCGCCCTATTTCCATCCCTTCTACCCCTTCGAAAGCACGTTTGGACTATATACCTTTCGCCTAACTCCAATCCACTACGTACCAATGCATTTATACCATATGTATTGGTTTTGAGTTGGTTGGGGGCGGATGTACGGTGTCGAAAGGTGGAAGCAGTTATCCTTTACAAAACTGATTTTTTAACCTTTTAAAGTAATATCTCTCCAACTAACTTGCCTTATTTATCAACATATAATTTATTGCCAATTCTTTACAAAATCTTTTTCTAAAAGTGTTACTGAATTTAGTAATTAACAATTTAAAACATTTAGCAAATCGACCATTCTCCTTTTCTAAACATATAAAACATTTAAGTCTCATACCTTAAATAATTTTATATCTTTAATAGAACACTTAGAAAAATTCTCCAAAAATTCCCATAAATCACTTTTAATATGTTTCTAATATATTTAAATTTCTGACCCAAAGCTAACATATAATAGTCAAAAATAATTTAAACCCAATTATAACCACTTTCTTTACTAGAAAATTCATAATAAATCCACAACAACTTCGAAAATTATGAAACTTGAAACCCATCTCTAAAATAAGTTTCCGACCTTATATAAAAAATGCAAGCCATTTAGATGTTATATAATAAGATTTTCATATCAAATCTTATCATAAAATCTGTATGAAACAACATAAATCATCAACGAGCATATCTATCCATTTAAACATTCAAATCATGGCATTTTACTTGCAAAATAAATTCATATCTCATCTAGAAATCAAAAGCAATAAAAATGATATGTAATCTATTATTCACCTTAGCTTGTTATTAAGGAGTGAGAGATTTTCCCTTGAATTGATTTGACTTAAGCTTCCTTCTTGAATTCCTGCTTATCTTCCTTTAGACTTCTTCTAATGGTGGCCGGCCAAGCTCTAGGTTTAGTTTTTGTTTATGAATATTATAAATGAGATTGGAATAAGGATTTAGACCTATTCCTATTTTGCCCTTATCTTATTACCTTTACTTACTTCATTTTAAATTTTCATTTGTTTATTCATTTATTAAGGCGCGACTACCTTATAATTATACAAACCTCAATCCCTTGACCTTTTACATCATTTCATTTAATTTATCTAATTAAATGTTCTTAATAATGTTAGTCAAAATTAGGGTCGTTACATGGAGCCCTAAGGGATTGAGCTTTTGGGAGGTTGGATATCTGATGATGAGGCAGAGCCCAGAAGGATTGAGCATTTGGGAGGTTGGGTATTTGTTGATGATGTAGGGTCTATGGATTTGGAGGGACCTCCGGTGGAGGATTTTGATGGGGAGAGCCCTCTGTGAGAGTATCAAGGTGTGTTAGGGATGTTTTTTGTATCTTAGTATCGTATTTTTTTAGATGAGTATTATATCTTAGTATCGTATCTTGTAGATGAGTATTGTATCTTAGTATCGTATCTTCTAGATGATTATTTTATCTTAATATCATATCTTGGAGATGAGTATTTTATATGTATTAAGTAAACCCGTATTATGGGTTATGAATGCTAGTAATGGATATTTAGCTTGTACTATATGAAATGATTTATAAAAGATAAGTTAAATTGTTTGAGCATTTTTACAAAGTAAATTATCTGATGTTATTGAGTCGACTAATTATCATCTTTACCTCAGGGAAATCTAAGGAGTAGACTCTTGGACTAAGCTTGGATATCAGCATCCTACTCTTCTTAGCTGCATACTGGGCCAAACAAGGAAAGAGGTCAAAATGGTCGACTTAGTTTTAAGACTCAGATTTACATTAGGCCTATGTCTAAAGGAAAGATAGAATTTTTTGAAAATAAATATTTGTGGAAAGATTTAAATAAGAAAGTAATTTTATATAAGTATGGTTTATAAAATATGGTTTATAAACAAAAATAATTTAAACATGGAATTCGAGAACTTAAATTCCGGCGTCCTTAAAAATATTTTTCAAAATTTTGATGAAAATAATAATAGTATTATTTTAAAGTAAATATATGAGAAATTGATTTAGGAAATTGAGATCATGACACTTAGTATTATTATATGAAGTATTTTATACCGCTTTGGAATGATTTTGGTTAAGTACTAAAAGTATGGTTTTGGTGTACCGAACTCACTTCTTTTGCTTGAAAATAATTTCAGTAATGACTCCAGCATCATCGTCGTTCATTTTTAGGTTTCGAAGTGGGGGATGCTACTGAGTTATTTTGGTAAAATGAATTTTGATTAAATCCTGAAAGTACGATTTAACATACAAAAGTTATATGTATATATTATTTTAAAATTGTTTGAAATAAAATCCGATGTTTAGTTCTAACGTTTTCTTGTTACGTTATTTCATGGACACATGTAGCCTATGCATTATGAAAGTATGGTTTGTGCATAATGTATGATATGTTGGTTGATAGTTACCATCTGTTACAGTGAAATGGGATTTTTGACGATTTTGGACAGCGGGAAACTTTTGAATCGTTATAGAACTTATAGCTAAGTGTTTTTGAAAATATAAAGTTGAGTTTATATAACAATTAAATATGAAAAGGTAGTAAGTTAAAACAATTTCAAATTGTGGACCATACTTGTTCACTAGAACAAGATGATGTTTTTTATATGCTCTTAGGATGCAGTGGAGTGATATACGAGTATGAACTTAATTTATAACTATCTATAAGCTTGAAGTCATGCTTTTATGAAATGGCTCATAAAAGATTATAATATTGAATGATATACAATTTATATAAAGGAATTGGTGTAGTTAAGAAACTAATAGGATAAATACGCAAGTTGTATATAGATCATATTACTTGCATGACCGTTCTTGATCTGGTATTCGAGTATATGTTTTCGAGATGGGTCTCACCGGTCCAAACAAGGGATTTTCACACGATTCTTGAAGGCGAACACTTTATATGGATTCATGATACGATGCCAATGTTTTCCATCATAGTATATAGCTAGGTAAGAAGAAAAAAGGATTCTAATAAAGGAACCAGATCAGAGTTTGCAATAGAGAGGTCAAGTGATCTATACTAGTTTGGAAGTGAAATCCATGTGATCGAGCAAGTAATCCGATCGGATATTGCATACGGATGGTCCATGTGCATTGTACGAGTTTTAGTATGTTTGTATACTATGTTTGTTGGCTTATAAAAAGTCTGGGGAATGTCTCTTCCATTTTTTATGAAGTAACATGAAAAATCGTCTAAGTAATGTCTTAAGGTTGTTGAGTGTAAGGTATGCATAGTAAATTATTTATCGTCCTTAGGCGATGGGAGAGTTTCGAACCCTAGCAAACTATGAGCATTGGTTGTTATTCGTGGTGAATGCTATTTAAGTATTTATGTGCTTATTTCATTGTTAAGGTTAGAAGTGTCATGGAGCAAGGGTTCTCGGGGTGGTACAAAGAAGATGGAGGACAGTTTGAGGAAGTTCTATCAAGGGTTGCTTATAGACTAGGGTCTCCTTATCTTAGCATCATACATTTTTTATAGTATACTCACCAGCTGGTGTGGAGTCGCTTAGTATGCATTTTGATTTGCAGTTTGGTTGTATACTATTTTAGTAATATGTTATACACACACAGATATGTGTATATATATATATATATATCCTGTTCTTACATCTCCTTTGATTATCATTCTTGTTTGAACTTCGAGGACGAAATGTTCTAAGTGGAGGAGAAAGTAGCGACCTGGAAATTCGAACACTTCGTCTTGGAATATTGGAACATTTTGAAATATAACTAAGGGTTATAAATATGATTTTATAACCTTGTTAAGCATCATTTAATTAATGAATAATGATGGGAAACTTGTTTTTGAATTTTTTTACGAAGATTTATTCTTGGAAGAAAATTCGATAATATGACCGCAAATCGGTTTATCGATAAACAATTTTTGATCGATATAAGTTGTTCGAACTCTTTTGAGCTTCTCTTATAATCAAATGAATACATTACAAACTAATTAACACTTCTCTTCATAAATAAAATAGGACATTCTAGAATGTTCCAAACAGATAAGATAATAAAATGTAAGGGATATTAAAAGAATTTTCTAAATGGAAGTAATGGGCATGTGAAGTGGTGAGCCTTCCATGGCACAGTGAGGTGGGCGAGATCAAGGCTAAAGAGCACCATTTTGAACCTATATAAGGTGAGGCATACCCTTGTTTATAAATCACAAATTCACAAAGAAAAAGCATCAAACTTTCATTTCTTCCTTCTTCTCTTACACTCTAAAGAAAATAATTGCAAAACTCATCCAAATAAACTTAAATTGGAGTGAAGCTATGGGAAAACATTATAACACCTTCTACAAAGATAGATCTTGAAGAAGTGATGCCAAACTCTCCTCACTTGGATTGGCCTTGAGCAATTAAAGTGTGGTGGATGCGAAAGGCACGTGAAAGCAAGGAAGGAAGACGGTGGTTGCAAGGTAGGGTTAGACATAGGTTGCTATGGTTTGCTTGTTTGTTTGGTAAAAGGTGAGCTAACTCACCACTTTGAATGAAAATATAACCCATATACATTTGTGTTTAAATGTGTTTAAGTTACTTGAATTGATATTGACATATGTTGAAACATTGTTTTTATTCTTGCTTTGAAAGAAAATGACATATGAAATCCATACGAACGGACTTGAATAGACTTGTATAACCTATAGCAAGGCCTTGAAACAAAGCATATAGGTTGTATATGAACTTTGTATAACATCCCTTATTTGGAGGCCCGAAGCTAAGTGCTACAGATGCTGCAGTCATCTATAATATTAACTTCCGATGACCAAATACGGTAATGTTAATGGTATGCATAATATCAGAAGCATTTGAATATGAAATAAAATCATCATAGATTAAAACATTTTTCTAATTACATTTCAAAACAATATTTCATATTCCAAGTTACATAATCCCAAATGTTTCCCAGGTTCATATCAAATATATTTATTACATAAATACCCCAAGAGCGACATATAAAGATGCCTCCTTAGATAAGCAGAGTACTAAATAATCATAACAGACTTAATACAACACAGTGGAAATAAAACAAACAAATCCTAAATATAGCTAGCATCAACCTCCTTCTCATCTCCAGAAGCTTTATTCGTCCACCTATTAAACCTAAAAATCCTCAACCCTCGACCTACTCAAATCAATTTTGAGCACCAGAGATTTAAGTGGAAAAACATAAACTTCGAGTCATACATAAAGCCTGGTGTGAATAGTACTATAAATCTCGGTTATTTGATATTACTGAGACCACGGCACTTAGCGGAACGTGTTTCCCCTCACTAATATCCTTTTAAAACACATCTTTTGCAAATCTTAATCATGCAACCAAAACTGGTTAAAAAATGAAGCAATATCATGTATACAAACAAATTAGGTAACAAATGGACTACATGTCTGAAAACTATAGTTTTGTTTGGCTGACTACTAACCTTTGGCTGACTTGGGCCTACCAAAAAAATAAATAAATAATCCAATTTCGGTTAGATACTCCTCTTCTAGATGGTCTGTTCCTAACTTAATTATCCCGGGTCAACTGATCCTAATAGTTTTGCGGGCTCACCAATTACCTATCTCTCCACTATAAATTACTTTCTATGTGTGATATCATTTTGGTTTTACATGTGACAAAGCCCTACACACTGGAACTTTAGACTAAATTAGCTAAGGGCTAATAGCTAATGCATAGGGTGCGACCCTATACCAGTCACATCTGGTATTCTAATATCTAAGTCATATTACCTAGGGTCAACTACCCATGAATTTTCCTTGAAAACCTTTTCTTCAAAATGGTTTAATCCTTTTAAATCATACTTAGACAAGGAAAATGTTCTATGCTTTACTTAAACACTTTGCTATGTTATATATACTTTATACAAAACCTTGTTGATGAAAAATTATAAACCTTTGTTTAAACCTTTAAACAATATCTTTCAAATCCATTGAAAGTAACCCTTTCGAAACCCTTGAAAGTACCCCTTTCGATACAGGTAAAACCTTAGGCCGAAAGGCCGAAACATACCTTTCGAAACCATTCACACGGTCCTTTCAAAAACATTCAAAACATCTCTTTTGAAAGCCTTTTAAAACCTTAAACATCCTTTTTTCAAAACATTTTAAACATGCCTTTCGAAAACCTTTGAAAACCTTCCGTTTATAACCTTTCGAAAACATTAGGAAACCACCCTTTCGAAACCATTATTTTAAACCTCTCAAAAGCAATAAATTCATCAAACCTTTCAAAAGCATTTGGGTTCAAGTAAAACATGTAGAATAACCTTTCAAAACCATTCAAAACTGTACCTTTTGAAACCTTTGGGTTTATTTTTAAAAATCTCAAAAGGGTCTTAAAAGAAGAAAGTTGAAAGTAACATTTTCGCAAGCTATTTCCTAAGTAAAAGAAGCGGATGGTGTCGAAACCAATCCCTTTTAAAGAATTGGAGAAGCGGCTTGGGTTTTAAACCAAAGAAACCCTTTCGAAGGCATTGCTTCGGAAGGTAAGATGCGGCAACAAGGAGTTTCTCCCCCTTATAAAGCATTTAATAAAAAACAAAAGGCGCAACCTCTTTCAAAACCATTCCTTTAAAATAATTTGACCAAGTCGAAAGCTAACCAAGTCGAAAGCAAAAGTAAAGCAGACGCATTTTCATTTAAAAACAAATTAAGGCTTCGATCCCTTTGGAACCCTTTCTTTCAACCCAGTACCTTTCGCCTATGTCCAAATCACTATATACCAAGTCTTTGATATCATGTGCTTTAGTTTCGATGGAGATGGAAGCGGAAGTAAGGTGTCGAAGGCTAGGTGTCGTAGTGGCGAAACATGCAAAAAGAATGTATAAACTGGTTTTTAACCTTTTAAAGCAATTATTTTCAACTAATCTATCTTGTTTGTCAAAACATGATTGGTTGCTTATTTCTTTTCTAAAAGTCCTGCCAAATTTCTAAAATGAGCAATTTAAATTATTTACAAAATGTCCCTCCTCTTTTTATAAATATATAAAACATTTAAGTCTCATGCCTTAAATAGTTTTATATACTTATTAGAACACTTAGGAAAATCCATAAAAATTCTCGTAAATCATTTTTAATATGTTTCTAACATATATTAATTTCTGACCCAATACATACATATATTAGTCGTAATTAATTTTAAACCCTATTCTTCACTAGAAAATTAGTATTAAATCCACATTAATTTAAAAAATTCTAAAATTTGAAACCCATTTTCAAAATATTATTTCTGACCTTATCTCAAAATCATAGGGCATTTAGATGTCATTTAATTGGTTTTTCAATCTAAAACCCACCGTAAAATCTATATAAATTAGCATAAATCATCAACAAGCGTAAATATCCATTTTAACAATAAAGAAACATGGCAATATACTTTACAAAATATTCGGATATGATCTAGAAACCAGAATCATCAAAAATATGAGATGTAACCTATTATTCATCTTAACTTTGTGATTAAGGAGTTGAGATTTGATCTTGAATTTATGTTGATATGCTTCTTCTTCTTGATTTAGCTTATCTTCCTCTTTTTCTTTTTTAATGGTGGCTGGCCTCTTGTTTTGTTTTAAGTTGTGAAAATGAATGTGAAAATGAATGTGTATAAGGTTTTAGGGTATAAGGTTATTACTTATTCCTATGCTACCCTTGTCTACTACCCTAACTTAATTCATTTTAATTCTCTTAGTTCATTAGTTCTAATAGGCACGGCTACCCCTTGGATTATATATATCTCAATCCCTTAACCGTTTACATTATTTCATTTAATTTACCTAATTAAATGTCCTAAATAATATTACCAAAAATTATGATCGTTGCACTTTGGTTTATATTAGACTTGGATTTGAAAGTGCACTTATAGCAATAGTCGCTGTAGAAGCACTTTGGAACTGCCTTGTTTTTTGCGATTTATAAGGAACTTTATAGAGAGATCCTTAGGGATTTCTCACCATATTTATTATGTTTTATATGTATTCTTTCTTCAATAAAAAGATTGGATGGTAAAAGGTTAAGTAACATTCCGAAAAGTGGCTGAAAATTCACTTGTACAAAACTACCCAATTTTGCTTTTATTTTTGGACTTTAAAGGTCTGAAAAGATATTTAAATATAAACATTTTATTTCATTCTTTTTACAAGTGTTTACTGGCTCGTATTAGAGTATCTTAAAATCAGATAGAGATAATTATGAATTTTTAAGAATTAGTTATAAATTTTTAAAGAAGAGGTTTTTACAATGAAAATTTGTTCTTCCAAGTTTTAAAGGATCTTATGAACTTGTTATTTTTAAGTAACATTTTGAGTAAATGTTTTAAAACCTATTATAAGTATTTCAAAAGCATCTTTTTAGAAGATTAATTAATTATTTTATAATTATTTTATTAAAGTATAAAAATCTTATGTAATATCATCTTTTAAAGTGTATTATTAGATATCTAGTATTATAAATAAAATTACTATACATATGTATATCATCTCTAGGGTTTTAAAAGTAAAACCAAAGGTTCAAAAAGGGGTTAAGGATTGCTTAATGGTTAAATGGTTAATTATTTAATTACTTGTTGAAAAGTAATTAACAATTCTTAACACTAAAAGCCTACGATGTAGGCTTATCTATTTGTGCGAGTTAAATTGATGTTCGAATTGATATATAGGCAATTGAGCTCTAAACTTCCTGCTTCCCGCTTGACCAAGGAATAGTCATGTTTGTAATGTCAAAAAAAGTTGATCGTGTTGATTACTTGCTTGCATATGGAAATCATTGATACTATACTTAACACTAAAAGTTGACGAGGTAGACTTATCTATTTGTGAGATTCAAGAATAAAGTGTCTATGTAAGGATTTGATACAACCAGTGCTCTAACTTACTTAGATTCACTCTTGAACGAGGGATAGTTAAGTTGGAATGTCTGAAATGAGTTAAGTATGGAATATTGATTTGTATAAGCAGTTGTTTTGGCTAGATAGTCAACTAACGAACTTGATCTAATATTAACTTAGGAAGTAATTAAAATTTCACGATTTCAAACTAATAAGAACCCCCTAGGAGGAGCATTGACATGAAACACCTCTAAATTTTTCTTTCTTTTGAAAGAACTGAAATTGAGTTTACCGAAATTCATCGAATTAGTTTTGAATAGACTGGGATCAGGAAGTGTTTTACTTATCGAATACAATTTCAAAACAAGTATACGAGTTCAATGTTTTGGGAGTGGTTGAGAAGTGAAATGTTATAAAGTTGAATTGTCTATCCTAAGGTTAATTCCAAGGGAGAGGTTAGTGTTAACATTTTAAATAATTCCATCATGTGTGATTGTCTACCTTGAAGGGTATTCCAAGAGAGAGGATAGTGCTAGCATTCGTCGGAAGACTTATGCGGGAGTCTGTATGAAGATTCAAGATCTGATTGAGATGCTCGAACCCATGTAGCGACTGATGATCTGTTCGAGAAGATGGAATCATTTGGGGATTCAATTCTGTATGGGTAATAAAGACTTGTGTGAAAATGTCGAATGTAAAATCTACATCGGATATGATAGAAAATAGAGTAGGACGTGCAACCTGGGGTTTAGCCGACTAGCATCAGGTATTATCAACTCCATATCTAGAGGCACTTATCGATTGTTGACCAGTGGAAGTTGATGATATTTGGTTCACATTGTTCGTGTTTATGTTTGGACGATGGGCCGCTATGTTTACCTTAATAGTATATTTTGTCTTGGGATATACAATATTCAAAAGGTATTTTTTGACCCTTGTGCATGGAGTTTGGATTTGGCTTCTCCAAAGAGATCTCCATGGAAAAATCCAATATGTGAACGTACCTCGGCGGTTTTGAATATAACCAAAATATGTTGTGGAGTGACCAATGTAAACATCACAGCTATTTGATATGATTTATATTATACACTGTAGACATTATCTATCGTATTACTATATGAAACCTAATGAGTGTCTGGTTACTTTAAGGGAAAAATTACTAGGGTAATCCGTACGATCTCAAAAGGTGTTATCACGTGTCACACATTCTATTTGAGTTTCTCACGTTGGTTTATCAGATTGATCCGGGTGTTATTTTCTTATAATGTTCGGTCGGCTCCGTGTATATTTTCAGATTTATCTTTGGAAGCTTTTGAGCTTATGAAGAAGAGTTGGATAATTACTTACTGCAGTATCATTATTTCCGCTGTATTTTTGAATTGTATATATCAGCATTGTGAGCACATGCAACTATAATTGTCCAGGCTACTTATGGCACTTCGATTTTGTAACTCTGAAATTTCTATATTCACAATAACCCTTTGTGTTGTTCCTTTGACATTATGTATTATTGTTCCATTATGGGATTCTGATGCTGTGTTCTCTCTTTCCTTTTCTATTCTGTATTTTTTATTTTACATTAATTTTTGTCGTTCTGGCACTTGGGTGTTCAGCATATGAATACCGTGGATGTATTTATTGTCGGCATTCAAGGGTCAAAAAGTTAGGTCGTTACAGAGAGAATCCCCTTCAACAAATATTCTTTGATTAGAGTCATCCATGACTCCTCTTCTCTACGATCTCCAAAATCTAATCGACGTCCATTTGATCAATTCTTGGAGCCGTTAAAATCACCAATGGAATCAAACCCATCATTTGTGCTTCCCCAAAACCGGCCAACAATTTATCTTTTGTGTTCTCTTTCCTGGGGATATGTGTGATAGTATAGTGCTCTACATCATCCAAGAGTTCTAGTACTTTCATCAAGTAAGGGGAAAGTCTTGCACCTTTGGCTTAATATTCCTTTCTAACTTAACAAATCACCAACTAAGAATCAATGAATATGTGTAGTGTCCTTATCCCCAGTTCCTTCGTTATCCTTAATCCTACTATAAGTGCTTCATACTCTGCCTCGTTTTTAGTTGTAGGAAATTCCAGCCTCGGCGCATAACAAACTGACCCTTCTTCCAGTGTTTCGAGCACTACTCGTATGCTTGAACTATGCTTATTTGAAGTGATATCCACAAATAATTTCCAATGAGAAATTTGTCTGCATCTTCCTCTTCTTCATCATCTTGCATGTACACTCGACGATGAAGTCCGCCTACGCTTATACGTTTATTATTATCCTCAGAAGGCAAGTAATGTTATATCGGCTCAACTCTATGTTCCACTTAAATAGTCTCCTTAAAGTCTTGAGTTGATATAACACCTGCTTCAAAGCCTAATCCGTCAGCACTTTGATCGGATGAGCTTGGAAATACGGTCGTAGCTTGCTTGATGAAATCAGCAAGCAATATGATAGTTTTTCCAACTTCAGGTGGTCTTTTCAGCTCCTTTAAACCGCTTACTTATGTAATAAACCAGCCTTTGAATCCTCGCCTTGTCACGTACTAGTGTTGCTGTAACGACTGCGATTTTTCGACTCACGAAGGTTGACATTAATACGTCCACTGTATCAACTGCCGAGCAATCGAAGGCCGGAAAACCGAACCGTTATGGTTAAAGAATAGGTAGGGATAGAAGAAGAAAGAAAGAAAAGCAACAGAACAATATCAGAATCTCACAATCGCAGCGGAACAACATATAATAGATAAATGAATATCATTAAAATAAAGAACTATATCAGTTATTACATTACATCACATTACATTACATTATCAGAGTTTACAACATACAACGGAAAAGAAATACTATATTCTAGTTCATACGCCATGCCATTCAGCTTGCTCCTGATCTCCACAGCAACTCCTGAATTCCAGAATGACCTGATAACCTCACTCTAGACTGCCCGTGTTAAAATTGGTGGGTACCCAGAGTTTAGAAAGGAAACAATAAACTCCAGGTCAGTCATGGGACTGGTGTGAGAACTTAAAACAGTTTAATTTTTTTAAAAACAAACAACAAAGAATTATTTTAAATTAGATTCGCAATGCTTTGTAGAAAATAAGACTACCATAAGGCCTCCCGCACACACACACAATGCAAACGCAGAATCGGAGGAGATTTCTCCTTATGATAGTCAAACATGCTTGATACGAGAAATTTTCTTTGATATTATTATTATAAGTGCAAAGTGTAGGAAAACATTTTGAAAGTAATGATATAAATCTTAGTCAGCATAGACATTTCGCACTTATGCCTACAATAGCTACCATGTTCAATAGCAGGTTACCGCCACATTCCATGGCAGGTCATACAACTAAAAACGTACAATGATCATATTGTTTCTTTGGATTTCCAACAAATGGTCATGCCAAGGAACTTCCCATTGCCACATGGGTACGCCTCTGGAAAGACGCCCCGAGAGCCTAACCGGATCTCTGCCAACACAAGGCCGGGTTACTTCTAACTGGGTAACTACTAACACGAATATACCATCCCCCGGTCGTAACCGACCTAAATCCCGGGATTCACCAACAACCACAAATATAATAAGTTTGCAGCAACAACATAGGTTAAGTATCAGGGCTCCATACCATAATACCACCTCTATCCAGAAGGAAATGACATACACTAAGGGGGCGCTATCCCCTAATAACCTTACTGCATCTTTCCTGTTTTGACCATTTTCGGGGTGTGAGGTCCAACGAAGTCTCGTCCACAAAGCTATGCTTTATACAAAAGCCACGCTTTGATCAACAAATGTTCAACAACACTTCGTATGCCACATTACCAATTTGAGAATGTATCACTAGTAACCATCAACTACATAACCTCTGAGCTCGTACATTTCAGAGAAGGGCGTTAAGCTAAGAGAATAAATTCTCCGCCACCAACAGAAATATATTTGATAGAAACCATCTTTACATCTCAAATTGTAGCGTCAGACATACAACCATACAAGTCCGTTTCGGGATCGAACGGAACCGAAGGCACTTCTAAAAGAAGCCCTTGCAATCCGGATATTCACTAATCACGACCGGACTTCCCATCTCAAAGGGTGATAAAATCTCTATATCGGAGATCAGCCGATGCAGAGACATTCGACGGTAATCCTTCCATTTTCAAAAATATCCGGTCTTCAACACCGGTCTTCAAATGCTATCCATTACGACATATCATTATTCGGAATGGGATTTATGACACAAAGGTCCTCTCCCGGCTAAACCGAATAGCGAGCGCTTATTTTCAAAATAAGTGTAGCATTCAAATTCAAGCAATCATAACAAATACCCATTTAAAGGTAAATATTGGTAGTCGATTATTTAACTATCAAGGCCAACAAACAAATATCCAGCACCATAACAATCACTAGGCCCTTTTTATTAATCTTCCATAAATTAATAACTTGCTAGATATTCACTTCAATTTATCTTTAAAAAGATATATTCTCTAAACTATTTCAATTTCTACATTGGAAAAACATTTCCAAATACTTATTTAACAATACATAATTCACAAATTCATTTATTTTCAATACTTAGAAAATATTCGATATACTTAAAACACGATTAAGTATTGTTTTATTCTTTTAAGGAAAACATTCTCTTAAACACATTCATTTGAGCCAAAACGAATGTTGCGTAAAACATCGTTACGACAACCCAAAATCACTAGTATAAGGATTCGAAATTAAGAGAGATATACAAATCCCAATACTATACAAAACATTTCCTTTCGAAAATCATTTACTATAACAACAGCGTTACAGTCCATCTTTTCCTTGTTTCTCAAAAACGTGAATTTCAACAATAAATGTTGAAATCTATGGTTTCGATCTTTAACACATTTTTAAAACAACTTCAAATCGTTTTAATTCCATTTAAAAGATCACTTACTAAAACATTTTTTTAATATATTATTCACTATCCAAAATCGTGAATATACTTCGTTACCCAAATTCAACACTTCTACATTTTTAATTTAAAGGATTATCCACCATCCAAAATCGTGAATATACCTCCTTTAATAAGCTTTCATATTTACTTATCAAATTCAATTGATTTTGGATTTATAAAACAATGTTTATAAATTCCCATTTATATATTTTACAAAAACTTCAACTTATTAAAATCCCTTTATTAACAAATTCTATCCATATTCCCTTTAAATGCCAAAATCCAATTTATAAGTAAATTTACTTATAAACCTCTTATTTAGAAAATTAATTCTTTTATAACTTCATCAATTATAAATCCGAAAATCTTATTTACTTATAAAACTCATTTATAACATTATTTTAACACTTATAAAAACTCGTTTTATAATTCGAATATTTTTATTTATAAATATCAATTTTATAAATCTTTTTATTTAAACCGTTTATAATAATTCAAAAATCTCTGTTTAAACTATTTTATAAAATTCATTAACTCCATATTTCAAAAAAATCACATTTTAACTATATTTTCACAAAAATCATAATTTTTATAACATAAAATTATAACGTTTATTTATTTAAAATGAATCAATTCCAAAATTCAATAAAATGTATACTTTTCAAAAATCACTTGAAAATCCTTTTAAATTCGAAATCGTTACTTTAACATTTTTAAAACTCCAAAAATAGGCCCATGATGTAACAACACCCGATATAACAGTCACGGCACCCAAACATCATATATCATATGATAACAGAATATATCATAATATCTGTAAATAAATCAATACGGGTGAGGAATCCAGTTGGATCCCTCCAACCTATTTCCCTGCATCCACAGATGTTAGCACAATACCAATCCCGTTCCAACACGGGATATCGCGGTATATGGGATTTATAAAATATTATCCGCTATTATGCGGCGCAATAGGGTCTCATCCGCTATATAATGCGGGAAAATCAACTCCAAGTACATATATAATACCAATTCCACTTCAAGGTTAAATATCACGGTATATGTGTTTAATAAATAACCTCCGCTTAATATACGGCGTATAGGGTCTATTTCTATACAACAGATAATAATTTATCGTTCAATCACACAATCAAGCAATTTTAAATCTAACTATTTAAAATTTAAATCGAAACAATTCGACTGAGTGAGAAGTTCTCACCTTGTTACCAATAACAGTTGCAGTGTTTCATTTCAAATAAAATTAAATGCGCGTTTAATTTTATTCGAAATTTCACTAGCTCCAATCAACTCCAATCCAGTTCCATCGCATAGTGTTCGACCATACGATTGCAACGCAATTTGTTACGTCAATTTTCAACCTCGTATGACCAAGATATGTTATTACAAAGTTTACACGATTTTTAAATATAAAAATTTCTAATTTCTTTTTATATTTGACAACCTTTTAATCTCAGGCCGTTCATTTTGATTCATGAAAATCTCGGCCGCTTGCTTAAGCTTCTTCTTCCCCAGGTAAACACGTTCAAAACCAAACCTATGAAGCCCCCAAAAACCTAATAGCCGCGCCATCTACGAGCAACTCCACGACGATCAGCGAGTGACGTTTTGAAGCCCATCACCACGCCTACCACCACCATGAACGCGGCAGAGCTCGGTCGCGTGATGGCTTTGGTTTTCGTGCTTGATTGCCGCACCTTTGAACGAGAATTTACGTCAATCCGTAGCTCGAAACCCAATCTCAACCGTTGGATTTATAGTTCTCGATACGATCTTGAAGTTTGTAGTTGAGAGTTTGTTGAAATATCGCGTGGATTAGAAGAAAATGAGGGAGGAAGAAAACAATGTTTCGGCCATTGATAGTTTTTGGCGGCTAGGGTTTTAAAATAGGGTTTGAGTGTAAAATGAAATAATGAAGGTACTTTTCAGATTTATCTTTGGAAGCTTTAGAGCTTATGAAGAAGAGTTGTTATCACGTGTCACGCATATTATTTGAGTTTCTCACGTTGGTTTATCAGATTGATCCGGGTGTTATTTTCTTATAATGTTTGGTCGGCTCCGTGTATATTTTCAGATTTATCTTTGGAAGCTTTAGAGCTCATGAACAAGAGTTGGATAATTACTTACCGTAGTATTATTATTTCCGCTGCATTTTTGGATTGTATACATCAGCATTGTGAGGACAGGCAACTATAATTGTCCAGGCTACTTATGGTACTTCGACTTTGTAACTCTGAAATTTCTATATTCACAATAACCCTTTGTGTTGTTCCTTTGACATTATGTATTATTGTCCCATTATGGGATTCTGATGATGTGTTCTCTCTTTCCTTTTCTATTCTGTATTTTTTATTTTACACTAATTTTTGTCTTTCTGGCACTTGGGTGTTCAGCATATGAATACTGTGGATGTATTTATTGTCGACATTCAAGGGTCAAAAAGTTAGGTCATTACAGAGAGAATCCCCTTCAACAAATATTCTTTGATTAGAGTCATCCATGACTCCTCTTCTCTACGATCTCCAAAATCTAATCGACGTCCATTTGATCAATTCTTGGAGCCGTTAAAATCACCAATGGAATCAAACCCATCATTTATTCTTCCCCAAAACTGGCCAACAATTTATCTTTTGTGTTCTCCTTCCTGGGGATATGTGTGATAGTGTAGTGCTCTACATCATCCTAGAGTTCTAGTACTTTCATCAAGTAAGGGGCAAGTCTCGCACCTTTGGCTTAATATTCCTTTCTAACTTAGCAAATCACCAACTAATAATCATTGAATATGTGTAGTGTCCTTATCCCCAGTTCCTTCGTTATCCTTAATCCTGCTATAAGTGCTTCGTACTCTGCCTCGTTTTTAGTTGTAGGAAATTCCAGCCTCGGGGCATAACAAACCGACTGTCCTTCCAGTGTTTCGAGCACTGCTCGTATGCTTGAACTATGCTTATTTGAAGTGCTATCCACGAATAATTTCCAATGAGAAATTTGTCTGCATCTTCCTCTTCTTCATCATCTTGCACGTAAACTTGGCGATGAAGTCCGCCAACGCTTATACGTTTATTATTATCCTTAGAAGGTAAGTGATGTTATATCGGCTCAACTCTATGTTCCACTTAAACAGTCTCCTTAAAGTCTTGAGTTGATATAACACCTGCTTCAAAGCCTAATCCGTCAGCACTTTGATCGGATGAGCTTGGAAATACGGTCATAGCTTGCTTGATGAAATCAGCAAGCAATATGATAGTTTTTCCAACTTCAGGTAGTTCTTTTCAGCTCCTATAAACCGCTTACTTATGTAATAAACCGGCCTTTGAATCCTCGCCTTCTCATGTACTAGTGTTGCACTCAGTGTGTGAGGGTATACCGCCAGATAAACCAATAAATCCTCCCAACCAGCAGTTTGGATAAGACCAATGGTGTTTCCATATGCCTCAATAACTCCTCGACGTTGCTTTGACAATCCCGATCCCATTCAAAGTTTTTCTTACCCTTCTTGAGGACTCAAGGCAGCGATCTTCTCATTCAAGCTCTATGGTTATTTCTTCATAGTTAGGGCAGTTATGTTCCTCAAAGCCTTCATCTGCTTTGGATTGGCCTCGAAGCTCCTCGCATTAACAATAGTTCATAGAAATTTTCCCGATGCTACTCCAAAAGAACATGTTAACGGATTCGGTTTCATTTCACATTTCCATTTGGACCTCGAACATCTTTGAAAGATCATCTAAATGGTTTTGCTATACTCGCAATTAAGCAAGAATGTCGTCCTCGTATACCTCCATTATTTGTCTAATTTGATTCTTGAACATAGAATTCACCAATCTTTGGTATGTGGCTCCGATGTTCTTTAAACAGAATGACATTACCCGATAGGAGTATAATCCCATATCCATTATAAAGCTGGAATTTTCCTGATTCGACATCAAAATCTGGTTATAACTTGAATAAGCATCCATGAAAGGGAGTTACTCATGCCCCATAGTCTTATCTACAAGTTGGTCAACCCTGTGTAGGGGAAAGCTGTCCTTCAGGCATGCCTGGTCCAGATCTGAATAGTTGATGCACATCCACCATTTTCCATTTGATTTCTTGACCAACACGGGGTTCGATACCCCATTCAGGGTATAAAGCGTTGTGTATAAAGCCTTCTTCCTTTAGCATATCCACTTCTTCCTTCAATGTAGTAGATTGCTCTGGATCTAGGCTGCGACTTTTTCGTTTGACCAATGTAAACTTTGGATCGATATTCAGTGCATGACACACTATTTCTGGCTATATCTCACACATATCTAAACACGTCCAAGTTTCCTTAAAGTAAATTAACTATCCCCTTCCTTGAATTAATGCTGAGCTAAGGTCCAACCTTTGGAGCTCGTGTAGGATTATCCATGTTGATTAGAACATTCACTCTTAGATCAGCCAGCGCTGATCACCCTTCCCATGACCTCTTCTTAGGATCTATAGCCTTATTAAACCAACTATATTTCTCGAGCCAGAGTTCAGGCTTTAACTGCTCATGTGTTATCTTCTATTAAACTTGCCATGGTTTAGCTTCTGCATTATCTTGCCAAACTCACCCTAGTAACCATCTCTTATTAAGCAGATGATCCTGTTGTTGGTTACCGATTTCTATTTGATCCTTCATCACCATCAACTGTTGTTCCTTTGTTGCAGCAACCATCTTAGTCGATCTTCCAGTTTTCTTAGGCGCCATTGATTTCTATCAGTAAGTCACCAAATTCATTAGAGAAAGTCTTTTGGGTCTGACCACTAGATCCTTTAAAATCCAAAATAGCAGGTAGATCTAAGCCCGGGTTCAATTCTCAGTGAAAGCTCTAAAATGTTGATGCCAAAAATATCACAACACCTAAAACCTATAGAAAAGTTAAGATATAGCAAGAATAAACATAAAAGCAAAGAGAATACAAGAATTTTTATAGTGGTTCGACGATCTCTGACCTACGTCCACCGAAATTATTGATTATTTGATTAAGAGTTACTAGCATAAGGGATTGACAAGGTCTTTTAGCTTAGAACAACCAATATTATATGCCTTAGTGACTATAGAGAGGAGAAATAGGAGATAAAGAAAAGAAAATAGCCAAAAGTCCTTTTCCAATAGCGATAAGGTCTGTATTTACATGAAAATCGCCTAATAGAACTGAGAGCCCATGAAATATTAGATCTTAACCCATGTCCAAGTGGGTAGAAGCAAGTTAGAGGGCATACAGAGCAATAAAAACCACTTGGTACCGAGTGGTTTCCCTCGGTGTCAATCGGTTTTTATGGTGGAAAACCTCCTCTATTTCTTCCAGTTGTTCTTCTATCCCCAATCTTTTGTGTTCCGAGCAAATTTTTCCTTTGGGTTTGAGTTATTTTTGAGAAGTTCTTATAATGCTTGTCCTTGCTTACTTTCTTTGCTTTCTTCTAGAAAATCTTTAGAGTTGTTCATCTATTCCTTAAGAAAAGCACTCCATGATGATCGCTTGAGCTAGAACTTCACGTACAAGTGGTTTTGGAGGTTCAACGGGCAATAAAAAGGGGTAGGTGCCAAGTGGTAAGGCTTGATACTGAGTGGCCTTCTTTGATCTTTAGCCTTTAAAACTTCTCGAGTAAGATCCTATTGCCCTTCTATGCACGTTCCTATGTTTGTGAATCGTTTTTGTCTTCGCTTGGCATTTTAATTATAGTGAAAATTTGCTTGGTCAAAAAGCCGAATAACAAACACTAAATGAGGAAAACCAATATACTACGCAAATTACAAAAAAACGAGACGGTTGCAATGACACTAGTCGTTATATTTTATCCCAACGTGGACATGTTTTAAGATTTAAAAATGTAATGACGATTATGTGGAATGAAATATATTTAGTAGCTCTTTAATGACCTGACTTTTCGACCACCAAATGTCGACACTAATACATTCACAGTATTTGTAGGATCGATTTCACCCTAGAGGGGGGGTGAATAGGGTGATAGTATAAATTATAAAATTAATTGCGGAAGCTTATAAAATAATTTCAACACAGATCACAGAACAATAACAGCACAGATAATAGCAGAATAATAAATGCAGAAATAGAACGACACAGAATTTACCCAGCTTCGGCAAAACCCTGCCTACGTGCTGCCCCCAAGGTTTCTACTAGAAATTAGATAGTCCCTCGCTTACACACGTAAACTCGCGACACCCGCTATCGACTAAATCTAACTCTACGCTCAAAACCCTGCCACAACTCAGCCACTGAGTTGTGAATTCTCAAGCTACGCCATGTAGCTTGTCCCCTAGTCACACGACTAGAAAATACAACGGTTTGAAAATAAAAACAAATTTAAAACAGAAATAAGATAAAACCCTTATTTAAAAACTAAAGCCCTTAAAAACATAAACCCTAATTCTTAAAAGGCCGGCCCCTTTTATTATTTACTGCCCGTTCTTTTATTTTTGCTTCTGTAAAAAGACGGCCTCCCTTTTGTTCCTCTTTGCGTTTCTGAAATTAGGGCTTCGGTTCTTTTAATCCTTGCTTCCAAAATTAGGGCTTTGTAAATTTTGAAGATGCCGACTTTTGTTCGATCGAATTATATGTTTTCTCGTTGCTTGCTTTCGTCGATCGTTTGCCTCACTGTTTTGTTCACGGCTCTTCAATTTGGATCGAGTTCGTCTCCTTTATTCGATATGTAATTTTATGCTTTTGTGCTTTTGTGTATTCGTACTTGAACTCGATGCATTGATTGCCGATGATGATTGGGTTATATATGCGTTCGATCTCCTTTATTTTCGTTCGTATAAACTTATTTGAATTTGTCAAATATTCATCTCGGCCACTTGATTTTGTTTTGATGCTGAGATTGATCTCTGACTTCTTCAATTTGTATATTCTTCGATTGCTTGATATTCACGGCATTGATCGACTCCTTGGTCATCACGTTGTTGACTATGGCTTTGATTTCCTTTTTTTGTTGACTTGTTTGATTAAAACATACGGCTTTGACTTGGTTACACGGCTATGTACTTGTCAGTCTTGTATTTCTCGATGAACTTGGTTAGTTTTCTCAGCTCAGGCATTCTTGTCTGTATGTTTTAACCTATTGCCGCTGTGTTGGTTCGACTCTGGTCATTTTGTATTTCACTGGATACTTGTAGTTCAATTGTTTCAATGTCAATTTGGGTCTTCTTTCTTTGGTTGGCTGCACTGGTCTGGTTCTCGGCCTATTGCATTTGACATTGCTCTTGGTTATGTTGGCCTTATTGTAGTTTGATTGTGCTATTTACCCGTGTACATGCTTCACTGTATCTTCATTCATGTTGGTTTAGTTGTGTACTTTCTTGAGTTTCACTGAGCTTTGGCATTTGGTCTGGGGTAGAATTCAGGTTGCAATTTTGTTTCATTGATGTTGTTTACGTTTGTATCTTGTGGTTGTGTAGCCTGGCCTGTGCATGATGCATGTTGCCTGACCATTGTTGCTATCTTGATCTGAATTGCTTCCTGGTCGACACTTGATGTTTGTAGTTGATGTATATAATTGTTCGACCTGGCATTTGTTTGTTGTGGCATTGCATTACTGAGTCAATTGCTTATGCTATTTGTTTGCACTGTCGACTTATGTGGTCTTGAGTCTTTACTTGACATATGTGCACTTGTTTTGGACTTGCAGTTTGAATTGCATTGAGTTGAGTCGAGTTTGCAGTGATGGCTTGACCTTTGCACTTTGTTTGTTATTTGGTGCCTTCTTGAATTTGTGTAGAATGTGCATTACACTTGAGTTGAATCCAGTTTTACAACTCGGGTTTGACCTTGTGCTGATGTCGAGATTTTATTTATGTTACACCTGAGTTGAATCCGATAATTTGGGTTTGACCTGTGCTTACCTGTTCCTGTAAATCAATCAAGTGTATATTGGTGTGCACGGCCTTGTGGCATGTACAGTGATACACTGTGCATGTCACATTGTTCGTGTGTGATGAATTCAAATGATGACGAACAACCCAAATAACTGAGGCAAATAATATTTTCAAAGTCCATATTTTATTTTATATTGCAAAAATATTTCTTTTTCAATTTTACTGCGTTAGTGAATATTTTTGCAGATTGCTCAGATGCTGGATTCTAACTGGAACGAAGTTGAAGATAAAATACGAGTTGAGTGAATGAGTGATGTGTAGTGAGGTTAAATGTAAATATGAAATTGTGATGTATTTGTAATCAAACTTGTATATGTATAGTGAGAGCTTGAATTTGTACTATTCAAAATTGTAATAAATATTTGTTTGAATAAAATTTCTGTTTGAATTCAAATTCTGTGTTATTTAATTTTATTCAGCAAATATTTATTTAATCTATGAAAAATAAAATAGAACATTAACAAATACATTTAAACGAATGTATATATGTTTATTATCATCAAACAAAAATCATATAAGCGCATATTCAACAATCTCCCCCTTTTGATGATAACAAACATATATTTAAGATTTTGAATAGATTAAATGTATTTGATCGTTGATATGCTCTAATTGCTCCCCCTATTTAAATGCTTCGTCTCTACACAAAGCTCCCCCTACATATATGCATACAAATAAAAATATGCAAATGAGCTTAGATGCAAATAGAAAATTATTTGACGTTTGCTTGATTTTATTTGACAAAATCTTAACTTTTCTCTCCCCCTTTTGTTATCAGCAAAAGAATAATAGTGTTAGAGAAAATAGATTTAAAGTGATCGATATTAATTCAACATTAAAACTCAATTGAATATAAATATTAAATTTCAATAAAAAATCAAACAAAAATCATAAATATTTTGTTAGGCGCATATTCCACTTTTAGAATGATGGGAATGATGCCATCATATAAAACCATACAGTTGTGTCTATTTGTGGTATATTTATATCAGGAATTTGAATATCTACTAACCATGCATAACCGTTAGGACTTTTAAATGAGATTAGTAGTATTCCAATTTTATTTTAAAAAAAAATGAAATCAAGTATCTTATAACCACGCATAACCATGAGGACTTTTAAATGGGATTAGAATCAACTTGTTTATTTTAAAAATCAACTTTTGATATGCGTTCCATACATGCATAATCGTGAGGACTTTTAAATGAGCATGGAAGCACATAACAAATTCCAAGTAATTCACCTATGCATAACCGTGAGGACTTTTAAATGAGAGTGAAAACTTTGGTATTTATTTATTTATTTATTTTTGCTTTAAAAAAAATGTGAAAATGAAAAATGAACGATTCCTGTTTAAAGTACCACATATCGACAAACTATATAGAATTTTGATGAGTGATGGTTGTTAGAAATATGATAGAGATAGAGATGGTCATGGAATTTTTACCAACAAAAAGTTTCATAACTCTTGTTTAAATTTCTAAAGAAATTTTCTAATTATACTTTCTCGAGTTATAATATATAATCAATATCAACACTCATCACTTTTTCAATCACTATTTGTCTTTTCAATAATCATTAGGGAGTCAGATTAGTCAAAATAGTCATTTAAAAACAAATTCAAAAATAATTACGAAATCAATTTTTCAAGATGACTAATCTGAAAATATGGTCAAAAATGATTTTCTCGAGGGGGTTTTATAAGAAAATTTTCTGCTATTTGAAATGAAGTATATGCAGATATTTTCTTTGAAAAACGATGCAGTACTAAATGTCTCAAAAATCACGTTCAACCAGTAATTTTTCTATCAACTAGATTACCAGTGTAGTCTGCATCTGAATTTATTTTTCACTCAAAATTATCATTAATTGAATTTGATTGACCAAACCATGAAGTATGCACCAAAAATTTCAAACTCAATTTTAACAGCATTTTAAATGACATTCTTTTGAATTTGAAATGAAGCCATGTAAATAATCAAAAATCATGAATATAGAGTTAGCCGAATTATAACCAATTGTATTATTATCCAACAAAAACACTACTTTTAATCCAAACGGATATATATGAAGTAATTCAAAGAATCTAGAGATTATTATAGTGTTTTTGGCATAAGAATATACTTGGCCAACTATGTTAAATAAGTCAGAAACAAAATCATCATATTTTCATCATCTCAATATTGACTGATTTTAATTCAGAATATGGTGCAGATTATCACATTTAATATATCGTTCAAATAAATATACCTTTACCTATTTTTACCTTTACGATATTTTTCGTCGTTGTCCATTATGATTCTGTCACCTTCATACTAGGCTAAGGAACTTTGCTTTGTCGCTCGGTGTGCTCTTGGAACAGCCAGAATCCAAGTAGCACTATTGTTGTTCCTTAGCCTGCCACCACACCTACACGGAAAAGGATTTATGTGACCTATTTGTTTTTATAGGTCCATGATTGTTAGTGGCAGAATATTTTGAAAAATAATTTTGTGGAGACCCAAAACTATTTATAATTGTTCCCTTCGACACCCAAATTTGTTTAACTTTGAGAGTTTTTATATTTGTGCCTTTTGGAACCCAAATCGGTATAGTTTTCACATGTTTGGGTCCATACCAACAATTATTGTGATTGTGTCCATATTTTCTACAAATTGTGCACTTTTTAATAGAATTCTCTCTCCTAGTATTTTCATTCTCTTTTAAAATCAGAATTTCATTTTCAAGTGATTTTATTCTGATTTCTGGTTTTCTAATTTCTTCTTCGAATGTTGGACACTTATCACACTTAGGGATCCTACTTTGATAGGTTTTAACTAATTGGTCAAGTTGTTTATTTAAATCTATCAAAGTATCTTTTTGTGACTCAAGTTTGGCATACTTATCCCTAAGCCGTTCAAAACAGCCATTTACTTCGTGGAAATAAATAAGTAATTCAGAGTGAGTAAGTTTTGATACCTCGCTTGGCTCGTCATCGTCGTTATCGGTTATATTCCCATGAAGGCACATATCTGCTTTCTCACTCTCACTGCTATCGCTTTTATTCCACGTGGCTGCAAAACATCTTCTTTTTGATTCTTTTTCTTTGTCGAGTTGAAAACGGGGATAATTGGGCTTGATATCACCGGGTTTGTTGCAAATGATCCCGTGTTCTTTCGAGTTACCCAGTGCTTTGATTATTCTGCTTTTTAATTTTTGATTTAGAGATGGATTTCCGTATTTGCGGTTCCACCTTTTGAATTTCTTCATTATTAATGCCAGCTCGGCTGCTCCATCATCATGATCCTCATCGCAACTGCTATTTACCAATCCTGTTAAGCACATTTCTTTAACTGAGTTGGTTGTGGAGGATTTCTCATTGCTATTGACTTTTGCACCATATATCGCATCGAAAGTATTCCAGATTTCCTGTGCATTTTTACAATGAGAAATGAAATTAAAATTATCTTGATTAATATGAGAATATAATATATGCATAGCAAGAGAATTAATCGAGATAATTTTCTTATCTGTTATATCACACCCATTTCCAATAATATCCCTACATTTAATATTAACAGATTTTAAATAAAATTCCATTTTCAATTTCCAATTCAAAAAATCTGTTCCATCGAAAATAGAAGGAATAATAATGGAACGACCCTCAAAATTATTATTAAAAGAAGCCATTTTAAAAATTCAAATTTTTTAAAACAAAAACTGATTTTTGAAACACTAATTTTTAAAACAAAAATTGGTTTTTGTAAAATCAAATTTTTGAAACAAAAACGGCTTTTGTTCCTAGCTCTGATACCACTTGTAGGATCGATTTCACCCTAGAGGGGGGGGGTGAATAGGGTGATAGTATAAATTATAAAATTAATTGTGGAAGCTTATAAAATAATTTCAACACAGATCACAGAACAATAGCAGCACAGATAATAGCAGAATAATAAATGCAGAAATAGAACGACACAGAATTTACCCAGCTTCGGCGAAACCCTGCCTACGTGCTGCCCCCAAGATTTCTACTAGAAATTAGATAGTCCCTCGCTTACACACGTAAACTCGCGACACCCGCTATCGACTAAATCTAACTCTACGCTCAAAACCTTGCCACAACTCAGCCACTGAGTTGTGAATTCTCAAGCTACGCCACGTAGCTTGTCCCCTAATCACACGACTAGAAAATACAACGGTTTGAAAATAAAAACAAATTTAAAACGGAAATAAGATAAAACCCTTATTTAAAAACTAAAGCCTTTAAAAACATAAACCCTAATTCTTAAAAGGCCGGCCCCTTTTATTATTTACTGCCCGTTCTTTTATTTTTGCTTCTGTAAAAAGACGGCCTCCCTTTTGTTCCTCTTTGCATTTCTGAAATTAGGGCTTCGGTTCTTTTAATCCTTGCTTCCAAAATTAGGGCTTTGTAAATTTTGAAGATGCCGACTTTTGTTCGATCGAATTATATGTTTTCTCGTTGCTTGCTTTCGTCGATCGTTTGCCTCACTGTTTTGCTCATGGCTCTTCAATTTGGATCGAGTTCGTCTCCTTTATTCGGTATGTAATTTTATGCTTTTGTGCTTTTGTGTATTCGTACTTGAACTCGATGCATTGATTGCCGATGATGATTGGGTTATATATGCGTTCGATCTCCTTTATTTTCATTCGTATAAACTTATTTGAATTTGTCAAATATTCATCTCGGCCACTTGATTTTGTTTTGATGCTGAGATTGATCTCTGACTTCTTTAATTCGTATATTCTTCAATTGCTTGATATTCACGGCATTGATCGACTCCTTGGTCATCACGTTGTTGACTACGGCTTTGATTTCCTTTTTCTGTTGACTTGTTTAATTAAAACATACGGCTTTGACTTGGTTACACGGCTATGTACTTGTCAGTCTTGTATTTCTCGATGAACTTGGGTAGTTTCCTCAGCTCAGGCATTCTTGTCTGTATGTTTTAACCTATTGCCGCTGTGTTGGTTCGACTCTGGTCATTTTGTATTTCACTGGATACTTGTAGTTCAATTGTTTCAATGTCAATTTGGGTCTTCTTTCTTTGGTTGGCTGTACTGGTCTGGTTCTCGGCCTATTGCATTTGACATTGCTCTTGGTTATGTTGGTCTTGTTGCAGTTTGATTGTGCTGTTTACCCGTATGCATGCTTCACTGTATCTTCATTCATGTTGGTTTAGTTGTGTACTTTCTTGAGTTTCACTGAGCTTTGGCATTTGGTCTGGGGCAGAATTCAGGTTGCAATTTTGTTTCATTGATGTTGTTTACGTCTGCATCTTGTGGTTGTGTAGCCTGGCCTGTGCATGATGCATGTTGCCTGACTATTGTTGCTGTGTTGATCTGAATTGCTTCCTAGTCGACACTTGATGTTTGTAGTTGATGTATATAATTGTTCGACCTGGCATTTGTTTGTTGTGGCATTGCATTACCGAGTTATTTGCTTATGCTATTTGTTTGCACTGTCGACTTATGTGGTCTTGAGTCTTTACTTGACATATGTGCACTTGTTTTGGACTTGCAGTTTGAACTGCATTGAGTTGAGTCGAGTTTGCAGTGATGGCTTGACCTTTGCACTTTGTTATTTGGTGCCTTCTTGAATTTGTGTAGAATGTGCATTACACTTGAGTTGAATCCAGTTTTACAACTCGGGTTTGACCTTGTGCTGATGTCGAGATTTTATTTATGTTGCACCTGAGTTGAATCCGATAATTTGGGTTTGACCTGTGCTTACCTGTTCCTGTAAATCAATCAAGTGTGTATCGGTGTGCATGTCCTTGTGGCATGTACAGTGATACACTGTGCATGTCACATTGTTCGTGTGTGATGAATTCAAATGATGACGAACAACCCAAATAACTGAGGCAAATAATATTTTCAAAGTCCATATTTTATTTTATATTGCAAAAATATTTCTTTTTCAATTTTACCGCGTTAGTGAATATTTTTGCAGATTGCTCAGATGCTGGATTCTAACTGGAACAAAGTTGAAGATAAAATACGAGTTGAGTGAATGAGTGATGTGTAGTGAGGTTAAATGTAAATATGAAATTGTGATGTATTTGTAATCAAACTTGTATATATATAGTGAGAGCCTGAATTTGTACTATTCAAAATTGTAATAAATATTTGTTTGAATAAAATTTCTGTTTGAATTCAAATTCTGTGTTATTTAATTTTATTCAGCAAATATTTATTTAATCTATGAAAAATAAAATAGTACATTAACAAATACATTTAAACGAATGCATATATGTTTATTATCATCAAACAAAAATCATATAAGTGCATATTCAACAGTATTCACACGTCGAGCACTCACATGCCAGGCACACACGTCCAAAAAGACGACTTGTTAGGGTAAAATAAAAGAAAAGGAGGATAGAATAAGGAAGAAAGAACATAACATCAGAATCTCCCAATGAAACGATAATATAAAATATCAAAGGAATAATACAAAGGGTTGCTTCGAATATATAAATTTCAGAGTTATCAAACTTAAGTACAACCATCATCCTGGACATTTATAACTACATGTCCTTATAATGCTAATATAAACAATATAGTAATGCAGTGGAAATAAGAACATTATGGTAGGTAAACTTCCATCTCGTCTTCATAAGCTCTAAAGCGTCCAAAGCTAAATCTTGAATATACATGGGGCTGACCCGAGCATTACTAGAAAATAACACCCGGATCGTAAACCATCATGAGAAACTCAAGAAATATGTGACATGTAATAAAAACTATCGAGACCGTACGGGTTATCGTAACGGTTTTCCCCTCAAATGAAATCAACCATCCTATGAATGAATATATCAGTATAATAGATAATGTCTAGGATGTGGAAAATAAATCCAAAAATAACTGTTATGCATATGACACAACAATAATAGGTATACAATTAATATCGCTAAGGCATGTTCGTATATGGATTTTTCCACGGAGATGCTCCCAGTAAACCAAAGCGGATCCCCATGACAAGGACTAAAAGCTACCTTCTGAGCGCCGTATATCACTGGATAAAATATACCATAAAGTCAACTTAACTAGATCGCCTTTGGTGTATGATTTGAGTCATACCAACTCCTACTAGCAACAATCGATAAGCATCTCTAGATATGGAGTTGATATACCCTTGAGGTTAGCTAAACCCCCTAGCCATGTTTCTCCTCTATTTTCAATCATTTTCCTGACGTTGAAGCTACATTTTCATCACTCGAACAAAACACAAATCTCTAAATGGATTCCATTATCTCGAACAGATCACGATTGCTATATGGATTCGAGCATTTCGAACAGACCTTGAATCTCCATGTAGATTCATGCATGAGTCTTCCAACGAATGCAAATGTTGTCCTCTCTCTTGGAATACTCCTTAATATAGACAGTCTCATAAGATAGCATCATTTGAAATGTAAATGTTGACCTCTCCTTTGGACTTAACTTGGGACAGATAGTTCGACTTTATAGCATTTCACTTCACGGCTGCTTCTCGAAAATAGATCGTATATATAATTTTGAAGTGGTTATGGGTTCGAGTCATCTCACATAAATACACTTTTCCTGCGTACCAGATGCTCCAAGACTAACTGATAAATTTTCGGTTAACTCAATTTTGGCTCCCTCAAAATTAAGTGAAAGCTAGAGACGTTTTGTACCAATACTCCACTCTAGGGGTTCTCATTGGTGTGAAGTCGTGAACCCTTCTGATACTTCTTTAGTCATAGCAGGTCAAGTTCGATAGGTGATTAAATGACTATCTAGTTAAAAGTGATTGTTTATAGAAATCACGATTCATATAGTTAACTTGTTCCTGCATTCCAACTTAACTATTCATTGTCCAAGAGTGAAACCAAGTAAGTTAGAGCATCGGTTGCATATAAAAGCCTTGCGTAGACACTTCATTTATGAATCTCACAAATAGATATGTCTACCTCGTCGTCTTTTAGCGCTAAGTATAGTATTAATGATTTCGATAAACAAGTTAGGAATCAACACGATTAACACGGTTCTGACATTTTTCGACTCAACTATTCCTCAATAAAAAGGGAAGTCGGTAGGTTAGAGCTCTATTGCTCATATCCCTACTCGGACGTCAATCTTAACTCTCACAAATAGATAAGCCTACTTCGTCGGCTTTTCGTCGGCTTTTAGTATTAAGCACAATTAATTACTTTTCAAATAAGTAATTAAAAAATTAACCATTTGGCCGCAAAGCAATTCCTATTTAAACTTTTTTTGCACTTTTAAAGCAGTTTTAAAATGATATATATATATATATATGTATGTATGTATGTATGTATACGTATGTATGTATAATAATTTGTTTATGAAACTATATATTAAATAAACCCTATTTAGAAGATATTTATTACATAAGATATAAAATAGTCAACACATTTTTCAGAAAGTATACATACTTAAAAATGCTTTTAAAAGAATTTATAATACTTATAGTTGATTTTAAAATATTTACTCAAAATATTATTTGAACATAACAACTTTATAATTTACTTTAAAACTTCGAAAAACATGTTTTTTTATATATTTATAAGTAAAACCTCTTCTTTAAAAATTCACAACTAATTATTAAAAATTCATTAAAATCTCAAACCACTTTTAAAATACTCTAATAATAGTTAGTAAACACTTGTAAAAAGTATGAAACAAAATAATTAAATTTAAATACTTTTCAAACCTTTAAAGTCTAAAAATCAAGGCTAAACTGGGCAACTTTGCACAAGTGAAGTTTTGGCTACTTTTCGAAATGTTTCTTAACTTTTTACTATCCAAACTATTCATGACAACAAACATACATATAAAATATTATAAATATGATAAGAAAACCTTAACCTACAAAGTTCCGTAGAAATCGCCAAAAACATGACAATTTTAAAGTGTGCCAATAGCGACTATCGCTGTAAGTGCACTTTCAAAACCGAGTTCAATCTAAACCAAAGTTCAACTACAATTATGTGTTTTGTTTCAAAGCCTTTCTATATGTTATACAAGTCTATTCCAAATCCATTCAAGTCCATACACATGGATCACATATGCTTCTTATTTTTAAAATAAGAATCAAAACCAATATTTTAACACATGTCAACATTAATTCAAACAAATTAAACACTATCAAACATTTAACATATATATGTTATATTCTCCATTAAAAGTAGTGTGTTAACTCTTTTTTAAGCAAACAAACAATCAAGTCCATGCTAACCAACCTCTCCCTTACAACCACCTTCCTTCCTTTCACCTCTTAGTTTTTATTGCTTTTGCTTTCCTCCCCTTACTATTTGCTCACAACTATTAAGTGTGGTGAGGGATTTACCTCTTTAACTTATAACTAGGTATTATGTTTTGTAATGTCGTCCCAAGGCTTCACTCCAAATTTGAGTTGATTTGGATGAGTTTTGCAATTATTTTGCCTTAAGAAATTAGAGAAGAAGAAGACATAAAATAGCTTGGTTTTGCTTTGTGAATTTGTGATTTATTAACAAGGGTATACCTCTCTTTATATAGGCTTCAAATGGTTCTCTTTAGCATTGCTCTCACCCCCCACCATGCCATGGAAGGCTCACCTCCTATCACTTTTCCTTTACATCACTTCTCGTTTAGGCATATTCTCTTATACCCTTACGTGTTAATATATCTTATCCACTTGGAAGCTTTTAGAACCTTCCATTGTTTTATAAAGAGGAGTGTGTGTTAATTAGTTGCGAACATGATCATTTGATCATTAGATAAGTTCAAAAGAGTTCGAACAATCTATATTGATCAAAAAGCCGTTTACCGATAAATCGATTTTCGATCACATTATCTATTTTTCTTTTAAAAACAAGTTTCTTATCATTATTCATTAATTAAATGATGTTTAAAAATGTTATAAAATCATATTTACAACGCTTAACTATATTTCAAAATGTTTCGACATTCGAAGACAAAGTGGTTGAATTTTTGGGTCGCTGCTTTCTCCCCTACTTAGAACATTTCATCCTCGAAATTTAAATAAGAATGATAATAAAGGAGATAGAAGAAATAAGATACATATATAGATTTATGTTGCAACTATGTACAAGCTAAACTACAAACCAAAATGCATATAGGTGACTCCACCTCAAGCGGTGAGTATACAACAAAAGATATGTGATATTAAGATAAGAAGGAACCCCTGGTCCGTAAGCAACTCTGGATGGATCTCCTTCAAATTTTCCTTCATCTTCTTGGTACTATCATGAACATCCCTGTTCCACCGCCCTTCTAAACTTAAAAAAGGAACAAGCACAAAAATACTCAAAAACTACTCCCAATCACTAGTTAGCAAAGCTCGTGGTTTGCACAGGTTCACAACTCTCCCATTGCCCAAGGATGATAAACAATCTACTAAGCATATGCTCAACAACCTTAGGTCATTGCTTAGACAATTATTCATGCTACCTTATAACAAATTGAATAGTCATTCCCCAAATTCTTCATAATTCAACATAACACATCAAAAAAATGCACTAAAGCCCGTACAATGAACATGGATCATCCGTACACAATATCTGACTTGATCATGTGCTCGATCACATAGATTTCACTTCCAAACTGGTATAGATCATCCGACCTCTCTATGTGTACTCTAATTTGGTTCCTTGATTAGAAACCTCCGTCTTATTTACATAGTCATATACTATGATAGAAAATAGAAGAGTTGTATCATAAACCCATATCAGGTGTTTGCCATCAAGAATCGAATGAAAAATCCTTATTCAAACCGGTGTAAATTACCTCAAAAACAGGTACACGAATACTGAATCAAAAACAGTCACGCGAATAAAATGATCTTCATATGACTTACATACTTATCCTATTGGTTTCTTAACTACACCAATTTCTTCATAACACATTTCTTTTATACAAATATTATGTCATTCCATACTAAAATCATTTATGAACCATTTCATAAGACTTAACTTTAAGTTTATAAAATTTTATAGCTTAAGCTCATGCTGGTATAATACTCCACTACATATTAAGAGTATATACCAAAATATTAATTTTTTCCTTAGAAGGTATGTTTAACCATTTAACACTTATTTTAACTTGCTACCTTTTCAAATTCAAATGTTATATAAACTCAAATTTATATTTTCAAAAACACTTAACTATAAGTTCTATAACAATTTGGAAGTTCCCGACTGTCCAAAATCGTCGAAAATCCCATTTCATTTTAACAAATGAAATTACCAAACAACATATCATATCCTGGTGTACATGCTAAACTTCCTAATGCATACGCTACATGTGTCCATGATATAACTCAAGAAGAAAACTTTAGAACTTAACATATGTGTTTCATTTCAAACCATTTTGAATATATATATATATATATATATATAACTTTTGTTTATCAAATCATACTTTCATGACTAAATCAAAATATGCTTTGCCATCTGTAGCGTTCCCTACTTGGAAACCCAAAAATAAATGTCGATGATGCTGCATCATTACCGAAATTGTTTTCAAGCGACGGAAGTGAGTTCAGTACATTGAAACAGTACTTTTTGTACTTAACCAAAATTATCTCAAAGCGGTATCAAATACTTCATACAATAATACTAGGTATCACGATCTCAATTTCCTAAACCATTTTTACAAATATCTACTTTCAATATATGCTATTATTGTTTTCGCTAATATCCTTTAAAACATTTTCAAAGACAACGAGATTTAAGTTCTCAAATTCTCAGTTTAAGTCCTCTTCATTTATAAACCATATTTCATAAATCCTACTTATATAACATTACTTTCTTATATAAATCTTTTCAATAAATATTTATGCCTAAAATATTTTCCCTCTTGATTGCAGGAAACATTTTTAACTGAATTTTAACTTCTAATCCAACATTATCACTGAACGCATTGTAGTCAAACCGTGAAACTTAATTCATAAGATGTTGATTCAATGTACCCACAATTTCTATCCACCGAACCTATGACATAAAAGGAAAAAACTGTTCATAAATTGGTCGAACATAAATCAATAATCAACAAATAATAGTCCATGTTCCTAACATGCGGAGCATGACTAAACAATCATTAAGGTTATGGGATATAAAACTATTCGAAGCACTAGTATCAAACCAAACGCGAACAGGAAATCGATAAACAAATCGTATACCTTCAAGAATCTGCTTTCCCTTTGCAGTTGTAGAAGTGGAAGTGTTGAAACAAGTGCAAATACCCTAGTTTGTTGTCCTACCTGAAGCATCGGATAGTCTTTCACAAAATGGCCTAGCCGGTGGCAGTTATAGCAACTCTTTTGTGCAAACTGCGATACCTCCCCTGTTAATGTCTTTACCATCTGCCTTCCTCCACCCTTCTTATAGTTTTTAGCAAAGTGGCTCTTCTTCCCACACCGATGGCAACAAGGTGGGACATATACTTCGACTGCTGAAACTTTCGCTTATTGTTCCCAACTGGTATAGGAGCAAGAGGTTTCACTGTAGAAATGATAGGCTTCACTGCTAAACTTTCGAACCTCAAGCCCATATTCACCAAATTCACAAAAGATTCGATAAGGTGATTAGTCATGTCCCTTTAAAACTTAAGATGCATACCTGCCATAAACATCTCGTTTTTCTTCAGCGGTGTGTCAACTAGGCCAAATCCGAATTGAGACAATGCAATGAACCATTTCTCATACTTTACCGCAGTCATGGCCTCCTGCTTCAGATCCAAGAAGCTCTAAAATAACAAAGTCTTTCTAGCTTTTGGAACAAACTTCATCTCAAACTCATCTTTAAATCGAGCACAAGAGAAGTCGTTCTTTGCACATCAGCTGTAATAGAACTCCACCAATCCATGGCTGCATTCGTCATATGTCGCGATGCCAATCTATGCCTTATTTCATCATTTAGCTCCATATCTCCAAATATCCGATCACATAAACTAACCCAAGACTGGAACTTCTATAACAGTCTCTATGCCACTAAACCTCTTACCCCGGTTTTTCATAATCATGGTAGAGGGAAGCAAAACTCATATGAGGCCTGACCTACATGACCTCCTATATGACATTCACCATTGATTCATCAATTGAAGCAATATTCCTCGGTGCTCGATTCCCGCCATTCGTGGCAGTACTGTTGCAAATGGGCTAGCCCGCATTAGAAGATATGAACGAATTTCAATTTTTTTACGGTTTTGAATCTTTTGGGCCTATAAAATCTTAAGATATATCAGATCAAATCTGATAAAGTTTTTAAATAAAATCTCATTTTATTTAAAAATTGATCAAAAGAAGTTTTTAATTAACTTAAACTTAAATATATAGCCTATCAAATACACCCAACAATTACTCATAAGAGTAAATTCAGAGAAAGAAACCTTTCGTTTCTTTCTTCAAAAGTTATGCAATTTAGAGAAGGAAACCTTTCATTTCATTCTCTAAACTTATTTAATTAATGAGAGCATACTTTATTTACATGGAGAAAGAAATCTTTATTTCTCTCTCTTTAATTAAATTGATTGATTATATGAATGCCTTAAGTTGGCAACATACACATGGCATAAATGTAAGTATAACCAAATATGTTATGGTGTAAATCGTGTAAGTGCAACATATGATGGGGTTATCAATTGATGACAAGGTGTAGACATATAAATAGAAATAAATGGATAGCTAATCACATAAGGGAAAATGGAAATAAATAAAGAGTAACAAGTATGATTGATTCAACTTCCCATTTGGTAAATTCGATTAATATAGCATACAAATAATAATTAATAGGTATTTTAGAATATAAACAGTCAGGAATAATTATATACATACATACATATATAATTGCCTCATTTCAAAATTGTTATTATTTTTTGGGAAAGAAATCTAATGCATACTTTGACAATATGAATTACATGTGATAAATTTTATATACAAACATACATACAAAATTAAATGTGTTTATATAAGATTAAATCAATTTTTTCTTATTAATACAAATTAAAGATTTATAGCAATCAATTTAAAAATAGATTTATTGTCAAAACATTAGTTGAGTTTATGTAAGATTCAATCAAATCTCTCTAATTAATACAAATTAGAGATTTATAGTAATCAAATTAAAATTTAGATTTATTGCAAAAACATCTTCCCTTTTTAATTTTTTTTAATACAATACAAACACAAAATACATACATGTAAACTTTAAAATCTAAAATTACACTTTATTTTATGTGATTTAAAACATGAATCTTCAATCAAAAATTATACTGTTCATACATAAATTTTAGCTTAATTTGTTAAAGTAAAATCCGATCAAAACAATATGAACATACAAAGTTTCAGATCTATAGGATTAAACTTTAAATTGAATGTTTACAACATAGATCTATAATAAAACATTATATTTAAACATAAACAGATTTTAATTGTAATTTAACAAAATAAGAACCCAATTGATAGATCGAACATACAAAATTTCAGGTCTAAAAATTGGACTTTAAATTGAGTGTTAAGAACATAGTTCTAAAACATTGTATTTAAACATATACAAATTTTAGTTTTGGTCCATTAAATTAAAGCCCCAATTAATTCATTCAACAAACAATTCAACAACATAAACAATTTCCAAATTAAATGAGGCAATGATATGTACATACAAGTTATATAATCAAATTTAACATTCATCAAACATTACATCGAATGTCATTATCCATAAAAGAAAATCATACCTTATAATCGAAACCTTGAAGCACAACTTGAAAATAAATTCATCTTAGGATGTTGCCCAAAAATCACATCTTGAATGTTGACATCTCCTTAAATCTTCAAGATCCCTGTCATATTTGCAAGAGATGGATGAACCACTTTTGTTTTGTTTTATTCGATGTTTTTATATGGATTTGAAAGAGTTTTTGAAAAAAATTCTGCCATGAAAAGTTAGGAGGAGAGAAAGAAAAAGAATGAATGAGAAGGAATTAGTTGTATGTCTAGAATGAATTAGAGAATATATTTCCTTTGAAAGAATGAAACCTTTCTCATTCTTTAATCAAAATTTCCCTAGTTAATTTCATCGATTGTCTCTCTCACCACTCCTTTCTTTTCACATGATATGGCAGAAATTACATGACATTAAATGACATAAAATTTCCACAAATCATGCCATCAAATGACATAAAATTTCCATAAATCATTTCGTGCAATTTTCTTTTATTTAAATTACATTGATGTCATATATCAATGTGCGTGGATAACTTTTTAAATGCATAAAAATTATTACAAACAACTTTCAAACAGCAAGTAAATTAAATAATAATCAATATTTCTTAAATATTAATTAATTTAATCAATTTATAACATTTTATAAATGAATAAATAAAGTGGTTTTTTAGATAATTCATTATTACTGTTGTGCGACTCAAAGGCGTAAATTCAATTGTCGATTAATATCGATATATTCGATTGTTGACGTTCACACGTCACTTAGCAGATGGTGTGACATTTTGGTTGAATTTATTGCTTACACTCTTTTGAAAAAAAATCCAATTTTACTTATTATAAGCGTTACCCGGTAATGGCAAATATTTACACCAATTCCCTTCGTCAAAAATATATCACATTAGGACTTATGGAAATTGGTATTGGTCAAAATTCCAATATCGTCCACATTCAACTCAAAGTCTTTGGTTCAACAATAATAATAATTATTAATCGAAATGCTCTGGTTAGAGACTTTGACTTTGTGTTGACTTCAGTTGACCGTGATACTAACCTCATATAACTGAGGAGGCGAATCCTCTCTTGAATAGTGTTTCACTTCCAATGCTTCCACTCGACCCAACTATAATCGTACGATGAACGTCATGCCATGATTTAATTATAATCAAAGCGGAGCTTCCATATTAAAGATCAACAGTATCCTTAGGTCAAGAGAACTGTGTAAATTAGTCACATCGATATTCTCTACTTGACCTTTGTTATATTAACCAACAAAAAACTATCAAGTGAGTCATTCCATAGTTATCCAATAACTATCAGTATGTAACCCCTTGTGCCTCTAGCGGTTATAAGTAATACATTGTCCAACATTTAGAGAGCGTTACGTACTATAGTTTCAATGGATGTATCGATACCCAATTTTGATACATCTTGACTAGGAATATTTAAAATGATACATTATTTTTATTGAGATAAATTACTCATGGTTACAGTACTTTGTAACAACTATCACAAAACATACAATTTAATGATTTTCTATTTAATATAATTTTAGTTAAATTAATTAATCAATATAATATGTTATATCAAGTATACAATAGAAAGAAAACAACTTTTGATTTGAATAAGATTGGTTATTAAGTTATATATATATATATAACAAATTACATAATTGCCCATATAACATACTCTTAACTCTACCAAGTACTACTCCAGCCACCTATGGCATTGGCTTCTCTAGTACTCATAGTTCTTACTACCCAGTCAAAGTGAAATAGCTTTAGGAAACTAAAGGATAAAGTTGCTTCCGAGAGATGGTTACGAGGAACGAAATATTCTTAAGGAATACTTTAAAAGTCTAGTTTTCAAAATATAAATATGCTCTCATATGTATAATACACCCAACTTATTCTAGGGTGTTGCTTACCCCATATCTAATGAGCCATACCCAACCAAAGCCAACGTGTTCACTGAACTTTAAGCTCTGATACCAAATGTAACGACCCGACTTTTTGACCCCCAAATGTCGACACTAACATATCTACGGTATTCACATGCCAAGCAATCAAGTGGTAGAAAGACAAACTGTTAAGGTAGAGTAAAAGAAAAATAATAAATAATAAGGAAGAAAGAACACAACATCAGAATCTTAATTACAACGAACGATAATATATAATATAAAAGGACCGATATAAAGGGTTGTTCTAAATATATAAATTTCAAAGTTACCAAAACTTAAATATTGTCATCAGCTTGGACAATTATAACGAGTTGCCAAAACTTAAATATTGTCATCGGCTTGGACAGTTATAACTACATATCCTCATAATGTTGATATACAATACAGTAATGCAGTGGAAAGAAGAATACCATTATAGGCATGCATCTAGCTCGTATCCATAAGCTTCAAAGCATCTAAAGCTAAATTTGGAGTACGCATGGGGATGACCCAAGCATTATAATAAAATAACATCCCAATTAGTAACCAGCATGAGAAACTCAAGAAATATGTGACATATAATAGTAACTACTGAGACCGTACAAGTTGTCGTAATGATTTTCCCCTCAAATGAAATCAACCATTCGATGAGTGAATATACCGGTATAATAGATAATGTCTAGGGTATGCCACAACAATAATAGGTATACTAATACAGCTAAAGCTCGTTTATATATGAATTTTTCCATGGAGATGCTCCGAGTAAACTAGAGGGGGTTGTAACGACCCAGAATTTTGATCGTTAGATTTTGAACATTTAATTCATTTTAAATGTTGAATGTGAATTATAATTTGATTTTGAAGTAAGAATATTTTGGTTAAATCAATATAATTAGTTAAAATATCGAGTATGGCAATTCAATTGGATTTGAATAATAATAATTATTTGAAATTTGGATAATTAGTAAATCTGGATGTAAATGGTTTCCAAGATTTTTTTTAAGTCTAATTTGATCTGAATTATAATATTTGACTTTTGGATGGAATCAAAAGTCGATAAGCTAAATTTGGAATTTTACATTAATTTAATAATGGGATTTAATAATATAATAATGAAAATGATCAAATTTTGATTTGAAATGAATCAGAATGATTTTTAATGTGAATGTAAATTCTACATGGTTTATAAATAAGTTACTAAAATTTCAAAAGTGAAATTTTAAGTGATTTCGACAATTACAGATATCGCTCGATTTAATCGACGAGTTAAAATAGCCTTCCAGAGCACAGTCTCGGAATTCGACGAAACCAGTTCCATTAGATCCGTAATAGTTAGTTATTTTTGGATTTCAATTTTCGTAGCATTAGGAGTTACGGTATATTCGTACGGATGAGAAACGCGTTGAAATTTAAATTGATAATTTAATATTTAAACTCGATTCAAAAGCTATCTTCCACATATGATTAAATTGGGCTCCGAAACACGTTCCATTGTGTTCAGAATGCGGGTAAAACATTATAATTGCCTGTCGGCAAGCGTCGTTTGGAGATCGTTTGAAAAAGAGGTTTTAAATGAATATAATATTAAAATAATATTTGTTAACATATATAAATGCACGTTTTCTTCTCCAGAGAAACCCTATTTGTATCGACCACCATCCTCAACTTCTATGGCCGTAATTTCTTCAAACTATTCCCTTAAATTCTCCTTATACATCGATTTTCGTCGAATATCACCAACTGGAAAGCGAGAGAGCTCAATGAGGCGAGTTAATCCAACGGTCGAGAACGCTTTTCGTGCTTCGAAGGAGCGGTAGTCGTCAAGGAAGGGAGGATGTTTGAACAAGTTTTTAGGGGAAATGGTAAGGCCGAGCTTGGCTGCTTTCTGGCCATGGGTGCGTGCCGTTTGGGGTTTCGGCGTGATCTCGTATGATCGAACCCAAAGGCGTTAGGCGAAGGCTGCGATAGATTTGTCGATGGGTTCCTTGATCCTGAGTGTTCGAGAGAGAAGAACGAGCAGAGCGGCCTCGATTTCTTTTTCTCTGGGTACGGTCGATTTTTGTTTGATATAAAAAAAGAGAAAGTAAATTAATTTATATAATTGTTATTCAAATGTTTAAAATTTCATATATATTGCATGCGTTATCATATTCCAATGAAATAAGAAGCACTGGAATCACGGCGACGAGCAGCCCGATGTGATGCAGATCTGGAGTTGTTTTGAGCAAGTGAAAATTTTGCATTAAATCGAACGTGCTCGATTTAACATAAAATTTAAACGCTCGATGAAACTCAAGGTGAGTAAATCTCACTCACATCTGGAATGCTAGTTATTGTTAAATGGCTAATATTTAAATGGTTGATTGTTTGGTGGAATGAGACAATTCTTATCAAGATTTGATTGATATTTTATTTGTCGTGCTAACACTTGTGGATGCATGGAGGCAGGTTTGAGGGATCCAACTGGGTTTCTCACAAATAGAAATTATATTTATAATATGTGATATATTTCATTGATATCCTGTGATAGCTTGATTTGGAATTTTGTTATGCTGTGTTATGGTTGGATAATATAATTTGGTATTTTAAAATATCAATAAAGTTAAATGGGACTAAAAAGGAAATGAAAAGTAATTTTAAGTAATGAATTTAAGGGAATTAAATTCGGGAAATTGGGTTGAAATTTGTAAATGGGTTTGAAACTGAAATTGGAATGGAAATGAGAAAAGGAAATTTATAAATTGGGTTTATAAATAAATTGGTATATTTATCGGTGGATAAATTTTGAAAGATAGATTTTCGGTGGGAAGTTCTATAAGAAGGTATAAATAGTTTTAAAAATAAAGATGGATTATTTCTAAAGATGGAAAGTGTTTTCCCAGGAAACTAAGTATGTTTCTAAAGAAAAGCTTTCGAAATATAAACTAGAAGTTTAAATGTGTTTTTAGAATGTTTTAGAAGGAAATGCTATTTTTAATTATTTTCAAGTGAAAAGTAAATATTTATTAAAGTAATTATGGTATTTAAGTATTTGAAGATAAATTAGTATTACGATTTCTAAAGGAAATTTTATTATAAGCATTTGATGTAATAACTTTATATAAAAAGGAAATTTTTGATTTAAGTTACCCAAGGAAACTTTTATAGATTTTCAAAAGTATTTTGAATAAGGAATCTGGTACCTTATTTTAAATAAGTTAAGTATATATTTTGGAAGTGATTTCCAGGAAATGGGAAACGTGTTAACAATAAAAAGGGTTTATTTTTAAAAGTGTTGGAAGAAATTTACGGGATTTAAACGTAAATTCGAATTGAGATAAATCAAGGAGGATTTATAAAAGGATTCTTTGGTTTATTCTGAAATGGAAGTGTAGTTCCCTGAAAAGCCAAGTACGTTTTAAAGCGGATTTTTAAGTAAAAGTTAAAAGTTTACAGTTGATTTTAAAAGAATGTTTTTAAGAAAATTCTTATTTAAGTTGTAAAAATTTTAAAGGTAGATATGTACTAAATTAGTTATAGTAATAATTATTTTAAAGGGGTAATTGGTATTATGTTTTAAAAGAATATTATTAATATTTATATTTTATAAAATGGTTTTATTTTAAAGATACTTGGTTAAAGTTTTATTTGAAAATTATATAGGGATTTGTAACCCTTCTTGTAAAATTTAGTTTAATTGAACTTTTATTTTAAAATTAGCTTATATTTTATAAAGTAGTTTTGCTTTAAATATTTTTAAATATATTTTAAGGTATATTTAGAATAAAATGATCTAATGTTTTAAAATCTAAAGTATTTGGACTTGGTTATTTTTAGTGAAAATAGAAAATGTTTGGGAAATTTATTCCGTAAAAGGGAAGATGGTTTGAAAACTGTTTTCAAAAGGGTTGAAAATGGAAATATATCTTGCGAAGATATTTTTGAGGTTAATAAATAATTTAGGTGAAATTATTTATTATGTGATGGATGTTTGTGAATGTTAATTGATAGTTAAATAACCGACTATCAATATTGGTCAAGGCGTTGATCGTTCCAAAGAGACTGGGATCGGGATTAAATTCTCGAAAACGACTTCGATCCGGTTTGTACGTTTTCGTGAGGAAGATGAGTTTGGATTCAAAGATGGAGTAGTGAAGTGAAAGGGCTAGTCACTACTAATCCTAAGGTTGAATCTAACATGGATGTAGTAGGACTAGTGCCCTCGGTTCCATTCAAACCCGGGACGGACTTGTATGGATGAATGCTTTCAGAACATCGTCAGGAGGGCGATGAGCATTCTAAGTGATATGTTCTAAAAAGGTAACGCTTGGCCTCGAGTCTCATCAACCGCGAATGACTGGAAATCAGGGGATATGCAGTAAGGCTAAGTAGGTAGCGCCTATTAGGGTGAGGTCATCTCTGTTTGGATGGCCCTTTTTATTCGGCTTAGTGGTGCGGTTGCTGATCCCAACCGTGGGGTGATCTTACTCGGGATCATCCAGTAAGGAGTAGTCCCAGTCTTGTGTTGCAGGGGATTGGGAGTAATCCTTGGTACGGTGATCTAGGCCACGTACTGTGACAGGTGGTACCCCAGTGTCTAGTCATTAGTTGGAAATCCATTCTCCCTACGCGCCTGTACGGTTTTGATTGTGCCCAACTATTGCTGAAACGTGAGATGCAAGCATTTTAGCTAGATTCTATTTCACTTTCTATAGACACTATTATAATATCAAACGGATTTGATAAAAAGTGTTTTAGCTATCGTAAGGTAAAAACCCGACATGTTTATTTGTGGCGTGGTCCTACGTGATGCTTTTGATTTCAAAGGATTTTGAAACTTTAATAATCAATTTGGGTGTATTTCTCTCACGTTAGTATTCCAAACTAACTCGGGTGTTATTTCATTATAATGCTCGAGTCAGACCGAGTATTATAGATTACAGGAAAGGATGCTATGGAGCTCAGGAGAGGAGCTGGAGTCCGAGACGTATTACCGTATTTGTTTATATCCGCTGCTGTGATTGTATGAAATTGTCAGGCTGGTAATTGTTGTTTGTTGAGATATACTCTGATGATGTATATACAAAACAGATATGTTTTCATTTTGTGTAAAGCTCTGTTGCTGACTATTATATTTTGTTCAGCTGCGATTGTAAGATTCTGTTATTATTTAGTTCCTTCTTTCTTTTATCTTATTTCTTTTTCCTCAACAATCTGTCTTTTCCGGCACTTGAGGGTCGGCATATTATTCTGTGGTGTATTTTGTGTCAATTTTCGAATGTCGAGTAGGGCGGGTCACCACAGTGGTATCAGAACTTAGGTTAGCAATTACCTAGGCTTTGGTGGGGAAACTACTCATTAACTAGAGTCAATAGTACTCTATAATGAGTTGAGTGTATTAATAGCCATGAGCGCTTACTTGTTAGTGAATATGAAAACTATTTTTATACTGTGTTGACTTATCGGTTGAGTGTTTATGAATTCTGGTCGGTACGGGAAGTACAACCGTACCGATAGGGGTTTCTAAACTCTTAAACAAGATAAACCGATATAGTATTTTTTTTAAAGTGGGTAAATGAAATAATTTTACCCAAAATTATATTTTGATATAAAAGGAATAATTTTCTGAAATTATTATATATATATTTGGATGTTTGGTTGTTAATATTATAATCAAATATAAGAATCTAGAATTTGGAATGGTTTATAACCAAATAGAATTCTATAAGTATGATTTATCCAAAAGAAGAACAACTAAAATTTGATTTAGACCATAATTTAAATTCCGAAAATTTTGAAAAGCGTTTAAAGTGTATTTAAACAAAGGTTTGGCAATCTTGGAAATGGTGGACTTGTTTTCCAAAAATTTGAAGGAAATAATGGAGTATTATTTTGGGAAATATTTTTGAATGGAAATTGTTTTTAAAGGGATTTGTGGAAGTAAGGAAGCACTGAACTCATTTCAGTCGCTGGGAAATAATCCTGATGATGATGGCCACATCATCAGAATTCATTTTCGAGTTTCTAAAGTGATGGATTGCTACCGTGGAGGTTGGTTATGATATTTGTTTGGACTTGTTGGGTATACAAGTTGTTTTAGAATTTCAAAGGGGAAATTTGTTTTGGTAAAAACAAATTGTTTTGGAATTCGAAGTTTTGATTTGATATACCAAGTGGGTATGTGTTATTTATGAATTCAAAATGGTTTTGAAATAAAACTGGGTAATTGAATTCTGGGAACTCTATTTAAATAATGTGAAAAGTTAAGATAAATCAACTATCGAACGTATAAAGTGAAGTTGATATTAATAAGAAGAAAATGAAATTTTAATCTTGGAATTAAAATTTAACTTGGGATAAGTTAAATAAAATTGAAATCGAATTCAAGTGGATAAAGTTGAAATGTGAAGTGATTATAATTGTAGATTAAAATCGTGAAATGGAAATTTATACCCTTAAGCTATTAAGTGTTATAATCTGAAATTGTGATTATAAGATGGAAATGGACTTAATGAACAATATAAGATCTTAAGTAAATAAGTAAGTCGAACTTATGAATAGAAGATGGAATTATAAATATAAATGGGAAATAGTTGAATGGTATGGTAAATTCAAAATTTAATCCTAAATGAAATGTAAATTGGAATAAGGTGAAGCAAAATAAAATGTGAATGGACTTAAGTTAGTAAATAAGTTTGAACTTATATATATAGAGAAATAGAATTTAGTTGAATTTGAATTGGATTAAAATCAAAACTCAATTGTGTTATGAATAATCTTGAATAGAATTAAAGTCTTATTTAAAATAGTAAAGGAAATGGTATGAATTTAAGTTGGCTAAATAAAATTTGGTTGAACTTGAATGACAATCGGAAAAGAAAAAAAATTGAATTGAAAGAAAATTTAATTTAGTTGAAATGATATTGAGTGAAGTAAATGCTCACTCAACTAAATCCAAAGGAATTGTTTGAGGATGAATTTAATATAAGCTAAATTAAATGGAAATTGTAATGGAATGAATAAATTTTGGTAGCTTGTTAAAATTTAAAAAGCAAAATAAAACCTAGTTCTGGTTTAGAATAATTGGAATGGTTATGTTATCAATAAAATAAATTCAGAAGTGAATTTAGAAGGTGAATTAAAATTAGAAAGGATTGAGTAAATAAACAAATTAAATTAAAATCTGTAAATGGATTGGAATTTGATTGGGTAAGAATCAAATTAAAATGAAAATAAACTAATGTAAGAAGAAATGGAGTTATTTTGGAGTTGAAATAACTTAAGAAATTGTGTAAGGATTGTCGTCGAGTTTTAAGAGATGGTTTTGAATAAACCTATATGGATAATGAATTGAAAGTGTAAGAATAGGAATTTAGTTTGATTATGGAATAAAAATGAGGATGCTTGGGTTGTAAATAATTTCGAATGGAGTAAAATTTATATAGTTTGAGTTAGAATTAATTTAAAATCGTTATAAACTTCAGTAACTGTTGTTTACTTGAATGACATCAAACTTGCATTGAGATTAGTCGTTTTGTTGTAAACAAAGCTAATAAATTAAGGAAAGAAAATAAAGTTGGTTTTTGAATAAATTGGAACGGGTTGGAGTTCTAATCAAGTGGATTTGAATATAAATGAATGTGGATCATCAAAGAAATGCAAATGTATCAAATTGAAAATAAAAATTTGATAGTGAATCAATTTGGAATTGAATTGAAGTAAATTGATGTAAGTAAAGCATAGGTTAATCATATTGAAGAGAAAATAAATTGGTTGTAGTAAATATGAATTGTATATAGTAAACTTGAACGTAAATCATTCGAGTGGAATAAAATGAAGTTTGGATTTGTTAGGGGAACTAAAATAGTGTTGAAACTTGTGGATTGTTTATAAAGATGGTTAACATGTAGGATTATGGAAATGTGTTGATTGGGCTTTGTAATTGTTGTGTTTGGCTAAGATTAATGAATGGATTGCTGTTAAAATTTCATATTATTGAACACTTATGTTCTTGTTTGAGTAAGTACAGGTATGGAAGACAATCGATAGAGTTGGAGCGCGTATATGCAATATATATTAGCCGCTTGCTTTTAAAATGCTAATTAAAAGATATGCCTATGCAACAAAATTCGGAAATGGTATATACATTGTGGTAGATTTTGTTTTCCGACCGTGTGGGTCGATGTATATATATTTGTGTCTATTGTAATATTGTGAAACGCTCTCTGTACAAAGGAGACGCTGTCAAAAAAATTGGGAGTTAGAATTTTTTTGGAAATTTTGAAAATTTTGGTTAACTAGGAAAGTTATTTTTTGAAATGATGTTGAAACAAAACTTTTGAGTTAAAAATGAAGAAAATGGTTTTGGAATTAAGCTAAAAGTTTTGGTGAAGTGAATGTAAGTTTTTAAATAAGTAATTATGGGTAAGTAAATGAATTTAGTAGCATTTTTCCTACCTTATCAAATTTCGGGGACAAAATTTTTATAAGGGGGGAGGAATGTAACGATCCAGAATTTTCGTCGTTAGATTTTGAACATTTATTCATTTTAAATGTTGAATGTGAATTATAATTTGATTTTGAAGTAAGAAGATTTTGGTTAAATTAATATAATTAGTTAAATATCGAGCATGGCAATTCAATTGGATTTGAATAATAATAATTATTTGAAATTGGGATAATTAGTAAATCTGAATGTAAATGGTTATGAAAATGGTTTCCAAGATTTATTTTAAGTCTAATTTGATCTGAATTATAATATTTGACTTTTGGATGGAATCAAAAGTCGATAAGCTAAATTTGGAATTTTACATTAATTTAATAATGGAAATTAATAATATAATAATGAAAATAATCAGATTTTGATTCGAAATGAATCAGAATGATTTTTAATATGAATGTAAATTCTACATGGTTTATAAATAAGTCAGTAAAATTTTAAAAGTGAAATTTTAAGTGATTTCGACAATTTCGGAAATCGCTCGATTTAATCGACGAGTTAAAATAGCCTTCCGGGGCACAGTCTCGGAATTCGATGAAACTAGTTCCATTGGATCCGTAATAGTTAGTTATTATCGGATTTCAATTTTCGAAGCGTTAGGAGTTACCGTATGTTCGTACGGATGAGAAACGCGTTGAAATTTAAATCGATAATTTAATATTTAAACTCGATTCAAAAGCTATCTTCCACATATGATTGAATTGGGCTCTGAAACACATTCCATTGTGTTCGGAATGCGGGTAAAACATTATAATCGTCTGTCGGCATGCGTCGTTTGGAGATCGTTTGAAAAAGTGGTGTTAAATGAATATAATATTAAAATAATATTTATTAACATATATAAATGCACGTTTTCTTCTCTAGAGAAACCCTATTTGTATCGGCCACCATCCTCAACTTCTATGGCCGTAATTTCTTCAAACTATTCCCTCAAATTCTCCTTATACATCGATTTTCGTCGAATATCACCAACTGGAAAGTGGGACAGCTCACCGAGGCGAGTTAATCCAATGATCGAGATCGCTTTTCGTGCTTCGAAAGGAGCCGCAGTTCGTCAAGGAAGGGAGGATGTTCGAACGAGTTTTTAGAGGAAACAAGAGGCCGAGCTTGGCTGCTTTCTGGCCATGGGTGCGTGCCGTTTGGGGTTTTGGCGTGATCTCGTCTGATCGAACTCAAAGGCGTTAAGAGAAGGCGGCGATAGATTTGTCGATGGGTTCCTTGATCCTGAGTGTTCGAGAAAGAAGAACCAACAAAGCGGCCTCGATTTCTTTTTCTCTGGGTACGGTCGATTTTTGTTTGGTATAAAAAAGGAGAAAGTAAATTAATTTATATAATTATTATTCAAATGTTTAAAATTTCATATCTATTGCATGCGTTATCAGATTCCGATGAAACAAGAAGCGTCGAAATCGCAGCGACGAGCAGCCCGCTGTGGTACAGATCTGGAGTCGTTTTGAGCAAGTGAAAATTTTGCATTAAATCGAACGTGCTCGATTTAACGTAAAATTTGAATGCTCGACGAAACTCAAGGTGAGTAAATCTCACTCACGTCTGGAATGCTAGTTAGTGTTAAACAGCTAATATTTAAACGGTTGATTGTTTGGTGGAATGAGATCATTCTTATTAAGATTTGACTGATATTTTATTTGTCGTGCTAACATTTGTGGATGCAGGGAAGCAGGTTGGAGGGATCCAACTGGATTCCTCACAAATAGAAATTATATTTATAATCTGTGATATATTTCATTGATATCCTATGATAGATTGATTTGGAATTTTGTTATGCCGTGTTATGGTTGGATAATATAATTTGGTATTTTAAAATATCAATAAAGTGAAATGGGAGTAAAAAGGAAATGAAAAGTAATTGTAAGTAATGAATTTAAGGGAATTAAATTTGAGAAATTAGGTTGAAATTTGTAAATGGTTTTGAAACTGAGATTGGAATGGAAATGAGAAACGAAAATTTATAAATTGGGTTTATAAATAAATTGGTATATTTATCAGTGGATAAATTTTGAAAGATAGATTTTAAGTGGGAAATTCTATAAGAAGGTATAAATTGTTTTAAAAATAAAGATGGATTATTTCTAAAGAAGGAAAGTGTTTTCCCTGGAAGCTAAGTATGTTTCCAAAGAAAAGCTTTCGAAATATAATCTAGAAGTTTAATGTGTTTTTATAATGTTTCAGAAGGAAATACTATTTTTAATTATTTTCAAGTGAAAAGTAAATATTTATTAAAGTAATTATGGTATTTAAGTGTTTGAAGGTAAATTAGTATTATGATTTCTAAAGAAAATTTTATTATAAGTATTTGATGTAATAAGTTTATATAAAAAGGAAATTTTTGATTTAAGTTACCCAAGGAAACTTTTATAGATTTTCAAAAGTATATTTTGAATAAAGAATCTGGTACCTTATTTTAAATAAGTTAAGTATATACTTTGGAAGTGATTTCCAGGAAATGGGAAATGTGTTAAAAATAAAAAGGGTTTATTTTTAAAAGTGTTGGAAGAAATTTATGGGATTTAAACGTAAATTCGAATTGAGATAAATCAAGGAGGATTTATAAAAGGATTCTTTGGTTTATTCTGAAATGGAAGTGTAGTTCCCTGAAAAGCCAAGTACGTTTTAAAGCAGATTTTTAAATAAAAGTTAAAAGTTTTAAATTTGATTTTAAAAGATGTTTTTAAGAAAATTCTTATTTAAGTTATAAATTTTTTAAAGGTAGATATGTACTGAATTAGTTATAGTAATAATTATTTTAAAGGGCTAATTGGTATTATGTTTTAAAAGAATATTATTAATATTTATATTTTATAAAATGGTTTTATTTTAAAGATAATTGGTTAAAGTTTTATTTGAAAATTGTATAGGATTTTGTAACCCTTCTTGTAAAATTTAGTTTAATTGAACTTTTATTTTAAAACTAGCTTATATTTTATAAAGTTGTTTTGCTTTAAATATTTTTAAATATATTTTAAGGTATATTTAGAATAAAGTGATCTAATGTTTTAAAACCTAAAGTATTTGGACTTGGTTATTTTTAGTGGAAATATAAATGTTTGGGAAATTTATTCCGTAAAAGGGAAGATGGTTTGAAAACTGTTTTCAAAAGGGTTGAAAACAGAAATATATCTTGCAAAGATATTTTTGAGGTTAATAAATAATTTCGGCTGAATTATTTATTGTTTGATGGATGTTTGTGAATGTTAATTGATAGTTAAATAACCGACTATCAATATTGGCCAAGGCGTTGATCGTTTCGAAGAGACCGAGATCGGGATTAAATTTTCGAAAACCACTTCGATCCGGTTTGTACGTTTTCGTGAGGAAGACGAGTTTGGATTCAAAGGTGGAGCAGTGAAGTGCAAGGGCTAGTCGCTGCTAATCCTGAGGTTGATTCTAACATGGATGTAGTAGGAGTAGTGCCTTCGGATCCGTTCGAATCCAGAACGGACTTGTATGGATGAATGCTTTCAGAATATCGTCAGGTGGACGATGAGCATTCTAAGTGATATGTTCTAAAAAGGTAACGCTTAGCCTCGAGCCTCGTCAACCGGAAATGACTGAAAATCAGAGGATATGCAGCAAGGCTAAGTGGTACGCCCATTAGGGTAAGGCCATCCCTGTCTAGATGTCACTTTTTATTCGGCTTAGTGGTGCGGTTGCCGATCCCAACCGTGGGGTGATCTTACTCTGGATTATCCAGTAAGGGGTAGTCCCGGTCTTGTGTTGCTGGGTATTGGGAGTAATCCTCGGTACGGTGATCTAGGCCACGTACTGTGACAGGTGGTACCCCAGTGCCTAGTCATTAGTTGAAAATCCATTCTCCATACGCGCCTGTCGGTTTTGATTGTGCCCAACTATTGCTGAAACGTGAGATGCAAGTATTTCAGCTAGATTCTATTTTACTTTCTATAGACACTGTTATAATATCAAACGGATTTGATAAAAAGTGTTTTAGCTATCGTAAGGTAAAAACCCGATATGTTTATTTGTGGCGTAGTCTTACGAGGTGCTTTTGATTTCAAAGGATTTTGAAACTTTAATAATCAATTTGGGTGTATTTCTCTCATACTGGTATTCCAGACTGACTCGGGTGTTATTTCATTATAATGCTCGGGTCAGATTGAGTATTATAGATTACAGGAAAGGATGCTATGGAGCTTAGGAGAGGAGCTGGAGTCCGAGACGTATTACCGTATTTGTTTATATCCGCTGCCGTGATTGTATGGAATTGTCAGGCTGATAATTGTTGTTTGTTGAGATATACTCTGATGATTTAATATACAAAACAAATATGTTTTCATTTTGTGTAAAGATCTGTAATTGACTACTATATTTTGTTCCGCTGCGATTGTGAGATTCTGTTATTGTTTAGTTCCTTCTTTCTTTTATCTTCTTTCTTTTTCCTCAACAATCTTTCTTTTCCAGCACTCGAGGGTTGGCATATTATTTTGTGGTGTATTTTGTGTCGATTTTTCAAAGGTCGAGAAGGGAGGGTCATCATATGGGTCACCATGACAAAGACCAGAAACTACCTTTCAAGTGTCGTATATCTCTAGATAAAATATATCATAAAGAAAACATAATTGGATCGCCCTCGATGTGTGATCCGAGTCATACCAACTCCCGTTGGCAATAATCGATAAGCATCTCTAGATATGGAGTTGATATACTCTTGAGGTTAGCTAAACCCCCTTGGCCATGCTCCTCTTCTGTTTTCTGTCATTTTCCCTATGTCGAGACTACGTTCGGCATCTTTAATACTGTAACGACCCGTATTTTACGTGTCGATATATCGTAGAATTCTAGGTCGTTAGTGTTGATAAGTCGTCCTTAACCTAAGTCGTAGGGAAAGATAACTTGTATGTTGTTTGAGTCGCGAGAAAATTAGATTGGAAAGTTAACTCGAGTTAGTGTTGGAGCGAGTTAACGGGTTAGTGGTCTTCGCGAGTTACGAGTTAATGAGTTAGATAGCGACTTAGGGGATGGACGAGTTAGTGAGGTTGACGACCTAAGGGGTTAGGTCGTTTGGATGTTAGGTCGTTGAGGAGTGTTGAACGACCTAATGTGTTAACGAGTTAGTATATATGACCGGGTTAAGGCTTTGACCGACCTAAGCAAGTTAGCGACTTATAGGGTTTTGCCGAGTTATAGAAGTTAACTTGTGTAGAGGCTTAGGTCGTGGTGATGTTTAGGTCGAGGGAAGCGACTTATAGGATTAGCGACCTATAGGATGGGAGCGACCTAAGGAAGATATCCGACCTATAGATATGAGCGACTTAGGGTTAACGACCTAGCAGTTAGACGAGTTAATGGGTTAGAGGTAGTTAACGGCCTAAGGAATTTAACCTACATAAGTATTTGACCGACCTAAGAGGATTAACGACCTAAGTTTGCTGTGTATAGATAGGTCGTAAGCGACCTAAGATAGGGGGTGTGTTAGGTCGAGTGGATTTGATAGGTCGTAACTCAGTTAGGTCGTGAGCAACCTAAGTGAGTCGTTGAGTTTTTAGGTCGTGTGATAAGCCTCGTCCCAGTTAGGTCGTAGGTCGTTGGGTTCGATGAGTCGAAGGTCGTTGGGAATGGTAGGTCGGCAATAGTTAGGTCGCTGGGTAGTTATGAGGTGCAGTTAGGTCGATTAGACGACCTAAGGTAGGTTGCATAGATTGTTAGGTCGCGCGCTTATGTTTTAGGTAGCGTGCATACTGTGGGTCTTAGGTCGTAGTATAGTTAGGTCGAGACTTTTTAGGTCGGCAACGACCTAATAGCGAGCCTATGAGTTAAGATCTGGGCGACCTAAGGAGAATTCAGCCTATAAATAGAGGGCTTTGGCTCACTTTTTGGCACCGGATTTCGAAGCAACGAAGTGCTGCCATTTTGGGAACTCGACTACAACATTTCTTCATCTTCTTTTCTCCATTCCAATCTAGTTCTAACATCCATCCAAGATCGAAGATCAAGATCAAAGATTCAAGGGCCAAAGTTGAAGATCTTCATCCGTTCGAGTGAGATTTCATCGATTGAAGCGAGATTTTTGCCGGATCAAGCCTTGATCTTCGCTGTCCAGATCTGGAGTTGATTGTTTTTGAAGTGTTTGGGTGATTTGGTGAGTGGTAGTTATCTCTCACGCGGACCCAAAGGAGTGTATTGGATTGGTGGTTTGTTGGAGTGTTGTAGATAGTGATTTTATGCATTCTTCCTTAGATCCAAGTGTAGATCCATTACTTATGAAGATGTTTACCTTTTCATGTTCATTCATCTAGTTGTAGAGACAAAACCCATGAGTTATATTTGTTAGATCTATGCTAAAGACCCATGATTCATGTATGTTAGATCTATGCTCATTTATTTACGAAATTGCCATTGTAATTATAAATGCCTATTTAGATCATGTTTGATTACTTGATTTTCTATGTAGATCTTGTTGAATGATTGATTGCTTGGATTAATGTTTGATTTGATTGATTAGTTGATCTATTACTTGACTTGGACAAGTAAGGTCGATGGTGATTCAAAAGCTAAGTGGAAAGGCTCTTGAATGGTGAAAGCTGCCTGTAGCATATGAAGCGGATGTGGAAGCTCATATGGATGGATTCGATGATGTGGAACATTGCCATAATGCGAGAAGGCAAAGCATGATATTGAGATGGGACTTTGCTATGATGTGATGGGGCAAGGCATATGTTGAGATGGGACGGGTCATGATGACGTTCCAAGCACGGGCCATGACGACGTGCGAAGTTATAACTCGGTGATGCGGTCCGAGTTGGGATGGATAATGGTTAGCTTGAGAGGCGCTTGAGCTAGTATGGAAAGAGTCGTCAAGGAGGATGACTAGGAGGCTAAGATCTCATCGTTGTTGAAGGTTCTAGCATACTCAAAGCAAGGGTACGTTGGAACGGGTCACGATGACGTTCCAAGCACGGGTCACGATGACGTGCTAGTACTCTGGGCTGATGCGTTCGGCTTAGGCACGGGTCATGATGACGTGCGGAGTTATGTCTAAAACCGGGGTTACCATTAGCCCTTGATAGGTGGTCATTCAACTAACGGTGAAATCAAGGCAAGGATAACAGTGATAGCCAGAGTCATGGATGTTTGGTTGTATTATCATTCGGTCTCAAGAGCGGTGTTTTCTGGGTGCTTATCTGATCTTGGTTTAGGCCTTGGGGGTTTGTATTTGGAAAACATCGTCCTTGGCTCGAGTGATTATTGCTTTACCTTAATTATCTGCTATGTTATGCTTGCTTCTTCTTAGTATGTGTCTGGGGGCTATCACTGTAGAAAGAGGTGGAGTGGGATGGTTTGGTTCCTATTCCTTCTATCCCTTATGCTCTTTTGGTATGTTTGATAGTTGATTTACTGCTCACTAAGACTTTGTCTGACTCAAGGTTTTATGTCTCCTCTTATTACCTTGGGCTGTTCATCCATGTTGGGATGGGCAGACTAGGTAGCAGGTGACAGGTGCTGTTCTTAGAGATCTACGCTGATGATGACGAAGACGAGCAGGAGGCTTTGCATATTAGTTTTCTTACTATATGTACTGGGTGTTCCGCTGATTGTATCTGATTGAGTGTTATGTAGTGAGGCTTTGATGTATGACGATTCATATGTTTGTATAAAACTACTATTATGCTTATATGATGACATTCTGTTATGGAGCTTCACTACATATTTCCCTATTGTATTTTATCCATGCGCTGTGAGTGGTACGATAGAGTTTGCTGTTTTATTTTACCCTGACTATCGTCCATGGCTACCTGGCACGCTTTTCAGCGCACTATCCCCTTGTTTTGGTGCGGGAGTCATGGGCGGTCGTCACAAATACAAGTCTTCATCACGTGAACATAACACGAATCTCTGAATGGATTCCATCATCTTGAACAATACACGAATCACTACGTTGATTTAAACGTCTCGAACAGACCTCGAATCTCCACACATAAGTCCTTCGACGAATGCTATATAACATTTCACATCACAGCTGTTTCCATAAAATAGGTCGCGTATATAGTTTAAAGTGTTATGGGTTCGAGCTATCTCATGTAAGTACAATTTTCTCGCTTATCGGATACTCCAAAACTAATCGATGAATTCTTGGTTAACTCAGTTTCGGTTCTCTCAGAAGCAAGTGAAAGCTAGAGAGATTTCATACCAATACTCCTCCCCAGGGGTTCTCATTGGTATGAAATCATGAAGCCTTCTAATACTTCTTAAGTCATAATAGGTTAAGTTCGATAGTCGATTGATCGACTCTCCAGTTAAAAGTGATTGCTTATAGAAATCACGATCCATATGCTTAACTCGTTTCCGACATTTCAACTTAACTATTCCTCTCTCAAGAGTGATGCCAGGTAGGTTAGAACATTGGTTGCAAATCAAAGTCTTACCTAGACATTTCATTCTTGAATCTCACAAACATGTAAGTCCACCTTGTCTACTTTTAGCGTTAAGTATAGTATTAATGATTTTCATAAACAAGTAAAAAATCAACACAATTAACACTTTTTGACATTTTTTGACTTAACCATTCCTCGGTCAAGAAGAAAGCCGGTATGTTAAAGCGGTATTGCTTATATCCATACTCAAACATCAATCTTAATTCTCACAAATAGGTAAGCCTACTTCGCCGGCTTTTAGTTTTAAGCACTGTTAATTACTTTTTAAACAAGTAATTAAATAATTAATCATTTGGCTTATAATAGTCAACACGTTTTCTACAAACTACATATTCTTAAAAATGCTTTTAAAATAATTTATAATGCTTAAAATAGGTTTTAAAACATTTACTCAAAATATTACTTGAAAATAACACCTTATAATTTACATAAAAACTTGAAATAACGTGTTTTCTATATATTTATATATATATGTAAAACCGCTTCTTTAAAAATGCACAACTATTCATAAAAATCTCAAACCACTTTTAAAATACTCTAATAATAGTCATTAAACATTTGTAAAAAGAATGAAACAACATAATTAAATTTAAATATCTTTTCAAATCTTTGAAGTCTATAAATCAAGGCTAAACAAGGTGGTTTTGCACTAGTGAAGTTTTGATCACTTTTCGAAATGTTACTTAAATTTTTACTATCTAAACTTTTTATGGCAACATGCATAGATATAAAAAATTATAAATATGGTTAGAAACATCTAAGGATCTATCGGCAAAGTTCTGTAGAAATCGCAAAAAACGAGGCAATTTCAAAGTGCATCCATATCGACTATCGCTATAAGTGCACTTTTAAATCCAACTCCAGTCTAAACTAAAGTTCAACTATAACTTATGTGCTTCGTTTCAAGGCCTTTCTATAGGTTATACAAGTCAATTCAAGTCTATTCCAAATCCATTCAAATCCATACATATAGATCATATATGCTTCTTGTTTTTAAAACAAGAAACACAACCAATATTTTAACATATATCAACATTAATTCAAACAACTTAAACACTATCAAACACACACACACACACGTTATATTTTCGATTCAAAGTGGTGTGTTAACTCACCTTTAAGCAAACAAACAACCAAGTCTAATTTAACTAAGCTCAACCTCTTCCTTGCAATCACCTTTCCTTCCTTCCTCCTCTTGCTTTCTCTTGCTTTTGCCCTCCTTCCATAATATTTACTCACGACCATTGAGTGTGGTAGAAGCGACATTTACGGACTCATTGGGTTGGATATGGTTGTAAATCGGTCGGACCAAAGCGGAAGGAGATGTATTCAGTTTTTGGCCTATAAGAAATTCGAATGGACACGGACGAACGATGTTTTTGGTTGGATACCTTATGAACGAGCTAGATAATGAACGAACAATAGAAACAACTCGAACGAACACAATTTTGTACATTTTTTCTTATTCTAGTTCGTGTTCTAAACAAAATTGAATGGATACAGACAGACATATTTTAGGCTTAGACTCAAGTGAACATCAGTCAATCGTACAAATTTACAGCGCCGACGTTGTTGGGAATGCTCTAATGGCATACAAATGTATAACATCCTCAAGATCCAACGCTTATCATTATGTCATCTCAACTTTTAACGATGGAGAAACTTTTACAATGAAGAATGATAAACACACTATTCTTCAGGGAGAGTGTACTTGTACTTGTTAATGAATGGAAAGTGGTTTACAATCATAACAACATGAAGTAATGATTGATGGATTGATGATCTTAAGCAATCATGAGACAAGTACAAATGCACTTTAGCATTCCTTATGCAAAATCTTTAAAGCAAATGTATTTCGTATTTGTTTTTTAATTGGTTCAAGCCGTGTCAATTTAAATATAATTTTTAAATTTGCATGCGGAAACCTAATGTTAACGCTTGCAATAATAGAGCAAGTGTTATATCCATATTTTTGTAAAGAGCATGCTTAGCATTTCTAAGTGATATCTGTTAGGATCACGCTAACTGTAACGTCAGTTCACATTTTCGTGTAACTCCTAAAACAAAAATCGAAATCACAGCAAAACCGACGTGTAGGCAAATCCGGCAATAAAAAACGAAACGAAATTCAAACCCCCACAGTCGCGTCTTTTCAAACCCCGCCTGTTTTTTTCCCCATCCCTCTCCAATTATATAATCCCACCTAAAATTATTTTGTCTCTCAAAAGAAACCCTAGCTTTCTTTCCCTTCAAACAAAAGTCTTTAAACTTCGAAACTATGTATTTGGACCTTCCAATTGACGGTGATGGCAAGTGTATGTCGTGTAAAGATGTAATTCAAGACACCGAATCCATCAATTGCACCACCTGTGCCACCCCTTGGCATGTTCTCTGCCTTAAGTCGCCTCCTGAGACCCTAGCAGCCGTCTCCACCTGGATTTGTCCAGATTGCTCTATTGATGAAGATGCTAATGTATCTGGTGTGAGAGGGGTAGGAGATGGATCTGGTGGATTGGTTGCCGCAATTAAAGCGATTCAAATGGATGCCACACTGAGCGAAGAGGAGAAGGCGAAAAAGAGGCAGGAGCTCATGGGTGGTAAGAATCTGAACGAAGAGGATGAACATCAAAATGAGATGGAGAAATTAGTTGAGGGATTGAAGTGTACGATTTGCAAAGAGTTTCTGGAGAAGCCAGTTTCTGTGAGTATTGTTTTATTTGATTTTGTTTTGTGCTATTTCATCAATGTTTTCTTTTGTCTCGGGTGTTATTTTTACCAGATGAACGATATTTTTTATTTGCATGCTAGAGAGATGGAATTATCGTATGCATGTGAATCTGTTCTATTGTTATAAATTTCTTTTAAATTGAGGTGAACAACCTTTTTTTCGCTCCTATGAATTTTCTTGGATGATTTGAATGTCTAGTTCTTGTGTTAATAGTTATAGTTAATCAGTCAAGCCTTCCAGTTCTAATTTGGGATAATATTAATAACCTACACCTTTATTAAAGGCAAGTAACATTTCAAATGTTTGTGTTGTTCAGAAGAGAGAACAGCATAAAAAACTCTATTATATTGCAATACTCGTGACTTGGAGCAATGGAAAGTTTTACCATTTTTTAACTCAAAAACAACTTGTTATCAAGGCTATTTTATTTAGGGTTGGTTTGAATCACGTAGGTGTCAGATATATAACTAAATTTATTGAAGTAAGTTCTCAGTTGTGCTTTAAGTTTTTTTTAATGCAATACTCATGACTTGGAACAATGGAAAGTTTTACTAGTTTTTTAACTCAAAACAACTTGTTATCAAGGCTATTTTATTTAGGGTTGGTTTGAATCACGTAGGTCTCAGATATATAACTAAATTTATTGAAGTAAGCTCTCAGTTGTGATTTAAGTTTTTTCTTTTAAACATGTAAATTTTAAAGGATTTTCATTGCGCTGTTTTTATCCCCTTTTTTACCCTTTTCATGAACACAACACATTACGTGCCAAAGACATGCAGTGCACAAGCCTGATAATGGCACCATGCAAAAGAGCCACGCTCTTATAGTTTTTTTTCATTCTTATAGGATTAATTAGGCGTTATATTCTCTCTAACATGCCACAAAAAACATGAATAACAGAAATTTTTATGGAACAATTTTTATTACATTTTATATGATTTTCTTCTAACACTGTTTTATGCGTAGAGTAAATGAATTAAATATTATTGTAATGATTTGATATTTATATCTTGCTTTATTAATGTTTTATTGTTTTGAGTTATTTTTGCAAGTACATTCACATGCTATTAATTTTCTTTAAGTATTTTATCATGTAGACAAATTGATGAATGATGGATGTAATATAATAATTTTTATGTATCACGCTTCAATCCAAAAAGGTGCAAACCGCATGTTTCACCCCTACATTCGCGGAGGTATTTGTACCTTTTTTGTCTCATGCATCCTAGGTAACTACAGGTTAATTAGTATGATATACTATATATTAGAATTTTTTCCTAAAACAAGAGCTCTATCAACTAGCGTTTACTCAAACTCAATAACTTTTTTTATTTGTTATATGCACACACATACTAATTAGTCCATACTTAATTAGGATGCCTGAGACAAAAATGTACACATGTCCCCAAACCACTCTCGCTCCAACCCCACACACACGTGTGTGTATTATTATACACGCTGTGTTATGATTTATTTAAATTATATTTTTTATTTATCGTGGTACATTAACAGATCAGTTATTTTGTTAGCGATTTGTATTTAAATTTATATTGGTGACGACGGTTTGTCAGTATTCGATTAGAGGACACATATTAGCATTCAAATGCATGGAAAAATTTACCTTTTATTGGTCACTGAGAAAATAACGTTTATTTCCCCAAAAAGCCGAACATAAACAAATATAGGACTACATAGTAGCAGGAATAATAATATATATTTTTGTTGTCGTCTTCAGTTGAAACAGTGCCACTTCTTAGCATTTTTTTTGAACTTTGGTTCTTAGTGCTTTGCTCCATCCATAAAGACAGTTATACAATGTTATACACTGTCCATACCATAAATTATATACGCGAGAAAACATTAAGCATAATCATCAAATAAACGAATAATTAGTTGTCAACCGCAAACATATACTCCTAAATTCAACAACCAAGGATTCAAAATGGTACAGTGTTTGCATGTCATGTGTTTATTCAATAAAAGATGCTTTAATTCAACTATTTTTAAAACATGATTCTTATTGATATTGCACTAGTTGCTTAGTTGTATCTTAACTAGGCTTGTAACTTTTGCTTTCCTTTTGACTTATTTTTTGATATATGGAATACATTTCTTATTATTATTCTAGACTAGATAGTATTGTTTTCTAGTTTGAATAAGGTTATGCTTTTATAGATATTACTCAAAATGGGATTGTAAAACATGTTTAAATATTATGATTAATCCAATGTTGGTAAGATCATAGTAAGGCAAAATAATTTTGATGTGGAAATACAGGGGAAAACCATGCTAGAAACGACAAAGGTATAATATGCAGTTTGTTAATAAATTGTGCTAGAAACAAAAAAAATGTATAATATGCAGTTTGTTAATAATTTATGCATTATATGCTTGAGCATATCATTATGAATTAGGTTTATTTCCTTTTTTGTAAAATTATTGTTGGTTTGTATATAATAAGATGGTGATCATTGACATTGCCAATTTAATTAACTATTTACATTAATTTTGTAAAATTAGTAGCTTCAATAACAATATCCCTAATGCTTTTAAAGACATTACTAATTTAATTAAATAGCCATTTGCCATTTTACATATCATACTATCTCATATTGGCAATTAGTGTATCACTAAATATGTTTATTACCAGATTAATAATCTGGTTTTGTTATAGTTAAGAGTTGTTTGTTATATCATTATACATGTTAGTTATTGAATTAATAAACTGGTTTTGTTATAAGTAGAGTCAACTTTTACTAAATACCCACTATAAATTATTATCCATTGCCTACTAACATTAGCAATTAAAAAGTTCATTATTGTTTTCCATATTTGCCCATTTGACAATTGGTATATTGCAAATGAGAGTCAAATGTATACATTTATCAAAACTGGAAATTGATCTTCAATGGAACAATCTAATTCAGATTTCTATATTTAAATACAAGCCATTTTTACAATTTACATAGTAACTTGAGGCAGATAAATTATTGATGGTATATTTTGTTCTTTACGAATATTTCAGAGAATAGTTAAAATACACATATTTCATTGAGAAGTTGATTTATTTACGAAATCAAATCACACATTTTTATAAATACTCTTCGTATTAAATCTGCGTATCAAATTTTTGCAAGAAAAAAGAGAGGAGAAGAACAGGAAGAAGGGTAAGGTAGAAAGAAAATTGGTGTTTTATAATCAATGCTAAAAAAAGGTATTTTCACCATGCGTTATTGCTACTAAAAAAACCAAATCGCGAGTATTCGTCCTCTATGCTAAAAAGGTATTTTCACCATGCGTTATTGCTACTAAAAAAACCAAATCACGAGTATTCATCCTCTTTCATTTTTTAATATATCTAAATGTACTATTTGATGGATGATGTTAATTATTGAATTTCTTATTATTTATCGTTTTTATGTTCATTTATATTATTGATTCTTCAAATAGCTATAATTTTAATCAACAACTTAAATCAGGATACAAGAATTTTAACTGTTCATTCGAATTAGAATTTTATTCTTTTCATTTTCCTCATTTTTGATTGAATCATTGGCTTTATTTTCACATTTAAGTTTGAGTCACCTCTGAAATTTCTCAAATTTTTTTCCCTCCTGTATACTTAATTGCCATCCGTGATACCACATTAACGATGATTGGCGTATTATTGAAACCCAAAATCATATACATGATTAATAAATGTTTGTCAAAATTGTGATGGTTCCTATTTAGATTTTTCTCTCGTGAATGCGCTTCTAAATAAGCAGATAGAAATTTAGTTTCAAATTTACAGTGTTATTTTTTTTCTATTTTAAAATATGAGATTCACTATTTTGTTGTAATCATGCTAATACGATATACCTTTTTGAATTGTATATTAATTTTGAGCATGATATACCTTTAGCATTGAAGTACAATAACTACTAATTTCATTGATTTGAATAAATACCTATAAATTGCAATAACAATAACTACTAATTACATTTTTTATTGGCATATGTATTCATTATATTCTTGAATTTAGATTTTAGCCTTTCCTTGCTTTCGTCTCTGTTGTCATCCCCACTACCCTTGCCCATTTCTCTTGTGTTGACAATTCAAAAAAGAATTTCTTATTAGCATGATTCCAACGAGATAGTGAATCTCATATTCCAAAACAGGAAAACTAATAATTACTAATACAATTTTTTATCAGCATATATATTCATTATTTTCTTAATGTAGACTTTAGCCATATTTCCTTGCTTGCGTGCCATCCCTACCCCTTTGTCAGCTTTTCTTGTTGAATTTCATGCACAGATTTCTTGTTTTCCAAGTGTATTTATGGATAATGGTTAGTCATATTGTTGGTGACTTGTCACTACGCCCGTGTTTTTATTAACCATTGATCTTAAGTGCGCGATAAATTCATCATTATGATATACTTATTTTTTATCTTTATATTTCAGTTTTGTAATTGAAAGCTACTATTACTTATAAATATTACCTTACATAGTTTAATAAATTAAATAGTTTTATGTTCCAGTAGCATAATTATGCTTTATAATATATAAAACAATATGTTCTCTGAGTGATGTGGTAACAAATACTAACGTGGCATTTTTATTTTCAAATTGGGGTGACTTATTACTATCTCAAATCCTTTACTCATTTAATCATCTAGTAGAATAATGATAATATCCAAATTTATCATCTTAAATGTCCACAACAGTAATTCTATTGTTCATGAAAGCTACAGGCTCAATTTTTTGAGTCATTTAAGAATATTATGTCTGTTCCTTTGCATTTAATTATAATTATCATATGCAGTATCATGTTAACAATTTTGTAACAGAGGAAATATAGTGTTGTTTATTCGTGTTTTGGTATCACATGAACTTCATTAATGCATATTTTTTCCATGTAAATTACATTTGATAAAAGTCCCGATTCTTACGTTGGTATTACTCTCTCATGCAGTTACCTTGTGGGCACAATTTCTGTCTAAAGTGCTTTCAAAAATCACCTGACATTAACAAAGGAAAGCAATGTGGGCTGTGCCGAAAACCTGTGCCAAAGAAAATTATAAGTGAGCCAAGAATCAATTCATCTCTGGTGATGGCTATACGTTTGGCAAAGACATCAAAACCAACCACATCTAGCATCTCAGTTCCAGCATACCAATACATTAACAATGCAAACAGACCTGAAACAGCATTTACTACTGAGAGAGCCAAGAAGGCTGGAAAAGCGAATGCTTGTAGCGGTCAAATCTTTGTGACTATTGCTCCAGATCATTTTGGTCCTATTCTTGCTGAGCATGATCCAAAAAGAAATAGGGGTGTGTTGGTTGGGGACTCCTGGGACGATAGACTGCAGTGTAGGCAATATGGAGCACATTTTCCACATGTGGCAGGAATTGCAGGACAGTGTACTTATGGGGCTCAATCTGTTGCACTTTCTGGAGGATATATAGACGATGAGGATCATGGAGAGTGGTTCTTGTATACTGGGAGGTAATTTTATTATATAAATGGAAGCCTACTAATGGAAGCCTACTAATGAAAATTTATTACAATTGTTTAACTTTCTTATCTACATATTTTGCATATGTTTTCCTTGTGGTTATGGTGAATCTGTGAGTGCAAAATTTTCACCTTTTTTTTTGGGGTCAACACTTATTATTGGCTGGAACATAATAGCAAGTTACTTATTCTCATTATCTTGCTTTAAATCGACCATCCAGCATTTATAATTAATTTTTTTTACCTTAAATTTGTAATTCTGATCAAATAAATCGCTTGTCAGAAAATTAACTGTTGGCAATTTGTGAAAAAGTGTTGCTATGTGTTAGAATATTATGTCTAACTTTGCTGATAAATGGTATACTGGAAATTCAAATAATTACCTGCACCGTCCCTTTTGCATGGTAATACCATCCGTTACCTTTTAAGCAAGCGCAGCTGTTGCCTGTTAATCTGGTTATAGATTTTTTTTTTTTTTTTTTTTTAACACACATATCCAGCTTTGCTTAATTTCTTCCTTCCAATCTGTACATTTTTTTTTTGGTTGAACAGTGGTGGCAGAGACCTCAGTGGAAATAAAAGAACTAATAAAAATCAGTCCTTTGATCAAAAGTTTGAGAAGCTTAATGAAGCACTGCGCATAAGCTGCAGGAAGGGATATCCCGTTAGAGTGGTCAGGTATAAAATTTGCTTTTAAGATGTACCGAGCTTATGAATACTTGCACTAAATATGCCCAATGCTCCGAGTTTTCGATGTTAGTTTGTTAAGGTTAAAATATTTGTGTTTGCGTTTCAAGTTATCTTGATATCGGGCATAGGAACTTGGCATAGTAAAGGCTTAAAGCATAACAACTTCATGCACTCTTTGATCCTGTTTAAGGTTTCTGACTAGCATTTATTTATCATTTCATGAGCAGATCTCACAAGGAAAAACGATCTGTATTTGCGCCTGAAAGTGGAGTCCGTTATGATGGAGTCTATAGAATAGAGAAATGCTGGAGGAAAGAAGGGGTTCAAGTAAGCTTTGTTCATTGATATTACAAATATTCACTCTAATTTCCTTAAAACAACTATGTAATTATTGAAAATGTTTTCAGGGTTTCAAGGTATGTAGGTACCTTTTTGTTCGATGCGACAATGAGCCAGCACCGTGGACTACTGATGAACAAGGGGATCGTCCCAGGCCTTTGCCGGAAATTAAGGAACTGAAGAAAGCAACTGATATCACTGCGAGAAAAGAAAAACCATCGTGGGATTATGTGGTATGCATTCTATATTTCATTGATTGATGATTATATCACTCAAAAATCCGAAGATGGCATTTCATTAGCTTTCCATTTTAGATTCCATTTTAGAATTAGAATCTTAATAACAATTTAGTTTCTCTTTGTAGCTGATACATTGATTATCTTGGACAATACTTTAACCAAAATACTCAGTACAATTCATTTAGTTTTCTTGCATTTTGTCTTGATTTATCTTTAATTGTGGTTTTTGGTTTTGTGCAATTGTATATCAGGATGGAGAAGGATGGAAGTGGGTCAGGCCTCCCCCAGAAAGTAGAAAGGCTCTGGCAAATGAAAATGGTGCAGATGGAAGTAGAGTAAGAAAACAAAGAAAACATGGTCCTAAAACCATAAAGGAGAAGCTTTTGAAAGAATTCAGCTGTCTTATCTGCCACAAGGTGATGACTCATCCTCTCACAACACCATGTGCTCATAACTTCTGTAAACTCTGCCTTCAAGAGGCATATCATGATCAATCCTTTATTCGTGAGAGAACAAGTGGAGGTCGCAGCCTTAGGGCACAAAAGATTGTGAAGAAGTGTCCCTGCTGTCCATATGACCTATCAGATTTTCTGCAGAATGCCCAGGTAATCATCATTCTTTTGCTGTTTTTGATGTAAAATTGAGAAGTATAATATTCTTTCCCTTGCTTGTTACAAACAAGTGTTCATCTATGCTCACTGATAAAATTGAAGTGCTTAGATCATGCTGCACATAATTTTGTCCTTAAATCAAATACTTATGTTTGTATGGCCTACTAATGGCTGTTTTTGATTAATCCTTGTTCAGGTGAACATAGAGGTTATGGATCTAATTGCATCACTCCAAAAACAGATCGAGGAAGAGAAATCTGAAGAAGCAGTTGAAGAAAACACCGAGGAAGAGAGTGCTGAAGATGAAAAAGAAAACATTACAGATGATGCTGAAGACGAGAAAGAGGAAGTTGCAGTGGAAGAGAACGCTGAAGAAGACGAAGAGGAAAGCAACAGTGATGAAGAGAAGGAACCAAACAACGGAAAGAGTGTAGTTATAACGGAAAAAAAACTTGAGAACGCTAGTGGAGATTCTGAGGTTAACGAAGTAGCATTAGCAAATGACTGTGAGAGTCCAGGTAGGGTTTTACGTAAGAGGAAAGCAGCAGTACCTGAAAAAGGCGGTGGTAAGAAAAAGAAGGTTGTTCAAAATTGAGGTTTTAAGGTTTGGGTTTAGTGGTTTATTTTGGATACAACCATTTTGTCTGTCTTTTTAATGTTCTTTTAGCAGTTTAAGTAGAAACATTTGAGTTGTAACTTGTAAGTGTTTATCTGGCAGTATTGGTTAAATATGTAGTATAACATTGAACTAATTTGATGCTAAGTACTTTATTTTGGTGCAAGCCTGAAGTCTCTTTCCTTTTGCGCTCTTTCTGTGTATACCCGGTTTTTATTTGATGGTTGTTTATATTATGCTTTCAACGTTTGTTCTCCACTTTTTGTTGATCTATGGCATGCCACTGTTTCTGTTGGAAGTGTATATGGCTCTAGAGCTCATTTTTTGCCATTTTTATTGATAGTTTATTTTTGTTGTCCAACTAGTTGAGTATATGTTCTTGTATAACCATCTCTATTTCAATACAATTTTTGTATTTTTTTTGCGAGTGTTCGTTAAATTTGCGATGGGCGATGAGTTATATGCCCTTGTAGAATCTATTACTTTATTGCTGTAAGTGCTTTTATATGACAAGATAATGGGCGTTGTCCGCCTATTGTAAAACCTGTTTATGCAATCTTTTCATTTTTTTTTTCAAAATTTTACTTTTAGTCTATAATTGACTCTATAATTGACAAAAGGAATATTTAGGGAAGTGATAACGACTCGTATCTTACATATCAGAGGATTATAAAATATTAGTTTTAAATCGAATTTTGGTCGTATGAAACAATTACTTCGGGTAATATTGAGTAACGACTTTTTTGACCCTTAGATTTTTAACTCTACCATTTGGGAGATAAGGCCTTGTGCTGTTAATGCCCTGTAAAATCTTCGCTTTAGCACATAACACCCTTCTACCGCTATGCTTTTTCAATATAGCGCTAGTGAACAGTAGATCCACTTCTAACCTCGCTATTTTCCGCTACACTCGCAAAATCAAAGCTTTTTAGCATTCGCTTTAGTAACATTAATATAAATAGGTTGATGTGACTGGCTTTCTTTTACACCAACGAAAAAATAGGATAAAGACCTAATTTTAAGGCAAAAGTGTTCATAATAAGTTAAAAATCTATTATAGTTACAAAATCTAGGCTGCATAAATCATGATATTCTTTGATTTTGTTATATAATATTAAACAACATTTATTTTTCTATATAAATTATGCAAGAAGAAGAATAAATTAATTTTAAATACTTAGTTTTATATCTAATTAAGCCTTTATCCTCGTTATAACCTTTTGCACATCCAATGCTATAGAACTGCTAAGCGCTATAATTGCAGATATAGCCATCTGAAGTTAGATAGTGTTTGGACAGATTAGTGTGTCATTAAACTAAGTCCATACTTGTATGTATTAAGATCCATGATTTCTATTGTGTTTATAATGTTGATACGATGTTTGGTTGGTTGATACGATGTTTGGTTGGTAGTTTTGTTGCTTAGGATAAAACGTAGCATGCCGATATGAACTTTGAAGACTCCACCGTTTTAAAGCACTTTGGAGTTGAATCGATGCAAACAGATTACATGGGAGTAAGGAAAGACTGGGAAGACACCACATTGAGAAGCAAAGAAATTTAGCCAAAATGGCTATGTATTATTGGATCGAGATTGGTTTAGTATTAACCCAACAAGGGCGGTACTGATCCATTATGTTTTGGATTTTTTGAGACGTGGCTACATAGTTGAGTTGCATAGGGAAGTAGGGGCATACTTTGGGCTTGTGTTGAGTTACTTTGGGTTGCTTGAGTGTAGACTTCGGGCCAACACATGAAGGCGCAAGGAAGTGCGCTGCAACTGAATGTTGGCCAAACCTCGGCCAAAACTAGTCAAATGGTCATGCAACCGATCTAAGGAGGTCATGACACCATGTTGACCCTCTACTATCGATCGCATGGGGTGACATCGAGTGGAAATCAAGTTATGGAGTTTTGGGTGATCAATGGATGGTCTAGTGTAAGACGTAGACATTCCTCTCGGCCTGTCGTGGGATTTAAATAAGGAAACTAGTGGTTGAATTTAGGTCGTAAACGGGGAAGTCATAGGGACTAAGTATGACATTCCAAACTTTGATGGATCGATGATGTGAGGCATTTGATCGAGTGCTTCACGAAGGATGTGAATGTAGCATGAGAGGAGATACTGAACGGGCAAGTGTAGAGTGGTCACTTGTGAAGTAGATAAGAGACGGTTCTATATGAGCATGTATGCTAGTGTTAGGTGCTCATATATGACAAATATTTTTAGTTTACCCCAAAGTGATGTGAGTATACCTATGATTGGATATTTGAGTGTTCCATATCCCTAACCACCCGAGTGAGGCACGAGTGTAACACCCCCTAAAATTTAATAAGAAATCAAATAATTAAAATAGGAATAAAAATGAATTTTTTTAGATATAGGAATTTAGTCACGGAAGTTGCAGCATTATGTCCGTGCTGATTTTTCGAACAATTTTTATATATAATATGTTGAAATCGGAGTTAAATGAAGGACTTATGGATGTTCAAAGTTTTTGAATTTAAAATAATTTAAACGAATTTAAATTTGAAATCTAAATATTTTAATTTTGAAAAGTTTAAAATTTGAAATTTAATAGTTAACTTTAAGGGATACTTAACGTTTATGTAAACGTCAGAAGTTAAAACAAACAATAAATAATAAGAAAATGGAAAGAAATACATTGGGTGGTTTTGACCTCAAGGGGTCGGCTACTAGAGGTCGATCGCCTGATATTAGGGGGTCGACCACTTAAAGGTGAAAAGTGGCTGTTTTGAGTTGACTGAACAGTCCGGATTTGATTATTTTGATCTGACGATTTTGATTTCTTCTCACCTCTATAAATAGAGGCCTAAAACCCCACTTTTCCTTCATATTTATTTAACAAATAGTGAATCTCTACCAAAATCTTTCCCCTTAGGTTTTCAGAAACAGTAAACTTTCCAATAAGCAGTTCTAATTTCTGTTCTCTAATTTAAATCAATCCTTCTTATTCCTATCTTTTGATTTCTAAAATCATGATACAAAATATTTGTTGTATATACAAAGCAAAGTCCTAACAGAAAATTAGGAGCGGTATAAATCAGATCTCATCTTCTTCTCTTCTTCTTTGGATTTCAAAATTAGTTAGGATTTCAGGTAAGAGGTTTAGATTTTTAATTCTTGTAATTTCTGATTTTATTCCTCTCTAGTTTCTGGTTCAAAATATAATTTCTATATACAATTAAATTTGTTGTATATTTCGAAAAATGAGAGATCTGGAAGAGAGTTAGATGTGGTTGAGCCAAATGTAGTTAGGAAGCAAACAATTCTTTGTGAGTGGAAACATCAAGTTTTCTCATTTTTGTAATTGAACAGTATTTGTTTGGATTTAATGTATGCATAGGAAAATTTTGGTTAATGAAAATATAACATCTAAAACCTCCATAATTTCCAAAATGAATGCCAAATCTTTGAATGTGTTGAAATTTCAATTGTTTTGTATTAATATAGTAGAATCAGATCCTTGAGATTTAATAATCTATCCCACTTCATCTCCTTTGATTTTTCTTGTAGTGTGAAAGGATTCTAAAAATAAATGTAGTTAGAAATAGTGAGAAAAGTATAATCTTTGATCATTTATTTTTTGCACCACCTATTTCTGTAAATTAATATAAGTATGAATCCTTTTTTCACTCCAAGATGGTAGTTGCAAAAGTTGGATAGAATATAAAATGTTTAAATTATAAAGTTTGTTCCTTGAATAGAGGTGTTAGTTCTATTATATTAATATGAGATAACTTTGGTATCGTTCCTTTTTATTTACAAGGCAAGTTATTGGCTAAATATATTAGCTATATATTAGCTTTATATTTACAAGGCAAGTTTAACATTTAAATTAATAAGCATTTTCTTTGCATATAACTGAAAATATATTATTTGAATCTCATGTGTTAACAAATATAATATTCACGTATTGATTATTAAAGTCAACAATAACATAATGGTTATAACATATTGAACATGTTGATTGAAATTAATTGGGTAGTAAATAGCATTAATTTATTAGGAAGATAGTTCATGATAATTAGGGAATTAATCCCTAATTAAAGGGGTGATAAGGGGATACCTTATAGTGCCTCAACTATAGGATAATATCTATATAGTTGGTATACATATAAGGTATGATTAAGTTATAGGGATGCAAGGTAGTCTAAAGCTACATGAAAGTCTGTCCAGTTAAATCTGGCTGCCAGTGGTGTGACTTTACGGACTAATGTGGGACATTGCCTATAATAGTAATCATAATGGATGCGAGGTTTGTCCCAACTGTGTAGGATAAATTTGCCCAGTCAATCTGGCTTCTAGTACGTACGAAGAGTCGGACTAATATGAGAAATCACGAGTAGGTTATGGGTCATAAGTTGCGCTTTTGGTACTGTAGGTGAAATCCTTAGGAGGGGTACGCTTCGGGTTATAGGTATTAAGTAGCTATGGTAGGGTCCGCCTCTTTCTGAGGTGAAGTATCAAATTGCCTAATTGGATTTCTTACGATATCAATAAGAAGAACCATGTAGGGACCCGCCTAGGGATCAGGTCTTAAATGGCGGGGATTTGCCTATTTTATAGGTCTTAAATGATCAGAGTCTTTCTAACTCCCACTAATGAGGTATTAAGTTGTTCGGGTGCTTCCTATTACATCAAAAATGCAGTTATGTTAGAGATGTGTAGTCAGAGAAGAGCCTTTAGGCTTATAGTTAACGTTTGTATAGTCGGACTGGAAGAGCCTTCGGGCTTACAATTGATTTTTGTATAGTCCGATCGGAAGTGCCTTCGGGCTTACTGTTGTCTTTGTACATGTGTTATGATTTTTATATGTAAGGTCAAGACATTCTTATCTAAATAATACCGTCCAAGTACAATTACGGTAAAGCTTGAGATTTTCATTTCACAAGAAAATATTGTTCTGACCTACTCCTCGTTACAATACAAAAGTAAGAGGAGGCAATGATGATTTAGGAGACGAAGGTAGAGGTGAAGATTTGTTGCTGTTATATATTTATTTATGCTTTTTAACTATTTTTATTGTACCTAGTGCAGATGATTATGTTATTTTGGAATATTGTACCATGGAGGCTTTATATAGACATGTTATAATATTTAACATGTTATGTTTCTGAAATAGATTTCCTTATGAAATGTGTCTTTATTTCTGATATTATATTTTATCTATTTGGCTATGAGATTTTGAAGGTATAGATAGATAGCTCTGTGTACTGTGTATTATTTAGAAATTATTAACCTAATAATCCTCCTTGAGATGGGCCTAAGGTTCGATGGACTTTTGTTGGGTCGAAATTAGGTCCGTATCGGGGTGGGTTGTTACAGTTGGTATCAGAGCTTAGATTACCCAATCAAATGGGATAGGTATACATATGAGTGGTGCAATTGTTTTTTTGTTTTTTGAATTACCTAGAGAACCAAACTTCGCTTGTAAACTCTAGGGAAGTATGTGCCTGCCAAACACATACTTCGGGTACTTGTTACAGGATTGTCAGTTTCGGAGCTCGAACTCGTGACCTTCGATCACGCAGTCCGGACCATCAACCAACTGCGCCAACCCTGTTGGCTTGAGTGGTGCAATTGTTATTTTTAAATTATTTTTCAAAAATATACTATATATATAAACTTAATTTGAATTTAATCTATTTCTACCATAGAAGTAGTTGCAATCATATTCCAAAATGATGGACGAGAAGACTATGGGTTGGAAAAATAAAAAAAGTAGGGAATGGACGATGAAGGTCGTATTTTAAGGAATGTAAATAGAAAAGATTGTAACCCTAATAATAATAGGGCAATAAATGTGAAATAAATAGGGAGTTATAAGAATTTAATAAGGATATAAATGGACTAATTAAAGAAACAATTAGAGTAATTATGGAAGAATAATAAGAAAGATTGGAACCAATAAATAAATGTCATTAGGGATTGTCAAGTTAGAATAATAATCATTTATTACGGACAGTCAATATTTATAAAAATAATAAATAAGTAGGTTAGGTAATAATTAATTACTAGGAGGTGGTATAGATGTTGTTACCCAGCTTTTTGACCAGCCAATTTTCGATAGACTAGACGAATCGAACTTGGAGATTATCAAGGAAGGAAGCTTAGAGAGATAATCCAAGAGTCCAAAAACCAAACACAGACAGAGCCACGAGACCAATACCAAACCAACATAATACAAGAGAGGCAAAAGCCCACCTAAGTGGTGGATTGGAATCGATCCAACTGAAAGTGCAATGGATCATATATAATATAGCTTGTGTATTAATATTTGAGTGTATACCAATGTATGAAAAAAATGAAGAAATATAGCCGAGTATAATATTAAAGAACAAAAGCAAGCACAATAGAGTTTTTATACTGGTTAGGACCTCCCGTCCAACGTCCAGTCCCAAAGCTCCCCTTAGGTGTTTCGTTTCGCCTAGAGGAATAGGATTACACAAAAATGTTTCTTTGACAAGCTTGGGTTCTAAATAACATGGAAATTGAATGCTAGTACAATTTTTCCTATATTCTCCTTGGTGATTGGAAATTTGTAATTCATGATTATGGAAGTCATTTGAATGATTCTTGAATGTAGAATGTTATAGAATAGCAATGAGCACTTGAGAGAGTATGAGATTAGGAACTAGTAAGATAGAGGGTTTAAAAAGTTAAAAATCATTTCTAATCTTGATGTATATTTATATAAATCAAAGAGTTGTGATAAATAGTTGCAATCATTTATATATTATCATTTCTATTCAGAGAGATAAGTACAAAAGATTGCAATTCTTTGAAATGTATTTTCAAAAAATAGCTGTTATGCAATGATTAGTCAGCTGAGTATAAAATCTAGTCTGCTGCATAAGAACTTGAAAGTACGTGCGAAATTTGAAAACAAACGAGCTATAATAAAAGTGCGTGGTTTAGTCGACTGAATAACTTTCTCAGTTGACTACCCTCAGTCGATTGAGAAAAGTGTTCAGTCGACCGAACTTTGGAGAATTCTTTATTTATGCATTTTTCTTTTTCAAAGCCTTTTCAAACTCTTTGATAATTTAAATTTTCTGTATGCAGTTGTGTATGTGTGTGTATATAAACTACTAATAAGATTTTCTACAAGTAATTCTAAGACTGTATACTTGTAGTTTGACGATATTTTGATCTGTTAAAGCGCTTGAGTATAGAGGATCTATCTTGGTTTTGTCATCGTTCTTGCATAGTAGATATGTACTAGGTATATATGACGATATAGTCGTCTTCATTAAAGTATGAAAATCAGAGCTTTAACAATCTCCTTCCCATTTTGACGATAACAACTATATGTATTAACATATAAATAACATGTTATCTCCCCCTAATTGTATGCTCCTCCTATCGTGAATTGCTCCCCCTTTGTCATCAACAAAAAAGAAGATAATACAATAGAGTTTGAATATGATACTTATAAAAGAAGACAGAGATAATCATATTAGAACATAGCGATATGTTCATGAACATAGAAAACAAAACATAATAACATAACAGGTTCAATAGATAATAAGTTCAACACAATAACTAATAGTTAATTAAATGACTTTGACCTTATAACAGGTTCAACACAAACGGACACCACTGTTCACAAGACTACAATAACTGCCAATATAACAAGATATATGATAGTAGAACAACATAGACAACTAGAGACAATGATAATCGAAGATACCAAACATAAAATAAAACAAAAACAAGATACCAACTTTTTACTAAACTAAATTCCCAGCAAGTAGACAGACTTACCAACCCAAGATAATTTATGATCCCGGATCCGCTTCCTGCGGTGAAGATGGATGAGAGCATGAGGCAAATTAGTTTCAAATTTTCTCTAGAAAACCAAGAGTTATCTTCTCAAATGTCCTTTGACGTTAATCAATTTATTTTGTTGATCATATATAATCCCTTGATTTTTAAGTATCACGTCAGAAGAAGAAACATTCTTTGAAGGCTTGAACAACGAAATTTCTTGATCACTGTCTGAACTCCAATGACCTCTTTAGGATTTTCTGTTGAATATTCTCTTTTTCAACCTGTTGAGATGATGATTGAGCAATGGTGTCATAGACTGGACGAGATACATAATTATTGTAAGAAGGCAGAGTCTCCATCTTAGAAGGAAGCTTCGTAAGCAAGATTGATTTTTGACCCATTATTTTCACGATAAGAAGAACTTGCAAGTTGTCAACATTAATCCCATAGTGAACAAAAATCTTTGTTAAGTAGGAACCAAAAAATATAGTGTGACAGGTACAGGCATGAAAGCTCTTAATTTCATCGTGAGAAATTCGAGCCCAATTCAAATTCTGATTAGAATGGAGAGCATATAAAATTTTGTAATTATTGTGATAAATTTTCTCATTGCTCACAGTTCGTGACAAAATGGTGTGAAGGATCATTTTATTTATAATCCAAGCTTGGGGTCTTAAATTGATAGAGATGTTTTCTTTCTTCTTAGTCCGAAAAAGATAATTAACGAAATCATAAGCAAACTTGTTGTGATTTATATCATCTAATTCAAGATTGGTATTATAATAATTTAACATTACACCTAAATCATGAACATTCAAAACAATATCAACTCCTATAACTCTACTACATAGAATTCCATCATCTTTGTTATTCGAAGGTTTGTAGAAATATCCTTGAAGGTTGGCATAAAACATCCTAATAAGGGAAGGTAATTTTTACCTTGTTTTCTTTGGCATCAATTAATAAAAGAAATCCATGTTCTCGAGCAAATTGTTCAATCCCAAATTCAGTGAAATCAGATATCTTATAGAAAGTTTTCTGAAAAATTCTCTTATCATTGAGATCGTTGAAGTAAGTAAGTGATTTCTTGCTACCATTAAGCCATTGGAGCAATTGTTCGTCAGAAGCAAACTCCAGATGGGATGGTCCAGCTAGTTTCATTCCTTTGAGAGGTCTTTACTTAGGAACTGTCTGTTTTGGGCGAGGAGCCATTGAATTTTGGGAGAAAAATTTTATAAGGTTTTTGATTGAAAAAGAGAAAAGTGATGAAATGATGAAAGGATACGTCGTTTAGGCCTTTTTAAAAACTTGAACTGTGCCGTTTAGTCGATCAAGAGTAGGATTCAGTCGAATGAAAGTGGTATTTTTGAAGGCATAAACTATAGCTTAGTTTAGTAGACCGTTGGAAGAATTTTAGTTAGCTAAGCAATGGGTTCAATCGACAGAAATCTTTCCGTATTTGACTAAAATGGTCATTTTATATGTTTACTCAAATTATTTTGGAGGTGTTTTATATGAGAATATAAATTTTATCTATTATTATCAAGCAAATATAAATACAAATTTTTATTGTTATATATATATATTTATATATATGTATTGTAGAACATTATTTCTCCTTTGATGTATCTGAGTTCTTGTGCTCAGTTCGATCCCAAGGGTTTGTGTCATTTTTAGTTTGCTCAATTGTGGTCTTAAGTGGAAACCAAATTGGACAAACTGGAGTGTGATAGCAGTCTTGGTTTGATGGCCCTGCCTCACATAAGTTTCTTGGAGTAGTGCTGTATGCTTTTACAGGAGTTTCTATTAAATGAGGATATTATTTATGTAAACAATCTTCTACTGGAGAATGGCCATATATTATCAGAATACATCGTTAGAGAAAGTTAAGATGAGATCCTTGTCTTCATTGCTCGTATTTCTCCTTGAAATCCCATCATTTCTTGTCGATAGTGATAAATTCCACCAACTTTAGCATTAATAGACGAGGATTTAAGATTAACTACTCATTTGACTTTCTTTCCCTTTGGACAGTAGCCGGTGTGATATGTAGGCGATTCTATAATATTTAGCAAGGATGATTTATCTGAAGGAGGAGTGAATTTTGTTCGTGAAACGTATGTACTCTTAGATGAGGGTGAGCTAAAATCAATTTTTGAGTAAGTGGAGTCGTGATCGGAAGACATTTTTAGATTCTCTATTTAAACAATCTTACTATTTTATCTTTCTTTTACAAGATATCCATATATAAAAAAGAAAAATTAATGTATTTTTTGTAAATAATTTGTAAGGTCATAATTAGTTTAACCATATAATTGTTAATAGTTTTTAGTTATGGTCGTTTAAAGATTTTACTAAAAAACTATACTTAAAATTTTATGGTAGGAAAAAATAGAGTTTAATATTCATGATATATATCAGTTAATTTTTATGAAATTAATTCATTAAGTGAACATATACCAAGATCTCGTCTTAGCTTTATAAAAGTTGATTCATATAAAGGTTTAGTGAAAATATCTGCAATTTGATTTTTCGTGTTAACAATGTCAAGAGAGATAAAACCTTTTTCAATATTATCTCTTAGAAAATGGTGATGAATATCGATATGTTTAGTTCAAGAATGGTTAATTAGATTTTAAAAAAAAATTGTAGCACTCATATTATCATAATATATATGAGATTTAGTTATATTTTTTCCAAAATCTTGAAGTGTTTGTTGCATATAAATTACTTGAGCACATGCTAAGGCAGCGGGGATATACTCGGCTTCACGTCTCGAGAGGGAAACACAATTTTGCTTTTTATTAAACTACGAAATCGGAGATTGACTAATAAAATGATATGTTCCACTTGTACCTTCTCTATCCGTTTTGCAACCATCTAAATCCGCATCACTATATGATACGAGTTTGAAGGAGCTGCCTTTCGAGTAGAAAAGACCATAATCTTTGGCGTTGGTTAAATATTGAAAGATTTTCTTAACCGCTCGATGATATGATTCCTTTGGTTGTGCTTGAAATCATGCACATAAATACACACTCATCATTATATCAGGTCTACTAGCTGTTAAGTATAATATTGATCCTATCATACTTGGGTATAATTTTTGATCAAAATCTTTTTCATTTTCATCTTTATCTAAATGTAAACTAGTGCTCATTGAAGTTGGTTTAGTAGATGTATTATCCATTCCAAAATGTTTTATCAGTTCTCTACAATATTTTTCGTGGTTTATAAAATATCCATATTTTATTTGTTTTATTTATAGTCCTAAAAAACAAAATCAATTCTCCCATATAAGACATCTCCAACTCATTTTTCATTATGTTTGAAAAATTATTACATAGTTTTTCGTTGGTTGGTCCAAATATGATATCGTCAACATAGATTCACACAATTAGCATATCGTTATTTTCTCTTTTTGTAAATAAAGTTGTGTTAATTTTACCAATTTGAAAAGCATAATTTATTCAATGTGCTTTTAGTCTCTCATACCAAGCATGGGGTACTTGTTTTAACCCATATAATGCCTTTTTAAGTTTAAAAACATGATCCGGATATTTTTTGTGAACAAATAAAGGTGGTTGTTCAACATAAACATTTTATGTTATAAAACTATTTAAAAATGCACTTTTAATGTCCACTTGGTATAATTTGAAATTATGGTGACATGCAAAGGCGAGTAATGTTTCTTATCGAAAAATATTTCATAGCATGTATTTTTAGTCATTGGTCTAAATTTTACACGATTTAATACATACCATGTGATAGCAACGGCTTTGGCCCAAAAATTCTTTGGTAAACTATTGCTACTTAGCAATGTTCATGCACATTCTTGCAGTGTTCGACTTTTTCTTTCTACTAAATCATTTTGTTGTGGTGCTCATGGAACCAAAAATTATGAATAATTCCCTTTTTATTGCAATTTTTTTTGAAAATATCATTTTCAAATTCTCCGCAATGAACACTTCTTACACTTTTGATTTTTAAGGTCATTAAATTCTTAATTCTTTTAGTGAAAAATTTAAACATATCAAACGTGTCACTTTTATGTTTCAAAAACAATGTCCAAACGTATCTTGAAAAATCATCAACAACCACAAAAACAGGTTTGTTATGGTTTACCGATCGTACTTGAGTGGGACCAAATAGATCCAGACGAAGTTATTCGAGTGGTTGTTTTGTAGAAATTTCCTTTTTAAATTTAAATGAACTTTTCTTTAATTTTCCAAGTTGATACGCATCACATAAATTTTTAACTTTATAATTGACTTTGGGTAATCCTCGTACTAAATCATTTTTCGCTAGTTTATTTATATATTTAAAATTTATATGGAAAAAGCGTTTATGCCATAGCCATGGATCATTATGATTTGCAGTTAAGCATAAATCATTATTTTTTTGATTTTCATATTTAAAACATAAATATTTCAATTTATTAATCCTTTAAATATTAGATTTTTATTTTGATCAAATATACTATGTTTATCTTTTTCGAAATCGATTCTAAACCCTTTATCACATAGTTGACTTATACTTAATAAATTGTGTTTTAAATTTTTTACTACCAAAACATTAGTAATTATGAGAGAAGTAGTTATACTGTCGTTGATGACATCTCTAATGCCAATGAAAAATCTTGAATTATCTTCAAATGTCACTATGCCGCCATCAATATATGTTATATTTGATAACATATGTGCATTTCCTGTCATATGCTTGGAACGCCACTATCGGATATTCATTTCTTCTTGCTTTTAACATTGATTTTGAGTACCTATAAAATAATTAGATTTTGATTAGTACCTACTTCCTCCGTTAAGGTCCTATGTGTTTGTGAGGGAAGGTAACCATACCTAAGACGGTTTGGGACTTTTAGAAACGCAATTATCATTATAGAAAACATTTTCAAGTATTCATCTATGCGTTTCTGCTTAATTAACTCGTTATTGCTTATATGGATCTATATTTTAACTATACTTAACCTTGAAGCTTTCATCTTAGTCTTAGATTTTAACTTCTTGAACTTAGTATATAATGTACTGTTGTTCTTGAGATTCTGCTTACTATTAAAACCTAATCCGTTTTGGTTTCATGACGGTTTTGATATTTTAATCAAACTTTTTTAAGATTTGTTTTCACTTATTAAATTTTAAAACATTATAATTTTGTCTAATTTATTCTTAAGATCAAAGCAACATTGGTAGAATCTAAGCTTGTTTTTAATTCAATCTTTTCTTTTTCAAGTTTATCATTCTCTGGTTTGATTTTTTCTAAATCATGTAATAAAGTAGCATTTTGAGAAGATAATCTTTTGCATTCCATTTGTGCTATTTCTAATTCCATTTCTAAAATTGTTTTCTCAACTTTTAATAAATCAATCTCTAGCTCTACTCTATTCAATTTTCCTATATATTCCTTATTTAGTTTCTTAGATTCTCTATACTTATCATCTAATTCTATGCCAATTTCCAAAATTTCATCATATGTTAGTTCAGGATGTACCTCATCTGTGCTAGCCATAAAACAAACATTTGCTTGTTCTAAGTCGCTCTCACTATCACTATCAGATGATGAAGATGAGTCGGAGTCATCCAAAGTTACTTGTGAAGCTCTTTGATTTTTCTTGAATTTCTTGAATTTGGTTTTCTATTTGTCATTATTGAGTTGTGGACACTATTTCTTCATATGACCGAATTGGTCACATCCATAACATTTGATTGACATTTCATTTGATAAACTCGAATTTCCATTATTATGAAATTTTGTCATCTTCTTGAATTTCTTAAATTTGTTATAGTTATTGGCGATAAATACAATTTCATCTTCTTCTAACTAGGAATTATCGTCATTGCTTGAAAGGCAATATTCTTCTTTTCTTGATTTTTCTCCTTTCTAGCTCGGAAATTAGCTTCATACGACATCAAATTTCCTATTAATTCTTCGACTTTGAGTTGAGAGAGACCGTTAGCCTCTTCGATGCCTAATACTTTTCTTTCCCATTCAATAGTCAAAGAATTTAAAATTTGTGTGACTAAACCAAAATTAGTGAATTTGAAACCAAGTGATATGAGATCATATTGAATAGTTTGAAATCTAGCATATATGTCAATAATAGATTCATTTGCTTTCATTTTAAAGGATGAGAATTGATTTTAGAAAATAGAAATTTTCGTTTGCTTGATTTTACTTGTGCCTTCATGAGTAATTTGTAAAGTACGCCATATATCATATGATATTGTGCAAAACATACTCGTGAAAATTCATTTTTGTCAAGTGAACAAAATAGTGCATTTATGGCTTTGGTATTATTAGTCATCGTGTTCTTTTTTGCATCAATCCAAGTGCTTATATAGATGCTTCATATCTAGTTTGAGTAGCTTGCCAAATTTCTATACCAATAGCTTCCATAAAATTTCGCATACTTGTTGACCGTTAAGCATAATTAGACCCGGTAAATAGTGGAGGACGAGCAGTTGATTGTCCTTCTTGAAATGTACTTGCCATATTAAAAAAATTCAATCGCGCGCTATGGTAAAATGAAATAACCTTGCTCTAATGCTAATTGAAAGTGCAAGGATTATATATAATATAGCTTGTGTATTAGTATGTGAGTGTATACCAACATATGAACTAAATAAAGCAATATAACCGAGTATAAAATTAAAGAATAGAAGTGAGCATAGTAGAATTTTTATATTGGTTCGGACCTCCCATCCGATGTCCAGTCCTGAAGCTCCCCTTCGGTATTTCACTAACCGATAACCCTTACTTCACCCGGATGAATAGGCTTATACAATAATATTTCTTTGACAAGCTTGTATTCTAGATAACATGGATATTGGATGCTCCTATAATCTCCTAGGTGATTGAAAATGTGCAACTCATGATTATGGAAGTGATTTGAATGATTTTTGAATGTTGAATGTAATAAAATAGCAATGAGCACTTGAGAGCGTATAAGATCAGAAAGTAGTAAGATAGAGAGTTCAAAAAGTTAAAAATGATTTTTGTCTTGATGTATATTACTATAAATCAAAGAATTATGATAAATAGTTGCAATCATTCATATATAGTCATCTAGAAGATAAATATAGAAGATTTCAACTCTTCTAAATGTCTTTTTATAAAATAGTTGTGATGCAGCGATCGGTCAGTTGAGTATAAAAGCCAGTCCATTGAATGAGAACTTGAAAGTATGGGAGAAATTTGAAAAAAAACGAGCTATAATAAAATTGTATAGTTTAGTCGATTGAATACTTTTATAAGTTGACTATCCTCAATTGACTAAGAATTCTATATTTATGCTTTTTTTTCAAAGAATTTTCAAACTCTTTAATAATTTAAACTTTCTATATCCAGACGTGTATCTACATGCATATGAACTACCAATGAGATTTTAACAAGTATTCTAAGATCACATACATACTCGTAGTTTGATGATCTTTTGATTTGTTGAAGTCCTTGAGTATAGATGATCTATCGTGGTCTTATCGTCGTTTTTGCATAGTAGATATGTACTATATATATGTGATGATATAGTTGTCATCATTAAAATACTAAATTGGAGCTTTAACACCAACCACCTCGGTTGGCACTAATGCAAGAATGCTCCTCCAAACATGCCCACCTTCTGCCAACCTACTCTACCCGATGCTAGCAGCCCACTTCAAGTGTTATTTTTTGATCCCATGCGATTCTCTGTTGATCACCATGAGCTCTTGAATCAGCAACTTTGCTTCTCCACCGGTCCATCATTTGGACTTAGAAAAAAACTAATAATGGTGCAAAAAACTATGGAATCACAAAGCTAACTACAAGAAGATCCAATAGAAAGAGTTCAAGGCAGGTAGTTTGGCCATTTCATGGATCGGTACCGGTCTGCACAAGTTGCTATGATGTTCCCTATTTTTTTGAAGAAATAGTCCATGGCCTAGAAAATGAGGAGGAGGAGATCATTTGGGCAAGATTTTAGACTTCCTACATATGTAAATAGAGGGGCAAGCTCATTAACAAGAATCTTTTAGATCTTGCTTTCCCTTACTTTAATTTCTTGCAATCACTGTCAGATCTATACTGATCCTTAAGAACTCCTGCCTGTAATCAACAAGATAATTAAAAAAATCACCGTGTGGACGTAGACCAAGATTAGCTGAACTACTGTAAATTTCCATGTGTTCTTTTCTACTCATTTTCATTAAATTTTCTTCTTTTTTTATTCTCTACTTAATCTTCTGGGTTTTTGTATCATTTTTGGTTCAAACATTTTGGTGCTTTCATCGAGAAATTCTATATTCAGGCTACTTGGATCCATCATCTACTACTGAATTTCTTAATTCAAGAGATAGATCAAATTTTCCAATCTCGTAGTTCTACTATTTAGATTTTCAGTAATCTAAAAGAAATTATTCGCCATTTCCCTATCATGGAGAGAACATGCTACAACTTCGAGCTACTACTGATGTTGAGAATAAGGCACTATCATGTGGATGGAGCTGCCCAACCAAAACAACCAAAAATCCAAAATCTAGCTGATGTTGTGACTAATCATATGATGAAATAGATAGAGGATAGATTCTAGGAGAGTCACAAATAGATGAACCAGCAGATGTTACAGATGAAGGATAATGGCTTCATCTGTGATGCCTTATACCAGGAATGGGTGTCAAATCTGGTCTTGGAGAAAAAGTCAAACGACAAGTGAAGGACATACGTTAACTATTTTAACCTTATTAGGATATGCCTAAAGACAGCTTCCTGCTCCCAAATATTGATTAGTTGGTGGATTTGACCGTCGACCATGAATTTGTTTCATTCATGGATGCATACTCTAGATACAATCAGATTCCAATGCATGTCTTAGATCAGGAACATACCAGATTCATTACTGAATTAGGACTATATGCTATAAGGTAATGCCTTTTAGATTGAAGAATGTTGTAGCAACTTATCAAAGACTGGCAAACATTATGTTCAAAAATCAGATTGGATGCTCGATGGAAGTTTATGTGGACGACATGCTCATAGTCACGACGTTCGAGAAACCACGTTGACGATTTGGCAAAAATGTTTGGCATTTTTCGAAAATATGGGATGAAGCTCAACCCTTATAAATGCTTTTTTTAGCATTTCTTAGGAAATTCTTGGTCTTCATTATAAACTCCCATAAGAGTGAAGCCAATCTGGAAAAGATAAAGGTGTTAAGGTACATGGAGGCCCCAAAGATTGTTATGGAGGTCCAAAGTTTGAACGGAAAGGTCACCGTCCTAAGTCGATTTATCTCTAGAGCCACCAACAAATGCATTCCTTTCTTTGACATAATTAAGAAGGGAAAAGGTTCGAAGGGAAAAATAAACTTCGCTTGGACATAGGAGTGTGTAGACGCATTCTAGGCTTTGGTGGATCACTTGGAGAGACCTTCCATTCTCTTGAAACCGATGGATGACAGGGACATGTTTATATATCTGGCAGTGTTGGTGCATGCTTTGAGCACTGCATTCGTACATGAGGAAGTTGCATCTAACGACCGATCTATTACATCAGTAAATGATTGACAGAAGCAGAAAGAAATTATCCGACGCTGGAAAAGATTGCATACTTCCTGTCGATCTCTTCAAGGAAGCTTCATCCATACTTTCTGGCCCATCCATCAAAGTTCTTACCGACCAACCTTTATGACAAGTCTTGCAATAATCTGAGACTTCTGCAAGGCAGTTGAAATGGAACATTGAATTGAGCTAATACGATATAACTTATCACCCTCGGAGATCTATCTTAGGTCAAGCTTTGGCAGATTTGTAGCCGAGTTTACCAGGCGTGATGATATTCCAAGAGCAGTGGCGAGCAAAACCGTATGTGGAAGATGTACACGGATGGTGCATCTAATGAATGGTGTTCTGGTGTTGGATTTATACTTGTCACTTTCAAGGAACATCCGATCTATTACACCCTAACACTCGACTTTCCCGCTACAAATAATGAAGCAGTATACAAAGCCTTAATCGTAGGAGTCAAGATTGCCAAGGAACTGGGGATAAAGACTTTACATATTTGCTGCTATTCCTAACTAATAGTATGCTAAGTGTGAAAAGAATTTCAGGAAAAAGGAGCAAGGCTAGCTACTTATCTAAACCAAGCCGTTGAGCTACTTAATGACATTGAATATTACACGATAACTCGTATTCCTAAAGAAGAGAATGTTAAGGCCAACTTATGGCTAAGCCGGCCAGTTTCGAAGATGCACAACTTATAGGCTTAGTTCCGATGAAAGTATTATCTTCTTCGAGCATTGACCAGATGGGTGCCGACTTGATCTTGGAGGCTGAATAAAAAAGGAGTTGTGGATGACTTTGATAAAAGACTATTTGCAGAGTAGAATCCTTCTCGACAAAAGGAATGAGGAACAGAAACTTCGTCAAGCTTCAAGATATATCATACAGGGAGGAGTACTTTATAGGAAGGGTTTCCCTATCCCTATGTTTCAGTGTGTCGCCTACGATGATGCCAAACAAGTTCCGAGAGAAGTGCATGAAGGGGCTTGTGGCTCCCACACCAGGGGGGCAAACCCTGGTGAAGAAGATTCTCCACTATGGATACTTTTGGCCAACCGTCAACCGAGGCGTAGCTTATTACGGCAAAAAGTATGGCAAGTTCCAAAGCTTTGCTAAAATTCTGATATCCCCACTGACAGAGATCACCCAAATGGTCAGTCCTTAGTCATTTGCAGTTTGAGAAATCGATATTATCAGTGTGCTGCCAATATCTAAAGGTGGCACAATGTACGCCATCAGTACAGTTGATCACTTTACCAAATGGGCTGAGGCAAAGCCATTAGCCATAATTACCATAAAGAAAGTGATCAACTTTGTAGTCTGGAATATTATATGCCATTTTGGAGTTCCACTGACGATCGTTACTGATAACGGAACCCAATTCGGTAACACTTAGTTTAAGGAATTCTACCACTAACATCGCATAGAGAAGAGATCTACTACAGCAGCACATTCCTAGGCGAATAGATAGGTTGAAGCTATAAATAAGATTATCAAGTCTATTACTAAGAAGCGATTGGAAAAGGCTAAAGGCAAGTGGGTCAGTATAACTTCCATTGGTGCTTCGGGGTTATCGAACAACCCATAAGTCAGTGATTGGCCATTCTCTATTTGCTCTAGCCTACGAATCTGAGGTTATGATTCTGGTTGAACTGGAAGTACCTTCTCATCTAGTAAATTCATTACAATCCATAGATGGATGAGCAATTCCTACTGGAGTCTCTTGATATGGTCGATGAGAAGCGAGATGAAGCTAACTTCAGAGTGGCTGCACACCGAAACCAAATTGCCTGATATTACAACACCAAGGTTAGGAATTGAATCTTTGAAATTGGAAACCTAGTTCTCAAATTTTTTTTCCTAGGCCTTGGAAAATTAGCCCCGACTTGGGAAGGTCCATACACAATAGAACAAAAGCTTGGAGATAGCACTTTCAGGCTTGCAGCGGTTGATTGGATCTCACTCACGAAGGCGTGGAATAGTGAGCATTTATGATGCTATTTCATTTAGAAATAAATTTGTATATAATTGAATGGATCCATGTAATAAGACCGAATTTGTCATTCTTGTTTTCAATAAATGACTTTTCGGATCTAACTTTGCATTGCTTAGGAGTTATGAAATGTGACCGACTCGAATGAATCTGCATATGTACAATGCATGTTTGTAGGTACCCAAAGTTAGGTGCCAACCAAACTTCTATAGTCCATCATCGGACCCTCAGAATTCAACCATTCTTGGCGCTCGAAGATGGATGCCAAACTAACTCTTGCTTCTGATGTGAGGCTAGGAGTATAATCTTGAAACAGATGTGATATGATCATCTAACTCTCACGATTAATAGGCGGGCATGATTTCATTCACTCAACTCTCGTCCTTGGATTGAGGACAGGAGCATAAATCTAAGTGGATGTGATTTGACCATCCATCCGATAACTCTTGCCTTTGACATCGCGGCATGAGTATAAACCCAGAAAGGATACGATTAGACCATCCATCTATTAGCTCTTCCCTTTAGTTTGGAAAAATGTCAATGTCTTGCCCAGAGGATGGCAAGGCTGAAGATCATTGGCCGGAGTTAAGCAAGATCTCTTCCTAACCTCAATCGATGCCCAAGGATGGTCATGATCACATTTAAAATTCCTTGAAAAGGAATTCTTAAATCACCATTTTAGGTGATTCATTTCTGAATAGATTCTAGGATTCGTTATGATTATATGTAAATGCCCAGAGATTGGTACTTCAACAGTTGCTTCACGTTCATGAAAATGACAAAAGGTCGGTAAACCAAGAAACAGGCTAATGACTTAGTCCATTAATAACTAAGGAAAGGAATGGATCATGAGTACATTGAATGGAAAGCGCACTTATTTGATACTTGAACAAATTCAAACAAAGATTGAACAAAACAAAAGTCTTTGTTATTAATAATCAAAATAAGACTGGGAAGAAAAGTACAAGTGTTATTGACATTGAGACCAAAGAAGCAAAAGCGAAGGCCGAGTCCGCACAATACCGACTAGGAAAACAAAAGTGGACAATTAAAAAGGATCTAAGTGCAGCTATACAACAAAAAAGCACAAAGAAGACGGAGGATCACTTCTTGATCTCTTCTTTCTCTTTGTCCTCTCTTTCTTGTCTATAGAAGATAGTGCACTGGACCAATTCGATTGCTTTCTTATCTTTCCTCCACTTTCTTTGCTTTTGGATGGAATGCTCTGTGATGGTCCAATAGGAATGCTTTGGGTGCTCTCGGGTGGAGGAAGGGTAATGGAAGCGAAGATAGTCTGACAGGGCAGAGCTATGGATAGCAGAGGAGGAAAATCTCTATCTTCTCCAGCTTGACCTTTTTGGCTAGGACCAGTTCCTACTCGAGGGTACTTATGGTGGGACCTCGCTTTATTTTTCTGTAAGGCCTAGGAGTCTCACTAATTAGGATAGTCGGCATCGTCATCGAAGTATTCACGGTTATCAATTCTATTGCAATTGCTTCTTGTCTGGACTGGAGACCTTTATCAGGAATTGAGGCAACTTGGGGATGACTTGAACTTGAGGTATTTAAAAAAAGAGATTAGCGACGTCAATCGACAACATATGGATCTCTAAAGTAAAGGTGTGGTCAACAAAATACCTCCTTCCATTTGGGATTTGGTATGGGCTGGAGTGCCATCGGAGTTCCCTTTAAAGATGGGAGAAAGAATTGTGGACTTTAGCATTTAGGGTTAATTTAGATTATACCCTGGGACCAAAGATAGATCTAGACCAGTTTTGGGTTTAGAGGTGTCCCGAGTAGTGCCATCTTCGGGCGATGATCCGAAGCCTTTGCCTAAGTCTTTCTGCACTATATCAGCTAACTCTAGATGGAGAATAAGCTGGCCCTCTTTTAGCTTCTTGGGATCATCTCCTACTAAGATCTCCTTCTCAAGTTGTGTCGGATCTACCTCACCAGTCACCATGTTCCAAGAATTCCCTTTCTTCGTTGACGTCTTGTTCCAAAGCAAGGCCAAGAACTCTAGGGTAATCATGATCGAACCACTCTAAATTGTGGAATTTTAGTGCATTAGCATTGTAATTGTTGAGCATTGGTTCAAACTTCTCCATCATCCACTTTTCTACAACTTTAACTTCCTTCTTGACAAGCTCATCCACATCCTTAGCATATTCAACCGCCTTGTCCCTTTCATCTCGGGCAATGAGTAGCTCTTTGCAGTAATACTGACCTTGTTAGGGAGCATTGTTCTTCTCTTTTATCTTTCTCTCAAGTTTGGCCAACAGCTCAATCACCTTCCTATTTTAGGCATCTCTTTCCAGCGCTAAGGTGTGATTCCAATGATGCACGACCTCAATCTCATTACGATGTTTGTTTCTCTTCTCTTCAAGTGCCTTGATGGTGTCCTTAACTTTCTTCTCAGCTTAAACTTGTGATTTCCTTAAGTTTTCAACCTCATCATCGAGATGGGTGATGATTCTTTTATCCTACGTTATCAATCTCGAGTTTCCTTTCTCTCTAGACCTTGATTATTTTCTCAGCTGCCCATTCCCATTCTCTATATTGATTATAAGTGTTAGTTATATAAGCAACGACTATATCCTTAGCCTCAGATGGAATTCTCTTTTGGTTAGGCGCGAACATGAGTCCATCAAAGCAAACTTTCGAAAATTCTTCCCTCGGTTAACCCATTCGAGCATCCATGTCAAGTTGTTACCCTATAGTGACGATCAAGGCTTCGATCGTTTATTGTCAGCTCTATGATAGGAAGTCTCAGAACTAATTTCATGGTGCCAATGGCTAGAGGATTGAATGGAGTGAGAATGTGCCAAATGATACATAGTAATGGAAGCTGGAGGAGATGCACGAGAAACATTGCCTGGTGGCAAGTCATCGCGGCGATCGGAATGCCTATTTAAGCATCTTGGTGGTGGTGACCTGGACCTGGAACGACGTTTGGAAGTAGAGTCATGCAATGAATAATCTCTATTGTTACTACTTCTATCACGATTACCTCTCTCTCGGGTAGATCGGTAACCAGACTTTGAATCTCGACCACTGCCTTGATGGTATATGCTTGGATGGTCCCTACATGGTCAAGATATGTTTTCCTCCAAGGATTGGTATATGTACTTCTTCCTCTCCATGGGTCCTGTAAAAGAAATGGGAACACGTTAGATTTTATGAGTAAGAGCACATGTTAAGTGCAGCATAATGTTGGGATGTGCATGTGTGCGTGAGTGTCCTAGTATACTTTCGGCAGACCATGCTTTGGAGTTTTTCTCATAGGAGTAATCTCCCCTATGCTGATGGAAGGGATGTCATCTTTAAAGCAGATGGGGGAGTCAAGATCCTCGAGGCTTATGTCATTGATGCCAAAGGAGCTTAACTCGGTAGGAATTGTCCCCAACTTAGAGAGTGTATCTGTGGAAGGAAGAGAAGGAATTTTCTCAGCAGTCGTAATAAGTGGAGGCTGTGTAGAAGTGCACGCCTTAGAAATTTTCATGACTAATCTTTTCTTCAAGGCAGACCGTTGGTCATCTACGGATTGTTTAGCCAAGGATTTGTAGCCCACATCAGTACCATCATGGCTAGCTTCATCATTTCCATATATAATTTCATCTTCCTCGGCATGTTCTTCAATTTCTTTAACTTTTTCCCTTGGAATTGGGACTGGGTGCACGTTAAGATTAACATCGCCTCCTTCGTGCGAGTTATCATCATCATCCCCATCGTTGTAAGAAGCCACTTGGACTAGACCAGTGCTGCAGCCCACTTCTAGCAGATTATTGGCTAGGAGATTCTCATTAAAGAGAATAACTCTAATATCTCTACCTCCCTCCAAAAGTTCCATGTGAACTTTGACGGCATCTGCAAGTGCTATGCTGCTAGGTCTCGCCAAAACATCTGAATGTTAGAAAGAATATGAATTAAGATTGATAATTAACAAGGCGAATTTATAGCAAGCAAATGAGGTAGAACTTATGTCCAGGTATCCAACTTCGTGCAAACCTGGATGGAAAATGTACGGAAAACCATTTGCTTTTAGAATAGCTTATCTTGTTCCCTGTGCCAATGGAAACTCTACAATTCTTTGCTGGTTCTAAGTACATCAAGGAAGGGCTTCCCTTTCGGTTCTTAAAATCGTATATGTACTAGATCTCCTCATCACTAGGCACTCGGTGAAAATATTGAGCGAAGATAATGTACATACTAAGAAAGAAGGTGTAGCTATTCGGGTGTAAAAGCACCAGAGCTAATCTCATGAAGCTTAAAGCTCGAAGAATGAATGGGTTGAATGGTGGAACACATCCTTCCAGACACATATATCGGTTGTAAGAAGTGTAGCCTTTTGGGGGATTATGAGCTCTCTGATGGCGAGAAGGGATTAGTACGTCATCAAATGGAATTCCATGCTTATTGCAAATTTTACGAAGAGATCTCTTGTCAATCTTTGAAGTAACAAAATCGATAGGATCATCTAAAACAACATCATCTTCGAGAGTATCATAAGCATGTTCAACTTCAGGCCCTTCTGTGTGCTTTATTGGATATTTCAAACCTATTGTTCGACTTGTGGATTTACTTGTTGATGTGCCGGCTGTACTGTTCATGTCGTGCAGGTGTCGTAGTTGAACTTGACTCAGCATTAGATTCAACGTATTTAAAGGCAGATGAACCTGCAGCTTGACCGACAAGACGCTTGGAATGTCTGTGCTATATTTCTATAAAAGCATGACAGAAAATTAACATCAGATTAACTATAATCTGTACCACCTGTGCTAAAGTGAGACTTAGAGTGGTGCGGTGCAGTGTTTTGCAGTTCAGATTTTCGACATTATTTAACTGTTTATTTTAGGAATTTAGATATTTCCCAAAGTGACTGTCATTGCTGATTGCCCTGATAAGCTTTGCATTGTTAACCATGCTTTGGAAATGTTCCAACTAAAGAAAGGGATTCAATACAAATCCGTAAGGAAAAGTCCACTTGAAAACTTGGATTTCATGAACACCAAGTGTTGGATTATGTAGATACAATCGATTGGAGAGATTTCATCCTCTTCCTCTTCCTTCTTTTACATTCCTAAACCACATCCATCAATAGCTATCTCACTCACGTCCATGCTCAACTCGGCCACCTACTTAGGGATGGTCAATGCTAAAACTTGATTCAATGACCCATGGCTTGGATCGATGAACTTCCAATCAAGGAGAGTTGATGATTCAGACAAGGCTTGGATGGCGACACAAGAATAGTTAAGGTCAAGGATGATGGTAGCTAGTGACTAAATGCAAGAGGATGCCAGATTTGCAGGTTGGAAAACATCAATGGCGGCCTAAAGCTTTTGGTTTGGTGCATAAACAAGTGAGAAAGAAAATGGAAGGAGATGGGTATTATAAACCCAATACCAAAATTTTCTAGGCACTAGAATAGGACTTCGTTAAGTCCTAGATTGGTACCGATCCAAGCATCTAGATCAACAATGATCCATGATTATTTGAACATATAGATATATATATATATGTATACTTATATGATGATGATACCCATGTATGTACATGAATGTGCATGCTAAAAGTTGTTCGAGAACGTGCATGTGTTTACGTGTACATATTCAATATCTGACAGCTAGAATCAAAGAAATCATATTTATACCTAAAAAAATCCTCGAAAAGAACCATTTTAAAAATATTAAGCTCGGAATGGCAAATCATGAGAAGTAATTCTTGATTTATAATGCCAGATGCTGGAAAAGCATCGCGACGAATGGCTATGGACATAACTTTTCATAGAATCAAGTCGTAGAGAGAATAACACCCATTCAGAGCATAAAGTAGAGTCCTTCACATCAATTCCGATTTATCTCAATTCAACGCACATCACATTTGAAATGTGATATACTTTAGGGGGCAAGTGTTACCCAACTTTTTGGCCAGGCAATATTAGGATGGACTGGATGAATCGAACTTGGAGATTATCGAGGCAAGAAGCCCGGAGAGATAACCCAAGAGTCTAGATATCAAGCAAAAATAGCACCATCGAACCAATACCATGCCATCCCAAGACAAGTGAGGCAAAAACCCACCTAAGTTGTGGATCAGTACCAATCCAACTACCTAGATCGGTACCAATCCAAGAATGCTCCTCCAAACATGCCCATCTTCTGCCTACCTACTCTAATGTACGCTAAAAGCCCACTTCAAGTGTTATTTTGTTAATCCTATGAAATTCTCTATCAATCTCCATGAGCTCTTGAACCATCAACTTTGCTTCTCCATCAATCCATCATTTGGACCTAATAACAGTGCAAACAACTATGGAATCACAAAGATAACTACAAGTCGATCCAATACAAAGAGTTTAAGACAACCATTTGGCCATCTCATGGATCGGTATCGATCCACCCAAGTTGCCGAGATGTTCCCTATTTTCTTGGAGAAACAGTCTATGGCATTGAAAATAAGGCTGAGATCATTTTGGTGAGATTTAAGGCTTTCTACGTTTATAAATAGAGAGGCATGGCTCGTTTATAAGGATCTTTTGGCTCTTGCTTTCCCTTTCCCTAATTTCTAGTAATTACTGTCAGATTTAACCGATCCATAGGAATTCCTACTTGTAATGAGCTAGATAACCAATACAATCTTCAACTGGGCATAGGCTAAGATAAGTTGAACCATTATAAAGTGTTATGTGTTCTTTTCTACTCATTTTCATTTAATTTTCTTTACTATTTATCCTCTACTTAATCATCCGAGTGTTTGTACCATTTTTTGATTCAAGATGTAAAAATCTAGAAATAAGGGATGGAAGAAGAAAAAATGCAACAGAGACGATAATTATTAAGAAGTTGTTGTGTTGAAAAAGATTTTCTAACATCAAACTCCACGTGATAGAATTTGATAAAAAATGGTTTTTGAAATTTCCTTAAAATGTTATCAAAATATTTATTGAGAAGTTGTTGTTTTAATCGAATAATAAGGAAATTTGGAAAATCATAACTTAAAAAGAACTTATGGAGGCAAAAGTACCGATTGAAAGGTTTTTGATAAAAAAAGGGGTTTTACATATTTGGAACTCTTAGTTTAAAATTTTGGTTGGGTTAAAATGTTTTCAGTTTAAAGATTTTTTTTTTGATGAAGGGAATTTTCTTTTGTTGGAAATAAATGTAAAATAGAGCGTAGGTTAGATTTGGTGATTTTTCCTATTTCATAAATTTGAGAGTTCCTTAGAAATCCTTTTTTTAAAATAAAAATAAAAATAAAGATAAGAAAATAAAATTGGAACTAGATTAAAATGATGTAGAAGCCATTTAAGTAGGAAAAATATAAATAGAGGTAATATTGGAAGATTTGGATAGGAATAACGTAAGGAACTTATAAAATACGGTGAGTAATCTAGTTAGAGATAACATAGAAGAGAAGTGATGAAAATATGATAGGAAAATAACTAGAGGGTTGTTATCTTTCCTACTCCGCTTTTCATTATTTAAAGTTAGAGAAGATGTTTTTGAATGCTTTGAATCAAAAGATCGCTTCTAAAGGAATAAATCTTTAATGTAAAAAGATTTTCAAAGAGGGAAATTATTTTGCTCCTTTTTGGGATTAAGCAATCATTTTTGATTTTTTATGATTTGATTTAGCAATGAATTTTTTAATACTTAGGGTTAAAGATCCTATTTTTAAAGAAGTAAGCCTTTGAAGTAAAAGTATTAGAGAAGGGAAATTATTTTACTAAGCAATTTTCAAACCTTTAAATTTAGAGTTAAGAATAACGTGGTAAATGTTTTGAAAATTAGGAAATGTTAGGTTCAATTTTTTTGGAAGGTTTTGTTCAAATGTTTAATAAAAATGGAATGGATATACAAAATAAAATAAAAATATGGTGTTTAGATGTTTTTAAGAATTCATCCCCTAAACTATTTTTGGAAGTCGGAAATTCATTTGACAAGTTGCTTGAGAATTTTCTTTCATGATGTGGAAATTCTTTTGCAAGTTTGAATTTCAAATGTCGCATACCAGCGTAATATATATTTCTAAGTTTACATTTTATGAGTAGGCAGGGATCACTATATAGGAAAGAAGGGCTAATGGTTCCAAAATATATATAAAATAAGAATAATATATACAACATGATCTGGAAATTTGAAATCAGTCCTAAGCATTTAGTTGCAGAATGTTGGTAATGTTGTAAAGGTATTCCAGATCTATAATTGGACTGTGAGTTGGGTTTCCCTTGGAATGTGAATTTCCATATTTCTATTTATTAAGAGCAGGCTTTATATAATTTTTGCAAATTATCTAATTCCTTAAAGTATAAAGGTGTGGCGTTTGAATTGATTGGGATATACCAAAAAAAGGAAAAAGATGTGTAAGATATTGACATTCTTTTCTGCAGTTTACACTCTCTATTATAATAAAAGAAAAAGAAATAATCCCGTATAATTTCAAATAAAGCAAAAATGTCACTTATGGTTAACTTATGGAAGATAATAATGATGATCCTTTTTGGAAGGATAGCTGTAATAAAATAAAATATGGAAAGGAAATGTTCTAGTTTAGAAATTTATAATTAGAAACAAGGAACATATAAATAGTGCAACTTATAACAGTATTCATATTAATTATAAATAGCGTGGTAATTATAGGACTATGATTTGTGGATTTTAATTACATATTTTATGGGCAATAAATTTGTAGTTCATAGAGGATAAAAAGGAAATTAAAGGGGTTGATTAAGGAAGCTAATATGGTATTTATGGACGAATCGAATACTCATTATAATTTTTTTTTGAAAGGGTAATAGATTGAAATGGATTTAATAAGGATTGATAAGAGATTGTCAATTTTGACATTAATAATCAATTATTATGGATAATGGATATTTATTAGAATTATGAAGGAAAATTAAGAAAGGTGGGTAATGGCGGATTGACATTCTAGGAATGTCCATCTTAAATTGGTAAGGAGGATTAGGACCCCAATATCATTAACACCATTTAATTATTAAGGGAAGCTTCCAGCCAATTTTTTTATAGAGTTTTTGGGTTGAAATCGCTAGTTCTCTCCTATAGGAAAAAGTTTGATATAATATAAGGTATGTTCCTGTCACTGCGTTAATTTAGGGATAGGATTAGACCGCTAGATAAATACACACACACACACACACTCTCTTATATATATATATATTGAGGGACATCTTTAGTAAGGAAATTTTATAAAGACACTTAACTAGCGATATATCGAAGATAAAACTGGAAGTTAATAAGGAAATTAAGTTCGGATGCTTCAAACCCTAAACTTATGGGGTGTCACCATTCACCCCGAATGTAAAAGGGTATATAAGGGTATGAAGAGAATTTTTTAATTGGTCAATGATGAAGAGAGAGTCACTAAATAAGTTTCTAAATGTTTGACATACTAAAGGGTATCAAGGCAAGCTCGGAGGGTTATTGTTACCTTTGTAGATTCTAACTTGGAAATAGGAGCATAAATTAAAGGACTTCATAGATGGGTTGCCTAGAGGAATGATGCTATTTAAGTTATAGTAGATTGGTTCATTTTACTTCTGTTAGAAGTAATAGGATTTCCAGATCTCTAACATAGATTTATGTCACAGAAGTGGTGCAACTATATGGAGTTTGAATTAGCATTATTAGTGCAGAGACCCTTTGTTCACTAGGGAATTTTAGAGGAGTCTTGCAATCTGCTTTGGTAACGACTTGGATCTTAGCACCGCTTACCACCCACAAACCGACGGTTAGATGAAAAGGGTGTACAAGAAATTTAGAGGATTTATTGAGAGCTTGCATCATGTATTTTGGAAAATCTTAGAGAAGGTAGAAGTGTTTAGGCTGCGAATGAAGATCACATAGGGCTGTTAGGAGTCCTAGGCTGACAGGCGATGGAAGGGATTGAAGTTTTAATTAGGGACATGGTGTTCGTTCAGATTTCCCCTCTTAGAAAGGTTATGAGGTTTGGTGCATCTGAGAAGTTGGTGCCAAGGTTCATTGAGCCTTTTTCGATTTTAGATAGGGCGAGGGAAACTTGCTTATTGGATGGAGCTTTCGGACTAGATAGCGGGATTCTATACGTCTTTCATGTTCCATATGTGAGGAAATATCTGCATGATATTGCCTTTGTAGTAGAGCTAGATCAGTTAATTGATGTTGAAACGGCGCCTATCGGCCGCTCGTGCCACTGCACACATTATAGAGCATAGTATTAAGATGCTGTATAATGAAGAAATTGGGTTAGTTCGAGTAGATGGAGAGATAATCCAGCGGAAAGCACACGGAAAATCGAAGAAATGGTGAAATTTTCTCATCGCGAGCTTTTCCCTGGTAATTTTTTCTCTTCAAAAACATAGGTATTCCGTTGCATCGTGGTTTCTAGATTGAATGATAGGAAATGGTTGTAACACTTTTTACTAACATTTTTTCACTCATATAGAATTTCATGTATATTTAGGATGCTTATATACATGCCTATATGTCATAACCTTGCATTCATATTATGATTAAACTCATATATAGTACGTTTGCACACATAATCACATTGCATTTTTGGTCAAGTAGATCATTGTTTAGATTATTGTAAATAAACTGATTGTATAACATGGTTGTTTAGTGTGCATTACATTATCTTCCCTGGGAGATTTCGTGATCGAAATCCTTTTTCAAAAGGGGGAATGTAACACCCCATAAAGTTAATAAGAAATTAAATAATTAAAATAAGGTTGAAAACGGAAATTTTGCAATGTTAGATTTTGATCATGGAAGTTACACCATTGCGTTCGTGGTGATTTTCTAATAAATTTTCATATATAATATGTTGAAATCAGAGTCAAAATGAAGGATTTATGGACATTTGAAGTTTTCAAAATTAAAATAATTCAAATGAGTTTAAATTAGAAAATTTAAATATTTGAATTTTGAAAAGTATAAATTTGAAATTTAATAATTATTGTTAATCGATACTTAATGTTTAAGTAAATGTCAGAACTAACGTTAACGTATAAGTTAAAACGAGTAATAAATAACAAAAAAACAGAAAGAAATAAAGTGGGCGATTCTAGCCTCATGGGGTTGGCCGTCCCTAGTCAAAGGGTCGACTGCTAGTGGTCGACCACTTGTATTAGGAGGTCAATCAGTTGAAGCTGAAAAGTGGGTGTTTATATTGGCCTGAACGACATGGATTTGGTTATTTTTGATCCGAAGGTTTTGGTTTCTACTCACCTCTATAAATAGAGGCCTAGATCCCCACTTTTCCTTCACAAAATTTACGACGAACTTTGTCAAAATTTCTCCCCTTAGACTTTCATAAAACGTAAAGTTTCTAATAAGTAATTCTAATTTCTAATTTCTAATTCAAACTAATCATTCTTTCTCCTATTTTTGATTTCTAATATCTAATATATATATACAAATTATTTGTTCTATATTCAAAAGAGGAAGATCTAACTGAGAATTAGGAGCGGTATAAACCAGATCTCATATCTTCTTCTTCTTCTTCTTTGGATTTTAGAATCAGTTAGAATTTTCAGTTAAGAGGTCTAGATGTTTAATTCTTTTAATTTCTGATTCTATTCCTCTTTAGTTTCTAGTTCTAAATCTAATTTCTATTTACAATTCACTTCATTGTATATTTCAAAAAAGGAGACCTGAAAGACAATTAGGCATGGTGGAATCAAATCCAGCTAGGAAGTAAACAATTCTCTGTGAGTGGAAATATCAAGTTTTTCACATTTTTGTAATCGAATAGTATTTATTTGGAATTGATGTATGCCTTGGGAATTTTTAGTAAACAAAAATGTAACATCTAAAACTCCTAGAATTTCCCTAAATAAATGTCAATCTTTAATATGTTGGAATTTCAATTGTATTTTATTAATATAGTAGAATCAGATCTATATTGAGATTTAAGCAATTTATAATCTATCTCACTTTATCTCTTTTGATTTCTCTTGTAGTGTTAATGGATTCCAAAAATAAATAAGTTAGAAATGATGATCAAAGTATGATTTTTGATTATTTGTAATTTGCATTGCTTATATCTATAAATTAGAATATGTACAAATCCTTTTTTCACACCAAAATGGTAAATGCAAAAGCTGGATAGAATATAAAAGGTTTAAATTGTAAAGTTTGTTTCTTGAGTAGAGGAGTTAATTTTATTATATCAATATGAGATAAGTTTGGTGTTATTACTTTTTATTTACATGACAAGTTTTTGGCTAAGAATATTGTTTATATTTTGTTTGGAGTTTAGGACTTGTATAAGTTTGATAAATAAATTAATAAGCATTTTGTTTGCATATGACTAGAGATATATTATTCGAATCTCGTGCATAAATATGTATAATATTAACATATTGATTATTAAAGTTAATAATAACGTAATAATTATAGTGTATTGAACGTATTGATTAGAATTAATATGGTACTAAATGCCATTAATTTCTTAGGAAGTTAGTTAATGATAATTAGGGAATTAATCCCCGATTAAAGGCATAATAAGTGGATATCTTATATGGCCTCAACTATTAATCGTGTAGGATGATATACGTGTATAGTTTGTATACATATAAGGTATGACTAAGTCATAGCGATGCGTGATTAGTCCAAAGCTACATGGAAGTCCGTCCAGTTAAATCTGTCTACCAGCGGTGTAGCTTTGTGGACTAATGTGGGACATAACCTATAATAAATAACCACAGTGGATGCGAGGTTAGTTCCAATTCTGTAGGGTAAGTCTGCCCAGTCCATCTGGTTACCGGTACCTATGAAGAGTCGGACTAATATGAGACGTCACAAGTGGGTTATGGGTCATAAGTTGTGCTTTTGGTACAATAGGTGAAATCCTTAGGAGGGGTTTGCTTCAGATTAGAGGTATTTAGTGGCTATGGTAGGATGCGCCTCTTCCTTTGGTGAGATATCAATTAGGAAGAACCACTTTGGGACCCGTCTTGAGATTAGGTCTTAAATGGTGGGTATCTACCGATTTTGTAGGTCTTAAATGATCAGTGTCTACCTAATTCACACTAAGGAGGTATTAAATGGTTCGGGTGCGTCCTCTTACATGGAGAATGCTAGTTACATTAGAATTGTGTAGTTAGACTGGAAGAGCCTTTGGGCTTACATTTAGCTTTTGTATAGTCGGACTGGAAGAGCCTTCGGGCATATAGTTGACTTTTGTATAGTCGGATTGGAAGAGCCTTCAGACTTATAGTTGATATTTGTATAGTCAAACTGGAAGAACCTTAGATCTTACAGTTGACTTTATACATGCGTTATGATTTTAATACATAAGACATATTTCTTATCTAAGTAGTACTGCCTAAGTACAATTATGGTAAAACTTGAGATTTTTATTTCATCTAACATTTGTTGTTCTGGCCCACTCCTTGTTACAACACACATGTTAGAGGAGGTAATGCTGATTCAGGAGATGAGGGTGGAGGTGGAGACTCGTGGCAGTTATCTATCTATTTATGCTTTTTAACTATTTTTATTGTACTTAGTTCAAATAGATATGTTATTTTGGAATATTGTATTATGGAGGCTTTATATAAGCATATTCTAATATTTAACATATTTTGTTTCTAAAATAGTTTTCTTTATGAAATGGGTACTTGTTTCTAATATTATATTTTATCCATTCCACCGTGAGATTTTGAAAGTATATATAGATAGTTTTGTGTTCTTTGTATTGTTTAAAATTTATCAACTTAACAACTTGCCTTGAGACGGGCTTAAGTTTCGACGGGCATTTGTTGGATCGAAGTTAGGTCTGTTTTAGGATGGGTTGTTACAACAAGCTTGTGTATTGAGTACCTACGAATTTAAGTAATCACCGACTATATAAGTAGGTTATATGAGTTATCTAGGAGCATCCACGAGTTTGATGGTTGTTTTGATTGCCCGATTGCTTAGTGCTCTATGATTGCTATGTTCGCCTTGATTGATGTATGATTATGAATGATTCCTTGTAATATGGATATTACCGTGTTAGACACTCCAACACCCTATTCTATGCTTTGACTATTAGTGCACCATATGATGATATTTTAGCATGTATTTGAGTTTATTTTCTGATTTGTTGGATGAAGAGACAAGGTATGTATAATCCCTGTACCTGGTGCTCCTTATGCTATATTGACATTTATAGTGCATGTTGATTATTTATTGGTCACTCCAGTGTTTTCTGTCTTGATATTTTATGCTTTGCTTCTTATTATCTCGGATACTCTTAAATAAGTAGACTAGATAGCATGTCTGGTATTAACGCAGCTTGTTAGAGGAGGTCATGCCACCATGTTGATCATCTACTATTGATCGCATGGGATGGCGTTAAGTAGGGGCATACTTTGGGCTTTACATTGGAAAAGTAATGGTTAACTTTAGGTCATATACATGAAATCTAAGTGAGCAAGTATGGCATTCTTGACTTCGATGGGTTGCTGACGTGAGGCGTTTGATCAAGTACTACATGAGGGAAGTTGCTGTCGCATGAGAGGTATTACCGAACAGGAAAGTGCCAAGTGATTACTTGTAAAGTAGATAAAAAACAGTTCTACTATAGATATGTATGATAGTGTTAGGTGCTCATATAGGGAAGGGTAATTTGAGTTTATCTAGGGTGATTTGAGTACGCCTATGAGTTGGATCCATGAGTTGGATAATTGAGTGGCGTATATCCCTAGCCACCTGAATGGTGCATGAGATTGAGCATTAAGTACCTACGATTTTAAGTAGTCATTGAGTATCTGAGTAGGTTACATGAGTTATTTAGGAGCATCCGATAGTGCAAGGGTTGCTTTAATTTCTCGATTTCCTTGTGTTCTATGATTGTTGTGTTCGCCTTGATTGGCATGCGATTGTGATGGATGTCTTGTGATATAAATAATAATGTGTTAGATACCCTTGACAACTTATTCGGTACTCTGAGTATTAAGTACACCATATGATGATAGCTTTCATGTGTTTATGTTTATGTGTTAATTTGTTGGATGAATAGATATAATAATTTTTATATGTAAAGAAAGAACAGGTATGACTCCTCATACCTAGTGTTTCTTATTCTATATTAGATTATTTATCATTCATACCAGACTGTTATTTAACTCGAGGTTTTATGCTTTTCTTTTTATTATCACGAGTACTATTAAATGATTAGACTAGGTAACATGTCTATTATCAGCTTATGGAACTATTCAGAGGACGAGCAGGAGGCTGATGCTATCATATAGTCTGTTATCCTAGTCTGTTTGCTTATGCCATTGTGCAGCACCATAGTGCTTTATCCATACTACCTTTTGTCTTAGAGACAAACACTTGAGTTTGTTTGTTAATTGTATAAATTCTATTATTGTTTTTTTATAATTGTTTTGAACCTATGCTCTGATCTATAGTGGTTCATATTATTATATTTCTATCTTTCCTTTTTTAATATCTATTTGATTATTATACTTTCCACGATGCATTATGAGATATATGACATGTTCTGTGATATTTTCATTGGAATCGAGCCAACCCGCAGTAGAAGATATGAGTGGATTTTTTTTACCCTATTGGATCTTAGTTGTGCCTATGAAGTCGAATTTATATAATATTCTAAATTTAATTTAAATAAGATCATATATTTTATTTAACTTTATAAATTGTTGTTTGAAATTTATTTGATTTATTTTCACTTTATATATAAGCATACATATGTATATTATACATATGTATATGTATGTGCGTGTGTAATGGGATATTCCATGTAAGGTATAACATGTTCGTATAGAGATATTGAAATTTACATCGCAATGAACACTATAACGACCCGGAATTCCACTGCTTTGATTTGCGATTATATACTTATTTTTAAATATTCAATATATAGATTTTATAATTAAAATAAAAATATCGTAAATGATAAATAAGGATGATGAAATAGTTTTCAAAATATGTTCACAAAAAAATTTAGTTCGACGAAAAACAAAAAATGTGACCGGAAATTGTTTTTTGAATTTTCGACGTTTCATCGTACAAAATTTGCTTGAAATGTTGCAACCTTAGCTTATATTTGGAAACAACATTTAAATATTTTTAAACATTCTTAGTTAAAATAAAATAAGGTTTAGGATAAAATATATGTAAATATACTTAAGTTAATCATGTTTAGAAAATAAATATAAAATGTCACATCAGAAAGACAAGATGTGACATATTGGCAACTTGAAGGGCGATTTGAGTATATTGGACATCCTTTCATGTTTATGCATGAGAATTTAGAAATCAAGGAGGGGGAAACATGGCATGAGGAGATGGAAGCAAGTGTACGGTGGGTAAAGGACATAAGGGTAAAACGGTAATTCAACTTTTGACTTAGTATATAAGCAAATTTTCATATCCTTTCCTCGTTCTTTTCTCATTTCTTCTTTTCATTTGTAAATTTCTTAAAGATTTTGAGAAACTCTAATGGCGTTTATTGGATTGCATTCATAATTTTAAGATTTAAAAAATCCAAGTTTATTCATTTAAAATAATTTCAAACTTGCGTAATCCCCTCCTTTTCATTTTAAAAACTTCTCCATTTTCCTCTTGCTTCATTCGACCATAAATTCCTCTACAATATTCCAAATAGAGATTTTATTTTTTTCAAACCACGTATAATTCTAGTGACCACAACTGTTATTTGAATCACCATTTTAAATTTCGAATATTTTTGGGTCAAAATTGCATTTCTTTCTGACTCATTTTCGGACCCATATTTTCAAGCCTGAAAATAGCACTCCTTCTTTTGACCATATATCCCTAAAATTAATCAAAATTAAGTGATTTATTTTTTCAAATGATAGAGAAAAGAATTTTCTAAAACTTTTCTTTTGACCACTTTTTAAAATATCGAGAGTAACATGGAAAAAAATTAAGGAGAAGATGACCCATTTTTGAGTTGATTTTGTGGTTTTTCAAGCTTTTAAAGTTCTAAAGCATTTCAATTTTTCAAAGATTTTTGGTGAGTAAACTTCTAATTTTCAGAAAAATGTTTCCTTTGCTTCTGTAATAGTATTTTATATGTGATGTGAATGTTAGGATTATGACATGGTTTGGATGTATATGTATGTGATAATTTATGTTTTGGCATTAGACCTGAATCGATGGGTTAAAGTAATGTGTTTGGTTTTAAGGTTGTGATCTTGTATATGTGGTAGTCGTAAATATGGCGTGTGTTATAAACATGTTTATATGGTGTATGCTAAATAGCGTCTTGTTTGTAAAAGTGATATGGAATTTCTTATGGAAACTATAGTAAATAGTTTGAAATCAAAAGCTTAGGTTTTAAAACTTTGTTTTTCTTATGTTTGAATTTTTTTAATAAAAACTTTAATGTGAAGTTTCAAAAGGGAAGATAAAAAAATAAGTTAAGGTTACGGGTATGTATAGCGATAGTCGCTATGAATGTAGTTTCGCTTAAAAATCCAATTTTTGCAAAATTTGGTTTTATTAAGTTAAAGTGTCTTGAAATTATTTTATAAACTTAATAATAATGTTTTATAAAGTTAATTAAGTTTTTATTAAATTTTTATTAGTTAAGTTCAAATAATCAATAATTAATTAAGATTAAACAATGTTTGTTAGATATAATTAAGTAAAGATTAGTTATTTATAAATTATCTAAAAAAGACAAAATTAATTTTAATTAATTATGTAAGATTAATTTTTACTAAATATATTTTAAGTATGTGATTTATTTTTAATTAATTATTGATTAAGTATGGTTAATTATTTAAATAAATCAATTATTTAAATTATTTTTAATTAATTAAGACTTTAATTTAAAGTAAATTATTTATTTAAGTTTAATCAAAGATTATTTAATTAATTAAATGAGATTGATTAATATTAATTATTAACGAATGTTTAAATTATTATTTAATAATTAATAAAGGATAAATTATGATTTAAGTTATTTATATAATAGTTAATTATTATTTAATTAGTTATTAAAGGTTTAATTATTTATTAATTTAAATTTAGTAATAATTAATTAAGATTGATTATGATCTAAATAAGGGTTTAACTTGTAAATAATTATCTTAAAAACAAGTTTCCAAGTTTTAAATCCTTTGTTTTCTAAGAATCAAATTGTTTTTAAGGTGCTTCTTTTTCAAAGATGATAAGAACACAAGGGATTCAAATATCATAGCATTATGTAGAAAAATAACGGTGAATGATCTACAATGTGATTGATTGTATCGCATGGATATTTAATAGCAAAATAAATCCCCATTCTACTATAATGTAATTGATTTGATTTTTGTGAACATAGGTTAGCAGAATAAATTGCCGTTCCGTTATAGATTGGTTATTTGATTGTATGGACATATGTATTAGCAAATAAATCCTCGTTTTGCTATAAATTAATTGTTCTATTGTTGGACATTTATTTAGCAGGACAAATCACCATCTTGCTGTGATATTAGACATGTATATGCTAGTTAATTTATATTGACATGTTATTCCTTGATTATAATATGAATTGAGTTTACAAATATGTTAGCTTATGTAAGTAAATTGTGAAGTGACTAGGAATTAAAATTGAAATGAAATGGTAACTTAAATTAGTACCATTGGGATTGCTAAGCTCTTTTTGAATTAAAAGGTATGGTTTTGAATTAACTTCAATTCTTAATGAATTTTTTAGGGTATAAAGTTTACAAATGATTTTCAAGTTATACAATTAGTTTATAAATGTATTTACAAATAATAACTTGTTTATAAAAGGGGCTTTACTGATCTGAATATTTGGTTGGCTTCTTTTTGGAACCAAATCATCGCCTACGTGATGCGTCTTCTGTTTGTAGACGGGCTTGGAAACCGAGTGGTAGCTTACGTGTTAAGCTGATTGACTCCATGTATTATCTCAAGTTTTCCTCTTCCGAAGATCGTCGGCTTATTCTTGAGGCTGAGCCTTCCTTTTTTGATGGTAGGCCCTTTATTATTACGCATTGGTCTCCTACTGTGGCAAGTTCTCATGAACAGGTTCTCTCTATCCCTGTTTGGGTTTATTTTTCGCAAATTCCGTCTGCACTTCAGCCTCTGATTGGGTTGAATGGGCTAGCATGTAATGTTGGTAAATTGAAATGCTTTGATGCTAATACGGTAGCATGTGATAAATTGATGTATTCTAAGGCTCTAATTAAGACTTCTCCCTCTAAGCCTCTCCCTGCTTCTATTATTGTTCAGCTTGCTGTCGGGCATGTAGCGGTCGTTCGTGTTCGTTGTGGTTGGTATCCAGATATATGCTCCACCTGTCACGCCTTTGGTCATCTTGCTATGTCCTGCCATCATTCTGTAGCGTCCGTGGATGCTCCAAAGATCCCTCTGCCTCGTCCTCCGATTCGGAAATGGTTGCCTAAGATTTCTACCTCTCAGATTGCCCCCTCTCCTGCTGTTCCTCTATCTGTTCTGGGTCCTCCACCTGATTCTATTCCTGTTCCTAGACCTGCCTCTCCTTCTGTTTCTAATGTCCCTTGTGAGCCTCTGCAGTTCCCTTAGATGCTTCAGTTTCTACTCTCCCACTTTTTCCTGTTGTTTGGGATGTGTCTGAGAGGTGTTGGGTTGATCACAATTCTGATGTGAGATTTAACCCAGTGGCTGATTCCTACTTCAGATTTGTTTCCGATGATCATATGGATCTTAGATGCCTTTACTACAAACCGTCTGGTGATTCCTTAGTGCTTGATGTGGATGGTTTGTATGCGAGTAAGAATACTGTCATGCTTGCTGATACTACTTGGGATCGTTCTTTCATATACTCTTCTGATGCTCTGGGTTACAATCCTTGTCTTGCTATCCATTTTCGCCCCTTTGCTAGTCTTTGTGGTAAAGTTCCTTTTGATTCTTCCCAGATGTCTGTGGAAGATGATGATTCTTCTTCTTTGGAGGAAACTTAGTCTTGGTGATTTATTTAGTTACTGTGGCATGTCTGTCACATACCTGTGCTGTATTTTCCATTTTTCTTAGTAGTTAAGGTGCTTTTACCTTACTCCTGTACTTCAATTTCATTACGTTTTAATAAAAGTGGACGGTCCACTATAAAATCGGCTGGCCTTGCCAAAAAAAGGGGCTTTACTAAATAAAAGGGTTTATTCAAAGTGATTTTCAAAAATGTTTTAGAAATGATGTTTGTAAAGGATTTTTCTTTAAGAAGGTTTATTAAAAGCATTTTAAAAATAGGAAAATGACGAATAAATGGTTTAACAAATATTAAAGGCATTTTTAATTATGAAGTGAACTTTTAAGAAAGGAAACTTTTTGTGAAGGATAAGTGGGCTGGTTCTATAGGAAGAAATGTTTTTAAATGGAATTTTTTGGTCATTTAATATGGAATATAAAGAGAGAAAATCTCTTATAAAGTTTGGTAATATACCTATATAATAGAGATAAGTACATAAATGTTTTCCACGTATAAAATGGATGCAAGGGGTTTTGGAAATAGTGTTTTGATAAAGATCTTTTGATTGAACGTTTATAAAATGATTTTAGTTAATGAAATATTAATTGATAAAGGCTTACTCAATCCCATGTGGAATTAAATCAGCATTGAATGACTGTTTATTTGATAGTTGAAAACTGACTATCAAATCTAGACCAAAATGTAACTTTGGTAATATCTAGGAGAAACACGTGAGCTATATGGCATAGTAATCCTTGTTGATGTTGAATGTACGTATAAATCACGCTTCGTTCTTCTAAGGTAAATGATAAGGAAATCCATCCACAAATAGTTAGGAGGTGAATTCCGCTCTTATCTTTTATCTGCTTATTTTCTAAAGAACCAGGATTGAGTTTACCGGAAATCAACAAATTAGTTTCGAAGAGACGGGGATATGTCATCCAAAAACCACTTCGATCAAACGTAAATTTTTCAAAATGAAGACATCTTAAAGAGTATGGAACTGAAGACAGAGCCATTGAAGTGCAATGGCTGCTTGCTATTAATCCTAAGAATTATTCCAAAATGGTTGTAGTAGAAGTAGTGCCTTCGGTTTATCCTTATCCTAGACAACTCGTATGGATGAATGCTGGAACTACATCGCAGCTTGCAATGTAGTGTTGGCATTCTAAGTGGGATCACTATTTTAAAAGGTAAAGATATAGCCTCATACCTCATCAATCGGAAATGACTAAAATAAGGGAGATGAAGTAGGGCCATATGGGTTGCGCCCATCAAAGTGTGTCATCGCCAAAAATGGAATCGATATTTGACCCATTTTTGTATGCTTCGATATGGTTGCCGATCCCAACCATGGTGGTGATGTATTCGGTACTTTCCAGCAAAGGATAGTCCTGTCCTTTGTTTGTAGGGAATCCAGGCGAGGATCTCGGTGTGTTCATTTAAAGATGCACTATGGCAGGTGGTACCTCAGTAGCACAGTCATTATATGGAATCCATTTTCCAATAGGTGCCATACATTTTTATTCGTACCTAAATATGTTAGAATGTGAGATGCAAGCACTCCAGCTATATTCAATATTTACTTTCAAAACCTTAGACATTATCATAATATCATTGGATTTTCTATAAAAAGTGTTTCGTTTATCGTCAGATAAAAATCCATCCGTGTTTATGTGCAGCGTGGTCTTACGAGATACCTTTGATTTTAAAAGGGTTTTAAACATAATAATTTAGTCATTTAAGTTTACTCACAACGGACCAATGTCTGACTCGAATTTTTATTTTATTTTCCTAAAACTCTTGGTTGCTTTATTTTTTATGGGTAGCCTAGGTCTTCCACGTATGTATTTTGGAGGAGCTTGGAGCAGGAACCTTCATCGATAGCTAATCATTATCTTGTTTCCATTATACCATATGTATTCTGTATCATATATGTAGGGACAGGCAGTTATAAGTGTTCGAGGAAAGAATTTGTATTGTTATGACTCTGATGTATCATTTTTGAAATGACTTTGCAAAGTATTACGTTGATTATTATATGTTATTCCATTGGTTATGAGATTCTATGATTGTTTAGTTTCTTCTTATCGTCTATCTTAAAAATCTGTCTTTTCCAGCTCTTGGTTGTTCGACACAATAATACCGTGGATGTATTAGTGTCGACTTCTAGGGTTCGAAAAGGCGGGTTGTTGCAGACATGTTAGCTCAACCTATATTTATTATATGTTATCCAAATATGTGCATATACGTATAGTTAATGTATATAAATATCCAAGTAATTACATATGTGCGTGTATTATAAATACTATTGTAGATAAATATGTATTTACGTATATATATATATATATAATATTATAAATGTCATTTAAATAAATAAATAAATACACACACATATGTACATGTAAAATTATAAGTTTAAATAATTATATACTTACATACATACAAATTAAAGTAAAATAATTATGTGTGTGTGTATATAAATAAATATGCGTATATATAAATATAATAATTAAATGTAAAGTCATATTATTAATATATATTTATTATGAATTAATTATTCAATTTGTCACAAATAAATAATATAAAATAATTATACAATAAAAATTTCAAATTTCAAATTTTATTAAAATCAAGAACAGTATTTTAAGAGTTGTGAAATTTTTCTACATTTTCCTAAGTGAAAATTATATTTTTTATTAATTAAATACTATTCAACCAATTTTAAATAATTTTAAAAAATATAAGAACTTGTATAAAAAATCTAATTTTTGACCAAGTGCTTCTGCATTGATAGATTAATTTTAAAAAATTTAAATTTGAATTTTTGAAACAAGATTTATTTTGTATGAATTTGTTTAATCTTACGGTGATTAAATAATAATAAAATATATCTAATAATTTTAGAAAAATTATTTTTGGTTACTAAAATTCATAATTAATATAGACATACATTGGAAATTATTAAATCAAAATCTATATAATATACTTTGATATTATATAAATTAATTAATTTACATATATGTATGTATATATATGTATATGTGTGTGTGTATTACACTTACGCACATAACTAATCTATTTTGTGACTACATTATTACTTATAAGAATCTCAATTGACTAAAAATGCAGTAAAGTATATATAGATGTATATGAACAATAAGCTATTATACAATGATTATACATCTTATATGAATTAAAGATTTACATATAACTGATGCCCTCAGTCCACCTTGAAATGATGAGTTCTCTTCCTTTGGAAACCTCCTCCAGTCGTTAGAATTCTAGTCCTCGAACCCCAGACCATTTGCTATCAAATAGCTATTGATTTGGATTTGATTTGATTTAAGATTTTAATGGGGTATGCATGTATAGAACAACCATGAGAAGGAATGAGGAGGTAGCTAGAATAAAAAAAACTTTAGATTAGGGTTAGAGATGCTTTTATAATGGTTGAGAGAGAAAAGAGGATCATATCTGGCATTTTCTTACCCAATCTCCACCATCCATCTTAAACCCTAATTGCCTCTATTTTTGGCCTCCCCTACCACATAATTATAGCCACAAATTCCCTTCCAAATCTATGCATTAATACCCCATTATGCCCAAGCAAATATAACAAATATGTTAATCAAATCCAATTTAATTTCATTATCGGTATATCATATCGATTGATATATTTATAACTATTATAAATATATGCAACAATATATGTTTCTCAAATCATATTCAAAATTTTTAATAAATTTTTAATAAATATTTATTAATTTATAACAATTATAAACTAATTATCCTATTTGGTCTAAAGAGAATTCATCATTTCGGTTGTGAACTCTTGGATCCAAGTTCGGTTAGCGATTAACATCGAACTATTCGAATGTTAACGTTTACACATCACTTAACTTATAGTGTGACATTTATTTACACCTTATTAAACCTTGCTTGGTAGTGACATTTATTTACACCAATTCTCTTCATTAAAATTATATCAATTTGGCTTTATGGAATTTGGTAATTCTCAAATTCCAATATCGTCCATATTCAACTCTATACTCTAAACACAAAGTCATTGTTAAATAATAACAATTATTATTAAACGAAATGCCCTAGCCAGAGACTTTGACTTTGAGTTGACCATGATACTAACCCCATATTACTGATGAGACGTTTCTTGAATAGTGCTTCACTTCTAATACTTCCACTCGATTCTACTATAGTCACTTGATGGATCACATCTTTCGTATTGAAGATCAACAATGTTCTCAAGTCGAGAGAACTTTGTAAATCGGTCACATCGATTTTTTCTGTTTAACCTAAGTTATATTAGCCAACAGAAAACTATCGAGTGAATTGTTTTATAATTACGCAATAACTATCAGTACGAAACTCACTGGTGTCCCTAATAGCCATGAGTAATACACTACCCAATATTTGGAGAGTGTTACGTACTCTAGTCTCAACAGATATATTGATATCCAGTCTCGATGCACCTTGACTTGGAACATGTAAAATGGTATATTTATTTTCATTTTGATAAATTACTCATGGTTACAACACTTTGTAACTATTATCACAAAATGTACAATTTTTGGATTTTCTATCAAATATACTTTTAGTTTAATTAATTAATATAACACATTATATTAGGTATATAATAGAAAGAAAAACACCTTTTATTATGTACAAGATCGATTACCAAGCTAGATATATGTCATATATATATTAATTATATTAATATGTAAATTTATTTATTTATATAATATCAAAGTATATATACATCTATATTATATAAATTTTGGTATAATAATTTTCCAATGTATGTTTATATTAATTATGAATTTTAGTAACGGAAAATAATATTTTCTAAAATTATTAAATATATTTTATTATTATTTAGTCACTATAAGATTTAATAAATTCATATAAAATAAATCTTTTTTCGAAAATTCAACTTTAAATTTTTTAAAATTAATCTATCAATGCAGGAGCTCATGGTCAAAATTAAAATTTTTATACATGTTTTTTATTTTCTAATTGGTTGAATAGTATTTAATTAACAAAAAACATATTTTCACTCAGAAAAATCTAGAAAAATTTCGCAACCCTTAAAAACTATTTTTGATTTTTAGAAAATTTAAATTTTGATATTGTTTTTACTTTATATTATTTATTATGATAGTTTGACTAATTTATTCACAATAAATATATATTAATGTACTAAAATTATGTTAAATTTGGATCTAGTGTATTTCATTCTAGAATGTTAAAATAATATATATACAATTTGTTGTAACACAAATTTACATTTAATTATTATATTTATATTTATATATATATATACATATTTATTTATATATACACATACACACATAATTATTTTACTTTAATTCGTATATATATATAATTATTTAAGCTTATAATTTTATATGCACATATATGTATATATCTATTTAATTGATATTTATAATATATTGTATATACCTATTCATCTATAATAGTATTCATAATACACACACACATGTAATTACTTGGATATTATATATATTAACTATAAGTATATGCCCATATTTGGACAACATACAATATATATAGGTTGAGCTAATGTGCCTGTAACGACCCGCCTTTTCGAACCCCAGAAGTCGACACTAATATATCCACGGTATTCTTATGCCGAATAACTAAGTGCCGTAAACATATTGTTAGGGAAAAGAAGGCGATAAAAGATAAGAAGAAACTAAACAATCATAGAATCTCACAACGCAACGGAATAACATATATTAATTAACATAATACTTTACAAAGTCATTTCAAAAATGATACATCAGATGCATAATAATACAAATTCTTTCGTGGGACAGTTATAACGGTCTCTTATCAATCAACATAATATTTTACAAAGATATGTATTTACACCAATTCTCTTCGTCGAAATTATATCAATTTGACCTTATAGAATTTGGTAATGGTCAAAATTATAATATCGTCCATATTCAACTCTAGGTCCAAAAAAACGTCATTGGTTTAATAATAACAATTATTATTAACCAAAATGCTCTGGCTAGAAACTTTGACTTCGAGTTGACCGTGATACTAACCCCATATAACCGAGGAGACAAATCCTTTCTTGAATAGTGCTTCGCTTCCGACACTTCCACTCAACCCAACTACAGTCACTTGATGGACCACCGTGCTATGATTTGACTATATTTAAAGTGAGCTTTCATATTGAAGATCTACAGTGTATTCAAGTCGAGAGAACCGTGTAAATCATTCACATTGATATTTTCTGTTTGACCTATGTTGTATTAACCAAAAGAAAACTATCGGGTGAATCATTCTATAATTATGCAATAACCATCAGTATGTATCCCGTTGGTGTTCCAAATAGCCATGTGTAATACATTATCCAATATTTAGAGAGCGTTACGTATTCTAGTCTCAATAGATACATCGATATCCAGTCTCGATGGACCTTGACTACGAACATGTAAAATGGTATATTTATTTTTATGGTGATAAATTACTCACTGTTACAATACTTTGTAACTACCAAAAAATGTACAATTTATGGATTTCCTATTAAATATACTTTAGTTTAATTAACTAATTACTATAACACATTATATCAGGTATACAATAGAAAGGAAAACACCTTTTATTTCGAACAAGGTTGATTACCAAGTTAGATATATGTAACAAATTACGTATTTCCTCTACGGCATACCCATAACTCTATCAATCTCCCACTTGCATTTATGATTAATTATGGAATCATATTCCAACTTCTCTAATCGGTTCCTTAAAACTAGTTGGGTTGGTCCCTAGGGAACAGATATACTATTATATTTAAATCATCTACTCAATCGATTAACTCTCTCTAACGCTGATAAACTACCTTTATCATGTAGATCAATTCAGAGTATGTCTCTCGACTTCCAGTGAGCTCTTAATTCTGTTATGAACTATGTAGACATCGTTGTCATATAACATCATTGTAGGATTCTTAACATTGGGAATCATCCTCGGTTTGTTATAAATTTGTGCATTTGTTACATATATATATATATTAATTTTACCATGATACTATTCAAGTAAATTAATCAACCACAATCTCTTCTATTTGGAACATTCCAACTTAAAGAGTCTTGTCTTGAATTTATTATTGACATATTATACTCAGCATCAATTATGAACGTTGAGTCCGAACAATCCATAAGGAGTTCGTTATTTCTGAAACAACTCTCTAGTACTTCGTAAATACACAAGAACACTTCAAACTACCATTAGTGATATCAATTTGGATTTTATATTTTCTTCATGTATCAAATACATACATAAATCTTGATACTGTAGACAATATAACATGTATGATGTTATCCCATTTTTTGGTCAAAACTGGAATATCAACAAATTGGCAAGGAATTATGGATATCAGGACTGGAGATAAGGCTACAATGGATATCGTCAAAATTTTGTTGAACTCCGATCGGGACGAAATTGATTGGAAATGATGATAAGGGCTATGAAAGGCTATGTTTCGAATTTCAGGTTAATCGGAGTTCGTATGAAGGAAATATGATGGATTCAAAGTAGGAATAGTACGTAGTTCGAACCCATCAGGTTCGAACCCATCAGGTTCGAACCCATCAGGTTCGAACCCATCAGGTTCGAACCCAGGAGGTTCGCATCGATGATGCTTCGAATCGATGGGAACATGATGGGTTCGAAAGGAGTAGCTTCAATGCAATGGAGATGGATTCGAAGTGGGCATGGATTCGAAGAAGGAGATGGAATCGAAGTGGACATGGATTCGAAGAAGAAGATGGATTCGAAGTGGACATGGACTCGAAGAAGGAGATGGATTCGAAGTGGACATGGATTCGAAGAAGAAGATGGATTCGAAGTGGACATAGATTCGAAGAAGGAGATGGATTCGAAATGGACATGGATTCGAAGATGATGGATACGAAGCAAGGGGCACGGATTCGAAGGACGTGGATTCGAAAGGGATGGATTCGAAAAGGATGGACTCGTAGGATATGGACTCGAAGGAGGCGGCTTCAGAAAGCATGGATTCGAAAAGCATGGATTCGAAGGAGTCGGCCTTATGGATTCAAAGGAGATGGTTTCGAAGTGGATGGTTTCGAAGAAGGCGGGTTCGAAGTATGAGTTCGAACCAGGCAGAACGCACGGAGCTTTGATCTTGAATCGATCATATCTTCCAAACCGCTGATCCAAATGCAATGAAATTTTTACAGGAGCTCACATACGTGTTGAAGAATGTTCACGCCAATTTTCAGCTCAATTGGATGGATTCTTGATCGATTCGAACGTCACTTCGAATCGATCCCAAACTGGACACGGATTCCGAGAACGCGGGCCTGTGGGCCCCTCTCACGTGCCAAGCAGCCTCCCCAGGTTTTAGGCGGGATTTCAGCCTTCCACGCCTATAAATAGAACCCCTGGTCATTCAGAAAAGGGGTCGGAAAATTTGGAGAGAAGAGACAAGCCCAGACGCTGCTAGAATCATTCCATAGCATCATTACTGCTATTTTCTTCAGATTTGGTCACTACAACTGTTGTAATCACTTGTAATCTTCAAGGAAATCAATCAAAAAAAATTGGAGTGGACGTAGGCCGGAGATAGCCGAACCACTATAAAACTTGTGTCTCTGTTCTTTACTTTTGGATTGCTGTCTATTATTTGCTGAGATTTGTTATTTGCGTTTGAATATCACTAATTTATATTCATACGCTGGTGCTTTCACGGTATTGGGTGTTTGTGACCAATTTTGGCACAAACATTTTGGTGCTTTCACTGAGAACAACTAGCACCCGCTGCATCGGATTTGAAGAGTTTGAGGAATTTGGATTTGGAAGACAATGACAAGGCAGAATAGCAGAAGGCTAAGGGCTGAGAGAAGCCAACAAGGAGGAAGTCAACAAGCATCCTCCGGAGGTGAGGAAGGACAGGCTTCGGTCTACATAACTCGGGATGAAATGGAAGCTATGGCCAATTCTTTGCAGGAGAGATTGTTGAAAAGTCAACAGGAAATGATGCAAACTTTCTTGGAACAAATGAGAGCTGCAGGGATGCAGAACTTAGGAACAGCTACAGCAGCTGCGGATGCAGGATAAGGAGCTAGGGTTGTGGAACCCAATGAAGGACAGGATACGGAGCCAGAAGGCAATCAACAAGGGCTTGGGGGCAGGCCCACAGGATTCAATGCAGGAGAACCTTTGGAAGGAATTCAACAAGCTAGAGCTAACGTTGCTGCTAGTGAGCCACACGAGGAATATGTACCAGAGTTCCCTCGGGGGCATGGGGGGAAACCCCTACCAGACAATATAGGATTAGTAGAAATGATCAGGAAGACTGTGCGAGGTGGTTTGACAAACGGAGATTTGGAAGGGGTGAATAGAAGTCCATTCGCTCGGGAGATAAGGATGGCTCAGAATCCACCTAAGTTCAAGCTACCTAGCGTGGAGGTATATGATGGTAAGACGGATCCAACAGATCACTTAATGAGGTACACCAGACACATGGAAGTGCTGGGGGCATCGGAGGAAGTGATGGCCCGATGTTTCCCTTTGTATTTGAAGGACTTAGCTGCAATGTGGTTTAGGCAGCTGGAAGAAGGATCTATCAGGACTTGGAAGGAATTAGTGGAAAAGTTTCTGGGACAGTTCCGGGTTCACGTCAAGAGGCCGAAGAACGTAATGACTTTAACATCGGTGAAGCAAAGGATGGACGAATCGCTTAGAGCTTTTCTAACTCGATTCAGTGCGGCAGTCGCTTCGGTGGATCGGCCTGATCCATCAATGGTTTTAATGGCAGCAGTATCAGGAGTCAAGGAGAATTCGGATTTCAAGGTATCTCTGATACGAGATCCCTCGCAAAATCTCGACGAATTCTTTCATGAGGCAGAAAGGTTCCTTCGGCAAGAAGATGCAAGTATGGATTTAAAGGTGAAGAAGGCTAATGCAATCGAGGTTGGAGCGGTATCCAAAAATGGTTTGGATAAGGATAAAGGGAAAAGGAAGTTAGACGACGACTCTGGAAACGCTAGGAAGCGATGGAAGGATCCAAAGTTTTCCACATACACAGGATTGAATGAGACGCTGGAGCGGATATACCTGGAAACTCGGAATCGCCTTCCCTACCGAAGGCCGGCTAGGAGGGAACCAACAGAGCGGGAAAGGACATCAGGAAGGCACTGTCTCTTCCATGATCTGGATGGACACGATACCAACAGCTGCAGGCACCTAAAGGACATAATCGAGGAGCATGTAAGGAATGGACAGTTACAGCAATACGTTGGAACTCGGGATGCAACGGTGGAGCAGGAGCAACCACCGACCACTTCACGTCGTGATGATGGGAGGCCCGGGGATGATCGTCGATTGATCATCCATTGACCAGGATAATATGGAATAAGTAGCAAGCTACTAGCAAACGGTACAGTCATTTACACATGTACGGGGACAGAGATAGCCCCTAGGCATGCTCTGAGTGATGATAAACCGGGATGCTATGGTTTGTGAAATTTATTTCTTGCTTTTTAGATTGGACATTGCTTTTCTTTTTTGGATTTGGTTTTGGAGCTTGGATTGAGCTCCTGGTTTTTCTTGCTTTTTTATTTGGATTTTCCTTTGGATGATTGTTTTTGGTTTTGGATGCTGGTTTGGATTTCTGGTTTTCTGGTTTGGATTTGAATTTTGGATTTGGATTTGGATTTTGGATTTGGATTTCGAATTTGAATTTCGGATTTGGACTTTGGAATAAATTTTGGTTGGACTTTTATCTGGTTTTTGGTAAATGGTCGTCGGGTATGGATTATGCCTGGCAAGGGATGAGTCACTTTACCCAAACAAGGTAGATTGACTCATTCAGGTTGTCAAGTATGGACAATGCTTGGCAAGGGTCCGGAGTGACCAGGATTCGGCCTAGGACTTAGGCCCTCTATTATCATTTATTATTTTCAGGTCGTCGAGTATGGACTATGCTCGGCAAGGGTCCGGAGAGATCAGGATTCGGCTTAGGACTTAAGCCATGGCATTTTACAACGTCTAGGGACACTGGACCAAGGTCGTCAAGTATGGATTGCGCTTGGCAAGAACCCGGAGAGGTTGGCTCAACGTCCAGGGACACTGGACCAAGGTCGTCAAGTATGGATTGCGCTTGGCAAGAACCCGGAGAGGTTAACTCAACGTCCAGGGACACTGGACCACGGTCGTCGGATGTGGATCACGCTCGACAGGAACCCAGAGTGGTTATGGATTTGGATATCGACCCGGAGAGGTCCTGGCTCCGGTTATTGGCTATTGGATAAGGATGGATTGGAACTTGGTTGACGAGTTCGAATGGATACGGAATTGGCTAAGGTTTTGGCTATTGGATATGGAATTGGACATCGACTCGAAGCAGTCAAGGACGATATACTCTGGCAATATGGCTGTGGACTTCGGATATTGGATTCGTAATTATTCAAAACACGCCTTGTTATCACAAGGCATGTTTTGGGGGGCAAAATGTTATCCCATTTTTTGGTCAAAACTGGAATATCAACAAATTGGCAAGGAATTATGGATATCAGGACTGGAGATAAGGCTACAATGGATATCGTCAAAATTTTGTTGAACTCCGATCGGGACAAAATTGATTGGAAATGATGATAAGGGCTATGAAAGGCTATGTTTCGAATTTCAGGTTAATCGGAGTTCGTATGAAGGAAATATGATGGATTCAAAGTAGGAATAGTACGTAGTTCGAACCCATCAGGTTCGAACCCATCAGGTTCGAACCCATCAGGTTCGAACCCATCAGGTTCGAACCCAGGAGGTTCGCATCGATGACGCTTCGAATCGATGGGAACATGATGGGTTCGAAAGGAGTAGCTTCAATGCAATGGAGATGGATTCGAAGTGGGCATGGATTCGAAGAAGGAGATGGAATCGAAGTGGACATGGATTCGAAGAAGAAGATGGATTCGAAGTGGACATGGACTCGAAGAAGGAGATGGATTCGAAGTGGACATGGATTCGAAGAAGAAGATGGATTCGAAGTGGACATAGATTCGAAGAAGGAGATGGATTCGAAATGGACATGGATTCGAAGATGATGGATACGAAGCAAGGGGCACGGATTCGAAGGACGTGGATTCGAAAGGGATGGATTCGAAAAGGATGGACTCGTAGGATATGGACTCGAAGGAGGCGGCTTCAGAAAGCATGGATTCGAAAAGCATGGATTCGAAGGAGTCGGCCTTATGGATTCGAAGGAGATGGTTTCGAAGTGGATGGTTTCGAAGAAGGCGGGTACGAAGTATGAGTTCGAACCAGGCAGAACGCACGGAGCTTTGATCTTGAATCGATCATATCTTCCAAACCGCTGATCCAAATGCAATGAAATTTTTACAGGAGCTCACATACGTGTTGAAGAATGTTCACGCCAATTTTCAGCTCAATTGGATGGATTCTTGATCGATTCGAACGTCACTTCGAATCGATCCCAAACTGGACACGGATTCCGAGAACGCGGGCCTGTGGGCCCCTCTCACGTGCCAAGCAGCCTCCCCAGGTTTTAGGCGGGATTTCAGCCTTCCACGCCTATAAATAGAACCCCTGGTCATTCAGAAAAGGGGTCGAAAAATTTGGAGAGAAGAGACAAGCCCAGACGCTGCTAGAATCATTCCATAGCATCATTACTGCTATTTTCTTCAGATTTGGTCACTACAACTGTTGTAATCACTTGTAATCTTCAAGGAAATCAATCAAAAAAAAAAATTGGAGTGGACGTAGGCCGGAGATAGCCGAACCACTATAAAACTTGTGTCTCTGTTCTTTACTTTTGGATTGCTGTCTATTATTTGCTGAGATTTGTTATTTGCGTTTGAATATCACTAATTTATATTCATACGCTGGTGCTTTCACGGTATTGGGTGTTTATGACCAATTTTGGCACAAACATATGATAATTCCTATTGCCAATGCGCAAGGAATGCATCTCACATGTTTTGTATTAAACAATTTAATAAGGTGTCTTTGCATATTGATTTGGGACATTCCCAGCATCTTTTATACTCATTATAAAAGACATCATTTACAATACAAAGTTGAGTATTAAAACAACAAAGGTTGATTTTAACACAAACGCGTCATTAAAATCAACGACGTGTAGTTCAGAAATATCAATGTACCTTTTAACCTTCTTTCTTATGAACACAAGCTTCCTCTGCATTTTGATGGATAATCAAACTATTTGATATTTCTATCAAAATATTTATTCATTTCTAATGCTTATAAAATGATATTTTTTATCATTTCTTGCATCATATCCAAAGACTCACAAACTCAATATCCCTCCCACTGACTTCTCGAGACTTTTTGATTATTATGTGTAAACAACTTACTCTATATCATTATTTAGAATTTTCTATTTTAGCACATACGTACCAAGGCATAAAGTCACACCAAGCGATAATTTGTGAGTAAATCCAAATGAACTTAAGCACATCGAATGGTGAATCTATTATGCTAATTTCAAATATTGAAATTTACAGTAATATTCTTATCATTGTGGCTCACTACATTCCAACGACACTTGTCTTTCTCATAAAGACAAATTTATGACCAATGAATCACACCCCTTTGGATACAACTATCAAAATCATATTTTGATAATGTACTTGGAATCTATTTCGGATCTGCGTAAAACCATATTATAGAGCCAATACCCTTATTGGTTCAATTAAACAACAAAGGATTATATATTTTCGACATTGATCAGAAACTCATAGTTTCTATTCAATATGCGAGAATACTTATTAGACACTCCAATATGATGTGTTCATTTAGGCAAGTTAATTTCATTTCATCTCGTAGTAGTCATTTATCTTTGGATCGTATCTAATTCCATTTTACTATCGATAATTTCTCAAAGAAATTACTTCAATATGAAGTTGGTATTGTTTGAAACAACAATTGTTTCTTAATGCAATAGAACATGTATTCATGAACTCTTTCGAATGGAATTTAATTTAAAACTAATTTAGTATTAGTTTACAAAACTTATGTTTAAAACATAAATATATCATCCAATGATAGTCCTTCCCAAACTCCTTTTGGAGAGATTCATACAAGACCCTCACAAATAATTATTACATGGTGGCTTTGTTGAACATGCTAGTATATGATTTTTGTTTGATGATAATAAACATATATATATTAATTTAAATGTATTTGTTATTGTACTATTTTATTTTTCACATAATTAAATAAATATTTGCTGAATAAAATAAATAACACAGAATTTAAATTCAAACAGATATTTTATTCAATCAAATATTTTATTACAAATTTGAATAATACAAAAGTTGAGATCACACTATATATCAAAATTTTCAATTACAATACAATTTCAAATTACAACATGATTTTTCACTATACAATTGCTACATACATTTGCACCTCGCTACATATCACTCGTTCATTCGTATTTGATCTTCAACTCTATTCCAGCTTGTATCCAATATCTAAATTGTTTGCAAAATAAACACTGACGCTGTAAAATTGAAAAAGAAATATTTTTGCGGTGCAAAATAAAATGTGTGTTTTTGAAAATATTATTTGCCTCAGTTATTTGGGTTGTTCGTCATCATATTTATTTCGAATTCATCATACGCGAATAGTTTGTCACATACACAGTGTATCACTATACATGTCATAAGGCCGTGCACACTGATATACACTTGATAAAACTGCAGGGACAGGTGAGCACAAGGTCAAACCCATCCAAAAGCTAGGTTCAACTCAAGTGGACTACAAAAAAAGTCACGACATGAGTACAAGGTCAAACCCGAGCCAAAGCTAGGTTCAACTCAGGTGCAATACAAAAATATCACAAAATTGTCAAGTACAAGTTCTCGTGCAACCAAAATTAGGGCAAGCCAATACAAACCAGACGATGCTAAGAAGTGCATAAATATGTATACATGAGAACAGACTCGACAATGGAGTCAAAGCAGTATGAAAATTCAACAGAAACCATAAATATACAAACTACACATGAAAACAGTGGAGTGTATCAGACTCAAGTAATTACAAAAAAAGAACCAAAAGGTCAATTGCACCAGGGCAGTGCACAAGAAAACAATGAAGCATGGTCAGATATGAAACCAGAGTCAAAATGCAACAAGCTCCAGACCTCAACTTCAACATTTGCAAGTTTATACGCAGACATCATCCCAAATGAGTAATTTCAGACAAGACCAAGTCTTAAATAAAAGGAACTCCATAGAAAATCCACTAGTTCAACATACACATATGATCAGACACAAGAACAAGGAAACAAATGCATTTAGACTTAAATGAAACAAACTGGAAATGCTTATGAAAGAGGATAAAGTAATTGGATATGTATACAACTATACATGAACACATAATACTCCACCAAACCAAAATTGATGCCAATCTCACACACATATAGATATACATATATATATATATGTGTGTGTATACACATATACATATGTATGTATGTGTATACACACACACTTATATGTATGTATGTGTGTGTGTATATATATATGGAGACCATCAACCAAAGTGCATACAAATTCCAAAATCAAGAAGAAGTTCAAGTGAAGACCAGAGAATACGAGACTACAGTGAAATGAATCAGATTGCACATATTCAAGACTCAAGTCGAGAACCATATTCCAAAATATATGCACTACAGTTCAGTTACAGACTCCAACCAAGTATATGTTCAACCAAGAGTATAAACACCTCAAGTACAAAGCAGTGCAAGTCAGCAGTGGACATAAAGTCAACCCAACATGTAGGAGATCACAAAATCAGGCATCAATAGGAGCAAGTTCAAAGTTCAGGTGAACCGGATAAGGCACAGACTCAAGTTCGAACCAAAGCAATCAACATCGGAATTAAAACAGAAAAAATCACAAGCATACATATATACATGCGCAAACACACATGTATACATGTATTTATATGCAGTGACAATATGGGATGTAGTGAAGCAGTAAATAAAATGACACATGTATACATATGTATATGGACATGACTCAAAGCATCATCACTGAACCAAACCTCAATAAAGTAAACAGTTATAGGCAACAATGCAGTAAAGCTCTGAAATAAAATCAAAGGCAATCAGATCAACAACACATATATACACGCATACATATGTATGTATGTACATATATGGTGATACAACAAGTTCATACACAACAAATACAATCATCACAATACGTAGTGATGAACCAGACAATTGGCAATATGAACTGAGTGAAGCCGTGTGTAACAAGCAGTGGCGACAACATGACTCAAGTGCAATTTGAATAACAATTGCCAGTAGTAAAGAGAAGCAATTCACATGAAGCTGTGAGTAAATGAACGAAGTCGATTTTTATTTCAAGTCAGCAAAATGAAATACCATAAACGAAGTAGCAAGAATTATCTCAAATTTTAAATAACAAAGTCAAAGCCAGGTGATAACAAGTCGAAGTCAAATTTTCGAAAAATCAAAGTGGCTGAAATCAAAGGAAAAAAGAATGGAACAATTCAACTAGGATTAAGTAAATTCGAATACATTAGAAGTTTATGGAGAAACATGTATGAACGAAAAATCAAAAAACCAAACAAGCCATGGTAATCGAGCAAAGGACATCATAAAAGTCTTCGAAATTGAACCAGTCAGGATTAATCACAAGAAACCATCAAAATCGTTTGGCGGAGCATAGCAACATGATGAAATCAAGTCAAATATACGAAGGATAATTTAGGGTTTTGTTCTCTATAAACACCATCAACATCATCGACAATTAGAAGCATCGATTTCAAGCATATCAACAAGAGTAAATAAAGGAAATTGCATACCAGTATCATTCATTTCGAACTCGATTAAGAAGCAGTCGTGAAGGAACGGAAGCAACATACGATTCCAGCCTCATTTCTTACAAGCAAGAAGCATTCAATTCAATCAACTTCAAGGTGGCTATTTGAATTCCTGAAGCCCTAAATTGTTGAAAGAGAAATTGAAGTTCTTGAAGAGGCAGCCATTTTACAAAGCAAAGAAACGGGCCGAACAGATTGAAATAAAGGGGGATATTTCTTTTAGTTATATGATTAAATGGGTCGGCTTTATTATTATTATTTTGGGCTTTAATTTCATATAGGGTGTTGTGATTGTTTTTTATTTTATAATCTACTTTTTAACTTTTCATAAAATTCTAGTCGTGTGACTAGGTGACGTACTACGTTGGTGTAGTTTGAGAATTCGCACTTTAGTGGCTGAGTTTTGATACGGTTTTGGGCATAGAGTTAGGTTAGTCGATAGCGGGTGTCACAAGTGTATGTGTACAAGCATATGACTGCTTAATTTCTAGTAGAAACCTTGGGGCAGCACGTAGGTAGGGTTTTGTCGAAGCTGGGTAAATCTGTGTTGTTCTATTTCTGCTTTTATTATTCTGCTATTATCTGTGCTGCAATCATTTTATATATTTCTGCATTAATTTTCATAATTATTAGTATCACCCTATTCACCGTCCCTTTAAGGTGAAATCGATCGCGCAAGTGGTATCAAAGCTAGGAACAAAAGCAATTTTCTTAAAAATTTGATTTTTCAAAAACACATTGTTGTTTTAAAATTTTGATTTTTTAAAATGGCTTCTTTTAATAATGCTTTTTCCGAGGGTCAGTCCATAGTTAGAACACATATGTTTAATGGTGAATATGCTTACCTGAAAAATACAATGAAAATTTTTCTGAAAACCATTGATGCTTGGAATATTGTTGAGACAGGTTATAACACACCAACTATAATGGCAGATAATCAGGAAATTGAAAAACCGATGGATCAATGGACATATCTTGAAAATAAACTACAAAATGTTAATGCTAAAGCTATGAATTCTATTATCTGTTCATTAGATCAAATTGAATTTAATTGTATCTCACGTTTTCTAACTACGTAGGAAGTCTGGCACACACTTGAAGTGACTCATGAAGGAACATCTTAGGTCAAATAATCTCGCCTTGCCATGCTTAGTAGCGAATACGAGAACTTCACAATGGCCAAAGATGAAAGTGTCAAAGAGATGTACGGATGATTTTCCAATCTCGTATACAAATCAAAAGCTCTCGGAAAACCATGCACAAAATTGGAAATAGTCCGAAAAATCCTCAAAGTCCTTCCATGAAATTTTGAGGCGAAAGTTACAACCATTCAAGAATCAAAAGATCCGAAACAAATCAAAGTCAAAGAACTCATCAAAAATCTCACCACTTATGAGCTAGAAATGAAATTCAAGGAAGAATGTGAAGGAGGCTGGTTCAAAAGAAATCAATAGCTCTCAAAGGAACAACAGAAAGTGATGATAGTGATGATGATAATGGAGTAGCTGAATTGGCATTGATAATAAAGAAATTCAAAAGGTGGAATCACAAATATGGAAATCCAGCTCTAAATCAACAATTGAAAAGTAGAATAGTTAAGTACTAGACAACTCAGAAGAGCAGAAAATCATATGTCACAAATGCAACGAACTTGGTCATATAAAGCCTAATTGTCCTCAGAATCGATTCAGCCAAGGAAAGAAACCGAAAAGGAGAAGTTTTGCGGCTACTTGGGATGAAATTGATGAAGATGATAAAAGCACGGGTAGTGAGAGTGAAAAAGAAAATCTGTGTCTTCAAGGTGAAACAACTGGCAATGATGACAATGAGCCAAGCGAGGTATCAAAACTTACTCACTTGGAATTACTTATATATTTTCATGAGGCAAATGGCCGTTTTGAAAGACGTAGGGAGAAGTACGCTAAAATTGAATCATAAAGAGATAGTTTGATAGAATTAAATAAACAGCTTGATTAATTGGATAAAAACTATCAAAACAAGTGCCCTAAGTGATAAAAATGTCCATCATTTGAAGAAGAAATTAAAAAATCAGAGATTAAAATTAAGTCACATGAAAATGAAATTCTGATTTTGAAAGAAAGTGAAAATACTAGGAGTGAAAATTCTATTAAAAAATGCACTCAATTATTGAATGAAAATGAATATCTCAAAACACAGGCCCAACAATTGTCTACAACTTTAGAAAAATTTTCCGGAGGAGAAAGATCATTAAATATGCTGTTAGGAAAACAAACTGTTAATACTGTTAGACATGGACTTGGGTATAATCAATCTGAATATGCTAAAAATGAAATTAATCAAGTCAATTCAAAGTGCACAATTTGTGGAAAAACTGAACGCAATCACAATAATTGCTGGTATAGACCTAAACACATGAAAACTATTCCAATTTGGATTTCAAAAGGCACAAATGTTAAGTCCCTCAAAGTCAAACAAATCTGGGTGCCAAATGGAACAAATATAAATTGTCTTGGGTCTACTCAAACGTATTTTTCAAAACCTTTTGCCACTAACAACCATGGACCTATAAAAACAAATAGGTCACAAAAATCTTTTCTCGTGTAGGTATGGTGGCGGGCTAAGGAACAACAGCGTTACCTGGATTCTGGCTGTTCCACGCACACGACGGGCGGCAAACCAAAGTTCCTTAGCCTAGTACAAAGGTGGCAGAATCACAATGAGTAACAACAAAAAATTATCATAAAGGTAAAATAGGTAACGGTACATTTATCTTAAACGATATATTAAATGTGAAAAATTGCACCATAAATTGATTTAAATCAGCCAATTATGTGATAAGGGAATAAATGTTCTGATTTATGCAAAAACCGTTGGCCAATTATCTTTTTACACCGAGAACAATGTAAATACCTCTGGAGTCTTTGAACTATTTCATATAGATTTTCTTGGACTAATTATATTGCAAAGTTTGGTGAAGAGATGTTGTTTTGAGTTGGTTGATGATTACTCTAGGTATATGTGGACATATTTGTTTATTCTAGACCTGACATTATGTTTACTGTTTTTTCATTTGCACGGTTTCAACTCAAATCCAAAAGAATTTCATTTAAAGCGGTAAAAAGGATTTGCACACTCCATGGTCTGGTCTATAACATCCAACTAAATATAATCTAGAGTCAAAGGGAAATTCGGATGCAGATTACACTGGTAATCTAGTTAATAGAAAAATTACCAGTGGAACGTGTTTTATGTAGAGACATTCATTAGTTGCATCACATTAAAATCTGCATATTCTGCATTTCAAATGATTTTAAGTTAGCAGACGTTTTCTTTTATAAAACCCCTTTCATAAAATAGTTTTTGTTGACCTTGTTTTAGATTAGTCGTCTTAGAAAATTTGATTTTATACTTATTTTTGGATTTAATCTTAAATGACTACATTAACTAATCTGACTCCCTACTGAATATCGAAAAGATAAAAAGTGATAAAAAGTGATGAGTGTTGATATTAATCATATATTATGACTTGAGACCGTATATTAGTAAATTCTTTAAAAATTTAAACAAGATTTATAATAACTTTTAATGGGTAAAAATTCGATGACCTTCTCTATTTCTATCATATTTCTAACGACCATCATGCATCAAAATCCAATATAATATGTCAATATGTGGTATTTTAGATGGGAAATTATCTATTTTCATTTTATTTTATTATTAGCAATAAAAACATCCAAAGTGTTCAATCTCATTTAAAAGTCCTCACGGTTATTTATGGGTGAATTATTTGGAATTTTTAATTATGTGCTTTCGTGCTCATTTAAAAGCCCTTACGGTTATGCATGTATGGAACACATATCAAAATTGACTATTAAATAGACAAGTTGGTTCTAATCCCATTTAAAAGTCCTCATAGTTATGCTGGTTAGAACATGCTTGAAATTCATTTTTTATAAAAATTGGAAATACTACTAATCTCATTTAAAAGTCCTAAAGGTTATACATGATTAGTAGATATTCAAATTATTGATATAAATATACCACAATTAGACATAACTATATGGTTTTATATGCTGACATCATGCCTATCATTCTGAAGTGGAATATGCACCTAACAGAGTATTTATGATTTTGGTTTGATATTTTATTGAAATTTAATATTTATACTCGATTGGGTATTAATGTTGTATTAATGTCTATCACTTTATCTCTATTTTTCTAACACCATTACTCTTTTGCTGATAACAAAAGAGGGAGAGAAAAGTTAAAATTTTGGCAAATAATGGTCAAATAATTTATTTTTTATCTGCATATTACCATATAGGTTCATTTGCAGATTTTTATGCATATATGAAGGGGGATCCTTGTTGTAAAGAGGAAGCATTCAAATAGGGGGAGCAAATAGGGTTCATCAATGATCCAATACATTTAATAAATTGAAAATCTTAAGTATAATTTTGTTATCATTAAAAGGGGGAGATTGTTGAATATGCTAGTATATGGTTTTTGTTTGATGATAATAAACACACACACACACACACATATTCATTTAAATATATTTATTATTGTACTATTTTATTTTTCACATAATTAAATAAATATTTGCTGAATAAAATAAATAACACAAAATTTAAACTCAAATAGATATTTTATTCAAGCAAATATTTTATTACAATTTTGAAAAGTATAAAGTTGAGCTCTCACTATATATATATATATATATATATATATATATATATATATATATATATATAAAATTTCAATTACAATACAGTTTCAAATTACAACACGATTTTTAACTATAAAATTGCTACATACATTTGCTCCTCACTACATATCACTCGTTCACTCGTATATGATCTTAAACTCTATTCCAGCTTGCATCCAGCAACTGAATTATCCGTAAAATAAACACCGACACAGTAAAATTAAAAAAGAAATATTTTTGTAGTGTAAAATAAAATGTATGTTTTTGAAAATATTATTTGCCTCAGTTATTTGGATTGTTCGCCATCATATTTATTTTGAATCATCATACATGAAAAGCTAGTGACATGCACATGGTATCAATGTACATGCCACAAGATCGTGCACACCGATATACACTTGATAAAACTGCAGGGTTAGGTGAGCACAAGGTCAAACCCAACCAAAAGCTTGGTTCAACTCAAGTGCAATACAAAAATAGTCACGACATGAGCACTAGGTCAAACCCAAGCCAAAGCTAGGTTCAACTCAGGTGCAATAAAAAAGCATCACAAAATTGTCAAGTACAAGTTCTCATGCAACCAAAATCAGGGCAAACCAACACAAACCAGACCATGCTAACAAGTGCACAATTGTGTATACATGAGAACAGACTTGACAGTGGAGTCAAAGCAATATGAAAATTCAATTGAAACCAGAAATATACAAACTACACATGAAACTAGTGGAGTGTATCAGACTCAAGTAATCACAAGAACAAAAATGCCAATTTCACCAGGGCAGTGCACAAGAAAACAATGAAGCATGGTCAGATATGGACCTAGAGTCAAAATGCAACAAGCTCCAGACCTCAACTTCAACATTTACAAGTTTATATGCAGACAGAAACCCAAATGAGTAATTTCATACAAGATCAAGTCTTAAATAAAAGGAACTCCACATGAAAACTCACTAGTTCAACATACACATATGATCGGACACAAGAACAAGGAAACAAAATGCATTCAGACTTAAATGAAACAAACTGAAAATTCTTATGAAAGAGGATAAAGTAACTGGATATGTATACAACTATACAAGAACACATAATACTCCATAAAACCAAAATTGATGCCAATCTCTCACACACACATACTATTAGTCCTTGAGATGATGGTTTTGATGACAACAACCGTAGAATAAGAATATAAAATATAAATACTAACATTATAGTTTAGAAATATATGTATATGCAGGATTTAACCATGTAGGTACCAAGAATGAAGACCGTACAGTATAAAGATTCAAGGTATCAAGATTGAAGACTCATGAGTATCAAGAATATCAAGATTATCGAGAGTTCAAGATTTCAAGAATAAGTAATTTAATTAGGAATTTTTGTTAAAACGCCTAGAAAAGCACTGGCATCTTAAAATCCAATTTATTCGTGTAATGGAATCCACTTCGAGCCCGTTAAAGGGATGGAACCCTAAGTAGGATGGAACCTACGAAAAATTTAGTGGAACATTGTTTTGTATCCGCTAACTTTTATTCAAAATGATTTTACAAAATTATGTCTTGTTTTCGAAATGTTTTCAAAACCATCCTTTTGAAAGAATCAAAAATATCTATCCTGATTTTAAAATATTTTTAGCCTCAAAATAATCTTTAATTTCAAACACAAATTATCCTTGGTTTTAAATTATCTTTAATAATAATATATTTAACTTTTAATATTTATACTTATATTTAAATATAATATTATAGTAAAATTTTATATATACCAAAATATTATTATCTATACTTACTTATGTATGTTAACTATAGTTAAGTATATTTATAAAGTTTAAAATAGTTTTATTATAAGATAAAAGTGATTTTCAAAGAAAAACAAAACATCTAAATTTCCTTTTGGATGTCGACATACCCAAGTTACCCATGTCGACATAGTGTCAGTTAATTTCAAAAATTTGAATTCAAAAGAAGTGTATATTCGTCATATCCCTTCACGAATGGACATGACCGTTGTTCTTCTATAAATAGCGGCTGTTTTCAACTAATTTCTAATCTTTTTTTCCTAGTTTTCACTCCTCTTCTTCTTCCACATTTCTTTATACATATTCTTACCATTACTCTGCCGAAATCAACTTGAATCTAACTAGATCATTTCTAGTTTGATTCTTTATCACTATCTCAATGATCCTCAGTGCTATTCAGAGTTATAGACTTCTTTGTAATCAATTTAGTGAGAAAATGTGTGATTGTAGCCTTGGAAATCAATCAAGTGTAAAATGTGTGATTGTAGCCTTGAAATCAATCAATTGTAAAAGGTGTGATTGTAGCCTTGGAAATCAATTGGGTGAACTTGTTGCCCGTGAAATCAAGTATCTCTACCAAGAGGATTGTGAATCTAGAGGGTGTACCTCATAGCCTTGAAATCGAGGGTATAATCGTATAATTTATTTTGAAAGGAAATCCGTACTTGTGTGCGGGATTGGATGTAGGGTAACTCCGAACCAGTATAAAATCCAGTGTGTTCTTTCCTTTACTGCTTTTACTTTATTTCTGCATATGTGTTTGTTTCTGTGATCATATCTGTGTTTGAATATTGCATACATTTGTGTTCAAATTAACATAAACTCAAAAAGATTTAGTAATTCCTTAAAACACTATTCACTCCCCTCTAGTGTTTATCCTAGCCTTAAGATCCATGATCTTCATTTCTAACATTTGGTATCGGAGCCAGGTTTTCAAAGTTTCATAAACTAATTTTGGAAAAAGTTTTTAAAATGGCTATGTTTGTTAATACTAGTTTAGAAATATTCAGATCATCATTGTCTCTTGAGTCTGCATATAATCAATGTTCAAATTCATGTTGTCTACCAAAATTGTTTGATGTGCAGGAAACATGCTTTATGGGAGTAAGGAATCAATCCACAATGGGAAAATTGTGCAGATCAAAAAGAATAAATGGATACTCGATAGTGGATGCTCTAGACACATGACTAGCAATCTAGATATGCTGAATGATACAATATACAAAGACGGAGGACTGGTCAACTTAGGAGACAATTCAAAAAGATATGTGATTGGCATCGGCAAAGTCGGTAACTCTGAAACTCCTATTATTACTAATGTTTTGTTACTTAAGAATCTGAAACATAATCTGCTAAGTATAAGTCAACTTTGCGATAAAGGATATAAAATTAAATTTGAAAAAGATAAATGTCACATTGAAGATAATAATTCAACCATAATATTTTAAGGAATTAGGAAAAAGAATATTTATATTCTTAGTATGAAAGTCTCAAATGATAATTTATGTCTTTTGGAAAATACAAGTGACCCTTGGATTTGGCATAAGAGATTTGGGCATTTGAATTTCAAACTCTTATCTAGTCTGTCTAAACACGATCTAGTAAGAGGTCTCCATAAAATGAATTTTAGAGTATATAGTCTATGCGATGCATGTCAATTAGGAAAACTTATAAAAAGTTCCTTTAAATTGAAAGATATGATTTCAACCTCAAAGCCTCTTGAATTACTTCACCTTGATTTATCCGGTCCATCTCAAATTCTGTCAATAAATCATAGTAAATATGTTTTTATAATTGTAGATGATTATTCTAGATTTACATGGACAATATTTTTGAAACATAAAAGTGATACTTTTGAATGTTTTAAGAACTTTACAAAAAGGATTCAAAATCAACTTTCTCTAAAAATTATAACCATTCGTAGTGATCACGGTGATGAATTTGAAAATGAAAAGTTTGAGGAATTCTGCAATAAAAAGCGAATAACCCATAATTTTTCATTTTCAAGAACTCCATAACAAAACAGAGTAGTAGAACGTAAAAATAGGACGATTCAAGAGTGTTTGAGAACTATGCTCTCAGATAGTAAATTACCAAAGTATTTTTGGGCAGAAGCAGTTGCTACCGCCTGTTATATTTTAAATAGAATTTTAATCAGACCTTTAACTGATAAGACATCTTATGAACTTCTTCACTCAAAGAAACCTAAGGTATCTTATTTTAGAATTTTGGGAAGCAAATGTTTTATTTTAAATACAAAAGATAATTTAGATAAATCTGATCTTAAATCCAACAAAGGTATCTTTATCGGATATTCAGATAGAAGTAAAGCGTACAGAGTGTTTAATTTAAGAACTAACACCATCGAAGAAACAATGCATGTTTCATTCGATGAAAATCTAAATTTTTTTGAAGATACAAATGATGAAGAGGATTTAATCACTCAAAATCAAGAGACAACTGAAACTAATAATGAAATTAATCATCCTAATAAAAGGATTAAACTTTTAAAAAATCACCCTATTGAAAATGTACTTGGAGATATGCAATCTGTTGTTAAAACTAGAAATCAACTAAGTCAAATGGGCAATGTAGCTTTTATATCAACTATTGAACTCAAAAATCCAAAAGAAGCATCAACCGATGATTTATGGATTTTGGCCATGCAAGAAGAATTAAATCAATTCACTAGAAATGATGTTTGGGAACTTGTTCCTAGACCTGAAAATAAAACTATAATTGGAACTAATGGGTTTATAAAAATAAAATGAATGAACAAGGAGAGGTTGTTAGTAATAAAGCCCGGTTAGTCGCTCAAGGTTATTGTCAAGAAGAAGGAATAGATTTTGATGAAACCTTTGCTCCCGTAGCAAGACTAGAAGCCATTATGATTCTACTTGCTTTCGCAAATCATAATAATTTCAAATTATTTCAAATGGATGTTAAAAGTGCCGTTTTAAATGGATTTGTAAAAGAGGAAGTATATGTTGAACAACCACCACTTTTTGAAAATGAAAAATTACCAAATCATGTTTATAAACTTAAGAAAGCTCTATATGGTCTAAAACAAGCTCCTAGAGCCTGGTATGATAGACTAACATCTTACTTATTACAATCAAATATTGAAATTGGTAAAGTAGATAATACTCCTTTTATTAAAAGAAATAAAAATGATATTCAACTAGTACAAGTCTACGTAGATGATATCAATTTTGGATCAACTAATTTTGAAACGAATAAGGAATTTTCTGATATAATGAAAAAAGAGTTTGAGATGAGTCTTATGGGTGAATTAAATTTCTTTTTAGGATTACAAATAAAACATTTAGATAATGGTATCTTTATTAGTCAAGAAAAATATGCTAATGACCTAATTAGTAAATTTGGTTTGACTACTGCGAGTGGAAAACCCACTCCCATGGTGACCAATGAGTATCTTAGTAAAGAAGATCTCTCGAAAGATGTAGATCAAAAATTATATAGAGGAATGATTGGATCACTACTCTATATCACAGCTAGTAGACCTGATATCATGCATAGTGTTTGTCTTTGTGCAAGATATCAATCCCAACCTAAAGAGACCCACTTAAAATCCGTAAAACGTATCATAAGATATGTTAAACACACCTTTGATTATGGCTTATTTTACCCTAAAAATGATTCTTTTGACTTTATATCTTACTGTGATGCTGATTAGCTGGTTGTAAATCAGACCGAAAAAGCACAAGTGGAACTTGTCACTTTTTTGGGGCATTCTCTGATTTCCTGGCTTCGTAAAAAGTAAAACACAGTTTCTTTATCAACAACTGAAGCAGAACATATTTCTACTGCTTTGGCTTGTTCTCAAGTAATATATATGCAACAAACTTTAAAAGATAATGGTTTAAATATCTCAAAATCACCAATTTATTATGATAATACTAGTGCGATAAATTTATCCAAAAATACTACTCAACATGCTCGAACTAAACATATTGATATAAGACATCATTTTCTCAGAGATAGTATAAATAAGGAAGTAATTACTCTAGATTATATTAATTCCGAGAATCAAATTGCTGATATATTACAAAACCCTTAAATGAATCTATATTTACTAAATTAAGAAGAGAATTAGGTATTTGTTCAATAACTGAAATATAAAAATATAAATAACAAAGTATAATTAAAAATTAAATCAAAATAAATCGAATAGTAAAAATTTCAAAGACCATGTCGACATGCTCCCTCAACCCATGTCTACATACAACGATTTTTTATTTTTGAAATTTTTCCCAACAAAATTCAAATAACTGGTTATATATTCTTCTTATTTTCAAAATTTTGATTATTCTCTCTGTTCTCTCTCTGTTCTAACTTCTGAAATAAATTAAACCATGGCCTCCTCTTCCAAATCAAATAAAAATTCAACCTTTTCGTTCCCTTCTCCTACTTCTGGTCCGTTTCAACATACTACGCTTGTACGAGTGACGAAAATGGAGGATTCTCTGAAGGATGCACTACAATTAATTATTGAAATTCAAGTGATGCAACGTAGAATGGCCAAAGAACAAGAGAGGCAAGGCAAAATCCTTAGTAAATTGCAAAAATTTCTAATGGACAATCATGCTAATCCAATCTTGATTGACGAAGATTCTTCAGAAGATCAAGTGCAAGAGAGCAGCGAAGAAGAAGAAAAGCCTTCATGGAAGAAGAGCACGTTGAAGAAGAGGACAAAGTCGTTTGTGTTGGTGAAGTGTGCTTTGACAAAGATGGAAATCTTGTTGAACAACGTGGAAATTTCTGTTGCCACTATCCAAATTGTTCGGTTCATAGATCTCCCATTTTCCAAGACACTCATTAGTTTCTTTTATAGTTTTCTATTGTTGTATGTTCTTTCTTACGTTCTCTACGAAAATGTAAATATAACTATATAATAAATAAAATGTTCGTGTTCTTATATGTGTTCTACTAAAAGTATTATTATATGGATACTTAGTTAGGATAGTTAGTAGTTTAGGACCAAGTTTTAAATTTTAGAGTTGAGTGTTGATTATTTATGATAACACTATCATCATAATCACATGTCATAGAGTATTAGATTAAGGAGGAGTTACATAGCTTGGAGATTATATAGTTTCAAGTTGGTTTTTTGTTCATGACAAAGGGGGAGAAGTATAAAATAGGATAGTTAGGCATAGACTAAGGGGCAGTTATTAGTTTTAAGGGGGAGTTATTAGGATAGAAGTAATATTTTATAAACAAAGGTTGTCATCATCAAAAAGGAGGAGATTGTTAGTCCTTGAGATGATGATTTTGATGACAACAACCTTAGAATAAGATTATGAAATATAAATACTAACATTATAGTTTAGAAATATATGTATATGCAGGATTTAACCATGCGGATACCAAGAATGTAGACTGTACAGTATAAAGATTCAAAATATCAAGATTGAAGACTCATGAGTATCAAGAATATCAAGATTATTAAGAGTTCAAGAATAAGTAATTTAATTAGGAATTTTTGTTCAAACTCCTAGAAAAGCACTGGCATCTTAAAATCTAATTTATTCGTGGAATGGAATCCACTTCGTGCCCGTTAAAGGGATGGAACCCTAAGTAGGATGGAACCTACGAAAAATCTAGTGGAACATTATTTTGTATCCGCTAACTTTTATTCAAAATGATTTTACAAAATATTTTCAAAACCTTTCTTTCAAAAGAATAAAAAACATCTATCCTGATTTTAAAATATTTTTAGCCTCAAAATAATCTTTAATTTCAAAATCAAATTATCCTTGGTTTTAATTATCTTTAATAATAATATATTTAACTTCTAATATTTATACTTAGATTTAAATATAAAATTATAGTAAAATTTTATATATACTAAAATATTATTATCTATACTTACTTATGTATTTTAACTATAGTTAAGTATATTTATAAAGTTTAAAATAGTTTTAATATAAGATAAAAGTGATTTTCAAAGAAAAACAAAACACCAAAATTTCCTTTGGGATGTCGACATACCCAAGGTACCCATGTCGACATAGTGTCAGTTGATTTCAAAAATTTGAATTTCAAAAGAAGTGTCTATTCGTCATATCTCTTTACGAATGGAAATGATTGCTGTTCTTCTATAAATAGGGGATGTTTTCAACGAATTTCTAATCATTTTTTTTGGTTTTCACTCCTCTTCTTCTTTCACATTTCTTTATACATATTCTTACCATTACTCTGTCGAAATCAACAATGAATCTAACTAGATCATTTCAAGTTTGATTCTCTAGCATTATATCAAAGATCCTCAGTGCTATTCAGAGTTATAGACTTCTTTGTAATCAATTTAGTGAGAAAAGGCGTGATTGTAGCCTTGGAAATCAATCAAGTGTAAAAGGTGTGATTGTAGCCTAGGAAATCAATAGGGTGAACTTGTTGCCCGTGAAATCAAGTATCTCTACCCAGAGGATTGTGAATCTAGAGGGTGTAACTCGTAGCCTTGAAATCAAGGGTGTAATTATACAATTGCTTTTGAAAGAAAATCCGTACTTGTGTGCGGGACTAGATGTAGGGTAACTTCGAACCAGTATAAAATCCGGTGTGTTCTTTCCTTTACTGCTTTTACTTTATTGATGCATCTGTGTTTGCTTCTGTGATCATATATGTGTCTGAATATGGCATACATTTGTGTTTAAATTAACATAAACTCAAAAAGATTTAGTAATTTCTTAAAACACAATTCACCCCCCTCTAGTGTTTATCCTAGCCTTAAGATCCATAATCCGCATTTCTAACACATACATACATACATACATACATACATACATACATACATACACACACACACACACATATATATATGTGTGTGTGTGTGTGTGTGTGTCTATATATATATATGGAGACCATCAACCAAAGTGTAGACAAATTCCAAAATCAAGATGAAGTTTAAGTGAAGACCGAAGAATACAAGACTACAGTGAAATGAATCAGGTTGCACATATACAAGACTCAAGTCCAAAACCATATTCCAAAATACATGCAATATAGTTTAGTTACAGACTCCAACCAAGTGTATGTTCAACTAACTGTATCAACACCTCAAGTACAAAGGAGTGCAAGTCAGCAGTGGACACAAAGTCAACCCAACATGTAGGAGATAACAAAATCAGGCATGAAAAAAGGCTAGTTCAAAGTTCAGGTGAACAAGATGAGGCACAGACTCAAGTTCGAACTAAGCAATCAACAAAGGAATTAAAACAGAAAAAATCACAAGCATACATATATACATGCACAAACACACATGTATACATGTATTTATATGTAGTGACAATATGGGATGCAGTGAAGCAGTAAATAAAATGGCACATGTATACATATGCATATGGATATTACTCAAAGCATCATCAATGTACAAAACCTCAATATAATAAACAGTGATAGGCAACAATGCAGTAAAGCTCTGAAACAAAATCAAAGGCAACCAGATCAACAACACACACACACACACACACATATATATGCATGCGTATGTTTGTATGTACATATATGGTGATACAGCAAGTTCATACACAACAAATACAGTCATCATAATATGCAGTGATGAACCATACAACTAACAATATTAACCGAGTGAAGCCTTGTGTAACAAGTAAGAGTGACAACACGACTCAAGTGCAGTTTGAATAACAATTACCAGAAGTAAAGAGAAGCAATTCACATGAAGCTGTGAGTAAATAAACGAAGTCGATTTTTATCTCAAGTCAGCAAATTCAAATACCATAAACGATGCAACAACCCATAATTTTGTAAATATTTTAATTAAATTTTTATTTGAAAACTTTGAATTTTGAATCATTTAAACCGAACTTTTAGAATTTTCCAATGTAAGTTTGGAATTCGTTTATAATTTATTTTCCAAATTTAATAAAATAAGAACTTGCTGAAAATTTTATATTTTGGTCAACTTTGGTCAAAATTTGACTTTCACTTTAAATTTTTAAATTTGAATTTTTAAATTTTTAATCTTTTTCTTTGAAGTAGAATATAATTCTGATATTCGCTTTGCTTTTCGTTTCGTCAAATTCTGTTTTATACTTTTTATAATTTGATAAATACAGTGTTTTACGCGCAGTTATTTTCTGTGTCTTATTTTCTATTTTTCTATGTTAATTTCCGGATTTTATTTTCTCTTTTATTTTTTTTAAACTTTTATTTTATTTATTGGATTTTTATTTTGATAAATGTCTTAAAAATTTGAAAAGTCTTAAATTATTTGTTTTATTTCAATACCTTTTCATTTGCCTTGCATTCACAACTCTTAGTTGTTTATTCCTCCACATTCTTGCCATGTATTCATTCCACAAATCACGTACATTACATCTCATTCTCATCTCCACTTTCTCATTTCATTTCTCGAATTTTTTTTCTTCAAGTTTCCATGGCTTCTCTTCCTCTTCTTCCAATTTTGTTTTTTCTCTTTGTTCTGTACAAGCATGGCTCGGCCTCCACCTATTGCCGACCCCATCACCATCTCCACCACCACCATGCCGACAATCATCCCCTCTTGATCACAATTAAGACCAAGCCGTGACCACCAAGTTGCAACATCACCAAAATCATGTGTAAAGCCTAGCCTAGATCACCATATTTCACCACTTCCTCTTCATATTGCTCGGCCACAATGAAAACCACACCATCTCCCCTCCATACCTTGACCATAACCACTCCTTGTCGTGACTAGATGTGCCTTGACCAAGATCCAACCCAGGCTAAGCACTTGAGACATAGGGCCGAACCTACTCTTCCACTAGACCCATCATTTCCAAGCCTTTTTGCCTTCCACGATTTGTAACTTACCACTTTTCCACTTCCTCAAGCCATAGCCGTGCCAAACATGAACCTCACCGAGCCTACATGACCCAAAGAACACCATAGGTAAGCACAAGAAGACCATGGTCTAGCCAATAGTGATGTGGCCGAGCCACTTGTTGGTTAAACCAAAGGTTATGTCACTTTGATTCTTATCTTTTCATTATTTTGATGTATAATCTTTGTGTTGAATTATATTCTTATGTTTGTGTATTGGTGTTGTTTACAAAATGTGGATCTTGACTCTCCATCACTCAAAAATGTAGTCGTGCTTTGTCATGCTTTTCAGAGTTTCAGTTGTGTGTCTTGAACTGTCAATTCTAGCCTTAGAAGGTGAGTTTATCACTCTCGACATTCGTATTTATATAATTGTGAAACAATGACATGTGAACTATAGAAATTTATATGCTATGATCATACATGCCTGTGATATGATAATATGATGTTAAATGCTGCTTATATATTTGCTACATCACTTGATATGATAATATATGCTATGCTGTTATTTTATGTTTTGTATCTCATATTGCAAGTTCCCTATCACTATGGGTTGAAATGATACATACCCGAATAGACATTAGAATAAGGAAAAATCATTTTGGGCTGAAATGACAGGCTTGAGTGATTTTTACTTTATCTTATTTGACTTAGGATTGCGCGTTTGAAATGATAGAACCCTGATTTTTCTTTTTAAATTACGTATTGAAATGATACATATCTATATCACTTGACCTAGGTTAGAAAATATTATACAAGCTTATGGTTAATATATTTAAAGTAATATTTTCCTAAAAATTAATTAAGTATTTGGAATTTTTTGAATGTATGAAATTTTAACTTAAAATTTGATTTGAAGATTTGAAATATAAAGAGATATTGGTTTTCTATAAATTAAAATTTTATAAGTTGATTTTGGTTTTAATTGTAACTCAAAAATCTTTATTTGTTTTAAATTTGTAATTTAAAGATTTCATGTATGATAAACAACTTAATAATGAAATTTGATTTAATGTGGAATTCTAAATCTAGCCTAGTGGTTGTAATGAATTTTATTTCATGAAATGGATGTGTTTTGTATAAATAAGTTTACATGATTTTCTATAAGTTAAATTGTATAAGTAAAATGTATAAAAGGCAATTTAAATATGATTTAACTTGATAATTGGAAATTGGTTTCCACATGGAGATTTTAAGTTAAGTAAATAATGTATTTTGAATTGATAAAAATGAAATACAATTTTAATTGGACATTTTGTAATAAATTTATTTAACTTGAAATCATAGTTAATTGATGTCTAAATGAATAGATTTATAAAGAAATTTGATTTTTGTATTAACGATGACAACTTATTTTATTTCTGAAACGTGTATTTTAAAATAATGTATTATGTCATTGGTTAAAAATAAAAGTTAAGTAATAATGTGCTTTTGACTTAATAAATGAACTATAGTTTAATTTGGATATTTATTGATAAAATTTTATTTTATTAAATCATAAGTTAAATGATATCCAAATGAATATTTTCTGAAGCGTGAAATAGGATTTTTATAAGTTAAAATGGCTAAAAATTGAAATTTTAATGTGGCTGAAATGCTATTATAAATCTGGAATTAGTATTGGTAGCACTTCAAAAATGCTGTTGTTTAAGATAGCATTTGCTAAGTGCTATCAATTCTTAGACCTAACTATACTCTGAAATAACTACTGCAACACTTTGTAAGTGGCGTTGTTGCTGAATGTAAACTATTTTGCAATACTAGTAAGTTACTGCAGCACTTTGTAAGTGTTCTTGTTGCTGAAAGTAAACTGTTTTGAAATAATAACTAAATACCTACTGTAGCACTTTGTAAGTGCTGCTGTTTCTGAATTTGACAATGTTTTTAAAATACTAATGTATCTACTGTAACCCTTTATAAATGCTGCTGTAGCTGAAATTTAAAATGTATTGGAAATTTTATAATTAAATGAATGAACTTAGAAATGCTACAACTTTGAAATGAAAATTATTTGACGTTGAATTTAAATGATTTAAATCAATATTGTTTTGAAAGATATTAACATTGAATTTAAATAAATGAATCTTGTTTTGAAGATATTAACATTGAATTTAAATGGTTTAAATAAATATGTTTCAAATTGTTATGATTTTCTAAATATTGTGATTTACAAATGATAACATTTCCAAGTGTTATGATTTCAAAGTATTATGGTTTCAAAGTGTTTGGTCTCAGAAGTGTTATAACTTTGGAAGTACTATGATTTTGGAAATGAATTTATTTGAAATTGATTTTTTTTGAGAATTGTCTTTAAATGTAGTGATTTGAAACTCATTGAAATTGATGATTTAAGAATATGACTTTATGACCTAGTTTTTGTCATGACCCGAAATCCAATGTTCGAAAATCGACATCAAATACCTCACTTGTATTTGACTGCCGAAGATTCAAACATCGAACTCCAGTCGGATGGAGCTTATAACAACATTAGATGAATATAGAAACAGCAGAAACAGAATGAATATCATTAATCCCAGATACAACATCATCATAATATCCATTACAACATTTAACATCAATATCAAAGTGCTACATATTGATACAACAACAAATAGAACATCACAATCGAACAAAAAGTGATCACATTCCAAGAAAGTCTTCAAGAAATAAAGCGATAGCGAACTTCCAAAACTAAGCACCTTGAGATCCAAAAGCTTTCAAAATATCTCCAAGTCAAAAGCCTTCAAAAACCGATAGCCTCCAAACCAAAAGACTTCAAAATCCAGCTAGCACCAAAACACGAAAAATCTGCTACTAGGCTGCCAGTGTGGAAATTATGGGCACCCATAGTTTAGAAAGGAAACAATAAACTCCGGGTCAGTCATGGGACTGGTATGAGTAAACAAAAATAGTTGCTTTTAAATAAAGACAGATTTATTAAAGAAAATCGATATGCTTTTTGGAAAATGAAACTACCATAAGACCTCCCGCCACACACACAATGCAATCGTAGAATTGGAGGAGATTTCTTCTTATGGTAGTCAAATATGCTTGATACGAGAAAATTTCTTTGATATTATTACTAGTGCATAGTGTAGAAAACCATTTCGAAAGTATAATATTAATCTTAGCCAGCATAGACATTATGCCTACTATAGCTACCATCTAAATAGTGGTGACTACCATAAGTAAATGATAGGTTATACAAGTAGAACCGTACTGGGTTTGTATTGAGAAATGGATTCCAACAAATGGTCAGGCTAAGGAACTTCCTACTGCCACTTGGGTACGCCTCTCGAGGGACGTCCCGAGAACCTACCCGGCTCTCTGCCAACATAAGGCCGGGTTACCTCTGTAACTAGGTAACTACTACTCGAGTATGCCAACCCTCGGTCGTTTGCGACCTTTATCCGAGGGCCCTCAACCACAAAGCAACAACCATATAGTAATGAGATTGCAACAACCACATAGGTTAAGTATCTAGGCTCCATACCATGATACCACCTTTTTGTAGAAGGAACATAGCCTAAAGGGCGCGACCCTCATAACCTTGCCGCATCTTTCCTGTTTCGACCATTTCTGGGGTGTGAGGTCCGAAGTGGTCCCTTCTACAAAGCTACGCTTCACACGAAAGCCATGTTTTGGTCACAAATGATCAGCAAACGATCATCAACACACAGCAACACTTAGCATGCGACACTACCAAATTGGGAGTATATCACTGATAACCCTCAACTACATAACCTCTGAGCTCGTACGTCTCAGAGAAGGGTGTTAAGCTAAGAGAATAAATTCTCCGCCACCAACAGATATGTATTTGAAAGAAATCTGCTTTAGATTTCAAGGTGTAGTGTCAGACGTACAACCATACAAGTCTGTTTCGGGTTCGAACAGAACCGAAGGCACTTCGTCCAATAAAGGAAGAAGCCCTTGCAATCCGGGTATCCACAATCCCGATCGGACTTCCCATCACATGTGGCGATCTCTATACCAGAGCAACTCAGTGCAGAGACATTCGATAGGTTATTCTATCGTTCTGGAAGAAACATGGTCTTCACCACCGTCTTCAAATGCTATACATTTCGTCGTATCACTATTCGGAATGGGTTATATGACACAAATTCCTCTTCTGATAATCCAAATAGTGAGCGCTCAATTTTAAAAACACGTGGATATATCATTCATAAAGATTTACTATCAAGGTTCGATGTGGGTTTCGGATAACCAATTGGAATCCGACTCCCTGTCGCATTGAAATTCAATTGCCGTTTTACGAGCCAATGGTTTTTCATAATCACACAGAACAAATCACAAATCACAATTCAGCACAAAGCAATTCGCATCACACAGTATCACAATCACAAACATAAATATCAATCCAGTACACAACATTTGATAATAGTCAATCATCTTCGATTATGATGAATTAGTTGTATGATTTAAATTAATTAACCCCATAATTATTTTCATTAACGATTTTTAATCAATAATTAATTATTCTTAATTATAAATTAATTAAATCTTAATCAACTTTGTTAATAAATTATTCCTTAATTAATTATCTTAATTTATTAATTCTTAATTGTTATTAATTAAATCTTAATTACTTTTACTATTTAATTATTCTTTAATTAATTAATTACAAAGTAATTACAAATCATTAATTATTTAATCATTGTAAATAAATTTTTTTTAAGTTAACAATTTAAATATTTGATTAACTTCTCAATTATTTTATTAAATTAAATTAAAACAACTTTATTTAAAAATATAAGTTTAAAACATCTTTGAACTTAATTAATTTCAAATAATTATTTCAATATCATTAACTTCACATTCCACTTAACAAATGATCATCATTTTATAAAGAATGAATTTAGAAATCATTTAAATTTAAATTTTTAAAATTTTAAAACTGGAAATGCTGTTTCAAACGACCAACCCGAGGCTATCTCGAGTCACCTCCGAGCAAAAGTGCTCCTTGCTTCAAACTTTCCACAGATCGACCTGTGTATAATTTTTCCCAACTTAAATTTGTTTAAGTTTTAAACGACCTATTGTGTAGCCAAAACTACTCGACCCTAGATTCGAGTCATCTTTTCTTACCCCTGAGTGTTACTTCGAGTCGAACACCTCCTTCCACAAAATAGGCAACTGACACACATCTTGGTGCCGTGCACATGCACAACGACGCCGACGAGCTTCGACCGACGCCACCATCTTCCACAACTCGACAATAGCTCGTATGGCCCATACAAGCACCCAGATACACGTGACCTCGACGAACTCGCGAACGAGTTTTCTAACCCAGGCTGGATCAAAAGTGACCACCAGAAAAACTGTCTCGTCCTCCTTCCTATGGCCATCGGAGGCCATAAAAACTTAACCAAAGCTTCGCCTTGATCACACGCTGCTAATCCCACCGGAGTGATAAACTCCGGTTATCTAAATAGACCGCGGTGAACTCATTTTTGCTGTGATAAAAAATGTGGGTTAAAACCCAAGATGATCATCGCACGACAACCACAGTCAAATAAAAAATCTTTAAACATTTTTCCTAGAACCCCCAACGCTTCAGCCATCTTCACGCACAACTTCGACCATCTTCACCGTGTCGATGACCAAAATTCGGCAAAAACCCCAAATTAATCCACAAATACGTGATTAAAAAATATGATTTTGCTTTTAAAATTCATTATTTTCAAAGACGATTTGATTGGTATGCCTGAAACCAAAATTTATGATAATCAAATTTTCAACCGGTTTTGAATTTGCCTGTAATTTCGATTGTTCAGACAACTCTTCAATTTAATTTGCTTGAAACCATTTTTAGTACTTGAATTATGCCTAAACAAACAACTTTTGTTTAGATCTTAAGGTTTAATATTGATTGAGGAAGAAGAAATCAAATTTTAAATCAAATTTGAGCCTGCCAACCTGGGACAGAACCCCACTTTCAAGTGTACAGACACGCACAATCCAATTTTCATGTTTTTATATACATGTAGCACATATTTTCAGTTTAAACTTCCATATTTTCACAACAACAAGATTCAGTTCCAATTTAAAAAAAAGTTTACTCACCTTGTTGCCTGGGAACAGAGAATAGAAGGGAAGTTGATTACTTGAACTGGAATTGCTATTTTTTTAATTTGACCCTGGATTTCCTTTTCCTGCTAGTAGTTATTTAGATTTTCTTAGCTTTTGAAAGATTTTCTTACTTAATCCCTCAACAACAAATTCAAATCCAAGCTTACTTACAGTTTTATTTTAATGCAACAGAAAAAGACTTTGTCTACAGCTTGAAATACTGAAAATAATTTAGTCTTTGAACCATGAAGTTTTTTCTGCAACTGACTGATACAAACTTGCTTAGTTCTTGCTTTATTACTGATTAACAAATTCAAACTTAAATTTTGAAAAGAATTTACTTGCCTTAAATTTAATTCAGAAGAACCCTGCTCTGCTTCTTGGGGAACATTGGAGCCTGGTTTAATATGCAGTTTGAAATTTAATGTTAAAACTTGATTTTTTAATTACTAATTCACTTAATTTTAAACTTACCTGAGGTATAGAATTAAAATTCCTAATTTAATCTTGAGATGATTCTCAGGTTTTAAACTTTGAATTCAAGAAGATGTTTGCAGTTTCAAAATTTTCTTTTGTGTTGACGTTTGTAATGTTTAAGATTTTTTTCTTCTTTTCTTTTAGAATTTTGAGAAGCTAAAGAATGAGAAAGAGGAGCTGAAAGGTTTTTATGAATTTAAGTTTTATTTTTTATCAATTAACTAAATTGAATGCCACTTGTTAAAACTAATCATGAGATTACTACACTTGTTCATTTTCACACCATCTTTCTCATGCATGCTTAACACTTGTATTTTTACAAAGATAAAAGAATTTTAAGTAAATTCTATATCAAATTCACTTTATTAATAAATACATTCCTTATTCATTTGTATATACAATGTTAAAAGAAGAAATGTTTTTAACAAATCTTTTACATTATATATAAATTACACATTTGTGATTTCAAATACAAATTATTTTTTTAAAACATTTATTTTGAAATTTAAATTCAAATCCCAATTCAAACTTGAATTATAATCCATTTATACCCATACATATACTCATACATATACTTGTATAATTCAAATTCAAATTCAATATGTACATTCAAATCTACTCATATATGCACATAAACATATATATATTTACACACACACACATATATATAAGATTTAAATTCAAATGATTTTAAAAACATTTGTTATTTCAATTTTTTATACTCAAATGAAATTGAAATTTTATTCATATAAATTATCACTCATTTTATTTGTTTTGAAACTTTTCAAATTATTTTCAGATTAAATTCCAAAAGTTCAAATGAATTACCGAATTTAAATTTTGGGATGTTATAGTTTTGGTTTAAGGTGATTTTAAAAGGAATATTTCAAGTTTAAACAAATTGAAAGAAATATTTTGACTTGAAATTTGGTTGTATTTAAATGATAACGTTTGACTTGGTTTTGAAGTGAAAATAATATATTATTGAATTTATGTTGAAATGGAAATGATATATTATTGAATTGGCTTTTGAAATGGAAATGATACTATTGTGATATGGTTTTGAAATGGGTAGGATATTTGTGTTCTGAAAGTATATACTAATTTTAAATAAATGATATGATTTTGAAATGGATATGCTATTTTGGTTTTGAAAGTATATACTATTGTGAAATAAATATCCATGGGTTATAATAACAGTTGGTTGTTAAAGAGACCGGGATCGGATATGGGCATACTCTCTGTCGATACCAAAAACCACTTTAACAACCGTGTACACGGTGGAGATTCCAGAATTAAGTAGGATGGTGGCAATGTTCTATTGAGTTATGTATGTGGACCTGACTCCCGTGAGTTGGCATAAGGTGGCTAAAACAGGAGCAACTAACGGGCTAATGAGGTCGCTCCTCTTATCGGACACACTTCTTCGTATGTCATTCTATTACTTTGTGATTGATTGGTGCGCACCTTTGATTTTTGAGAGTGTGACTCGAGGTAGGCGGTAATCGCTACTACGCGTTACCACCGGTCCGGAAGTGTAATTGGTATATCTACCCTGGCATTGCCTAGTTGTGCCGTGTCACCTACCCTAGCGCACCTTGTACGATTTTGGTTTTGTGCCGTAGCCTGTGGAGTATCCTCTGGTGACTTTCCGATCAGGAGGGATTATGATACTGGTAGACTACTTAGAATACGTATGTGTTAATGGGAATATGGGTAACTCCTTAACGCTATTTTGAAGTAAATTTACTTTACTTCTAGACACTATTATAATAGCATACATTACTACATAGTAAATAGTTTATTGGATGCTTAGAGGATAGACGGTCCCAAGCATCCTTTAAGTTACATGTACCTTTCTATTACAGTTCACTTGAGTTGGTTTACATTGTAAAAGTATGTATGGTATAAATATATATGTCCTGACTCAAGTGTTTTGTGTTTTGCTTTATGCTCGGGTCAGACTGAGTGATACAACATTCGAGACTCACCTTCAAAGTTGGAGCTTTGTTTGAAGATCCAGCTATCTATTTCATTCTAGTTATCCGGTTGATTCCAGTGATGAATTCTGATTATACTTGATTATCATATTGAGATTTCTGTTGTATCTTGTTTAACTCTGATGTATATTTGTACAGTAGCAACATGAACTACTATTGCTTCCGCTACATTATTTTATTACTCTGTGTCTATGATCTGTGATTTATTTATTTACTATATGTTTTGAGTTTTTGCCAAATTTAAATTACAAGTCGGTATTTTGAACAACTCAAGTCCGGCATGTGTGGATGCTAATGGTCCAAAATAGTGAGTCGTTACAGTTGGTATAAGAGCTTTGGCTCTAGGCAAAACTTAGCATATATGGTAAATTTATTTGCAGAATCACTTTCGTTCGAGCTTGAATCTCTTTCTCTTTGACTCTGTTTCCTTCGAATTTTGAAACATTCCCTCGGTTTCGATATCCATTCTTGTCCCTCACTATTCGTCTTCTTTTGATTCTCGAGTATCCCATAACTCCACTTCGAATGATCTTCATAATGAATCGGCGGTCTCACTAATCTCAAATGACTTGTAAAGGGGGAAATTCCTTCACAATAGGCATTGATTCACTGGAGATTTCTATATATCCTCGGTTAGATGCTAGTATCTCTTGTGTCCGAATTCTACCTCTTGAGATCGAATGTTGATTTGCCTTATAAGTCCACATCAATCTAATTCTGGAAGTCGCGGTTGACCCGGTTAAGGCTGCCCACGATTTATATAAGTTATCTATTTCCTTATCCGTTTTGTTAATCATTTTATCTTTTGTTCCAATTTATCCTCAAATCAAATTTTCTTTGATTGGAGTTAATCAAATTTGAATCTCTATCCTTTCTTTGAAAATCTATTCGTGTATAGTGTATTTGTAAATCTATATTTAAAAAAATGTTTTATATATTGTGTGGTTTGAGTTGTTGATGTTGATTTGGGTTTTCGATCGATTCGTCTAATCAATGCTATCGATAGGATCTCCAAAACACTTGAACATGGCAAACCGACACAATATAGTTTTCAAATTTCGTAAATGAAACAAATTTTGTATAATTGTATTGTATATGTCTACAAGTATAATTTTCTAAATTTTGATAATTAATTGAATTGGATGTTAAGAAAAAACTTATTTGATTTTATATATCTTGTAACCATTGGCTTTTGTTCTACATAAATAATTGAAATATAAAACGTGGTTATAAATTTGTTTGGAAATTTAAATGAATTTAAATCTATAATTTGAGAATTTAATTTCTGATGATTTCGAACTTTGTGTTTTAAAGTTTTAAAAAGGTACTATTTAAAGTATTTTCCAAATGAAATTTGTTTCAAAGAATTTTAAATGTTTAAACCAGTGCTCTTCTCTTTGTCGATGGAAATTAATTACGGTGATGACTACAACATTATCGACATTCATTTTCGAGTTTCAAAGTGGAGAGACCATTCTATAGCTTTCTACAGTTTTGCTTTGAAAAATTAAATTGATTTGAATTTCTAAAATATGACTTGATCTATAATATATATATTGATGTATGATTTAAATTTGATTGGATATATATTGGGTATATATATTTATTTATCTCTAAATTGTTCGAAGTTAATTAGAAATTTAATTCTTAAATTTTATCTTACAAGATGATTTCAAATATAAAATGAAGCCAGAATTTTGAATAAATATTTAAGCTTGAAATAATTGGATTAGAAAATTTTACTTGTATAATACTCAATTGCATTCCAATATAACTTACCCAAATCATTCAGAAGTTGAATATGTAATTGGATAATATACAATATAAAAGGATTTTTATAAATAAAATTTGAGTGGTTATAATAAATGTTATACACTTAAATTTTTGTTATAAAAAGATTAATAGAGGCAAACAGAATGAAAAGTTAGAATAAAATACAATATAAATGGTGTTAAAGGAATTTATAAATAAATTGGAATAGTTATAATAAATGTAGTTATACTTAATTTATGTGATGAGATATATATTAAGTGGAATAAAGTTAATAATGACTTTGAATAAAGAGGAATTAATTTTATTGAATAAATTATAGGTATAATAAATGATTTTTCCAAATTCATGATTTTATAAATTGATAATTGGATGAAAAGATATTGAAATTAGAAATAGTTAAAATTTATTCAACTTAGGTGAAATCAAGTATTAATTTAAGTTGAAATTTTCATGGTTTTAAATTTATTGTCTTATCTTGTTTTTCAATCTCTTTTCTTTCGGGATGTTCCTATTCTCCTGCATCCTAAAGCGGGAAATTGAATTCCGATTGATCTTATACATGAAGTTCGTCCTGTAGTTCTTCCTCCCAGAAGAACTTATCTTCACCTGTCAGTTTTGGAAACTTTTCAAAGAATCTTTGGTACTCATTTGAATCTGAGCACTGCTTACCATCCACAGACGACGGTCAAACGGAAAGAGTGAATCATATTCCAGAGTATCTTCTTCATGCTTGTGTTCTTGATTATGAAGGATCTTGGGAAGATCATCTCCAACTGGTTGGATTCACCTATAATGACAGTTATCAGGTATAATTTCAATCTTCTTTTTATCGTGTCTTAATCCTATATCATTCTATCACGTTTTTCTTTTTTTCCCCGTCTCGTTCCTTTTCGAGGACGAAAACTTTTGAGTGGAGTGTAACAACCCATAATTTTGTAAATATTTTAATTAAATTTTTATTTGAAAACTTTGATTTTTAAATCATTTAAAAGTGAATTTTTAGAATTTTCCAATGTAAGTTTGGAATTTATTTATAATTTATTTTCCAAATTTAATAAAATAAGCATTTTCTGAAAATTTTATATTTTGGTCAAATTTGGTCAAAATTTGACTTCCAGTTTAAAATTTTAAATTTTAATCTTTTTCTTTGAAGCAGAATATAATTCTGATATTCGCTCTGCTGTTTTACTTTTTATAATTTGATAAATGCAGTGTTTTACACGCAGTTATTTTCCGTATCTTATTTTCTATTTTTCTATGTTAATTTCCCTATTTTATCTTCTCTTTTATTTTGTTTAAACTTTTATTTTATTTATTGGATTTTTATTTTGATAAATGGCTTAGAAATTTTGGAAAAGTCTTAAGTTACTTGTTTTATTTCAATGCCTTTTCATTTGCCTTGAATTCACAACTCTTAGCAGTTCATTCCTCTACATTCTAGCCATGTATTCATTCCTCTAATTACATACATTACATCTCATTCTCATCTCCACTTTCTCATTTCATTTCTAGAAAAAAAATATTTCAAGTTTCCATGGCTTCTCTTCCTTTTCTTCCATTTTTGTTATTTCTCTTTTGGTTTGTACAAGCATGGCTCGGCCTCTACCTATTGCCGACTCCATCACCGTCTCCACCACCACTATGCCGACCATCATCCCCTCTTCATCACCACTAAGACCAAGCCGTGACCACCGAGTTGCAACATCACAAAAATCATGTGCAAAGCCTAGCCTAGATCACCATATTTCACCACTTCCTCTTCACATTGCTCGGCCACAACGAAAACCACACTATCTCCACTCCATTCCTTGACCACAACCACTCCTTGCCGTGAATAGATGTGCCTTGACCAAGATCCAACCCAGGCCGAGCACTTGAGACATAGGGCAGTACCCACTTTTCCACTGGACCCTTCATTTCCAAGCCTTTTTGCCTTCCACCATTGTAACTAACCACTTTTCCACTTCCTAAAGCCATAGCCATGCCAAACATGACCTTAACCAAACCTACATGACCCAAAGAACACCATGGTCGAGCACAAGAAGACCATGATCTAGCCAATAGTGATGTGGCCGAGCCACTTGTTGGTTAAACCAAAGGTTATGTCACTTCGATTCTTATCTTTTCATTATTTTGATGTATAATCTTTGTGTTGAATTATATTCTTATGTTTATGTATTGGTGTTGTTTACAAGATATGGATCCTGACTCTCCGTCACTCAAAAATATAGTCGTGCTTTGTCGTGCTTTTCGTAGTTTCAGTTGTGTGTCTTGAAATGTCAATTCTAGCCTTAGAAGGTGAGTTTATCACTCTCGACATTCATACTTATATAATTTTGAAACAATGACATGTGAACTGTAGAAATTTATATGCTATGATCATACATGCCTGTGATATGATAATATGATGTTAAATGCTGCTTATATATTTGCTACATCACTTACTATGACAGTATATGCTATACTTCTATTTTATGTTTTGTCTCTCACATTGCTTTCCAAGTAGAGATAATTGGAATTGGAAATCGCTTATATATTTGCTACATCACTTAATAACTTGATAATTGGAAATTGGTTTCCAATTGGAGATTTTAAGTTAAGTAAATAATGTATTTTGAATTGATAAAATGAAATATAGTTTTACTTGGATATTTTGTAATAAATTTATTTAACTTGAAATCATAGTTAATTAATTTCTAAATGAATAGATTTATAAAGAAAGTTGATTTTTGTATTAACTATGACAATTTCTTTTATTTCTGAAACGGGTATTTTAAAATAAAGTATTAAGTCATTGGTTAAAAATAAAAGTTAAGTAATAATGTGCTTTTGACTTAATAAATGAATTATAGTTTAATTTGGATATTTATTGATAAAATTTTATTTTATTAAATCATAAGTTAAATGATATCCAAATGAATATTTTTTGAAGCATGAAATATGATTTTTATAAGTTAAAATGGCTAAAAATTGAAATTTTAATGTGGCTGAAATGCTATTATAAATCTGGAATTAGTATTGGTAGCACTTCAGATTTGCTGTGGTTTAAGATAGCATCTGCTAAGTGCTATCAATTCTGAGAAAAACTATATTCTGAAATAATAATAAAGCTACTACATCACTTTGTAATTGCTATTGTTGCTGAACGTAAACTGTTTTGCAATACTAGTAAGCTACTGCAGCACTTTGTAAGTGCTGTTGTTGCTGAAGGTAAAATGTTTGGAAATAATAACTAAATACCTACTATAGCACTTTGTAAGTGCTGCTGTTTTTGAATTTAATATTGTTTTTGAAATACTAATATATCTACTATAACCCTTTATAAATGTTGTTGTAGCTGGAATTTACAATGCATTGGAAATTTGTAATTAAATGAATGAACTTAGAAATGGTACGACTTTGAAATGAATATTATTTGATATTGAATTTAAGTGATTTAAATGAATATTGTTTTGAAAGATATTAACATTGAATTTAAATGTTTAAATGAATTTTGTTTTGTAGCTATTAACATTGAATTTAAATGGTTTAAATAAATATGTTTCAAAGTGTTATGATTTTCTAAATATTATGATTTACAAATGATAACATTTCTAAGTGTTATGATTTCGAAGTATTATGGTTTCAAAGTGTTTGGTCTCAGAAGTGTTATAACTTTGGAAGTATTATGGTTTTAGAAATGAATTTATTTAAGAATTGTCTTTAAATATAGTGATTTGAAACTCATTGAAATTAATGATTTAAGAATATGACTTTATGACTTGGTTTTGGTTTAAGGTGATTTCAAAAGGAATATTTCAAGTTTAAATAAATTGAAAGAAATATTCAGTGATTTGAAATTTGGTTGTATTTAAACGATAACATTGGCTTGATTTTGAAATGAAAATAATATATTATTGAATTTGTTTTGAAATGGAAATGATATATCATTGAAATGGGTTTTGAAATGGAAATGATACTATTGTGATTTGGTTTTGAAATGGGTAGGATATTTTGGTTTTGAAAGTATATAATATTTTGAAATAAATCATATGATTTTGAAATGGATATGCTATTTTGGTATTGAAAGTATATACTATTTTGAAATAAATATCCATGTGTTATAATAATGGTTGGTTGTTAAAGAGACCAGGATCGGATATGGGTATACTCTCTGTCGATACCAAAAACAACTTTAACAACCGTATACGTGGTGGAGATTCCAAAATGAAGTTGGATGGTGGCGACGTTCTATTGAGGTATGTACGTGGAGCCGACTCCTGTGAGTTGGCATAAGGTGGCTAGAACAGGAGAAATTGACGGGCTAATGAGGCTGCTCCTCTTATCGGACACACTTCTTTGTATGCCATTCTATTACTTTGTGATTGATTGGTGCGCACCTTTGATTTTTGGGAGTGTGGCTCGAGGTGGGCGGTAGTAGCTGCTACGCGTTACCACCGGACCGGAAGTGTAATTGGTATATCTATCCTGGCATTGCCTAGTTGTGCCGTGTCACCTACCCTAGTGCACCTTGTACGATTTTGGTTTTGTGCCGTAGCTTGTGGAGTATCCTCTGGTGGCTTCCTGATCAAGAGGGACTATGATACTAGATAGACTACTGGGACTATGCTTGTGTTAAGGGGGATATGGTTAACTCCTTAATGCTATTTTAAAGTAAGTTTACTTTACTTCTAGACACTATTATAATAGCGTATATTATTACATAGTAAATTATTTAGCAGATCCTTAGAGGATGGGCAGTCCCAAGCATCCTTTAAGTTACTTGTACCTTTCTATTACAGTTCACTTGAGTTGGTTTACATTGTATAAGTATGTATGTCCTGACTTGAATGTTTTGTATTTTTCTTTACGCTTGGGTCAGACTGAGTGATACAGCATTCGAGACTCACCTTTAAAGTTGGAGCTTAGTTTGAAGATCCAGATATCTATTTCATTCCAGTTATCCAATTGATTCCAGTGATGTATTCTGATTGTATTTGATTATCATATTGGGACTTCTGTTGTATCTTGTTTAACTCTGATGTATATTTAGATAGTAGCCTCAAGAACTACTATTTCTTTGCTTCCGCTGCATTATTTTATTACTCCGTGTCTTTAATCTGTGATTTATCTATTTACTGTATGTTTTGAGTTTTTTCCAAATTTAAATTATAATTCGGTATTTTGAACAATTCAAGTCCGGCATGTGTGGATGCGAATGGTCCAAAATAGTGGGTCGTTACAAACGAAGTTGCAAGAATTATCTCAAATTTTAAATAACAAAGTCAAAGCCGGGTGATAACAATTCGAAGTCAAATTTTCGCAAAGTCAAAGTGGCCGAAGTCAAAGGAAAAAGGATGGAACAATTTGTAGGATCGATTTCACCCTAGAGGGGGGTGAATAGGATGATGCTGTTAATTATAAAAATTATTGCGGAAGCTTATAAAATTATTTCAATACAGATATATCAAAATTATAGCAGCACAGATAATAACAGAATAATAAATGCAGAGAACGACACAGAATTTACCCAGCTTTGGCAAAACCCTGCCTACGTGCTGCCCCCAAGGTTTCTACTAGAAATTAAGTAGTCAGACGCTTACACACGTAAACTCACGACACCCGCTACTGACTAACCTAATTCTACGCTCAAAACCCTGACACAACTCAGCCACTGAGTTGCGAATTCTCAAACTACGCCATGTAGTTTGTCCCCTAGTCACACGACTAGTAATTACAACGTTTTCAAAAGAAAATACAAAAGACGAACATTTAAAAACATTTAAAAACAACACAACCCTAATTTTAAAATTTTAATTCAATATTAAAGAAAAAAGGGGCCGACCCAATTTAATTAAGCAAAACGTGGCCTCCTTTATTCCTTTTCTTATGTGTTCGGCCCGTTCCTTCTTTGTTCTGTATAATGGCGGCTCGTTCCTTTTCTTGCAAATTAGGGTTTTGTCTAAAATTGAAGAAGTCGACTTTAATTACTTCGATCAGGTGGATTGTTCTTCGTGATTGCTTGACGATAGATTGTACTTAGCACTTTTCCACACGGCTGCTCCTTCTCGATCAAGTTCGGTGATTTGGTATGTGATTTTTTCTTTTTTCTTTACTAATATGTTTGCTTGAACTCTATTGTGCTTCAGCCGATGATGATTATGGGTTTATATATAGTTCGATCTCCTTATTTTTCGTTCGTATATTTCATATGAATTCGTCAATTATTTTTGCTTGAATTCGTCTCGACCACTCGATGTTGCTTGAATGTTGATGATTACTCTCACTTTGTCAATTTCGTATAATTTGATAACGGCTTGTTCATCACGGCGTCGAATTGCTTTCGTGACTACCACGGCCCTTTTTGATTTGGTTTCTTTTTGACCTCGATCAATTGTTCATGGCTTCAACTTGATTTTTGATATTACCATCTTCACCATCACTGAACTTCGGCACTGATGATTTTGTGACGATATTTTCGAGATGAGAAATTTATCTTTGACTTGTTCAGTTCGTATTCCTTATATTATTTGGCTTCGGTCATTTTTGAAATTCCATGCTTGATTTTTTCTCGGCCTGTACTTGTACATTACATTTTCCACTGACACGTGCTTCAATATGTATTGAGTCTTCATGTTCATTGTGATGGCACTGTCCAGTTGAGTTTGAGTTGCTTGTATAACTTGGTATTACTCTGTTTCATGTGTTGGTTCATTACTTGTGTTATGTAATGTTGCATTCCTGTATATGCTGTTCTTTGTGATGGCACCGAGTTGTTTAGTCGACACTTGCAGTTCACTTGCTTATACTGGTTCATATATTTCATTTGTTGATTTGTAGCTGTAGTGTCACTCTGTAGTATTGTGTCTTGGTTCCATTGATGATGCTCTGTGTTTGTTGTATATATGAGCTGCCGTGTTGCCATATTAGTCTGGTTGGAGTTTTGCTTGTATCACTTGAGTCTGCACTTGCTTGATCCAGTTTCACATTTGCATACTTGTATATGCACTCGAGTCTGATACTGGTGCATATGCTTGCTTACCTCTTGCAAGACCTGTAGCCATTGTGCATTGTTGCTATTCCTTTGGTGCATTTGGTTTGTGATTCTGTTGGGCCGAGTTGTCCTATTTAGAGTGCAGTGTCCTTGCTTCATGCTTCATTGTTATCCGGTAGCACTCAAGTCCGTTGGCACTGGTTCGTGTATATAAGCAGTTTTACTTTGTTTTGGTTGTTGCATTTGTTTTGGCTGCTCATCCTTGACCTTTTGCAGTGATCATGTATTTTGTTTATAGCCACTGGTTCATTAGTGTTGATCATTGATGTTGTTCATGTTGTCTGGATTAGTGCAGTGTGCATGCCTGCTTGTAACTGTGTCATAGTAATGCATTCTTGAGTCTTGGTTCCCGTGCATCACTGGACTACTTTGTTCATGTACTGTTTGAGCATATGTAAAGCAGTTTGCATTTGTGTTGTAGCTGTCTTGACCATATGGACTTAGTTGATGTTTTGTAGCGCACCTGAGTTGAATCCAGCTTGTAGCTCGGATTTGACCTTGTGCTGAAAATTATGACATTATTTTTATTGCACTTGATTTGAACCTGGTGTTTTGGGTTTGACCTGTGCTCACCTGTCCCTGTAATTCTATCAAGTGTACATATCGGTGTGCACGGCCTTGTGGCATATACAGTGATACACTGTGTATGTTACAAGCTGTTCGTGTACGATGAATTCAAAATTAAATGATGATGAAAAACCCAAATAACTAAGGCAAATATTATATCCAACATCCACATTTTATTTTATACTGCAAAAATATTTCCTTTTCAATTTTACTGCATCAATATTTATTTTTGCAGATTGCTCAGATGCTGGATTCAATTTGGAGTGAAGTTGAAGATAAAATACGAGTTGAGTGAACGAGTGATATGTAGCGAGGTCAAATGTAAATGTGATTGAATCAAATTTGTATTCTAATTGAAATTGTATATAGTGAGAGCTTGAAATTTGTACTATCCAAAAATTGTAATAAATATTTGTTTGAATAAAATTTCTGTTTGAATTCAAATTCTGTGTTATTTATTTTATTCGGCAAATATTTATTTAATCTATGAAAAATAAAATAGTACATTAGCAAATACATTTAAATGAATATATATGTTTATTATCATCAAACAAAAATCATATAATCGCATATTCAACAATCTCCCCCTTTTGATGATAACAAACATATATTTAAGATTTTGAATATGTTAAATTTATTTGATCATTGATATACTCTAATTGCTCCCCCTATTTAAATGCTTCCTCTCTACACAAAGCTCCCCATTCATATATGCATACAATTAAAAATATGCAAATGAGTCTAGATGCAAAAAGAAAATATTTGACCTTTGTTTGATTTTATTTGACAAAATCTTAACTTTTCTCTCCCTCTTTTGTTATCAGCAAAAGAGTAATAGTGTTAGAAAAATGGAGATAAAGTGATAGATGTTAATCCAACATTAAAACTCAATTGAATATAAATATTAAATTTCAATAAAAAATCAAACAAAAATCATAAATACTTTGTTAGTCGCATATTCCACTTTTGGAATGATGGGAATGATGTCTTCATATAAAACCATATGGTTGTGTCTATTTGTGGTATATTTATATCAGGAATTTGAATATCTACCAATCATGCATAACCGTTAGGACTTTTGAATGAGATTAGTAGTATTCCAATTTTATTTTAAAAAAAAATGAATTCAAGTATCTTCTAACCACGCATAACTGTTAGGACTTAAATGAGATTAGAATCAACTTGTTTATAAAAATAATCAATTTTGATATGCGTTCCATACATACATAACCGTGAGGACTTTTAAATGAGCATGGAAGCATATAACAAATTCCAAGTACTTCACCCATGTATAACCGTGAGGACTTTTAAATGAGAGTGAATACTTTGGATTTTTTTATATTATTATTGTTATTATTAATTTTTTATTAAATAAATGTAAAATGAAAAACGAATGATTCCTGTTTAAAGTACCAAATATTGACAAACTATATAGAATTTTGATGAGTGATGGTCATTAGAATTATGATAGAAATAGAGACGGTCATGGAATTTTTACCAACAAAAAGTCTTATAACTCCTGTTTAAATTTCTAAAGAAATTTACTAATCATACCGTCTCGAGTCATAATATATGATAAATATCAACAGTCATCACTTTTTCAATCACTATTTATCTTTTCGATAATTATTAGGGAGTCAGATTAGTCAAAATAGTCTTTTAAAATCAAATTCAAAAATAATTATAAAATCAAATTTTCAAAATGACTGATCTAAAAATATGGCCAAAAATGATTTTCTCGAAGGGGTTATATGAGAAAATTTTCTGCTATTTGAAAATTATTGAAAACAAAAAATATGCAGATATTTTCTTTGAAAAACGATGCAGTTACTAAATGTCTCAGCAAATCACGTTTCACTAGTAATTTTTCTATCAACTAGATTACCAGTGTAATCTGCATCTGAATTTCTTTTTCACTCAAAATTATCATTAATGGAATTTGATAGATTAGACCATGAAGTGTGCAACAAAATATCTCAAAATAAATTTTAATAGCTTCTTAAATGACATTCTCTTGAATTTGAATTGAAGCCGTGTAAATAATCAGAAACCGTGAATATAGAGTTAGCCGTATTATAACCAAATGTATTATCATCCAACAAAACACTATTATTAATCCAAACTAATATATATGAAGTAATTCAAGGACTTTACAGATTTTTATAGTGTTCTTGGCATAAGAATATAATTGGCCAACAATTTTGAATAAGTCAGAATCAAATCATTATTATTTTGTCATCACATTATTGGCTGATTTAACTCAGATTACGGTGCAGATTATCACATTTAATATATCGTTCAAATAAATATACCATTACCTGTTTTACCTTTACGATATTTTTTGTTGTTGTCCATTGTGATTCTGTCACCTTTGTACTAGGCTAAGGAACTTTACTTTGTTGCTCGTTGTGTCCTTGGAACAGCCAGAATCCAAGTAACACTATTGTTGTTCCTTAGCCTGCCACCACACCTACACGATGAAAGATTTTTGTGACCTATTTGTTTTTATAGGTCCATGACTGTTAGTGGCAGAATATTTTGAAAAATAATTTTGTGAAGACCCATAACTATTTATGTATGTTCCTTTTGGCACCCAGATTTGTTTAACTTTAAGAGATTTTGTATTTGTGCCTTTTGGAACCCAAATTGGAATGGTTTTTACGTGTTTGGGTCTATACCAACAACTATTTTGATTGTGTCCAAATTTTTTGCAAATTGTGCACATTGAATTTACTTAATTAATCTCATTTCTAACAATTTTAGATTGATTATATCCAAGTCCTTGTCTAACTGTATTAACAGTTTGCTTCCCTAATAGCATATTCAACGATTTTTCACTTTTTGAAAACTTATCTAAAGTCGTTGACAATTGTTGGACTTGTGTTTTGAGAGGTTCATTTTCGTTTAATAATTGTGTGCCCCTTTTAATAGAATTCTCCCTCCCAACATTTTCATTCTCTTTCAAAATCAAAATTTCATTTTCAAGTGATTCTATATTAATTTCCGATTTTTTAATTTCTTCTTCAAATAATGGACACTTGTCACACTTAGGGCACTTATTTTGATAGTTTTTAACTAATTGTTTTAGCCGTTCATCTAGTTCAATCAAACTATCTCTTTGTGATTCAATTTTAGCATATTTCTCCCTAAATTGTTCAAAACGGCCATTTACTTCATGGAAATATATAAGTAGTTGTGAGTGAGTGAGTTTTGATACCTTGCTTGGCTCATCATCGTCGCTATCAGTTATATTACCTTGAAGGCACATATATGCTTTCTCACTCTCACTGCTAGTACTTTGATTATCTTCATCACTTGTATTTCATGTGGCTGCAAAACTTCTCCTTTTTGATTTCTTTTCAAAGTCGTGTCGGTTTTGAGGATAATTGGGGCTAAATTGTCCGGGTTGGTTGTGCTTGTGACAAATGATCTCCCATTCTTATGGATCGTCTAGTATTTTGTTTATTCTGCTTGTCAATTTCTGATTTAGAGCTGGATTTTTATATTTGCGATTCCACTTTCTGAATTTCTTCAATAGCAGTGCCAGCTCTGCTGCTCCATCATCATCATCGTTATCATCATCACTTTCGGTCGTTCCTTTGAGAGCTATTGATTTTTTTCCGAGTATCTCCTCCTTCACGCTCTTCCTTTTCTAGCTCATAAGTGGTGAGATTTCCGATGATTTCTTCAACTTTCATTTGTTTTAAATCTTTCAATTCTTGAATGGCAGTCACTTTTGCTTCAAATCTTCGCGGAAGGACTCTGAGGATTTTTCAGACTATCTCCAACTCTGTGTATGGTTTTCCGAGAGCTTTTGATTCGTATACGATATTAGAAAGTTGTCCATACATCTCCTTGACATTTTCTTCCTTCGCCATTGTGAAGTTCTCGTATTCGATGCTTAGCATTGCAAGGCGGGATTCTTTGACTTGAGATGTTTCTTCGTGAGTCACTTCTAGTGTGTGCCATATTTCCTTGTGCAGTTAGACAATGTGAGACACGATTAAATTCAAATTGATCCAATGAACAGATAATAGAATTCATAGCTTTAGCATTAGCATTTTGTAATTTATTTTCTAGTTCTATCCATTGATCCTTTGGTTTCTCTATTTCTTGATTATCTACAATTATAGTTGGTGCTCTATAACATGTCTCAACAATATTCCAAGCGTCAATGATTTTCATAAAAAATTTCGTTCTATTATTCCAGTAGGCGTGTTCACCATTGAACATTGGTGGTCTAACTATGGATTGTCCCTCAGCAAAAGCATTATTAATAGAAGCCATTTTAAAAATTCAAAATTTTAAAACAAAGATTGGTTTTTGAAAAACCAATTTTTTTAAAACAGAAGTTGACTTCTATTCCTAGCTTTGATACCACTTGTAGGATCGACTTCACCGTAGAGGAGGGATGGTGAATAGGGTGATCCTGTTAATTATAAAAATTATTGCGGAAGCTTATAAAATTATTTCAACATAGACATATCAAAATTATAGCAGCACAGATTATAGCAGAATAATAAATGCAGAAATAGAATGACACAGAATTTACCCAGCTTCGGCAAAACCCTGCCTACGTGCTGCCCCCAAGGTTTCCACTAGAAATTAAGTAGTCACACGCTTACACACGTAAACTCGCGACACCCGCTACCGACTAACCTAACTCTACGCTCAAAACCCTGCCACAACTCAGCCACCGAGTTGCGAATTCTCAAACTACGCCACGTAGTTTGTTCCCTAGTCACATGACTAGTAATTACAACGTTTTTCAAAAGAAAATACAAAAGACGATAATTTAAAACACTTAAAAACAAAAAACCCTAAATTTAAACTTTTAATCCAGTATTAAAGAAAAAAGGGGCCGGCCCAATTTAATTAAGCAAAACACGGCCTCCTTTATTCCTTTTCTTATGTATTCGGCCCGTTCCTTCTTTGTTCTGTATAATGGCGGCTCTTTCCTTTGCTTGCAAATTAGGGTTTTGTATAAAATTGAAGAAGCCGACTTTAATTACTTCGATCAGGTGGATTGTTCTTCGTGATTGCTTGACAATCGATTGTACTTTGTACTTTTGCATAAGGCTGCTCCTTCTCGATCGAGGTCGGTGATTTGGTATGTATTTCTTCTTCTTGCTTTACTGATATGCTTGCTTGAATTCGATTGTTCTTCAACCGATGATGATTATGGGTTTATATATAGTTCGATCTCCTTATTTTTCGTTCGTATATTTCATATGAATTCGTCAATTATTTTTGCTTGAATTCGTCTTGGCCACTCGATGTTGCTTGGATGTTGATGATTTCTATGACTTTGTCAATTTCGTATAATTTGATAACGGCTTGTTTATCATGGCTTCGAATTGCTTTCGTGGCTACCACGGCCCTTTTTGATTTGGTTTCTTTTTGACCTCGGTCAATTGTTTATGGCTTCAACTTGATTTTTGATATTACCATCTTCGACATCACTGAACTTCGGCACTGATGATTTTGTGATGATATTTTCGAGATGAAAAATTTATCTTTGACTTGTTCAGTTCGTATTCTTTATGTTATTTGGCTTCGGTCATTTTTGAAATTCCATGCTTGATTTTTTCTCGGCCTGTACTTTTGCATTACATTTTCCACTGACACGTGCTTCAATATGTATTGAGTCTTCGTGTTCATTGTGATGGCACTGTCCAGTTGAGTTTGAGTTACTTGTATAACTTGGTGTTACTCTGTTTCATGTGTTGGTTCATTACCTGTGTTATGTAATGTTGCATTCTTGTATATGTTGTTCTTTGTGATGGCACTGAGTTGTTTGGTCGACACTTGCTTATGCTGGTTCATATATTCCATTTGTTGATTTGTAGCTGTAGTGTCACTCTGTAGTATTGTGTCTTGGTTCCATTGATGATGCTCTGTGTTTGTTGTATATATGAGATGTTGTGTTGCCATATCAGTCTGGTTGGAGTTTTGCTTGTATCACTTGAGTCTGCACTTGCTTGATCCAATTTCATAGTTGCATACTTGTATATGCACTCCAGTCTGATACTGGTGCATATGCTTACTTACCTCTTGCAAGACCTGTAGCATTTGTGCATTGCTGCTATTCCTTTGGTGCACTTAGTTTGTGATTCTGTTGGGCCGAGTTGTCCTATCTGCAGTGCAGTGTCCACTGTTCTATATGTTTGCTTCACGCTTCATTGTTATCTGGTAGCACTCAAGTCCGTTGGCACTGGTTCGTGTATATGAGCAGTTTTACTTTGTTTTGGTTGTTGCATTTGTTTTGGTTGCTCATCCTTGACCTTTTGCAGTGTTCATGTATTTTGTTTATAGCCATTGGTTCATTAGTGTTGATCATTGATGTTGTTCATGTTGTCTGGATTAGTGCAGTGTGCATTCTAGCTTGTAACTGTATCATAGTGATGCATTCTTGAGTCTTGGTTCCTGTGCATCACTGGACTACTTTGTTCATGTATTGCTTGAGCATATGTAAAGCAGTTTTCATTTGTGTTGTAGCTGTCTTGACCATTTGGACTTAGTTGATGTTTCGTAGCGCACCTGAGTTGAATCCAGCTTGTAGCTCGGATTTGACCTTGTGTTGAAGATTGTGACATTGTTTTTATTGCACTTGAGTTGAACCCGGCGTTTTGGGTTTGACCTGTGCTCACCTGTCCCTGTAATTCTATCAAGTGTATATATCGTTGTGCACGGCCTTGTGGCATATACAGTGATACACTGTGTATGTTACAAGCTGTTCGTATACGATGAATTCAAAATTAAATGATGACGAACAACCCAAATAACTGAGACAAATATTATTTTCAACATCCATATTTTATTTTATACTGCAAAAATAATTCCTTTTAATTTTACTGCGTCAATATTTATTTTTGCAGATCGCTCAGATGCTGGATTCAATTTGGAGTGAAATTAAAGATAAAATACGAGTTGAGTGAATGAGTGATATGTAGTGAGGTCAAATGTAAATGTGATTTAATCAAATTTGTATTCTAATTGAAATTGTATATAGTGAGAGCTTGAAATTTGTACAATTCAAAAATTGTAATAAATATTTGTTTGAATAAAATTTCTGTTTGAATTCAAATTCTGTGTTATTTATTTTATTCAGCAAATATTTATTTAATCTATGAAAAATAAAATAGTACATTACCAAATACATTTAAATGAATATATATGTTTATTATCATCAAACAAAAATCATATAATCGCATATTCAACAATCTCCCCCTTTTGATGATAACAAACATATATTTAAGATTTTGAATATGTTAAATATATTTGATCATTGATATACTCTAATTGCTCCCCCTATTTAAATGCTTCCTCTCTACACAAAGCTCCCCCTTCATATATGCATACAATTAAAAATATGCAAATGCGCCCAGATGCAAATAGAAAATATTTGACCTTTGCTTGATTTTATTTGACAAAATCTTAACTTTTCTCTCCCCCTTTTGTTATCAGCAAAAGAGTAACAGTGTTAGAAAAATGGAGATAAAGTGATAGATGTTAATCCAACATTAAAACTCAATTGAATATAAATATTAAATTTAAATAAAAAAATCAAACAAAAATCATAAATACTTTGTTAGTCTCATATTCCACTTTTAGAATGATGAGAATGATGTCTTCATATAAAACCATATAGTTGTGTCTATTTGTGGCATATTTATATCAGTAATTTGAATATCTACCAACCATGCATAACCGTTAGGACCTTTAAATGAGATTAGTAGTATTCCAATTTTATTTTAAAAAAAATGAATTCAAGTATCTTCTAACCACGCATAACTGTTAGGACTTAAATGGGATTAGAATCAACTTGTTTATAAAAAAAATCAATTTTGATATGCGTTCCATACATATATAACCGTGAGGACTTTTAAATGAGCATGGAAGCACATAACAAATTCCAAGTACTTTACCCATGCATAACCGTGAGGACTTTTAAATGAGAGTGAATACTTTGGATTTTGTTTTAATTTTATTTTATTATTATTATTATTGTTGTTATTAATTTTTTTATTAAATAAATGTAAAATGAAAAACGAATGATTCCTGTTTAAAGTACCACATATTGACAAACTATATAGAATTTTTATGAGTGATGGTCGTTAGAAATATGATAGATATAGAGATGGTCACGGAATTTTTACTAACAAAAAGTCATATAACTCTTGTTTAAATTTCTAAATAAATTTACTAATTATACCGTCTCGAGTCATAATATATGATAAATATCAACACTCGTCACTTTTTCAAACACTATTTATCTTTTCGATAATTATTAGGGAGTCAGATTAGTCAAAATAGTCTTTTAAAATCAAATTCAAAAATAATTATAAAATCAAAATTTCGAAACGACTGATCTAAAAATATGGCCAAAAATGATTTTCTCGAAGGGGTTATATGAGAAAAATTTCTGCTATTTGAAAATTATTGAAAACGAAAAATATGCAGATATTTTATTTGAAAAACGATGCAATTACTAAATGTCTCAGCCAATCACGTTTCACTAGTAATTTTTCTATCAACTAGATTACCGGTGTAATCTGCATCTGAATTTCCTTTTCACTCAAAATTATCATTAATTGAATTTGATAGACCAGACCATGAAGTGTGCAACAAAATATCTCGAAATCAATTTTAATAGTTCTTAAATGACATTCTCTTGAATTTGAATTTAAGCCGTGTAAATAATCAGAAATCGTGAATATAGAGTTAGCCGTATTATAACCAAATGTACTATCATCCAACAAAACACTATTATTAATCCAAACTAATATATATGAAGTAATTCAAGGACTCTACAGATTTTTATAGTGTTCTTAGCATAAGAATATAATTGGCCAACAATTTTGAATAAGTTAGAATCAAAATCATCATTATTTTATCATCACATTATTGGCTGATTTAACTCAGATTACGGTGCAGATTATCACATTTAATATATCGTTCAAATAAATATACCATTACCTGTTTTACCTTTACGATATTTTTTGTTGTTGTCCATTGTGATTCTGTCACCTTTGTACTAGGCTAAGGAACTTTACTTTGTTGCTCGTTGTGTCCTTGGAACAGCCAGAATCCAAGTAACACTATTGTTGTTCCTTAGCCTACCACCACACCTACACGATGAAAGATTTTTGTGACCCATTTGTTTTTATAGGTCCATGACTGTTAGTGGCAGAATATTTTGAAAAATAATTTTGTGAAGACCCATAACTATTTATATATGTTCCTTTGGCACCCAGATTTGTTTAACTTTAAGAGATTTTGTATTTGTGCCTTTTGGAACCCAAATTGGAATGGTTTTTACGTGTTTGGGTCTATACCAACAACTATTTTGATTGTGTCCAAATTTTCTACAAATTGTGCACATTGAATTTACTCTCATTTCTAACATTTTTAGATTGATTATATCCAAGTCCTTGTCTAACTGTATTAACAGTTTGCTTCCCTAATAGCATATTCAACGATTTTTCACTTTTTGAAAACTTATCTAAAGTCGTTGACAATTGTTGGACTTGTGTTTTGAGAGGTTCATTTTCATTTAATAATTGTGTGCGCCTTTTAATAGAATTCTCTCTCCCAGTATTTTCATTCTCTTTCAAAATCAAAATTTCATTTTCAAGTGATTCTATATTAATTTCTGATTTATCAATTTCTTCTTCAAATAATGGACACTTGTCACACTTAGGGCACTTATTTTGATAGTTTTTAACTAATTGTTTTAGCCGTTCATCTAGTTCAATCAAACTATCTTTTTGTGATTCAATTTTAGCATATTTCTCCCTAAGTTGTTCAAAACAGCCATTTACTTCGTGGAAATATATAAGTAGTTGTGAGTGAGTGAGTTTTGATACCTTGCTTGGCTCGTCATCGTCGCTATCAGTTACATTACCTTGAAAGCACATATCTGCTTTCTCACTCTCGCTGCTAGTACTTTGATTATATTCATCACTTGTATTCCATGTGGCTGCAAAACTTCTCCTTTTTGATTTCTTTTCAAAGTCGTGTCGGTTTTGAGGACAATTGGGTTTAATGTGTCCGGGTTGGTTGCACTTGTGGCGAATGATCTCCCGTTCTTCTAGATCGTCTAGTATTTTGTTTATTCTGCTTTTCAATTTCTGATTTAGAGCTGGATTTTTATATTTGCAATTCCACTTTTTGAATTTCTTCAAAAGCAGTGCCAGCTCTACTGCTCCATCATCATCGTTATCATCATCACTTTTGGTTGTTCCTTTGAGAGCTATTGATTTTTTCCGAGTATCTCCTCCTTCACGCTCTTCCTTGAATTTCATTTCTAGCTCATAAGTGGTGAGATTTCCGATGATTTCTTCAACTTTCATTTGTTTTAAATCTTTCAATTCTTGAATGGCAGTCACTTTTGCTTCAAATCTTCGCGGAAGGACTCTGAGGATTTTTCAGACTATCTCCAACTCTGTGTATGGTTTTCCGAGAGCTTTTGATTCGTATACGATATTAGAAAGTTGTCCATACATCTCCTTGACATTTTCTTCCTTCGCCATTGTGCAGTTCTCGTATTCGATGCTTAGCATTGCAAGGCGGGATTCTTTGACTTGAGATGTTTCTTCGTGAGTCACTTCTAGTGTGTGCCATATTTCCTTGTGCAGTTAGACAATGTGAGACACGATTAAATTCAAATTGATCCAATGAACATATAATAGAATTCATAGCTTTAGCATTAGCATTTTGTAATTTATTTTCTAGTTCTGTCCATTGATCCTTTAGTTTCTCTATTTCTTGATTATCTACAATTATAGTTGGTGCTCTATAACATGTCTCAACAATATTCCAAGCGTCAATGATTTTCAGAAAAAATTTCATTCTATTTTTCCAGTAGGCGTATTCACCATTGAACATTGGTGGTTTAACTATGGACCGTTCCTCAACAAAAGCATTATTAATAGAAGCCATTTTAAAAATTCAAATTTTTAAAACAAAGATTGGTTTTTGAAAAACCAATTTTTTATAACAGAAGTTGACTTCTATTCCTAGCTTTGATACCACTTGTAGGATCGATTTCACCGTAGAGGGGGGAGGGTGAATAGGGTGATCCTGTTAATTATAAAAATTATTGCGGAAGCTTATAAAATTATTTCAACATAGACATATCAAAATTATAGCAGCACATATAATAGCAGAATAATAAATGCAGAAATAGAACGACACAGAATTTACCCAGCTTCGGCAAAACCCTGTCTATGTGTTGCCCCCAAGGTTTCCACTAGAAATTAAGTAGTCACACGCTTACACACGTAAACTCGCGACACCCGCTACTGACTAACCTAACCCTACGCTCAAAACCCTCCCACAACTCAGCCACCGAGTTGCGAATTCTCAAACTACGCCACGTAGTTTGTCCCCTAGTCACACGACTAGTAATTACAACGTTTTTCAAAAGAAAATACAAAAGGCGATAATTTAAAAACACTTAAAAACAAAAAAAACCCTAGTTTTAAACTTTTAATCCAATATTAATGAAAAAAGGGGCCGACCCAATTTAATTAAGCAAAACACGGCCTCCTTTATTCCTTTTCTTATGTATTCGGCCCGCATCCTCGTTCGTGGTGGCCGGTGGCCACTCCTGTTCCACTGCCACAACCCGATTTCTTACACATTGTTGCAGATGACCATTCCTTATATGTTCCTCAACGATATCCTTCAAATGACTGCAGTCATTCGTGTTGCGCCGAGTCAGCTCATGGAATATGCAATGCTTTTCCGATGCCCGCTCGTATTCAGAAGGTTCCCTTCTTGCCGGCTTTCAATACTGGAGGTGCCCTCGAGTATCCAAGTAAATCCTTTCTAGAGTTTCAGTTAGATCCGTGTAAGAAGAAAACTTTGATTCCCTCCGTAGCCTTTTTGAAGTGCTACCGTTGTCACTCATTTTCCTTTTTCCTTTATCATCTTTGATTAGATCTTCCCTAGGTGGACCTCCATCCCTTACTACTTTAGCTTCGACCTCTCTCTCTTCTCTCTTTACCTGTGCATCTTCTTGCCTTAGGAATCTTTCCGCCTCATGATAGAACTCCTGAGATCCCTCGATGGGTCCCGTTCCAATGATATCTTGAAATCTGAATTATCTATAATTCCCAAAACTGTCGCCATTAAAACCATCGATGGATCAGGTCGATCCTCCGAAGCCACTACCGCATTGAATCTGGTTAAGAAATCCCTAAGCGACTCTCCTTTCCATTGCTTCATCGACGTCAAAGTCATCACATTCTTGGGTCGGACTACGTGAACCCAAAACTGCCTCATAAACTTTTCAATCAGCTCTGTCCATGTGCCAATAGAGTCACTTTTCAGTGGTCTGAACCATAATGCTGCAATATTTGTCAAATACAAAGAGAAGCATTGTGCCATGACCTCCTCTGATTCCCCCAGCACTTCCATATGCCTCACGTACTTCGTCAAGTGAACAGTAGGATCCGTTCTCCCATCACACATCTTCAGTGTCGGCAATTTGAAATATGGCGGGTTCTTAGCTTGCCTGATCATAGGGGCAAAAGGATTCCTATTCACATCCTCCAAGTCTCTATTCACCAATCCACCACTCATGGCTCGCCTAACCATCTCGCTAATCTATCATCGTCACCAAGCTGCAGTTTTCGTCTGCTGCCTTCGATCTTCACCCCGAGTTCACGAGGGAATCTTGGAATCTGCTCTCCTAGAAGAGCATTCATTCCTCTATCAGTTCCATGCCTCTCGGCTCCACCTGGTACTCTGCCCGAGATTGGATCTTGCTCTGGGTGAGTGCCTCCTAGTTCTGGTGCTGCGTCGGATGGTCCTGCTCCATTTTGAACTCTGGTTGCTCCGTACTCTCGATCCCTATCTCCAGCATCTCCTGTAGTTGTGTTAACTTGATTCTGCACTCCAACTTGTCCAACTTGCTGAAAGTAGGTTCTGCATTTGTCTCTTGAGCATCGTTTCCATCTCGTCTCTGGTGATGAAAATCGGCGCCTGATTCACTCCCAAGGAAGCCTCCTGACTCCCTTCATGCTGAATCCTTTCTGTCCTTTGTCTTCTAGCTGATTGCCTAATCATCGTCCCTTTTAGATCTGGTCTTTTAGCTTTTCAAATCCGAACTTCGAATCCGGGATAGCAGCTGGTAGTCTTCTCAATGAAAGCACCAAAGTGTTTGCGTCAAAATTGGTCACAAACCCCAATAGCCGTGAAAGCACCAGTGTTTACACACAGATCCACAATATTCACACACAGATCTCAAATCTAGATAGAGTAGAGAGTAAAAGTGAAGAAACAACAAAATTGAAATGGAAGAAAGCAAGAAAGAACACCAGATTTGTAGTGGTTCGGCAATCCGGCGTACATCCAGTTTGAATCAACTCCTTTGTTGCTTTTTGTGTTGTTGAGATTACAATTACAAGCCTTTATGATTAGTATACAAAAAAGCAGAGTTTCGACGTTCAGAGTCGAAGAAAATCCCCTTCGCAGTTGCCATAGGACTCCTATTTATAGGTGTAGATTCGAAAATATCCACCATCAAAACCTAGAATACCTCTTCTCTTGCGCAAGTGGGCACACTAGACCGATCCAGAGCGATTTGGGATCGATGCGTGTTCAATATGTATCAATCCAAAAGTGGTCCAATCGAGCCGAGATCGGTCATGGAGGTTCTTGAGTGCATCAGAAAGCCCCTTTGAAAATTTCATAGCGTTTGGTCTTGTAGATTGTGAGATATGATCGATGCAAGTTGTAGTTTGCGTGAAGGCTGAGGCGTTCGTATCCATCTATTCGTCTCCATCCCTTCATATTCATTACAATCGCATCGATGATGGGCTCGAAAGCCCGAGGGAGATCCACTTTTATGCCAAGTTGATCGCTTCTTCATTCAAACACGTCTCCTTCGTATCGATCGAATGCTATGCTCTTCACATCCGTCCACCAGCGCTTGTGGGCTTATTCGTATCCATCAATTGTGCCTCTGTTCGCATTCATCGATCCAAGTTCATAGCCTTTGTATCGATAAAAGCTTTACTTCTTTGTATCCATCTGGCGCCCCAGCTTTCATATCAATCGGTACTATGCTCTTCGTATCAATTCCATGCTTCGATCGATATGAAATGCATCAATACGAAGACTTACTAATCTATACCAAATGCCGGTCGATACAAAATCATCGAGTACATCCCTGATGATACGAACTATCACCGATCTAAAGTCATATGTGTTATCCCTATTCGCATCCATCCAATTGCTTCTTTCTTCATATCGATACGAACCATGTCGATACGAGCTACAACTGTCGATATGAAACAGAACACCCTTCCCGTATCCATACTGCCACGTGATCGATACGAACAGTATCGATACGAACAGTATCGATACGAACCAATCTTTATGAATCTTGATCCATCCATATCTCGAGAACACGAACTCCTATTGACCTGAAATTTTAAACATAGCCTCTCCTAGCCCTGTTCATCATTCCCAATCGATCCCGTCTTGATTGGTGCTTGGCCAAGTTTTGATGACACCGATCATAACCTTGTTTCCAATCCTGATATCCATCCTTTGTAGCCGATTTATTGATATCCCGGCCTTGACCAAAAGGCAGGATAACGATTATAGCTCCACGGATGATGGATAACCCTTATTGGTTGTATCACGTACAACTCCTAACCTATAATTCCTTGTGCTAATCTCATTTCAGCCTTGAGTTTTCTCAACAAATCGAAAGAGATTATTCATTCGTACCTACCGTATCACGATAGCCTAAGTATAATATATGTACCTTGAGTTTTCTCAACAAATACATATAGTTATCTTACCTTGTCTATTCAATATATTAATAATACTACATATAACATCCCTAGCTTGAGTTTTCTCAACAACTAAGAAGTATGCAAGTAATTTATTAATATATATATAGTAGATGACATCATTATATTGACGATTCATAATCTTCAGTATATTATATTGAGTGATATTGACTTATGGAATAATGTACTTCTTATGAAATGCCCTCGTGATTCAAGTGTCGGAACATTTGAAATCACGGTATGCGTACATATAGTCACTATTATTTTACTGACATTACGCAAGATCTCCCTCCTTCAACTCTCCCTCCACTCATTAGTCACCAAGGCATTTCATATGGATAATTCTAAGACTTAAAATTTGTCGAACACCAATAGTTGTGACTTGTTCAATCTTAAACACCTTGTAATCATGTACAATCAGTAATCAAAGCTATAAAGTAGACGTTGTCTTAGTTGATGGTCGAACCTCTATAAAATTCTTTGTGTTTAATTACGTTTTTGCTATTTTTCTATTATATTTGCTCCGTTCCAATAGGGCCGGTGCTTTAACATCACACTTTAGGTTGTTGATCCATTTTTTGGGTTAACAATATCCAAGTAATTGCTTATGTAAATATATTATATGTGTGTGTGTACATATATAATATATTATAAATATCAAATATATATATATATGTGTACATATAAAACTATAAGTTTAAAGGATATATATATGTCTATCTTATACATAAAGCAAATACCTGGTCAAAACAGTCAAAGGGAAGTTTTTTTACTTCCAGAAACAAGAAACAACCTTATCACAAGAACCACATAAAAAATCAAAGGAGGTCAGCTTCGTCATTTCTCTTCCCACGTTGGAGCGGTTCTTCTTTTACCATGATAACTCATTTCTGCTCATTTTTCTCAATCCACCTTCATCGACTGTTCATCTTTCCTTCACCTCCAATGTTAAACCCTAATTTATCAACTAAATAGTTCAAGTCCTAAGTTGTTTCCAGATAAAATCATAATTTCATTTTTCTATAACATTTAAACAAAATTCTAGGGCTTCAATTACGTTATCAGCAAACTCCAATAATCTGATGATGAACAAGCAGCGGTGAGTGCAACGCTAAGTTGGAAGTTAGAGAGCCTTTCGATTAAATGAAGAATTGGATGAAGGCTAATATGTATTATTTCTATATATATTTTAAATTACAGTTTTGTTATTTTCTATTTTGTAGTAAATTTATTTTTCCAAAATTTCTAGAAAATTTATAGTGGTTGTGTTTCATTAGTAGAATCTTGATTTACTTGCTTGCTGAATTTGCTTCAGTTTTAACTTGATGCTAATATAAATATTATTATTTAGTCCATGGAGTTAACTTTTCTATTGTTGCCTGTTTGCTATTACTGTAGTTTCAGTTCTAAAAACAAACATACACAAACTAAGCTGCAAAAAGATTAAGTGTTTCATTTCCTTTGTATTTGTGATAGATTTGGAATTTGTAATCGATAAATTAGTAACCTCCCTTAGCATCACAAAATCACCCATTTTTCTTTCTCACAAGTATAATGTGTGTTTCTATGATATGTTTTGTGTGCCATTTTCTTTTCTTTGAACATCACAACGAGTGTTTACTGTTATCCAATTTTTAATTAGCAAAAGTATAACTTATGAATGAATTTGTAAACTCGCAATTTTTATTATCTATATATTAGAAAAGAGTTGTTAGTGTTGTGTAATTTCATACCTGATGTTTTTACTATACTAATGTTTGAAGAGTTTTGGACTTTTCGTTTATTTAAATGACAGGTAACCAAAGATAGTCAATATGCACATACTTCTCTAATTTTGAATCCTGATCGGGTCAGGTCTTCTAAAGTGAACGGTAATTGTTAATTGAAACCAATAAAAGTTTGCTTATAGAAGACAGTTTTTATATATATATGTAAGCCTGTTGATTTATGTAATCGGCATGTATATTTTACTTCTTTTTGTTCTTTCCTTATAATCATGGGATTACACTGTATTTGTAGTACTTCAATTTATTCCTCATTTGCTTCAATGAAAAACCATAACTTTTGTTGAGACTTGGTTTTGATTCATGACACAAAGCTATCACTACGACATATAGATTTGACGACTGCTACGACAAAAAGAGAATATATACTACAATGAGACAAGACTTCAAAATCGGTGCATCAATTATATTATTGTGTTTTTGAATCTTAGGTTAATTTTGTTAAAATCTCTCCTCGTTTACGTATATTTTAGGTTATATATTTAATCGTCTTATTTCCAAATATTTTATACATATATAAGCATATATAATATATATATTTTATTATAAAAGTGTTTAAAGTTATATATATAATATTATAAAAGTGTTTAAAGTTATATATATTATTATACCTGTGTAAGCTGTGCAAATTGCACACATATTGCCACGTCAGTTGACTGACCCAGATGCTCAGTCGAAAACCAGAAATTTCTGTGCAATATGCACAGATATACAAATATTATTTGAAAATTCATTTGAATATTCAGTCGACTGACTCAGAGGTTCAGTTGACTGAATTTCTACAAGGGCTACTTTTTGAAAAGGTACGACTATTTGTGAGAGTTACGAACCTCTACGAAAAGATTTGGATGCAACACTTCAATCGAAACTCATCATCAACAGTCACTACTTTTTAACCTCTATAAATACATACTCTAACTTGATTCCAAATCGCCGAATTTTCTTATCTTCCTAATCTAACACTCTTGAATCTACTTGCAACTATACTTTCAAATATTTTGCATTAAAGCAATATTATACCTTTCTATTCTTCATAAACTTCAAATATATATATATTTATACTTGAGAAGAAGATTATAGAAAGGGTGTACTACAAGTGACAAATCCGTGTTATTAGAACACACAAAGTCAAAACAATCTTTTGTATTTGTTAAAGTCCTGTTCTCCTACTCAGGAGTGTGAAGTCCTCTTCGGCTGTAGAGGCGAAATTCTGTTCTGCTGCTCAGGCCCCTATTCGGCTGCTCAGGGGTTGTATAGACCCGTTCCTCTGGGTTAAGTGAGGGTTGTTGTTTTAGTGAAATTCCAAAAGGATTCTGGGACGGACGTAGGACGATGCTTCGAACTGTAAAAAAATTTCTGGTATCATTTTACTTTACTGCTTTTATATTTCACATTATTTACCATATAACTATCATCACTATACTCTATATTATCGTATATCCATACACGATCCATAGAACACTTTCATTTAGTATCAAAGCAAGGTTATCGTATAACTGTAACACAGTTATTTGATAATCTAATAATAGGAAACTAATACTAGCACTAGTATTAACAATAGCTTCATTGAAGGACAATCCACTGCACGTCCATCACTATTTAATGGCATGAATTATAACTATTGGGTCGCACAAATGAGAATATATATGCAAGAAAATGGTTTTGATTCATGGTATATAACTCTGACAAAATATATTATTCTTACTGAAGAGTATTCTACTTGGTCAAATACACAGAAACTAGATGCCACAACTAATGCAAAAGCCATGAATATGTTGTTTTGTGCCTTAGACAAAAATGATTTTAACCGAGTTAACATGTGCAATCTTGCATATGAAAATATGGCGTACACTCAAAATTACATACGAAGGAACCAACAAGGTCAAACAAATCAAAAAAACCATGCTCAAAATTTAGTTTCAAAACTTTAGAATGAAAGAAAATGAATCTATAAATGATATGTACTGAAAATTGCAAGATATCTATCATTCATTAGTAGGACTAAGAGAAAAATATTTAGATTTTGATATTATATCCAAAATCCTTATCTTTTTAATGGAAAAATGGGAAAGAAAAGTTCTCACTATTGAAGAAGCGAACAATATTTCCAAAATAACTCCGAAAGAGTTAATAGGAAATCTAATGTCATATGAAGTAAATTTGCAGGCTAAACGAGTTCAAGCCCAAGATAAAAAGAATATAGCATTCCGTGCAGAACAAGAAGAATCAGATTCAGACAAAGACAACCTTGCCTTTATTGCCAATAACTTCAAGAAATTCATGAAATATAGAGAAGGAAAACAGAAATAATGGAAAAAAAAGCTCAAACAACAATAAACCACCGTCTTCATTAGTTATGGAATGCTTTAACTGTCACAAAAGGGGCATAACAGAAGGACTGTCTAGATCAAAAGAAAGAATATCGAAATAAAAGGAAGGACACATTCAGAAGAAAAGCCTTTTCAGTTACGTGGGATGATTCAGATTCCTCCACTTCTTCTGAAAGTGAGAGTGACAACGATAATGAACAAGCCAACGTATGCTTTATGGCCAAACATAATGAGGTTAGTGATTTAACTTTTGATGATATGATAGAGATAAATTTCGAATTATTAGATACTTTAAAAAGTCTCAAAAGAAAATATAAAGAGGGTGTAGAAAATCAGAAAAAATAGAATTCGTAAGAGATATGCTTAAAGATGAGAAGAAATATTGGAAAAAGAACTTGAGAAAACTCAAGAATCTCTTTCAAATGTTAATGCTCAACTTATTTTATTAAGTCAAGAAACTGGGACTCAAAAAGAAAAGAATGATGTTCTTGTTTCTGAAAATCATGTTTTAAAAACTAATATTATAATGGTAGAACTAGAAAATTCAAGTCTAAAGACCAAATTAGAATGAATCACTAAAAACATTTCAAATTTTAATAAAGGATTAGAAAATTTATCTAGAACTATTGAGAATTCACAATCTGTTAGCAATAAAATGGTTTAGGTTATAAAAAAAAAGTCAAGAATTCACATTTTAGTAATTTAAACAAAGTTAAGTCTAATAAAACATCCACATCTTCAAGAAGGCTAGTTTCTAAAACTATTAATATATGGGTACCTAAAACTAATAGCAAGTTAATAAGGAAAAAGTATATTAGTTCATTCATAGAAAATGTTCATAATAATAAAAATTATATTTATAAAAGGGATACTAAACCCACTTGGGTTTGGTTTTATAAGACCTAACTCTTTGGACCCTATTAAAAAGGTGGGTACCAACATCATCTCATATTTTTTGCAGGTCCCACTCAAGAAAAGAGAAAAACAGATACGCAACAGTGGTTGCTCAAAACACATAAAGGAGACAAAGATATGCTGATAAATATTACATACTCAGGTGAAGGTTCTGTCACTTTTGAAGACAATTCCAAGGGCTATATCATCGACAAAGGCGATGTAAGCAATTACGGTATATCTAATTTACCTCTTATTACGAACGTTTTATTAGTTAAGAATTTAAAATATAATCTATTAAGTATAAGTCAATTATGTGATAAAGGTTTTAAAATATCCTTCTCTGAAAATAAATGTAGTATTTTTGATCAAAATCAAAATCTTATTTTTGAAGGAAATAGAGATAAAAACATTTAATTTCGAATGTAAAAGTTAATCATAACTCTGACATGTGTTTAATAGCCAAAGATAATAATCCCTGGATATGGCACAACCTCTATCATATCAATTTCAAAAATATAAATAAAATTTCTAAAAATAATCTCGTAAAAGGATTACCAAAGATCAATTTTAAAGTTAATAATTTATGTGACTAATGTCAATTAGGTAAATTAACTAAATCCTCGTTTAAATTTAAGAAAGTCGTTTCGACATTACAACCGCTTGAATTACTCTATATGGATTTATTTGGACCTACCCAAATCAATCCATAAATCACAATAAATAAGTTTGTAATAGTTGATGATTTTTCTAGATATACATAGACTATTTTTATGAAAAACAAAAGTTATACTTTCGAAAATTTTAAAACATTCGTTAAACGAATTCAAAATTTAAAAGGTACTAGAATTAAAAATATTAGAAGTGATCACGGAGGTGAATTTGAAAATGAACAATTTGATAATTATTGTAAAAAGAAAGGAATATTTCATAATTTTTCATTTCCTAGAACTCCACAATAAAATGGAGTTGTAGAAGGAAAGAATCGAACTCTACAAGAATGTGCAAGAACTTTACTAAATGAAAGCACATGACTAAAACTTTTTTGGCGAAAGCTATTGCAACTGCCTATTATGTATTTAATCGTGTTTCTATTAGACCTCTCACCAAGAATACACCTTGCAAATTTTTTAATGGTATAAAACCAAACATATCTTATTTTAAAATATTTGGATCAAAATGTTTTATATTAAATACCAAATATTAGCTTGGCAAATTCGATTCAAAATGTGACGAAGGTATGTTTCTTAGATATTCGAATCGAAGCAAAGCTTATCAAATTTTTAATAAATGAACTAATACCATCGAAGAGTCACTTCATATATCTTTTGATGAGAAATCTAAATTTATTTCAAAAACAAATAATGACGATGATTTACTTAATAATAAAATGAAAAATTCAAGAGATGATGAAGATATTGTTTATAATTCTAGAGAAGATGAAAACATTGTTAATAATTTAGAAAATAGAAATATTACTAATACAATAAGATCTCCTTGAAGAATCTTACGAAAACATCCTACATAAAATATAATTGGAGAAATAAATTCAAATGCTTAAACTAGGAATCAACTAAATTTAATGGGTAATGTAGCTTTTCTCTCTACTATAGAATCTAAAAATACTAAGGAAGCATCATCCGATGAAAATTAGATTATTGTTATGCAAGAAAAACTAAATCTGTTTGAATGAAATGAAGTTTGGGAACTAGTATCCAGGACGACCGATTAGACTGTTATACGAACTAAGTGGGTTTATAAAAATAAAGCAGATGAATTAGAAAATATAACTAGAAACAAAGCGAGACTAGTAGCACCTGGATATAACCAGGAAGAAGGAATAGACTATGAAGAAACGTTTGCTCCAGTCGCTAAACTAGAAGCAATACGAATCTTATTGGCGTACGCATATTTTAATAACTTTAAACTCTATCAAATGGATGTTAAAAGTGCATTTTTAAATGGTTATATTAAAGAAAATGTTTATGTTGAACAACCTCCTTTATTTATTCATGAAAAATACCCAGATCGTGTCTATAAACTTAAGAAAGCTTTATATGGTTTAAAACAAGCACCACATGCTTGGTATGAACGCCTTAAAAGCTATTTAATAGACTCAGGATCCGAAATAAGAAAAGTAAATCAAAATTCATCTATAAAACATTCTAAAAATAATATTTTGATAGTTCAAATATATGTAGATGACATTATATTCGGCTCAAATATTAATAAATTATGTAATGAATTTTCTGAAATAATGATTAGAGAATTTGAAATGTCCCATATGTGAGAATTATTATATTTTCTAGATCTTCAAATAAAACAAGTTTCAAATGGAATATTTATTAATCAAGAAAAATACTATAATAATCTTATCAAACTTTTCGGAATGGAAAACACCTCTGCCAAACCAACACCTATGAGCACAACAGCACATCTTGATAAAGATGAAAATGGCAAGAGTGTAGACCAAAACCTATATCTAATATGATATGACTACTACTTTATCTAACAGCAAGTAGAACAGATATTATAATGAGTGTGTGTATATGTGCACGATTTCAAGCTGACTCGAAAGAATCATATTTACGAGCCATAAAATGAACACTACGCTATCTTAGTAAAATTATAGATTTTGGACTTTTCTATCCAAAAGAGTGCTCGTTCGAGTTAGTATCATACAACGATGCTGATTTCGAAGGATCACGAAAATATAGAAAAAGTACAAGCGGTACATGTCATATCTTTGGTAAATCATTAATATCAAGGTTTAGAAAGAAACAAAACTGTGTCTCACTATCAACTTGTGAAGCAGAATATATTTCTACAGCACTAGCTTGCGCATAAGTAATTTATATGCAACAGACACTTAAAGATTTCAGAGTCAATCTATCAAAATCAACAATTTACTGCGATAATTCTAGTGCAATAAATCTATCCAAAAATCCAGTAAACCACTCAAGAACTAAACACATAGATATTAGACATCACTTTTTACACGATAATGTAGAAAAAGAAGTGATAAATTTAGACTACGTTCCATCAGAAAATCAATTAGCTGATATTTTTATTAAACCATTGTTAGAAAATACTTTTATAAAATTACGTCGTGAACTCGGTATAATGTCAATTATAGATATATAAATAATAAAATATGAAATTTTAGCTAAAAACTCAAAAATAATTTTTTTTACAAAAATAATATTTACGACCATGTTGAGACTCAAACCTATGACCTATTGTGAATAGCCCAGATGTCTTAACCACCTGAGCTATTAATTATTTCTATTACAGTCATGGTCGGGGACTCTATTATATGGTGACAACTATACACTAAATTATGTATAACACTTATCTTTATAAATATACTTTACTGCTTTTATGCATATTGCATTTACTTAAGATAAATCAAATAACAGAAGACCAACGAAATAGCACATTTTTCCTAACTAACAACCCTTTTATATAGCTAAATTCAAGACAAGCCATTCACTTCAACCTTCTTTTTCTCAACATTAGGCTATAGATAGATATGCCTATTCTATGTTATTCATACAATTGAACTGAAATACAAACTAATTTTCAAGATGTCAACTTCTTCATTAACTGACTCCATTGAAATTCTAGCCTCTACCGATTCACCAAAAACTCCCGTCCATCATACTACACAATCTTCTACCTATCATGATCATACCAAATATACACCGAAGAAAAAGAAATCGAAGAAGATGCTGACTTATCTCCAAACACTAAACAAAAAATAGATGATTTGCATCACTGTCAACAAGAACCACTAAAGCTTCACGTGAAATATACTACGAGCAAAAAATCAACTCGAGACGTCTAGGAATTATCGAGCATATTGCTAAGAAGTTTTGCGGTGCTTCATCACATCCAATAGACAAACATGCCGTTTCGCCTATTCGACGACCTTCTACTTCATCCCCGCCATGACCACCGGTCTCACCAAATTCATGGGATCGAAATGAAGCATCGAATGTTCATCGCAAACAACTACAGGGCTAAAAAACTCTTAGCCCTTCAAAATAAAAGCAGTTGTTATTATTTGTTGATTTTTTTCCGAATAATTCTTCTAAAGTATGTGCAATTTGTTTTTGGAATAATTAATTTCTTCTTCCTTATATTATCAACACTTATACTAGTTATAATATTCAAAAATAAACTTACAATATTCATAAGTATGAAAATATATAAAAATTTACTTTGGAATAATCGATTGTAGAAATTTACCCAGGTCGATCGAATGAACCAGGAGGCCAGTCGACTGACACAGAAGTAATTTTTTTTAAAACGCAAGGTCAGTCGATTATCACAGTGGCTCAGTCGACTGGACCAGATGCTAAAAAATATATATTTCGGATTCAGTCAACTGAATCAGGCATTCGGTTGACTGAACCAGAAGGTCAAAAATTTTGAATTTCAGATTCATCCGACTGAACCACTAATTCGGCCGACTGATTCGTGAGCAAAATTATTGCTCATACCCACTCACTTTTCACCTTTGAACCATCACCTTGCCCTTCTCTCTCCTCACTCATTTCAGATTTTCAACTTCTCCAAAACCCTATCTCTTCAAAAACTCAAAATTTTAACCTCCAAACAATCAAATTAATGACTCCTTAGAGAAAAGGACAAGCGTCTTCATCCTCTCAACCTCCTTCAAACGATAAAATTCAACAATGGCTATTCGATGATACCGTAATTAGGAGATGGAGGAGAATGCAAGATTCCTGCATCTTTGAAGGTTCGTTTATAAAGTTTGCTGATTTTTCTCCATACCATATACAAGAATTGGCTCGTAGGAGCAATTTGGAATCTTTATTCAATATTGATGATAATAAGCAAAAAATTAATCAAATAATGGTCAAACTATTCTATGCAAATCTTAACTTGGATCACCAAACCGTTTAAAATCAAGAAGATTATGTATGGAGTCTAGTTTGTGGAAAACCCGTCCTTTTCTCCTTAGATCGAATGGCTCACATTTTAAGATCTGAAAATGATGGTATAGAATTGAGCAGTGTTGATTGTGATATGGTTGTTCGTGACCTATAAGTCACTTATTTTTAGAAGATGACATGCACCAACTGAAATCTATGTCCTTAAGACCAAAAGCAAGAATTATACATCGTGCGTTAATGAAAACTGTAACTCCACAAACTGAGAGTTATGAACTTGTTTATGAACATAACTTTAAAGCCTTATACACTATCTTTAGAAATATTAAAGTCAAATGGCTACGATTAATTCTTGATGAATTCTTAAGCTTCAACAATGTTCGAATGAATATCATCTACTATGGTGAGTATATTATGCGACTGCTAAAGGCATGTGAGATTCCAAAACCTGACTCGTAGGTTTCCATCGTTGGGTATTTAAATTCTCGTACTTTAGCATTAATGAAACTACCGGTTGCTCAATGTTCGTCGACGGAAATTCTATCGATTTAGAAAACCGTCGAACGAATTTTGAAATAAAAATAACCGCAAGCGCACGGTGTACGAATGTAGCACGCGGCGAATACGGGTCGATCCGCAGGGAACTGATGATTTTAAAATTTCCTACTCAATCAAATTAAACCAAAATCGATGGAAATTTTAGCCAGAGAATTAACTAACTAACTACAAGAAAAAAGAAGCAAATATAAGAGTTAAGTGACAATTTAGAGAATAAATCCACTCTATAGATCATGTAGTTCAACATATATAAAATCATGATCTCTTTTATGATCATTAGTTAGTTTAATTGATGTGTTTATCATAAGTATGACCTATTTGTGCTATTAATTAGCTCAACATAAGCCATCAAACTATAACACACCCCTTAAACAACTTTTAACTCTCATGAAAAATGACAATGAAAATGAAAATGAAATCTATTTTAAGTATGGACTATTAACTATTGATTAGAAACATAGACCATCAAATTTTAATTTCAAATCACTTTCTTTTGCCATAATCATATTTTGATGAAGAGGCAATTAGTGTTAGTGATTGTTTAAGCATAGCCTATTTGGTGTCAACAATATAGGCTATCAAATTCAAAGCAAAAACAACAATTAAACCACTTCATTGATCATTCATTAAGCACAAAAAGAGAGCATGAATTAACATATAGTTGAAGCTACATAATTAGAGAGCTTCATTACCCCCTAAATTGAAGGGGTTTAGCTTCTCATATTTGTCATTTTATTAACAAATGTAGCTAACAACATGAAAGGAAAATGAAGAGGAAAAAGGGAGCAAAATGAAAAGATAAACTAATTAACTTGCATAAAAGAAAAGAGATCTACAATACAACATAAGAGTAAATGAACATGAAAAGGAAAGAGCATGTATTAAATTGCATAAAATAAAAAGATTACATAAAATAAAAATGGCTAAGTAGCCATGAAAAGAGAAACAGAGATTTCTTTTATTTGATCTAAACTAATGAAGAGGAAGAGAGGACGCCTAAGAGAGACTAAGAGAGGAGATAAAAGAAGAGAGAATGTTACATGAAACATAAGGGGTATTTATACAAGTGTTAAAACCCTACTTCATTTTTTTGGGATTGTCCAAAATGCCCCTTAGGAAGTGTGGAGGCCAAGTAATCATTAACATGTCTTAATCCCCCCATTAAGTGTACATGAAGCCATTAACTCCAAAAGCATGTGCATTAGCCTTTAATTTGTACATTAAGGTAGGTGGGTAGGTGGGGTCCTCCATGTTCTTCACTTTGAATTATTTCCATCTTCATTCCTTTGTATTAATTTTGTGCATGCATATCTTCATGAAACCACTTCTATTTGAGATCAAATTCCTACAAAAGTATATACAAATTTTCAATTAATTTTTCTCAAAGAAATATATGCACACTAATGACCGTTTGCCCATATATGAAGATGAATATGTGACAATTTGGAATAATTTGAATTTTTGGTTTAAACAATTTAAAATACCCGATATGATCATTTATTTAATTCAAATAGATTAAATATGGTGGTAAAAATATGCATATTTACATGCACATCAAATACCCCCACACTTATCTTTTTATTCGTCCTCGAATAAAGAAAAAAAACTAAGATAAATCCATTTTCGTAGGGAGCACGATTGCATTGAGCGTATGCAACAAGCCGTTAAACCTCTGGGTGTCCCCAGTAGGACGAGTGTTGTCTCGTGAGGGTTTTCAGCGGATACTACCCACAAAATCCAAGTGCAGGATGAAAATATTTACAAAATGCAAGATTTATTTACAAAGTGATGAATGCGAGTTTTGGAAATATTTACAAATGAAAGATTTATTTTTAAATTGACACGAATAAGTTAAATATATGTTTTGGTCATTGTCATGAAATTTAAATTATTTACTCATCAATATTTCCGATAAAAACGAAGTTATCATAACAAATAGACTATATCTTAACTCATTGTTTTGGTTAATAACACAGTGTAACTATGAAATGGATCCTTAGTTGATTGTCAAAGTTTATCAAAGTGGTATTTTCATTTATTTTCAATAACAAATCAAATCAACAAAGTAAAAGTAATGCTAGGATTTCAATTGCTTGCTCTCTCATCATTTGCAAGAAAAATTACACACCTAGCTCAGGTAAACTGAGGCCAGATATACCACCCATGCACTGCCTTTCGGGCTTATGTGAGGGGAGTACAGAGCATGGCGAGTGCACACACTTTCGTGCATACACCTATCGACCGTAGGTGGTTTTTTTTACATGTGTTACATACATGCATAACCGTGAGGACTTTTAAATGAGTATGAAAGCACATAATCAAAGATTTCAAGTAATTCACCCATACATAACCGTGAGGACTTTTAAATGAGAGTGAATACTTGGATGTTATTATTATTTTTTTACTTTTTTTTAAGAGAGAGAGAGAGTTTTGCAAAATCATCTTAGCACCATTTAACTTAGAAGACAAAAAAAAAATGTTATATCCTTTACTTTAAATCAACCACTTTTTAAAACAAAGATTTTCAATTAGGATATACTTCATAATTAACACGTATGAATCTTCCTATATACTAGTTAAACCATTATTATTTGTAATCAAATTTCATTTTTATTTTTGTTTAGACAAATAAATTTCCAAAAATTTCAATTTAATAAACCAAAACCATATATTTATCTTATAGTGTTTCTTTTAAAAATAAATCAAAATGATAAAAAAAAAATCTTCTTTTGTTTTTGATTTTTTTTTTTGAGTTTTTTGGAAGAAAAATGAAAAATTAATCCTGAAAAATCAAGAAGAAGATGAGTCTCCCCCCACACTTGATTTTGACTGTGTCCCCACAGTAAGCCTAAGTGGAAGGAGAAAAATAAAATAAAAATCCAATATTTACATGAAAGATTATTATTTACAAGGGATGAGAAAGTATATAGTCAAAAAGTAAATGAAACGATCTTCTAAAAACCGATTCATTTGTCTCGTCAACTGTGTGAGACACAGTTTAAGCACGAAAAACCAAATCGTAAAAGATTTCGAAGTTGAGTGTGGATTTGGAAAAACGAAAGTCGTTTTATTGAAAATCGTATGATTTGTTTTATTTTCGATGATTTTTGGGGTTGATAAAACAATTGATTGACATTCAAGTTTATTTTCACCAAATTGAAGTTCAAACTTATCATTGAAAACTTCCTCAAAATTATCGATTTCAAAATCAAAACGGTGATCGAAATTTTCCCCTTTAGAATTCAACAACTCATTTTCAAAAAGTCCATAAAACTCATGTTCGTTAAATTCGACTTCCTTTGTTGGATTATTAACAACTTTATCGTGTAAATGGAGTTTAAAATTCAAAGTTGTCGTATTCAAGTTTTCAAAAAAAGGAAGATCGAAGTTTAAATCGAATTTCGTACCCTCAAAAGAATTGAAATCCAACTTAATTACCGTATTTTCAACAACTTGATTAAGATCGTCATTATCAATTTCAAAAGTTGTTATTTGAAAATCCTCGATTTGGGTAAAAGATGGATTATCGTTTGACTTCTCACACGTTGGAATTTGAGTATGTTTATCACGTTGATTCAAATATGTTTCGAAAACCAAATCCATGTGATCATTGTACATTTCATTCATTTGCTCAACAAAGTCAAATTTGTAATTATTAACTTGAAAATTTTCGATTTGGACTTGTTGAAAACAAGAATTGTCAATTTCGATAAACAGTACATTATTATTTGATTCTTCGCAAGTTGAGATTTGTTTATGATTTTCACGAAAAGTTTTGTATTTTTCAAGTAATAAATCCCCGTTATCTTTTTCCATTTGGTCAACAAAATCAAATTCATAATTATTAATTTGAAAATTTTCATTTTGGATTTGTTGACAACCAAAGTTTTCAATCGTATCATTATTGAAACTATTCCCATTGCCAAAATTATTTGAAAATTGGTTCACATTTTCGTCTTGATTTTGGAATTCTTTTGAAGCTCGAAATTGAATTGGCATGGGTTATACTCGAAATCATTTGAATTTTGAAGCGAATTCAAATTTTGATTATTTTGACTTGAACTATTGCACAAATATGAGTTACACAAATCGTTTATACTTTGATTTTGTTGTGTACAGATTTCAAGTAAAGTCGAAATGCTATTTTCAAGATTCGAGGGTTGCTCATCGTTATGAAAAGTTTGTTGTTCAAATTCAGAATTATTTACACAATAGTTGTCGTTAAAATATCCATAAAAATTTGGAGTGAAATTATATGAATTATACCGATTTTCACAACTATCGTAAAATCCATGTGAATATGGAAATTCAGACATTTTCAAGAATTTATTTTTTGGTTTTTTTTATAAAGGAAAAATATTTACAAATAAAATTTATTTTTCAAAAGGGAAATTGATTTTTTTTTCAAATTTTTTTCTTTGTTTTGAAAAGGTTTCATAATTTTTTTCTGGATTTTGGTTTTTCTAATTTTTTTTTGGATTTTTGAAAAAGGAATATTTACAATTTTTTTTAGTTTTGGATTTTGAATTTTTTTTAAATATACATGAACTAATGCAACTAAATGAATGCAAGGTTTTAATTACAAATGATTTATCCTAAGTTAACACAAAATTGTATAGTCACACACTGTCTTAAATCAACAAAAATATTTCTCAGCCAAGTAACGGGCAGGGGTTATCGGTGCACCACGAATCACCGTAGCAATGCAGTCGAAGGTTTAAGTACCTTCAGAGGAACAACCACTATAATATTTACGAATCACCGTAATATTTATAAATGGTCATTACTCTGCCGTAGCCTAGACACCAAGAAATTAAATTGTTCAAAGAAGACAACTGTCAATATACAATTAAGTGAGTTATTATTTAATCAAATTCTTAGATGAAATCAAAGCTGAAATAAAATGTGTATTAACAATGCAACTAGAATGAAATTTTGTTTTTGCTTTTGCTTTTGATTTTTTTTTTTTAAAATTTTTTGTCTTAAAATGCAAGAAAACAACAATGCAATACAACTAAAACATAAAATTTTATAAGCAAGCAAGCAGTTATTTGTTTTGGGCAAGCACTTCAAATCAAGCAATTTATTTAACAAGCACTTCTGCTCTTTCTGTAATTCTGCTTTGGCAACCTCAAATAAAGCAAGATATATACAACTTTTTTTTTGAAAGGAAACTTAAAAGTAGGGTTTTACTTAAAAAAAATAATAATTAGCACTCAAACAAAATTAAAACAAAACAAAACTGAAAACAAAACAAAGGACTTAAATAAAACACTAAAGCAAACAAAAAGAAAAGAAAAGAAAAGGAAAAAAAACTAAACACAACACAACACAAATAACTCTCCAAACCAACACACATGAACCAACCCGGTCCAACTTTTTTTTTTACACTATAGCCCACAACCATCTTAAGAAATTGAAAGAATTTCCTCTTTCTCGATTAAAAACAGTGGAATAAAAACAAATCAACACACCAACGCAATTCTCAACTTATACCAGTGCTTCTCAAATCGGCTCATTGGATCAAAACAAACAAATTGCAATCAAATCGAAATCAAGTTGCAACTTTGGTTAAGGTTTGCTGGAGTAGTTCGTTGCGGTTGTTCGAGATGAGGCTATTCGTGGGTGATGAAATGGTCGCGAGTTTGCTGGGGATGAAGGAGTTCCACTGCTTTCGGTTGGTTGTAGTTGGAAAAATTGCTGTAGGATTGTGGCGATTGGAGGAGAGGAAGGCGGAATTTTGAAGCTGCGGTGGTTTGACTAGAGGCGACTTGTTTTTCAGGTGATGGATTTTGGGGCTCGAGTTGCTGGAAATCAAATTCGTGATGTAAGAGGTGAGTCGAATTCTAAACGAATGTTCACAATGTAGTTCGATGATTTTTGGTTGCAATTGGTGGTAGTTGAAGTTCTGATGATGGCTGGTGATGCTCACAGAGCAGTGTAATGAGTGCAGAGGGTAGGAGACTGGTTAAGGCGATTTGCTACAGTTTGTTGTTGGGGGACGATATGGTGGTATGTTTGTGTTGATATGATAGTGCGGTGGTGGTTGCAGTTGTATGAAATTGTGGTTGAAATGGTCCAATTGCTATATTGAGATGATGAGGAACTGCTGTCAGTTATCAGTTATGAAGTGTTTGAAGGGGATGAAATGCTGAAGGGTTGGTTGGTGTTACTGTTGTGAGGAGTATGTGAAGGAGTTGCTGCAGTTTTTGTGTGATGATGGTTTTGGTATGAGAGTGTTATGAAGATGATGAAGTGTGGGATGTTGTAATTAGTGGAGTAAGAGACAGTGATGTTTGACGTGAAGGTTGTTGGGCAGAGGAGTAAAGGGATGGATGTATCAGTGGTAGAAGTGATGGAAAAAAAAATGTCTGCAGTTTGATGTTGAATGTTTGATGAAATATTGACTTGTGGCAATGAAGTTAGTGTGCCAGTGGATGGATGACAGTGATCAGGGGGAAGGGGTTTTGGGAACATTGAGCGAACAAGTAAAGTGAAAGTTAGGAATGTTTGTGGTTGTGTGCAGTGGATAGACAAAGGCAGTTGGAAGTATAGGTTGTGGCAGTGCAATTGATTGTGATGGAGGTGAGAATGGTTCCGGGGGGAAGTAGCAGGGGTATAGGATGAACAGAAGTGAGGCTGTATGGTTATTAGATTGTAGAACTGTGGTGTGAAGTATGTGAAGAGAAAGCTTGGTCTTGTATGCAAGTAAATAGATGGAGTGAATGAGATGAACAGAGAAGTGATAGAAAATGGTTTATTTTGACAGTGGACAGCAACAGTTAGCAGTTGATGGTGATGTGAGTGTTGGATGTGGAGATTATAGCAGTAGCCAATGTCAGATTGTAGTTGGTAGTGTAATGACTGTATGCAACTATGGGATGGTCTGTTGGTACTATGGGATGATACTGGAGTGACAGTTGACTGTGTTGTAGATGTTCAGGCGAGGCGAAGGAATTTGTATGTGGGCAGAAGCAAGGCAATGGGTAGAGGGGAGAGGTAGAATTGAGATGAAGAATTGAAATGAAGGCTTGGGGAGGTGAGGATTGCTGAAGTTTATGCAGTGGGTTTTGGTAAGTATGTGGTGGTTTTGAATGCTGTTGGTCTGTGACAGTGGGGGTATTGGTGATTAGTGGCCAAGAAAATGACAGTGATGGTGCAGAGGTCAGGTGAATTTGATGGTCAGGAGGATGGTAGTTGAACAAGTGGGAGTGTTGAAGAGTGGTATCAACAGTGAAATGCTAAAAGAGAAAAAAAAAGGGGCTGTGCAGAGTGATACACAGAGAAATGAGTGGAAACAGTGAAAACAGAGAATGAGAATGAATGACAGCAATGTATCAAAAATTTGTAAAAAAAAATGTATGCAAATAGAAAATGAAATAAAATGTTTTTTTTTCTAAATAGAAATGTAAATGCAAATGCAACTAGAAAACAATCAAGCACACAAACAAAAAATGAAAACAACAAACACACGACACAAACGATATTTTTTTATGCAAACTAACATGCAAAACAAAAACACATAAAAATCAAACAAAAATAATTCGAAAAATAGAAAATAGAAATCAAAACAATTCCCCGGCAACGGCGCTAAAAACTTGTTCGTCGACGAAATTCTTGGGTGGAAACAGTGAAAGCAGAGAATGAGAATGAATGACAGCAATGTATCAAAAATTTGTAAAAAAAATGTATGCAAATCGAAAATGAAATAAAATGTTTTTTTTTCTAAATAGAAATGCAAATGCAACTAGAAAACAATCAAGCACACAAACAAAAAATGAAAACAACAAACACACGACACAAACGATATTTTTTTATGCAAACTAACATGCAAAACAAAAACACATAAAAATCAAACAAAAATAATTCGAAAAATAGAAAACTGAAATCAAAACAATTCCCCGGCAACGACGCCAAAAACTTATTCGTCGACGAAATTCTATCGGTTTAGAAAACCGTCGAACGAATTTTGAAATAAAATTTATACCGCAAGCGCACGGTGTACGAATGTAGCACGCGGCGAATACGGGTCGATCCGCAGGGAATTGATGATTTTAAAATTTCTATTCAATCAAATTAAACCAAAATCGATGGAAAGTTTAGCCAGAGAATTAACTAACTAACTAACTACAAGAAAAAAGAAGCAAATAAAAGAGTTAAGTGACACCTCCTATCATTACTTTCGAAGAATGGACTCAACGACAGTTATCTCAAGATCAACCACAACAACAAGAAGGCGAAGCAACTCACCGTCCATCTCGCCAAAAATCAACTAGTCGTCAACAAAACAAAATTTTGATTCCTAATCCGGGCCTTCCTCCACATGAATCAATTTCCACGATATGCCGTAACCAACAAATACTTCAATCCCATATCACTAAAGTTGATAAAAAGCTCGATAAAGTTAAAGGATTCTTTACAAATTTATGGCAAGCTATCTCGTGTTCATCTGGCACTTCAACGGCTACACTAGGTTATCCGGGTAAGCAATCCGTTTTCACTTGGTCTTCCTCTTCCGATGATCAAGCAAGTAGTAGCGATAATGATGGAGATGGAGGTGATAGTGATGGTCAAACATTACATGATGATAAGGGTAAGCAAAGAATGGCATAAGTTGTTATTTTATATTATGCAAACATTAGTCTTTAATTATGGCTTGTACTAAATAGTCACTCTTTTTCGATTGTTTCAAGACTCTTGTTTATGATATTTTTAAATATATGAATGATCGTTTTCTTCATAATATCTATGACATTATGACCTCATACTTTTATACTCCTTATTCCTTTTTGTCGATGACAAAGATGGAGAAATATTATTACTAACGTTAAGCATGTAGGATATAGAGTGTCAAAGATTCAGGGGGGAGTAAGTATTTATATTATATATACAGTCGAAATCTATATCTATTTATATGTTATCATCAATCAAAAAGGGGCGAATTTTGAGACATGGTTTTGATTCATGACACAAAGCTATCACTACGACATACAGAATTGACGATGGCTACGAAAAAAAAAAGAATACTACAAGGAGGCAAGACTTCAAAATTGGTGCATCAATTATATTATTTTGTTTTTGAGTCTTAGGTTAATTTTTTTAAAATCTCTCCTTATTTACATATACAATAGCTTATATATATATAATCATCTTATTTCCAAATAATTTATACATATATAAGCATATATAATATATAAAAAATCATTATAAAAGTGTTTAAAGTTATATATATTATATTATAAAAGCATTTAAAGTTATATATATATTACTATACCTGTGTAAACTGTGCAAATTGCACAGATATTGCCAGGTTAGTCGACTGATCCAAAGGCTCAGCCAACTGACCCAGAAATTTCTGTGCAACATGCACAGATATACAAATATATATTTAAAAATTCGTTTGAATATTCAGTCCATTGACCCAGAGGTTCAGTTGACTGAATTTCTCCAAAGGCTACTTTTTTGAAAAGAAACGACTATTTGTGAAGAGTTACGAACCTCTACGAAAAGATTTGGACACAATACTTCAATCGCAACTCTTCATCAACAGTCGCTGCTTTTTAACCTCTATAAATACATACTCTAACTTGATTTCAAATCATCGAATTTCTTATCATCTAATCTAACAATCTTGAATCTACTTACAACTATACTTTCAAATATTCTGCATTAAAGCAATATTACACCTTGCTATTCTTCATAAACTTCAAATATATATATATATATATATATATATATATATATAAATATTCAAGGAGAAGATTATAGAAATGGTGTACTACAAGTGAAAAATTTATGTTATTAGAACATACAAAGTCAAAACAATTTTTTTATTTGTTGAAGTCCTGTTCTGCTACTCAGGCATGTGAAGTCCTCTTCGGCTGCTGAGGCGAAATCCTGTTCTGTTGCTTAGCTCCATGTTCGGCTTCTTAGAGGTTGTATAGACACATTCCTCCGATTTAATTGAGGGTTGTTTTTTAGTGAAATTCCAGAAAGAGTACAGGACTGAACGTAAAACGGTGCTCCGAACCAGTATAAAAATTCTTGGTGTCATTTTACTGCTTTTATATTCCACATTATTTACCGTATAATATCATCACTATACTCTGTATAATCGTAGATCCATATTACACGATCCATAGCACAGTTTCAACTTTAACTTTCTTAAAATTTACAGCAATTTCATTACATCATGAAGAATCGGATCAAGCTCCATGATTGATGAACAAGAAGCAGATAACATCAAGTTTGGGAAGCAAAAGAAATTGGGTGAATCTGAGCTCGGAAAGAGAAAGGGCTTCATTCTAATGAAGAAAAAGAGGAAGAATGATGGTTTTGTTTGTTCATAGATTATTTATCTATTTAGATCGCACGTTCGGATATTATCTATTTTACCAATCAATTGATGAAACTAATATTATCTATTTTGATTCGTTTTTAATAAGATGATAGCTTATATAGTGACAAAATTTCATTATTCATTGATTTTAGATCAGCAAGTATAAATTTCTCTAATAAAAAAATGTATTTAGAACCCCTTTAAGTTTTTTAGCCTACCAGCGCTATTAACATCGATGTTCTATTAAATTCTAAAAAAAGTTTAGGCCATAAGCATAATATTTCATTTTGAAAATATAAAGTTGTCATATTAAATTTGTTCTATTGTCATAGATGAATGTTTATGTTACTATTATTGTTCTGTATAGTTATTATCTCTTTACCAATGCTCTTTGTTTTAAAAGGTATAATTGGTTTATATGGTGACGATTCTAAATTGGAGTACATGAATGCTTAGGCTTATGTAGTATTAACCATTATTACTTTGATATGTTTGGAATTTTTCTTTGTTGTGCACTTTCACGATTTCTATATACCAATCAAATTTTCCATCTTGAATGCAAAGCCAAGATTACACTTTTTAACATAACTCGGTTACTAACACACCATGCAAAACCATAAATTACTTTAGTATTGTGGAGTTATAAAATAAATACGTGTCCAGTTTATGAAATTTATAAGAATAAAACATAGTCAAGTCAAATGTAAGATTTATAGACACGTATTGACATATTGTAAATGGTATACTTGATTATTTGAAGTATACACTGACATTTGGTAATTTGTAAATCTGTTATTTATCATTTGGTATTTTGTAAATCAATTATTTATCAAGGACTGATTGAATTTGTTGTTTTACATACATTTATAATATAACATGTACATGTAGATTGAGAGATTAGCTAGCACATTTTTCTAAACATACTTTTTAGATTCCACTTAAAGATGTGTAATTAAAACAATTGGTTAACATATCTTATACCTCATTCTAGAATTTTTAAGTGATTTAATGTTTATCCATGAATTTAGTATTTGTTTCCAAAGTCATCTTTTTTAATGTTTGAATTATATGTATAGCATCTAGACGAATTTCATTGAGGCATACAAACGACGAAAGAATCTAATGTTGTCCTGACTTTATTAAGAAGGTAAACTCCATTTATTAATATTTTCTGCAAACTACATACTCTTGGTTATAATAATTAAAACTTCAAAACTTAATTATAATTTAATCATAAGATGGATATAATTTATTTATTTTAATGGTAAAAGCATCCATTTATTTTGCCATATGTGGGTACTAATTATTTTTTATGGCTCATTTGACATATAACATAAAAATAGGTTTCCATTATTTTATTTACATTTTCTTTTTGAGCATGGAGAAAATTATGTTAAATAAATTGCATACTATATTGTGAATGCATTTAACCATTGACTATAATTTTAGCACTACTGATGAAACATTTATCCATATTTAACTTTCTTGATAAATATTTTTAACATAATTTCAGCTTTATTGATGAACGTTTTATCATAATTATAGATTTGGTGTTAAATATGCATAGTGTGAGAAGAGTGGTACTAAATATACAGTTGTCTTACCGTAATTTCAAATTTTAATTGTCAATATATTTTTTAAATCCTGCTAATTCTAAAATGCGGCCTTTACGTTGATGATTTGAGAAAAATTGACTTTTAAGGTATGGTGATTAGCAAAGTGTATTTAGGAATACCTGCCGAATCATTGCATTCTATGGAACTTAATTAATAAACAACTAACGTGTTTATTATCTTTTGGTAGGTAATTACAAGAAGATTAAATGTTGGAATTTCTAAAGGCATAAGAATTAATTTACCTTTTTGGGTCACTTGATTACATTCAAATGAGAAAATGGTTATAATTTTTAAACAGCAACCATAACCATGTACCATAGTTTGAAGATCTCAAGAGCAGCAATTTAGAGTTAATATTGAAGAATAGAATGTCTAAGATAATCAAAGAATCAACGTGTTGGACTGTTTAGCTCTTTTCACTCTAACTTATATTGATGAGATATGAAGTTCTATTGCCACTTACAGGTAAGTGTTTCACACAAGCAGACCGGGGGTTAAGCTTGCTATATTTGCTAAAAGATTAACCTTATTTCCTTCTTGGTTTGTACAATTAATTTAGACTCTAGCTACTGTTGTGAGCATTGGTCTTTTATATTAGCTTTAAATATATAGTCATCATTTTTTTAATGGAAATCCCACTATCATTTTAGTCTATGCATGCTTCTTTAATGAGAAATGAAACATTTTAATTTGAAATATGTATATGAAACTGTCGATTTATGCATTGGTGTACTTTACTATAATTATAAATAGTACAGGGACTTCAAAACCTTGAACTATCACATATGACATGTAAATAAACCTCCAATTACGATCTCAAAGCACTTTAGTTTATTACCATATCCTTTCTTATGTCCTTAATTCTAGGACTTTATTACTTATCTCAAATTGGGCAAAGTTTAATAGCATTTCATAATTAAAGTGGAAATATATCTACTTGATATTTCCCTATGGTCATTTATAGCTCACATTTCAAGGCAACCAATCCTGAATTTAACACAAAATGACTCAAATTTACAACCTGTTTGTAACATTGTCAGCATTTGTTACATAATTGCAATAGAATTAATATTTTAGTTCTTTTATTTGATTAGCTACTACAAGGCAAAATATATATATACACTTAATGACCTAGGAAGTTAGTTAGGATTGCCAAATATTTGTTTTATTTGCAGAAATATTTAATATGTTTGCTCTAATTAAAGGTTAGTCAAAGTCCAACTATATGAGGATGAGATACATTTACCTTTGATTGTTAAAGATTGTGTTGCTGATGCCAAGAGCAGTAAGGTACACGTAAAGGTTAGGTCACCAATTTTAGTCAGACCAATCTCTCTTTTTTGGTTTCTACAACATGGATACTTAGTGGGCCTTTATTACTAAAAATTTATAATGCAAGCGTTTAGTTTTCTATATTTACTTAATTAGACTATTATATACGCTACCAGATTATAAGTTGAAGTTGATTGAAAATTTCCTCAAGGCTTTAACATATGCTGCATATTTGCATTAGAAGGGCGCTATAGATAATTGGCTAATTATATCATTTTTTGATGTTTTTCCCCACTGCATTTCATGTTATGTTATACTTTTGGTTGCCTCAGAAAAAATGCCAAAATCATAGTCATATGTTTGCATGTTATTAGTTTTAACAAGTTTAAGCTTTATCTGAATATGGGCTTACATAGCTTTGTGATCAACAGAACTTATATGCTATTTACGTCTTACAAAAATAAACACAAATTGCAAGTGCTATTTTTTTATTCAAAATCAATAATGTATGATGACCAAAACATACATGGTAAATTGAAGCATTTATGTAAAATACGAAAGTTCGGCTACACTTCTAAACTAACAATATTTTTCAATTTAATCTAATCCATGGATTCATTTAATTGTTAACTACCATTAGTACTAAGTAATTAAATCATTTTGACTATCATATAAAGTGAAATATGGGTCTTTTTTTCCATAGGTGTTCTACTGAATCCGGCACATATCTAATTAGTTGTATGTTCATTGTATTGAATTTTATTACGAGGAATGCTTAGCACACTAGCACACTTTCTCAAATGGAGAGCGTACTTTTAAAAAATTACATGTTATAATTTTAATTTTAAGATTGTTGAATTTATATTTTTGGAACTTATATTATTGAATTAATTGTTTCCATCTTATTTTACTAGTAAATTTATATCCATGATCTAATTTTGCACAAGATGTTCAAGTTAATTTTTCATGGTAGGTAACATAATTATTAAGCGTTCCAACTTCCAAGTATCAACTTATAATGCATAATGCTGTACGCATTTATATTGAAATGACGTTCTTATTTTAATACCTTTGTTCTCATGATATGTCATGTTCTTTATATTATATTAATGTACATGTTTGTGGTGGATTATCCCTTTACTAATATACCAGTAATGATTCAAAATGTTATCCGCTAGTAGCGAACTTAGTTATCTTACCAATGTATTCTAACTGTGGAATTTGTTATGATCTTTTACAGTTCTAGATCGTATCCATTTCATATATTTTTGTGCATTTATCAATGTTTCCCCTTTGCCTTCTTTTTGCGAGTCAATTAAATACTGTTATCTATAGTTTAATTCAATTTATGCATTATGAGGTGGATTCTAAAATGAATTTACTTAGTTTTAATGGTAGGTGGGTGTCATTTAGTTGAATTTCTGCACTATAAGGTGGATTCTAAAAATGAAGTTAAGTGGTTTTAATGTCTATGGATGTCATCATTAGCTTAAGCCATGTTTTGTTGAAACTATGTTCAATGAATAAATAAATATCTTTGAAAACCTATGTTTGTTATCACATAAATAGATGTTTATAACAGTTTTCTCTAGATAGAGAAAAAAATGTGAATTTTACTTGAATACTTTTTATCATCTGACTAGTTTTGGTGATGTATATTTTTGTTCATCTATTTATTGACAATATGTTAGCCTTTTATAATTTAAACTACCCTTTTTGAAATCATGTGTGCATTTTGTAATAACAAGAAATTAGTTTGCGTTCGTTTTGACACACGTCCATCGGATGACTTATGTAGATAATTTTAATATTTATTACATTTTTCTAGATATTCATATAATAGTTGATTACTTTCTTTACCTGTTTGATTATTTTCTAAAATAACCCAACCTCGTTTATATTTTGATAAACGATTGATTTGTGCATGTACACACATAAATAAATACAAAATTATGTACACGTCATGGTCATTTTTAAAATTAAAAAACCTTACAAACAGTGTTTTAATACCAGTTCCTCCCACGCAAGTGTATCGCACGTACCTAAGTACTCGTATATATTCACACATATATACATACATACAAATAAGTTAAAGTAAAATAATTATGTGTGTGTACATAAATATAATAATTAAATGTAAATTTGTATTACAAAAAATTATATATCTATATAAATATGAGTAATCTTTTTTTATTTTTCATGTTAACATTCCATGTCGAAATGCACTACACATCCAAATTTATTATATTAATATATATTTATTATGAATTAGTTAATCAAAATGTCATAAATAATATAAAATGATCAAATATTAAAAATATCAAATTTAAATTTCCTAAAAATCAAGAATATTGTTTTATGGGTTGTGAATTTTTCCAGATTTTTCTAAGTGAAAATTATATTTTTATTAATTAAATACTATTCGGTCGATTTTAAAATAATTTTAGTAAAAATAAAACATGTTTAAAAAATCTAATTTTTTCACCTAGAGCTTCTATGATGATAGACTAATTTTAAAAAATTTAAAATTGAAATTTTGAAATAATATTTATTTTATATGAGTTTATTAAATCTTATAGTGTTTAAATAATAATAAAATATCTAATAATTTGAGAAAATATTATTTTCGATTACTCTATTAAAATAAACATACATTGGAAAATTATTAGATCAAATTTTATACAATATATATACACACACACTTTGATATAAATAAATTATTTTACATATTGATATATATTAGCTAATATAATATTAAAATAAAATACAGTAATTCAGCATGGAACTTCAGATCATTAGTAATATATATATATATATATGTGTGTATATATATATATATATGTGTGTGTGTGTGTGTGTGTGTATTAAACTCATGCACATAACCAATCATTATTGTGACAACATCATTGCTTATAAGAATCTTACCTAACTAACAATACAATAATATATCTGTATGTGAGTAATAAGCTACTATACAATGATCATACATCTTATATGAATTAAATATTTACTTATAACTTATGCCTTTATGTCGACCTTGAAATGATGAGTCCTCTTCTTTAGAAAACCTCGTCAATTCATCAGATTGCTAGTCTCGAACCGTGGACCCTTTGCTATCTAATATCTATTGATTTGGATTTGATTTGAGATTCTAAAGAGGTACATGCATTTATAGATCAGCCATGAGAAGGAAGGAGGAGGAAGCTAAAAACAAAAAACTTTTAATTAGGGCTTGAGATGCTTTTATAATGGTAAATAGAGAAAAGAGGGTCATATCTGGCATTTTCTGACCTAATCTCATCCATCCATCTTAAACCCTAATTGTCCTTATTTTTGGCCATTTTTGTCACATAATTGCAGCCGAATATTCCCTTCTAAATCTATGGCTTAATACCCCATTTAATCCCATGAAAATATGGTAATTAAATCCAATTTAATTTCATTATCTATATGTCATATCGATCGATATATTTATAACTATTATAAATATATACGACAATATTTATTTTTCAAATCGTATTCAAATTTTATAATTAATATTTCATAAATATTAATTAATGTAATTAATTTATAACAATTATAAACTAAATAAATTGCTTAGACTAAAGAGAATTCATTATTTCGGTTGTGTAACTCTTGAGTGCAAATTTGGTTAGCTAATAACATCGAACTATTCGAATGTTAATGTTCATATATCACTTAGCAGGTAGTGTGACATTAATGTTCAATAACATTCAATTTCACTTTATTAAGCGTTACCCAGTTATGACATCTATTTATACCAATTCCCTTTGTCAAAATTATATCACTTTGGACTTATGGAATTTGGTAACGGTCAAAGTTCCAATATCATCCATATTCAACTCTATAGTCCAAACATAAAGTCTTTAGTTCAATAATAATAATATTTATTAACCGAATGATCTAGCAAGAGATTTTGACTTTGAGTTGTCTTGAGTTGATCGTGTTACTAACCCCATATAACTAAGGAGACGAATCCTCTCTAGAATAGTGTTTTACTTCCAATATTTCCACTCAACCCGACTATAGTCACTAGATGGAACGCCTTGCCATGATGTGACTATAGTAAAAGCAGAGCTTTCATATTGAATTACACAGTATTCTCAAATCGAGAGAACCGTGTAAATCGGCCACATTGATGTTTTTTGTTTGACCTTAGTTATATTAACCAACAGAAAATTATCGAGTGAGTCATTCCATAGTTATCTAATAACTAACAGTATGTAACACCTTGGTGCCCCCAAATAGCTATGAATAATACACTATCCAACACTTGAAAAGCGTTACATATTCTAGTCTTAATGGATACGTCGATATCCAGTCTCGATGCATTTTGAGTAGGAAAATTTAAAATGGTATATTTATTTTCATTGTGATAAATTACTCATGGTTACAACACTTTGTAACTATTATCACAAAATGAACCATTTATGGATTTTCTATTAAATATACTTTTAGTTAAAATAACTAATTAATATAACACTTTATATCAAGTATATAACAGAAAGAAAAACACCTTCTATTTCGAACAAGATCGATTACCAAGTTAGATATATATAACAAATTACATAATTGCCCCAAAGGCATACCCCTAACTCTATCATGTTTTAGTTACTTTACCCCTTGATTATCGATCTACATTGGCTGGGTACCATTGTAGCACACTATACATGTATACTGGGTACCGAAGGTGTAGGGTGATCGTCATATTTGATATCAGAGCTTAGATTGCGTAGTTAACCTAAGGGATACAGAGATCCATCATAGATGGTGTATGAGTTAACACTCTAGGGTAGATCGAGCGATATAAGAGAGATTACTTTTATATATTTTAATTTTCAAAATTATTTGGTAGTATATGAAATATAAGTCATGTTGCATACATGAGTACCACTTATGCAATTGTTCCTGTTGAGAGACTGATCGTTCTTATTACAAATCGTAAGAATGAGTTAGAATATAGGAAATTTTGTAAAAACTTCTGTGTTTGGACAAGAAAAGCATACTCATGGGCTGCTAACCTTGACTTGTAGAACATGTTCACTGAGATGGTATAAAACATGGCTCAAATTGCCCAAGTGGTTCCTAATGCTGTGGTGGTAGTGCTTAGTTGCAGGCCTCCATGGCCGACTTTGCTAGATTGAATAAAGATTATTCTAGTCTAGGAGGCAAGTCGTCTCTTTGCATAAAATCAACCTTGGAAGTGTAGGAGTGGTTCGACATCTACAAGCATATCTTCAAGAACTTAGAACTTGAAAATGTTACAAAGAGGAACTTGCCTCTTAGAAACTCCAGGGATGAGCAATGAACTAATGGAATACTATTAAGATTGCTATTCTTGAAGATTAGTTCAGCTAGGATTAGTTCAGAGCTCGATTTAAATAGAAATTCAAATCGGCTACTTATCAGTTGGTGCTATTCAAATTTTTTTTTTTAGCTTCAGACTAAGAGATATGTCTATTTTGGAGTATTTGGCAGAGTTCGACATGCTGTCGAAGTACGGCTTATCCTTTACCGTTAATCCGTTGAAAAAGAAGGAGAAGTTCATTATGGGCTTGGATTATTATCTTAGGGAAAACAAGAAGCCATATTAATGAGTCCTTCGAGAAGCTTGTTGGGAAGGCTCGCCGATGTAAGAGTCTATATATGAAGCCTACATATGTTGTTGTTTCCAAAGAAGAGCCGAAGTCATAAGCGAGTAGGGGAAATAAGAGGAAGTTGAACAATAATAAGGGAAAGAAGCTCAAAGCTAAAGATGAGCAGAAAAAGGGAAAATGAGACCCTACTTGCTATCATTATGAAAGAAAGGCCATCTAAGTAGTAGTTATAAGAGCGTAGAGAGGAAGTGCTACAATAGTCATAAGGCTAGGCACATAAAGAAGGATTGCCCGGAACCATTGAAGAACAAGCAAGTTGTGGCTGCTTTTGCGCTTAATGCCATTCTAACTTCATTGAGTGCTCCATCAACGAAAGAGAAAAGGAATGGCATTACTCTCCAAGCACGTTTTCTATTTATGATTTACCTCCTCAAGTTTTACCTGGTGCCAGTGCATCATATTCTTTTAAGTTGAGTGACCTAGTGGATATGTTAGGGTTGAATCTTGACCTAATACATAGACCTTTGGTTGTATTAAATCCTGCAGGTGTTTCGGTCAACTTGACCATGGTTTGTCATGACATAGTATTGTTGAGTCATAATTATGCGTTTTCCTATAACTGTTTTTATTTTGGTTTCAAGGGTGTTGATATCATATCGAGGATGTATTGGATGAAGAAATACTGAGTCATAATGGACCATCATAGATTGATGGTGATGATAGAGATGGACGATGAGAGTAGGCTAGAGATGAGCTACATACCCGAGGATCAAGTGACAATTAGCTTATTATACTCACTCGAGATCCCTTGTAAGGAGTTGTCATCAATACCCATCATGAGGGTATATTCGGACATGTTTAAGATGTGATTAGATTGCCTTTGCAGCACGAGATTGCATTCCACATCGACTTAGTAAAGGATACTAGGCAAGTAGTTGTGCCATAGAGGTGTATGGCACCTAGAGAGCAATAAGAGCTCAAGATACAGTGAATGGCCTACCAAGATAAGGGTTTATTCGAAGAAGTATATCTGAGTGGGGAGTTCCGATATTGTTTGCCATGAAGGTAGAGGGCTCCTTGTGACATTATGTTGATACCGTGAGCTGAAAAAAGCGACGAAGAAGAACTAGTATCCACTCTCGCATATTGATGATGTGTTCGATCGACACCATGGTGCTAAAATGTTTTATCAGTTGGACTTAGTGATGGGATTCCACCAATCGAGAGTAGCGTGAGAGTGTGCATCGGTTACTATGTTACATATGCCATTAGGATTTTAGTAGCCAGTTATGTTGTTCAAGCTAACCAATATGCCGACATACTTTTTTGATCTCATAAATCATGTTTTCAGTGACCATTTGAATAAATTTATGCTTATGTTCATTGATGATATTTTCGTCTTTTCCTGAATGGAGGAGGAATACATGACATACTTGAGGGTTGTGCTTGATGTGTTATGGAAACACTAAGTGAAGGAAAAATTCTCTAAATGTCACTTCTAGAGGTGGGAAGTGCTATTCATGGGTCACGTTGCTTTTGAGTAGGGCGTTACTGTAGTTCCTATGAAGGTAGTAGCAGTCCATGCTTGTAGTCAACCTAAATATGTTATAAGTGTAAGTTGCTTCCTTAGATTGGCAGGATATTATTGGTAGGATTTGATGTAAAACAAATGTGTTTATTGATTTTTTTTCTTATATATAATTTGGAGACGTATTAGTCTACGAAGTTATTTGCGTAAACATAGGACATGTTTCCTTCTTGGCATGTTATATAATTTTGTAGTTATGTTATCTAAAACAGTTTAATAATAAAAGAGCATTATTCCAACCCAATTTTAAAGCTTTGTTTTACCTTTAATTTACTTTTTCTTACAAAATTTGGTATCAGAGCTAGTTTGGCTCAGTTGGGCGTATTTTGCAGAGATCAAGTGCAGTAGAAAATCAAGTCTAGAATGCAGCCGAATTAATTATGAAAAAAACATAAAAGAGGAGTAAACATGAATTCCCTTAATGTTTCACAATGCCATTGTTTAATACCGATATTTAATAGAGAGAATTACAAATTTGAAGCACTAAGATGAAGACTTTCTTCATCTCCCACGACCTTTGGGAACTTGTTCAGTCTGGATATGAAGATACATAAGTAGTTGAGGTAAGATAGTTTCTTAAGAAAGATGCAAAGGCCTTAACATTTCTACAATAAGCTATAATGGAGGGTATCTTTCCACTCATTACAAGTATGACCAAATCGGAGAAAGCATGAGAAATTTGATGCATGAGTTCCATGGTGATAACGAAGTAAAGTATGTGAAACTTAAAACTTGTCATCGTGATTTCGAGATGCTCTTTATGAAAGGTAATGAATCTGTGCAAGATTACATTACTAGAGTTTTTATTATAGTCAATCAAATGAAAACATTTGGTGAGAATGTTTCTGATCAACAAATCATCGAGAAAATTTACAAAGTCTTCCTTCTAAGTTTGAACATTTTGTTACCGTTACTGAAGAATCTAAGGATATGAAAATGTGTTCTTTGAATGATTTTATGGTTCTCTTTTAGCTCATAAGATAGAATAAATAGGATTAAAAGTAAGAATTTAGGACATGCATTTTAATCGAAGTTGGACCTTTCTAAAGAAAAGTCTAGTGAAATCAAATAGAGATGTGTAGAAAGAGGTCGATGTGGCTAGCTTGGTCATTCAATAGGACGTGGTAGAGCTAGTTGGGGTTTTTGAATTAGTGGTAGAGGTAACAAAGACATGATAATCATGAAAAACAATGTTACTCATGCAAACGATATAGATACATCTCACAGATTGTCCAAACAAAGCTCAAAATAAAGAAAACATTATTAAAGGAGAATAAGCTGATAGAAATTTGTTTTTTACATGCCTAGTGCTAAAGGAAAATTCCAACAACAATGGTTCTTAGACAACACTTGCAATAACCATATGACATGGGAGAAAAATCTTCTTCAAAGTCCAAACGAATCTACAAAATCGATGACCATCTAGGAGATAATAAGCAACTTAAAATTAAAGGCAAAAGAACTATTGGAGCAAGGTTTGAATCAAGTATTGAAAAATCTATAACCGATGTATATTACTCTCCTAATCTAGCCCATAACTTATTAAGTGTCGGCCAGTTAGTTGAGTGAGGATATCCAATAGTGTTTGAGAATAATATGTATGAAATTAAAAAGATAGCAATATCAAATAAATCTTATCAAATAAATCTTTTGCTCAGATTCCCTTTACAAAAATAGAATGTTTCACCTTGATCTTTCTTATCGAAATGATCATGCATCACAAATGTTAAAGCTGACTCCAAATTTTGGTATTTAAGATATGAATACTTGCATCTCAATAGGTTAAAGTTATTTAATCAAAAGCATAAGGTGTTAGGTTTGCCTTCTATTTATGGTCTTTATCATATTTGTGAAGGGTGTGTGTACGGAAAACAAAATCGTTTACCGTTTCCAGTCGAAAAAGCATGGAGAGCTAAGAAGCCTCTTGAAATTGTTCGTGTGATATATGCAGACTAACAAAGACCATATCCTTGAATAACAATACATATTTTCTACTCTTAACTAATGATTATACTCAAACATGCTGGATGTATTTCCTTGCTTATAAATCAAAAGCTTTTGAAAAGTTTCAGGAGTTCAATGCCTTAGTCGAAAAAAAGTGGGCATGTTCTAAATGTTCTTAGTAGAAAAGAAAAGTTTGTTAAAGTTCACTAATTTTTGCAAAAGAAATGACATTCAAAGGCAGCTAACAGTGTGAAAAAATCCAAAACAGAATGGTGTAGCCAAGAGGAAGAATCAAACTATAGTTGAGATGGCAAGAAGAATGCTAAATGAGAAAAGATTGCCTAGTGAGTTATAGGCTAAAGTGGTAGGCACATCTGTATTTCTTCTTGACATATCTTGGACTAAGGCGGTTTGAAACATGAATCCTTACAAATCTTGGTAGAACCAAAAAGCCTAATGTAAGTCATTTAAAGAATTTTGGCAGCAGTGCTTATTCATTAATTGACTCTACCAATCATTTTAAACTTGATAAATAGAGCCAAAAATGTATCTTTGTTGGGTATTACAATGAAAGTAAAGGATACCGACTATATAATCCAAAAACTGGAGAATTCATTATTCATTGAGATGTTGTGTTTGATGAAAACAATTTTTGGAATTATAAGATAGAATTTTTTGTTGAATATGCGCTTTGCGCTTATATGATTTTTGTTTGATGATAATAAACATATATACATTCGTTTAAATGTATTTGTTAATGTACTATTTTATTTTTCATAAAATAAATAAATATTTGCTGAATAAAATTAAATGACACATAATTTGAATTCAAACAGAAATTTTATTCAAACAAATATTTATTACAATTTTGAATAGTACAATTTCAATCTCTCACTATAACTATACAACTTTGATTACAATCACATCACATTTCACATTTACAGTTAACCTCACTACATATCACTCACACTCGTATTTTTATCTTCAACTGCATTCCAGTTTGAATCCAGCATCTGAGCAATCTGCAAAAATATTCACTAACGCAGTAAAATTGAAAAAGAAATATTTTTGCAATATAAAATGAAATAAGATTTTTGAAAATATGATTTGCCTCAGTTATTTGGGTTGTTCGTCATCATTCACACTTGATTTCATCACAAAGTCGTGCACATAGATATTACAGGGACAGGTATACATAAGTGGCTGCAGTACACACACATACATTTGTACACGTGTGCACTGCCCCGCCAACTCGTGTGCACAAATCAAACAAAAGCACTGTTAACAATTCAGCACAAGGTCAAACCCAAATAACACACGGGATTCAACTCAAGGCGGAATACAAGCTGCAGTATACCAAAGTGATACAGATACATGCAAATTCGACAAGCAACTGAAGGCAAAAGGTCCAAAGTATCACTTACAACATGTATGCAGCCCAATGAACCAGTGACAACAAACTACAAACTCAACAAGACATGTACACAAAGCATAGTGCACCGAAGGAGCAGCAACAATGAAACTGACTCGAAGCAGTAGTGACAGTAAGCAATGCAGCAACGATAGTCAAGTAATATGTATCAGGCATCAAAACAATGTTCAAGACACCAAGTGATACAACAGCTACTACCAGATAACTACAAGGCATGAAACCATACTTGACACAGTGGCAACACTGGAAGCACACGAGCTAATGAAGACTGCATGAATCAAGCTCAGTGGCAAATGCATATATATATCAGAGTGAAACATTTGAGTTGCAACATGAATGAAAAGAACCAGACACAACAGTGCACAAGTACAGGGAACAACTAAATCAACTGCAACAACTCAAGTGCTACCAGTGAAACACAAATGAACAAATATCACAATGAACCAACAATACATGCAGGTGAACAGAAGTTTTGAATCAAAACATAATCAAGGCCAGTTGATAACAGGGAACACAAGTGTGGCAAATGCAAACTGTGGTGAAGCAACAAAGATGAACCAGAGCTAGTAATACATGTACAGGCCGCAACAAAATGCACCACCAAGAAAAGCCATGGTCAATGCAAGGCAAAAAGCGAAGTTACAGAGAAACTTGAACTCAATTGCAACAACTCAATGGACCAAACTGCAAGTACAAGGCACAATGCACACCAAACCAGGTTCAAATTACACAAGCTCGAGATGAAAGTGTCGAAGTTACCCGAAGCCAACAGCAATACATGTATTATGAATATACACAATGCAGTACAACTACAGGTATAAGGCTAAACGACCAATGAATGCAACTACAGGACTGCAACAGGTCAAGACTGTGTACCCAGCAAATACAACGACCAAAACCATCAATGAACAAGACTACAGATGAAGCCAGAAACAATGCAAGTAGACCAAACGAAGAGTGCAGGTGAACAAATGTACAAATGAACTCGACCAGTAACCAAGTACTACAAAGACCATGTCGAACACAGTGACAACATTAAGTATGCAACATGGTGAGCAAGACGAATTCAAGTACGCATCTTTCAGAAAGTCAAGCCGTGGTCATCACGAAATGAATCAAAGCCAAGACCGAAGCAAGCAGTAAAAAAAATTCACGAAAATCATCAACACCGTGATTTACAGGTAATAAAAATATATACTCATATGAACAAGCCATAAATCATATCAACATCAAAAGACCAAGCCGAAGTCAACGTTGAACAAGTAAAATTCGAAACCATGGTAGCAAAGAAAACTGACCAAGTCACAAATCCAAGCCGTGTCAACCAAGCAACGAAAGTATACGCATATGAAAAGGTCAGAATCAATCTCGAACGACCAAGCATAATCAAGCGGCAGAGAAACGAAAATGACAAATTCAAACATGATTATACGAACGCAATTCAAGGAGATGGAACTCCTATAAATACCCAAAATCATCATCGGCATAAAGCATCGAGTTCGAGAAAGCCAAAATCAGCAGAGCAAAAGGAATAAAACACATACCAGAAAATCACATACGAACTCGATCCAAATCGAAGAGCCGTGAGCTAATAGAAGAGAAACGAAGCCTACAACTATCTGTATCAGGCGGCGACTTCAATTTGCACAAACCCTAATTTGGAAATCAGGGACGAAGCCCTAAATTCAGAACTGAGAGGAACGAAAGAGAAGAACGGCCACCATTTTTCACAAGGAGATAAAGGAACGATCTAACAGATAGTGAAGGGGGTCGGCCTTGTTTATGTTAAAAGGGGGTTTTGCTTTTAGGCTTTAATTAATTAGGGTTGTTTATCTTTTAATTATTGTTTAAATTGTTTTTACTTTTAAAATCAAGAACTGGTAAATCACCACCTAGGGTTAGGTAGTGTCAGATTGTCTAGTTAGAATTAGTTCAGTGAGCAGGGTGTGCGAGTTTGCAAAGCTGTATAGGCGGGAGCAGAGTTTGCGAGTAAGCGAAGCTCTATAGGCGGGAGGCAAAGTTTGCGAGTAAGCGAAACTCTATAGGCGGAGCAGGGTGTGCGAGTCTAGTAGAGTGTTTGTGAGCGTGGAGCAAATGTTTGCGAGCAAGGTGTGCGAGTCTAGTAGAGTGTTTGTGAGCATGGAGCAAATGTCTGCGAGTCTAGTAGAGTGTTTGTAAGCGTGATACTGTTTAATTCTAATAGAAATCTGTGAATGCAGCAGTAGGCAGGGTTTGCCGAAGCTGGGTAAATTTTGTGTGTGATTTACTTTTCTACATATTTATTTTTCTGTGTATAAAATCGATAAAATTTGCTATAACCCTATTCACCCCCCTCTAGGGTTAAATCTAGATCCTACATTTTTTTTACTGTAAGCGCATGGTGTGCAACAATAGTACGTGGCGAGTATGGGTCGATCCGTGGTGAATTTTTTAGATTTATAATTCTATTCAATCAAAGCAAACCAAGATTTAAAGTTGTTTTAAGCTAAAAATGAAGAAAAACTAGCAAAATAAAATGGATAAAAAATATGAGAGTTTTTGGCAATTTAGAGGCAAACCCCTTCTCTTGATCACATAAATCAACATATATGAAATTATGATCTCATTTTTTTGGTCATTAGTGAATTTAATTGATGTGTTTATCATAAGTATGGAATATTTATGCTATTATTTATCTCAATATTGAAAGTCTACAGGGTGGATCGTGTAGTGTATATGCAAGTATATGTGACAGAGTATACGATGCAACTACAATAATATTAATCTAAGTAAATATAGAATAAGCACACCATAATTTTATACTGGTTCGGACCTTCCGTCCTACGTCCAGTCTCGAATCTCCCCTTTGGAATTCGACTATCAAAAAACCTCGCTTCGTCTGGACCAATAGGCTTAGTTACTATAAGTTGTTCTTGTCAAATGTGTGTTCTACTATAACATGGATGTTGACTAATTAGTACAATTTCTTCCAATATATATCTAAAGAATATTGTCTATAAATAACTGAGTATATGGAAGAGTGAATACAAGTAAAGATTGCTTAGAGCGCAGAGATCAAGAATATGGGATAGAGTGTAGAATTAAAAAAAGTAAGTAAGCAAGGTGTTTTTTTTGTTCTCTTGATTCATGATGCTATCTATAGTTGTATGTAGGTATCTTGAGTAGTTGCATCCATTAACGAACGCTCCAAAGTTGCTTCTATCGATGGTGAAGAGTTGTGGCGAAGAGAAGCGGAGATGTCCATTTGCATGTGGCAGTTGCAGCTCTTTTCTGAATTTCGAGTTTGAATTTAGACATCTGGTATTTGCTTCAGACGTCCGGTACTATTTTTTTGAATATAATAGATTTTCGAATGTCTGAATGCTATTACCAGACATCTGGTTTAGCCTATTTGTTGTTCTAGAGAACTTTTCCAGACGTCTGGCTTGTGCACCCAGACGTATGATATGGTGCTTGCCTGTTTTTGTTCATCTTTTCTTTTGCTTCTTCATACCTATCGACTCATAGTCTCTTGTGGTGTCCTTTGAGCCTCACTCTTGTCTTTCTAGTGATGTTGTTCTAGCAAGTACCTATATATATATATAAATATATATGTATATTCGATTTCCATTGTATAGTTGCTGCCATCAAAACCATAGATTGGATTTCCTAACATTCTCCCCCTTTTTGATGATGAAAACTATACAATGTACTTAGATATAATTTTATAAATCGTCCCCTGAATATGTGCCTACCATAATTTCTCCTCTTTTGGCACTATCAAAAAGTATTAATATCTATAATTTCGATAGCATATACACACTATTAATCTGGAATATTTACTAATTGCTGGAAGGTTATATCAATTTACTATAGTTACGTAGAATTAACAAACCAAAAAGCAATTTTTATAATCATTAAACACAGTAATTACATGCATAGATTTTTGATTACAATACAGAAGATGGAACCTATTATTATTGAAAAAAATATAAGGTTATTTTGGGGAAGCTTTAGCGTGAGCACCTCCTTCATCTTCATTCTTTGAAGAGCTAGCTTGTTTTTCAGGAGATGTTGAAGTATGTTCGAGAGGTTCTTTTTCCTCTTCAAAAAGTTTAGAATGTTTTGAAGGAGGAGAAGAAGGCATTGGAGTCGGCCAATTTTCCAAAGGTGGTGTAGGGCCACAGACTCGTTGAAGAACCACTTTAGAATAGATGATGTTGTTGAAAGTGATGTTTCAACTGTGCCTTGGCCAGAAGCAAACGTTGTTTCAACTGTGCCTATTTATTCATGTTTTAACATGTTATATATAGTTATTTTCAGAAAACAAACTTTCTAAAAATTGTTGGTCAGTGTTAAAATTTTGATTGTGGATTAAAACTTTTTAACCAAAAATAGAATGAATGAGATTTAGAATTTAGCTAATAAGATCATTAAGAGAACATATTCCTAAATTGCGTCGTAGTTTAACAAACGCTTGTTCATTTAGTAGTTTGGTTAAAATATCTGCTTTTGGTTCTCATTATTTACGTATTCTAATGTAATATTTCCTTTTTCTACATTGTCGCGTAAAAAGTGACGTCGTATATCTATGTGTTTAGTACGTGGGTGATTTATAGGGTTTTCGATAAATTTATTGCACTTGTATTATCACAAAATATTTGTGATTTATCAATAACTTTTTTGAAATCTTTAAGCGTTTGTTGCATGTATATCACTTGTGCACATGCTAAGGCCGCTGAAATATATTCGGCTTCACAAGTGGATAAAGAGACACAGTTTTATTTTTTGCTAAACCATGAAACCAATGATTGTCCGATAAAATGACATGTTCCACTAGTACTCTTATGATCTGTTTTGCATCCACCGAAATCTGAATCGCTCTATGAAACAAGTTCAAATGTTGATCCCTTAGGTAAAACAAACCGTAATATCTAGTACCAGATAAATATCGTAAGGTGCGTTTAACAACACTTTGGCGAGACTCTTTTGGTTTTGCTTGAAATCGGGCACATAGACATATGCTCATCATAATGTCAGGTCGATTTGCTGTCAGAAGGAGCCAATCATACTACGATATAAATTTTTATCAAAATCTTTTCCGTTATCTTCTTTTTCCAAGTGAACACAAGTACTCATTGGTGTTGGTTTGCTCGAAGTTTTATCCATTCCAAAATGATGTAATAAATCGTTACAATATTTTTCTTGATGAATAAAAATACCATTTTCAAGTTGTTTTATTTGTAAACCTAAAAAGAAATTCAATTCATCCATGTGAGACATTTCAAATTCACTTTCATAATATTTGAAAATTGTGTACAAAGATTTTCATTAGTTGAACCAAAAATAATATCGTCCACGTAAATTTGTACAGCTAAGATGTCGTTATTTTCTCGTTTAATAAATAAAGTCGTATCTATTTTACCTATTTGGAAACCATATGCAATTAAATGATTCTTAAGATGTTCGTACCAGGCACGAGGGGCCTGTTTTAAACCATATAGGGCTTTGTGCAATTTAGAAACATGATCGAGATATTTTTCGTGAACAAATAATGAAGATTGTTCAACATATACGTTTTCTTTAATAAAAACTTTTGAAAAAGTACTTTTGACATCCATTTGAAATAATTTAAAATTATGATGACTTGCAAAAGCAAGTAATGTACGTATGGTGTTCGAGTCTTGCTATTGAAGCAAAATTTTCGTCGTATTGGATACCTTCTTCTTGATTATAACCCTGAGCGATTAAACGTGCTTTATTCCTAACTATATTTCCGTTTTCATCTTCTTTGTTTTTAAATACCCATTTTGTTCCAATAACAGATTGATTTTCTTGTCTTGGTACTAATTCCCAAACATTATTACGTTCAAATTGATTTAATTCTTCTTGCATGGCTATTATCCAAAAATCATCGTTTGAAGCTTCTGTGTAACTTTTTGGTTCAAAATTTGACACAAATGCAATATGACTTATTTGGTTAAGTTGATTTCTAGTTAATCTGGAATTAAGATCCCCAATGATATTATCTTTTGGATGATCTTTTAGAATCCAAGGGGGTGACACTAAAGTATTATGTTGTGCATTTGTTTCATTATTAGATGAGTTTGTTGTATTTTTTATTAGAATAATTTCTTCATCGTCGTTAGTATAATTTTTAAGGAAATTTCATTAAATGAAACATGTAAACTTTCTTCAATTGTGTTAGTGCATTTATTAAAAATTCTATACGCCTTGCTACGATCCGAATATCCAACAAAGATTCCTTCATCGGCCTTCGTGTCGAATTTTCCTAAATTATCTTTTATATTTAATGTAAAATATTTTGATCTGAAATTTTTAAAATATGATACTTTAGGTTTTCTTCCAAAAAATATTTCGAAACAAGTATGTTTAGTCATAGATCGTATGGTTATTCGATTCAAAACATAACAAGCCGCAGGAATAGCTTCAGCCTAAAAATGTTTTGGTAAACCGCTACTATTTAATAGTGTTCGTGCACATTCTTGTAACGTTCAATTTTTTCTTTCTACTACACCATTTTGTTGAGGAGTGCGGGGAAAAGAGAAATTATGACTTATGCCCTTTTTATTACAAAAATTAGTAAAAATATCATTTTTGAATTCTCCACCGTAATCACTTCGAATGTTCTTAATTTTCAAATCCATTTGAGTTTTAATTCTTTTAGCAAAAACTTTAGACATACCAAAAGTGTCGCTTTTATGTTTTAAAAATAAGGTACATGTATATCTTGAAAAATCATCAACTATTACAAAAACATATTTGTTGTGATTTATAGATCGTACTTGAGTTGGATCACATAAATCTAAATGTAATAATTCTAATAGTTGTTTTGTAGAAATATTATTTTTAGATTTAAAAGAGCTTTTCTTTAGTTTACCGATTTGAAAATCGTCACATAAATTTTCAACTTTATAATTTATTCTAGTTAAACCTCTAACTAGTTCATATTTTGCTAATTTATTTATATACTTAAAATTAATATGATAGAATCGTTTGTGCCACAACCATGGATCGTCATGTTTGGCGGTTAAGCATAAGTTTGTATTTCGATTTATATTCATATTTAAGACATAAACATTTTTGTTTCTTAAACCTCAAAGATAATTTGTTCGTTGTTGTCGAAAATATTATATCTATCTTTTTTGAAATTAATTTGAAAACCTTTATTGCATAATTGACTAATGCTAAGTAGGTTGTGTTTTAAATTTTCTACTAACAAAACATTTGCAATAATGGGAGAGTAAGAAATACCATGGTTGATGACTTCTCCGATGTCAACGACGTATCCTTTTGAGTTATCTCCAAAAGTTACCGTTCCATCATCGATGTATGTTATATTTGATAACATTTCTGAATTTTCGGTCATATGCTTGGAGCAGCCACTATCAAGTATCCATTTCTCCTTATTTTTTATTTTGGTTACCTACAAGATAAAAAAGATTTAATTGGTACCCACATACTCTGTTAGGGTCCTAAATGTTAGGAGGAGCAGATAACCATACCCAAGAAGGTTTGGTACCTTTATGAACATAATTTTTATTATAGACTACATTATTAGAAAATCATTAATATGTTTTTGTCTAATCAAAATATTTTTTGTCTTAGGAATCCAAATTTTTATGTTTTTGGTATTCTTATTAGACTTAGGTGATCTTTTAGTCTTTTGATAAATGAAACTATATTTCTTAATATTATTCCCTTTTTGTTTAGGAATATTTTTAAATCCTATTCCTTTTCTATTGCCTAAAGGTTTTGAGGTTTTGATAAGATTGTTCGAATCTTATTTTCCTTTATTAAATTTTGAAACATTATTTGTAATTTTATCTAATTTTTCATTTAATTCAAAATTTTCAATTTTCAGTGATTTTATTTTACTTTTCAAATTGATATTTTCTTTTAACAAGTTATCCTTTTCTAGTTTAACTTTTCAAAAATCAGTAGATATAGTCACATATTCAATTAAATTGCTTTTATTTTTTTCTTGAGATAATTATAGTTCCTTCTCTAAAATAATCTTTTCATCTTTTAACAATCCTATTTCAAGTTCTAATCTATTTATTTTGGTATGTGTTCTTTATTTAATTTTTTATTTTGTCTAATTTTATCGTCTAATTCCATGCTAAGATCTAATAATTCATCATAGCTAAATTCGGGATGTACCTCATCAGTTTGTGCCATAAAACATACATTAGCTTGTTCTTTGTCACTATTGCTATCACTATCTGATGATGATGAAGAATCTAAATCATCCCATTTTACTTTGAAAGCTTTCATCCTTTTGAATTTTTCAAATTTGTTTTTCTTTTTATCATTGTTAAGCTTGGGACAATCTTTCTTCATATGTCCAAATTGATCACACTCATAATGTAACGACCCAGCTTCCTACGCCCAGGAAGACAGATCATTATTAAGAAAGAAAGGGATAGAAAAGAGAAAAGAAAGAAGAGAAAGAAGAGAAAGAAGAAACAACATCAAAATCTAAACAGCAGAACTAATAAATTATAATAAACATAAATATTACATAGTTTACAACCACTATCAGAGTTACACAGATAATACAACACATACTAGACAGTTATAAACACCTGTCTAGTTATACAACTCAAAACAGTATAATGAAAACTACTCAGAGAAATCAACACAGCGGGAATAAATATATCTACACGCAGAAGCCTCCTTCTCCATTGCTCCTCCACAATTCGTCAAAGCTAACCTGAATCCCTTGGCTACTCGTAAAAATTTGAGTACCCAAGAGTTTAAGAAAACAGAAGATAAACTCCGGGTCAGACAAGGGTCTGGTGTGAGTAACAAGTTAAAGTTGCTTAATTTTCAAAAACCTTTGAAAAGAAAGGTATCACGTAAGACTTCACACACATAAACATGGAAAGTTTTTACCTTATGCTAACCAAAACATGTGATAGGAAATCCAGTGACATTATAATAGGTCTAGGGTTTTCAAGTAAATATGAAATAACCGAAATTATTACATTATTAAATTCCATCTACTAGCCACAAAAGTGGGTAATACAATCAAAACCGTTGGCACTTATTGGATTTTGGATTCCATACAATGGCAGGGCTACTGGGGTACCGTCCGTCACAGTACGTGGCCTAGATCAACGTACCGAGGAGTACGCCCGCTCCCTTGCAACACAAGGCCGGAACCATTCCTTACTGAACAGTCCCGAACAAGATAACCCCGCAGTTGGCTACAGACCAACCGCCCACACAGCCGAATAAAAAGGGACATCTAGACAGGGGTATACCTAGTCCTGCTTGGGCATGACCCACCTAACCTTGCTGCATATCCCCTGTTTTAGCCATTCCCGGTTGATGAGGCTTGAGGCTGCGATTACCTTTATAAAACATATCTCTTAGAATGCTCATCGTCCGCCTGACGATGTGTTGCAAGCATTCAATCCATACAAGTTCGTTCCGGGTTCGAACGAAACCGAAGGCATCATCTCGTTACACTCGTTTTGGAATCACCCTAACGACGATAACCCTTGCATTCAGAAAACACCATCTCGGTCTTCACTTGAGATGCCACGACCTAACGTTTAATTTGGATCGATGTAGTTTTCGGAATATCGATTTGACATCCGATCCCGGTCTCATCGAAATCCAAACGCCATTTTAAAGGCCAAGTTGTTTAATTAATTTTAAACAGTTTAATTCAACAATTGAATTCACATAGCATTTATCACAGATAAGTCATACACAGTCATCACAGATATATCCAGAATATCACAGAACATCACAGGATATAAATAAATATCAAAGTCAATCAAACAGAATCATCGATTCATATCAAATTTAATTTGATTTATTTTAAACTTAATTACTTGCTTAAGAAAGAAGCCATTTTATTCTTACTTAGTTAATTACTAATTAATTAACTCATTTACTAATTACTTATTAATTATTCACTTAATTAATTAATTAATTCTTAATTATTAATCACTAACCTTAATTATTGATTTATAAATCTCAATTACCATCACAAGATAATTCATATATATCAACCAAGCATCCAGATCACATAGCATTAACTATTTCACTTAAAAGATATCAAACCATCCAAGGAAATCAATATCATTCATACATAAGCAATGATTAAATGATCACTCTACAATTAATTTAAAATGAATTAAATTAATTACTACCTCTTTAATTAATTTAAAGTAAATTAAATTAATTACCACATCAGTATAAATCTTGCTTACATAACCATTAATTAATTACCAATCAATTTATTAACCATCAGTTACTTATTGATTCTAATTAACTATCATTGATTAATTAACCTTTACTTACATTCCAGTAATTATCCTTTAATTACTTACAGTAATTAACCTTTGAATAAATCCATAAATTAATTGTCTATAATTAATTACATTCATATTTATTACATTTTAATTATTTTATTGATTTATTATTTCCAAATTAATCAATTTTTAATTACATCATTAATTATAATAATTAATGATCTCTAATTACATTTTCATTTGTCATCTTATTAATTAATTATATTAAGAAAAATTAATCTTCAAATTACATATATTAATCATCTTGATTAAAAACATATAGTAATTAACCATCCTTAACTTAATTACTCCCCAATAAACAAACTTAATTAATCCCTTGATTAATTTCAAGTAATTATACTCAAATTACTTCCATTAACAAAACATCATCCAATTAATTACATCCAGTAATTATTCATCAATTACTTCTCTAAGTAATTATACTTCCCAAATCATCAAGTGATTAATCTAAATTAATTAAACTAAATTAGTTAATTCAAATTAATCAAATTAACTCAATTGATTTCAATGAGTAATTAATTCCTTAATTACTTCCCATTAAGTAATTATACTTAAACTATTACAATGATTATTATTAAATTAATTAATCTAATTAATTATTAAAAATCAATCACCTTAATTAATTATAAAATAATCTAGTTAATGACCTTCATTAACATTTCTTTAATTACTTTTCTAAAATAATTAACTTACATTAATCATTATTAATTATAAGTTTGATTAACCATTAAAATTTATTAATTAAATAAAAATCTAATCTATGGTTCTTAATTACATATTAATTACTTAGTTCATTATTTAAACTTTAATCAATACATTTAAACTTATCATTACTGGTTTAATTAATATAAATCATCAATTATCTATTCTAATTATTTTTATTGGCTAATGAATTTAAATCCTAAACCTTCATTACTTAAAGTAACTTTATTCTTATGTATTGTTTTAAATTTTACTACAAATATGGTCGAAACATTAATTTCAAAATTTACTTTTGAAATTTCATTTTACATTTTAAGTTTAAAATAAATACTAATCGATCTTTAAATCAATTTTTAAAACTAACTTTATAAACCTTTAAATTACAAATTAAAGCAATTCTTTTGTTATGAAAGAATTTTAAACGAGTTTGAAATCAAATTTCCTTTAGATTCAAAATATTTAAACTTAGTTAAAATACTTAAATTTATAAGATTGCTTCCATTCCAAAATCTGGAAAAAAAAATTGAACTTCTCCCAGGCTATCCCTTTTTTTTCAAAATTCCATTTTTTTGACTTCAATTAACACTTTTAAAATTATCAAACGAGTTTGAAAAAAAACCCAAAATTTACTTATTAAAAATCTAAGCTTACAACTAAACTCGAATTTATATTCAAACTTCTGATGTTAAACTAGAATTGAGCTTTGTTATAATTTGAATTTTGTTAAACTAACCAGATCAGGCCTCTGTTAACACTGAACAACAACACCCGAGTTCCCCCTACCAGTTCTTCGAGTTCGACATGAAGTTTCCCCGAGTAAACGCTCGAGGAAATAAGAGAAAAACTTGCTTCCATCCCAAAAAACAGCCACTCCAGGTCTTCAAACAAATGCTCCATGCACGTGCACTACTCCATGGTGATGCTCCTACCACCGAGACTGCCTCTGATAGGTCGATAATGACCTATACCCTCACTTTCGATCACCAAAACGATGAAAAAAACATCAAAACAAAATCGAGCATTCGAGCTTGATACAGGAACCAAAACGCAACCTGGAAATGGCCTCGTTCTCCTCACTACAACCACCGGAACACGCGAATCTCCGACCGCGATTTTGTCGTCCTCCCCTCAACCATTTCCCAAAGCCGTGCGCGACACGATGCACGATCAAATCCTCCCCGATCGAGTTCCTGACCACCCTAAAAATTAGGTTACCAAACTTTGAATGCCTCCCGCCGCCGCCGCCGCTGTCTATCCACCACCGCACCATTTTTCCTAGCTTCCCCGATCACTCCTCCACCTCCAGGAGGAAACTCGACACCTCCAGTCGACGAGATCACCAACGGCAACCCCAAATGTACAATACGATCAAACCCAAACCACTCTTCGATTTTTGCTCTAAAAATTAAGATTTTTACTTTAAAAATCATGTTAAAGTATAAAGATTTCATTACATACCTGAATTGGTAAATCATAAGGTTTAAATTTTTGACATATATAAGGATATGATCATTGTTCTTGATTTCCTGAGTTAAATACAAATCGTTGGACTTGAAATAAATCTTAATCTCATGTATATGATATAACAAACACTTCTTGTTTTTAACTCTAAGTCCAGATGGTAAATAGAACGAGAGAGAAAGATTTTTGGAATCAAGGTCTGTTTTTTTCTTGTTTAAAATAAAACTAAGACAGAGAACAATGAAATCAACAGCTTGCAAACATACTTCCAGTTTCCACAAATACATATAATTATATATGCATAAAAAAACATATCATAGAGATACTTGTTCAGATTAAACCTTTAAATGTTTAAAGAAAGAAATGTTACTCACAGGTTTTAAAAGAACAGAGCCTTCAATTTTCACAGGCTTGAAAATTTACAGACTGGAATCTCCTACTTCTTGAGTCTCTAATTTGTTGGGTTGCCTTGTTGATGTTGAATGTTTTATTTAAGTTTTAAATGAGGCTTACTTAAGTTTTACTCAGCTGGAACTGAATGTGAAAGATAACATAGGAAAGCAGCTTACATGGTGATATTTAAAAACAAGTTACAGGGCACAAAATTTCGTCTTTTGTACAGGTGATTATTATATTTTAGTACAATACAACATATGTAATCTTTGTTTGAACTAATCTAAAACAGAGATATTTTTATGGTGGAGGCTGATATGAAATGTATTGTGAGCTAGAAATAGTAACATTAATTGCTTTTGTTTGTTTTCTCAAGTCTCATACTTATCTTCTTCAATTTGGAAACAGGCTTTGAAACTGCTGTTTTGAAACAAGCCGAAACCTCCACTATTAAATCCTCTGGTTCGCATAGTTATATTGTTGTTTAAGTTGTTGATCCAGTAGGAAATGAATTTACTTCAGATTTTGTTTGTACAGCTGATATGATATTCATTTTGGGCTGCATTAAATTTCATTGTCTTCTTTAGCAAGCCTTCACATATATTTTATTTTTTCATTTGCAAGTGTACATTCTTGAATACATATTTCTATTTTCTTCTTTCAACAAGTGTATATATTTGACTGTGCATTTGTTTCTTTTTTGTTTTCAGGTGTACATACTTATAGTTGAAAATCTTTTTATCTTATCTTTTGTCTTTGCTTTGAAATTGAAATGAAGTTCTAGTTAACATGTTATTAGAATTTGTCTAATATATTTACTTATCTTAGTATTGTTAATTTCTATTTCTAACTTAAATATTAATTCCTAACTTAAATATTTATTGTCTTGTATCTCTCTCTCTCTCTATATATATATATATTTATTTAGTAAGTACATTTTGTTAGTATTTTATTTTACCTCTTATATCTATTTCCATTTTTATTTCTAGAATTATTTTATATGTTTAATTCATATTTTACATGATTATAACTTTATTTGAAATATTTTGTTAACATCAGCACTCATTTATTATTCATTTTCAAAGTTTAACTATCTAATATTCAATTTTCTTATTTATTATTTCATTTTACTTATGTTAATAACCAAATGTTCTTAAGTCTATATATTTATATTTATTTTTAACAATATATTTGTTTTATATTTAGATGCAATATTGATAAGATTTATTCCATTTCAACTCTTATTATTTAGATTACATCATAACTATATATTTAAATCAAATATCAATAAGCAGAGCTTACTTCATATATATGTAAACAAGATAGATTTCATTTTTAAAATATTCTAAAACTCTTATTATAAATTCCAACTCAATAATTCTTCCCCATTCACAAATATATATATATATATATATATATATTTGTTTTTAGAAGATAAGTTATATTTTAATTAATCACATTAAATATTAGTTAAAATAATACTGCCAAAAATCTAGGATGTCACATCCCTTCCCCTTAAAATAATTTCGTCCTCGAAATTTAAAAAGCAAATGTAATTTAGTAATCTATTTAAGATTTTAATTTCAAATCACACTCATATATCAATATATGCCAACAATCATCACAACCAATCCACTCAATCAACAAAGCTAACCATCCAGACAAAATTCTGGATAGAGCTTCCTAAAGTTTTCCAAGTATAATACCAGAATACTGAATCTATAGAATCCAAACAGTCTACACTACTAAGCTACAGAGCCCCTATTCATCTAGATCTACAAAACTACATAGATATCAGACTATAGACGAGTCTGACTCAACAACCAAAACTCTCCGAACTGCTGGTTCCAAAACCACAGATGGATTATACACGTATTCCCTCCGAGATACGTGAAACACATCGAATCCAATTATCCAAACTGGCAATTCACTCCAGAAGATCAAACACTTATCCTCACCAGAACATAGAGAAAATCCAGAACTCCTCGGAGCTAGCTTCACAGTCTTACCAAATTATATAGCTCTTTTGATCGGAGAAAACTTATCCAAAATCAAATCTTCGACTTAGAAATCCAAATTCCTCCGTCCCTTATTCATCAAATTCTTCTGATGATCCATAGCTACCTTCATCCCTACTGATCAGCTCAACCATTGCTGATGACTCCTAAAATAATCTGGACCAAAAAAATTCGATAGAATGATCTTCTCAAGACCAACCAAAACAAGAACACAACCTTTACCATCATCAGTAGAAAACAACCTCTCCTTTCCAGAAAAGAAAAGCAGATGCACTCCCAACTGCTTCCGCTGCACAACTCTGATCTGGGTAGATGAAAATGCTGATGATGCACACAAGCACAAACGGGACAACTCATTCCAAAAATATGGTTCACAGATCCACAATAGAAACTCAGATGTTCCTCCAAAACCTGAGCCGCTTTACCAAATCCTCTCTCTAGAAACCATTCTACTACTAGGCTGAACCATCGGTACCACTTCTGCAATCCAGTCGATACCAAACTCAACTCCGGATGCAAGGGAAACCCGCTGACCTCTTCAAAGATATCTAGAAAAAGATTTCTGATAAGCCAAGAGAATGCCCAACTATCGCAAGTCACTTTTGCGATCAACCCAGGCTAATATCCAAAGAAAACTGTTCTCCCCTTACCAATCTGAACAACATAAGCTTATTTAGCTACTCTATCTAAGAAATAGATCCACAAAGCTGCTGCCTTCTGAGTTTCACCTCTGGAACTGCTAACATATGACCTTTCCAGCCGACGGAACAATCTGAGCTGCAACACTGCTACTGATACCAATGACTCCCTAATCCGAAAACTCCTCGAGAAACTCGGGCCTCAAAGCCAAACACACACACCCAGCTGAAATCAGCCTCAACACCGAAGCAGACACACTTCCTTATCCAAAGATCCTTGAGAACTTCTTCGGAAACAATCCATAGCCACTGCATCTCAACACACAACTACTACTTCCTGAGCTACCAAGATAATATTTCTAGCTTCTGCTCAACTGACAAAATCCAAATTCTACTCATCCAAACTTGTACTACAAAAATGGACTCCGAACCTTAACAGATTTCCTCCAGAGATTTGGTGAAATCCTTACACCACAAATTCACTCGAGACGGTATTAGGTCTACAGTCTCGTCAGATACACTTCCAACCACTGGTAGTCGTGTTACACACACCACTACTCTATCCACCCTTATACGTATGTTGGAAAACCCAAACAGGCAACCCAACAAATAGATAGAAATGAATATATATATATATATATATATATATATATATATATATATCAAAATTACAAATGCGCTATCTCAAGAAGGATAGAAACCACTCCAAAGCCTAGGTATTCACTCAACCTAGCACTCCGATACCAACTGTAATGACCCAGCTTCCTACGCCCAGGAAGACGGATCATTATTAAGAAAGAAAGGGATAGAAAAGAGAAAAGAAAGAAGAGAAAGAAGAAACAACATCAGAATCTAAACAGCGGAATGAATAAATTATATTAAACATAAATATTACATAGTTTACAACCACTATCAGAGTTACACAGATAATACAACACATACTAGACAGTTATAAACATCTGTCTAGTTATACAACTCAAAACAGTACAATGAAAACTACTCAGAGAAATCAACACAACGGGAATAAATATATCTACACGCAGAAGCCTCCTGCTCCATTGCTCCTCCACAATTCGTCAAAGCTAACCTGAATCCCTTGGCAACTCGTAAAAATTTAAGTACCCAAGAGTTTAAAAAAACAGAAGATAAACTCCGGGTCAGACATGGGTCTGGTGTGAGTAACAGGTTAAAGTTGCTTAATTTTCAAAAACCTTTGAAAAGAAAGGTATCACGTAAGACTTCCCACACATAAACATGGCAAGTTTTTACCTTACGCTAACCAAAACATTTGATAGGAAATCCAGTGATATTATAATAGGTCTAGGGTTTTCAAGTAAATATGAAAAAGCCAAAATTGTTACATTATTAAATTCCAGCTACTAGCCACAAAAGTGGGTAATACAATCAAAACCGTTAGCACTTATTGGATTTTGGATTCCATACAATGGCAGTGCCACTGGGGTACCGCCCGTCACAGTACGTGGCCTAGATCAACGTACCGAGGAGTACGCCCGCTCCCCTGCAACACAAGGCCGGAACCATTCCTTACTGAAAAGTCCCGAACAAGATAACCCCACATTTGGCTGCAGACCAACCGCCCACACAGCCGAATAAAAAGGGGCATCTAGACAGGGGTATACCTCGTCCTGCTTAGGCATGACCCACCTAACCTTGCTGCATATCCCATGTTTTAGCCATTCCCGGTTAATGAGGCTTGAGGCTGCGATTACCTTTATAGAACATATCTCTTAGAATGCTCATCGTCCGCCTGACGATGTGTTGCAAGCATTCAATCCATACAAGTTCGTTCCGGGTTCGAACGAAACCGAAGGCATCATCTCGTTACACTCGTTTTGGAATCACCCTAACGACGATAACCCTTGCATTCAGAAAACACCATCTCGGTCTTCACTTGAGATGCCACGACCTAACGTTTAATTTGGATCGATGTAGTTTTCGGAATATCGATTTGACATCCGATCCCGGTCTCATCGAAATCCAAACGCCATTTTAAAGGCCAAGTTGTTTAATTAATTTTAAACAGTTTAATTCAACAATTGAATTCACATAGCATTTATCACAGATAAGTCATACACAGTCATCACAGATATATCCAGAATATCACAGAACATCACAGGATATAAATAAATATCAAAGTCAATCAAACAGAATCATCGATTCATATCAAATTTAATTTGATTTATTTTAAACTTAATTACTTGCTTAAGAAAGAAGCCATTTTATTCTTACTTAGTTAATTACTAATTAATTAACTCATTTACTAATTACTTATTAATTATTCACTTAATTAATTAATTAATTCTTAATTATTAATCACTAACCTTAATTATTGATTTATAAATCTCAATTACCATCACAAGATAATTCATATATATCAACCAAGCATCCAGATCACATAGCATTAATTATTTCACTTAAAAGATATCAAACCATCCAAGGAAATCAATATCATTCATACATAAGCAATGATTAAATGATCACTCTACAATTAATTTAAAATGAATTAAATTAATTACTACCTCTTTAATTAATTTAAAGTAAATTAAATTAATTACCACATCAGTATAAATCTTGCTTACATAACCATTAATTAATTACCAATCAATTTATTAACCATCAGTTACTTATTGATTCTAATTAACTATCATTGATTAATTAACCTTTACTTACATTCCAGTAATTATCCTTTAATTACTTACAGTAATTAACCTTTGAATAAATCCATAAATTAATTGTCTATAATTAATTACATTCATATTTATTACATTTTAATTATTTTATTGATTTATTATTTCCAAATTAATCAATTTTTAATTACATCATTAATTATAATAATTAATGATCTCTAATTACATTTTCATTTGTCATCTTATTAATTAATTATATTAAGAAAAATTAATCTTCAAATTACATATATTAATCATCTTGATTAAAAACATATAGTAATTAACCATCCTTAACTTAATTACTCCCCAATAAACAAACTTAATTAATCCCTTGATTAATTTCAAGTAATTATACTCAAATTACTTCCATTAACAAAACATCATCCAATTAATTACATCCAGTAATTATTCATCAATTACTTCTCTAAGTAATTATACTTCCCAAATCATCAAGTGATTAATCTAAATTAATTAAACTAAATTAGTTAATTCAAATTAATCAAATTAACTCAATTGATTTCAATGAGTAATTAATTCCTTAATTACTTCCCATTAAGTAATTATACTTAAACTATTACAATGATTATTATTAAATTAATTAATCTAATTAATTATTAAAAATCAATCACCTTAATTAATTATAAAATAATCTAGTTAATGACCTTCATTAACATTTCTTTAATTACTTTTCTAAAATAATTAACTTACATTAATCATTATTAATTATAAGTTTGATTAACCATTAAAATTTATTAATTAAATAAAAATCTAATCTATGGTTCTTAATTACATATTAATTACTTAGTTCATTATTTAAACTTTAATCAATACATTTAAACTTATCATTACTGGTTTAATTAATATAAATCATCAATTATCTATTCTAATTATTTTTATTGGCTAATGAATTTAAATCCTAAACCTTCATTACTTAAAGTAACTTTATTCTTATGTATTGTTTTAAATTTTACTACAAATATGGTCGAAACATTAATTTCAAAATTTACTTTTGAAATTTCATTTTACATTTTAAGTTTAAAATAAATACTAATCGATCTTTAAATCAATTTTTAAAACTAACTTTATAAACCTTTAAATTACAAATTAAAGCAATTCTTTTGTTATGAAAGAATTTTAAACGAGTTTGAAATCAAATTTCCTTTAGATTCAAAATATTTAAACTTAGTTAAAATACTTAAATTTATAAGATTGCTTCCATTCCAAAATCTGGAAAAAAAAATTGAACTTCTCCCAGGCTATCCCTTTTTTTTCAAAATTCCATTTTTTTGACTTCAATTAACACTTTTAAAATTATCAAACGAGTTTGAAAAAAAACCCAAAATTTACTTATTAAAAATCTAAGCTTACAACTAAACTCGAATTTATATTCAAACTTCTGATGTTAAACTAGAATTGAGCTTTGTTATAATTTGAATTTTGTTAAACTAACCAGATCAGGCCTCTGTTAACACTGAACAACAACACCCGAGTTCCCCCTACCAGTTCTTCGAGTTCGACATGAAGTTTCCCCGAGTAAACGCTCGAGGAAATAAGAGAAAAACTTGCTTCCATCCCAAAAAACAGCCACTCCAGGTCTTCAAACAAATGCTCCATGCACGTGCACTACTCCATGGTGATGCTCCTACCACCGAGACTGCCTCTGATAGGTCGATAATGACCTATACCCTCACTTTCGATCACCAAAACGATGAAAAAAACATCAAAACAAAATCGAGCATTCGAGCTTGATACAGGAACCAAAACGCAACCTGGAAATGGCCTCGTTCTCCTCACTACAACCACCGGAACACGCGAATCTCCGACCGCGATTTTGTCGTCCTCCCCTCAACCATTTCCCAAAGCCGTGCGCGACACGATGCACGATCAAATCCTCCCCGATCGAGTTCCTGACCACCCTAAAAATTAGGTTACCAAACTTTGAATGCCTCCCGCCGCCGCCGCCGCTGTCTATCCACCACCGCACCATTTTTCCTAGCTTCCCCGATCACTCCTCCACCTCCAGGAGGAAACTCGACACCTCCAGTCGACGAGATCACCAACGGCAACCCCAAATGTACAATACGATCAAACCCAAACCACTCTTCGATTTTTGCTCTAAAAATTAAGATTTTTACTTTAAAAATCATGTTAAAGTATAAAGATTTCATTACATACCTGAATTGGTAAATCATAAGGTTTAAATTTTTGACATATATAAGGATATGATCATTGTTCTTGATTTCCTGAGTTAAATACAAATCGTTGGACTTGAAATAAATCTTAATCTCATGTATATGATATAACAAACACTTCTTGTTTTTAACTCTAAGTCCAGATGGTAAATAGAACGAGAGAGAAAGATTTTTGGAATCAAGGTCTGTTTTTTTCTTGTTTAAAATAAAACTAAGACAGAGAACAATGAAATCAACAGCTTGCAAACATACTTCCAGTTTCCACAAATACATATAATTATATATGCATAAAAAAACATATCATAGAGATACTTGTTCAGATTAAACCTTTAAATGTTTAAAGAAAGAAATGTTACTCACAGGTTTTAAAAGAACAGAGCCTTCAATTTTCACAGGCTTGAAAATTTACAGACTGGAATCTCCTACTTCTTGAGTCTCTAATTTGTTGGGTTGCCTTGTTGATGTTGAATGTTTTATTTAAGTTTTAAATGAGGCTTACTTAAGTTTTACCCAGCTCGAACTGAAATGGAAAGATAACATAGGAAAGCAGCTTACAGGGTGATATTTAAAAACAAGTTACAGAGTACAAAATTTCGTCTTTTGTACAGGTTATTATTATATTTTAGTACAATACAACATATATAATCTTTGTTTGAACTAATCTAAAACAGAGATATTTTTGTGGTGGAGGCTGATATGAAATGTATTGTGTGCTAGAAATATTAACATTAATTTCTTTTGTTTGTTTTCTCAAGTCTCATACTTATCTTCTTCAATTTGGAAACAGGCTTTGAAACTGCTGTTTTGAAACAAGCTGAAACCTCCACTATTAAATCCTCTGGTTCGCATAGTTATATTGTTGTTTAAGTTGTTGATCCAGTTGGAAATGAATTTACTTCAGATTTTGTTTGTACAGCTGATATGATATTCATTTTGGGCTGCATTAAATTTCATTGTCTTCTTTAGCAAGCCTTTACATTATTATTTTTCATTTGCAAGTGTACATTCTTGAATACATATTTCTATTTTCTTCTTTCAGCAAGTGTATATATTTGACTGTGCATTTGTTTCTTGTTTGTTTTCAAGTGTACATACTTATAGTTGAAAATCTTTTTATCTTATCTTTTGTCTTTGCTTTGAAATTGAAATGAAGTTCTAGTTAACATGTTGTTAGAATTTGTCTAATATATTTACTTATCTTATGTATGTTAATTTCTATTTCTAACTTAAATATTAATTCCTAACTTAAATATTTATTGTCTTGTATCTCTATATATATAGATTTATTTTTATTTATTTAGTAAGTATATTTTGTTAGTATTTTATTTTACTTCTTGTATCTATTTCCATTTTTATTTCTAGAATTATTTTATATGTTTAATTTATATTTTACATGATTATAACTTTATTTGAAATATTTAGTTAACATCGGCACTCATTTTATTATTCATTTTCAAAGTTTAACTATCTAATATTCAATTTTCTTATTTATTATTTCATTTTACTTATGTTAATAACCAAATGTTCTTAAGTCTATATATTTATATTTATTCTTAACAATATATTTGTTTTATATTTAGATGCAATATTGATAAGATTTATTCCATTTCAACTCTTATTATTTAGATTACATCAAAACTATATATTTAAATTAAATATCAATAAGCAGAGCTTACTTCATATATATGTAAACAAGATAGATTTCATTTTTAAAATATTCTGAAACTCTTATTAAAAATTCCAACTCAATAATTCTTTCCAATTCACAAATATATATATATATATATATATTTGTTTTTAAAAGATAAGTTATATTTTAATTAATCACATTAAATATTAATTAAAATAATACTGCAAAAAATCCGGGATGTCACACATAACATTTGATTGACATTTGATTTGTTGATCTTGATTTTCCTCCTTTCTGAAATTTGGTCATGTTCCTAAACTTCTTGAATTTGTTGTAGTTTTTGGGCAATAAATACGATTTCTTATTAGTTTAAGTTGGAGTCTTAATTTGTTGCTGGAAATGCTATGTTTTTCTTCTCCGAATTTTGTTTTTCTCTTGCCTGCAGATTAGCTTCATAGGACATAAAATTTCATATCAATTCTTCAACTAAGAGTGTTGAAAGGATATTAGCTTCTTCAATAGCTAATAATTTTCTTTCCTACTCTGGAGTTAAAGAATTGAGTATTCTAGATACTAAATAAAAATTTGTGAATTTAACTCCTAGTCCCATTAAATCATGTTGAATAATTTGGAATCTAGAGTACATGTCCACTATAGATTCATTTTGTTTCATTTTAAATGATGAAAACTGATTTTTTAAAATCAAATTTTAGTTTGCTTAACTTTGTTTGTGCCTTTGTGTGTAACTTGTAAAGTACGCCAAATATTGTATGTAGTGTTACATAACATGACACGTGAAAATTCATTCTTGTCTAATGAACAAAATAAAACATTCATAGCCTTGGCATTATTAGAAGCTACGATTTTTTGTGCATCATTCCATGTGTTCATAGCAGTGTCAGGTGCTTCATATTTATTTTGAGTGGTTGATCAAATTTCTAATTCGTTAGCTTCCATAAAAAATTCTCATACGTGTTGACCAATATGCATAATTAGAATCATTAAAAAGTGGGGGGCGTGCTGTGGATTGTCCTTCTTGAAAAATACTTTCCATATTAAAGTGATTCAAATACGTGTTACTGTATTTTGATCAAACCTTGCTTTGATACCAATTGAAATTCTATAGGGTGGATCGTGTATTGTATATGCAAGTATATGTGACAGATAGAACTACAATAATATTAATCTAAGTAAACATAGAATAAGCACACCAGAACTTTACATTGGTTCGGACCTCTCGTCCCACGTCCAGTCCCGAAGCTCCTCTTCAGAATTCGACTATCAAAAACCCTTGCTTCTCCTAAGGAATAGGCTTGGTTACTGTACCGGCATTTTTAAACATTTAAAAGTATTAAATTAAATAAGATTTTTAGATAAAATTGTTAAGGCAAAATTAGATTATATTACAAATTATGAGCTTAATTAAAATTTCTATTAATGATATGTTTGCAATAATATAACAATGATAAAAATGTTAGTGTGTATTTTAATAATATTGGTTTGAATGATATTAACAATTGTCTGAATGTAAATTTCCAATTGATTGGAATAGTAAATGTTTCTTTATTAAAAAAGAATCATACGTTTATTTATTTAAAATGTTTGGTAGCTAAAAGATTGATTTTAGAGATGATAAACTATTATTTGGTAAGAAATGTATAATACCTGTTTGTATCCAATAGTGCATAAATATGTTTAAATCACTGTTTGATAGGAAATAATTTTTATATTTCTCATTACATTTATTTAGTCCATTTTGATATTCACCTTTGTAATTAATTGAAATTAATGTAATTGAATAATTTCAATTAATAAGGGAGAGAACATTAAATTGTAAGTTTATAAGTGTAATTAAACGTAGCTTATGTTTTGTGAAAATATAAGAAAAGTTTAATTTAATGAAAAGAAGAACGTTTATATCAAATAAAATAAATGTTTCATTTGTGAATGTATATTTAATTTCATTAAAGTAAAGAATAGAATGATTTGTTAAAAAAAGAAATACATATTTATTTGAACGTCGTTTTAGCATAAATATTGATTACAAGAATAGGAATATAATTTAAGTAAGTTATTTATTGCTGTGGTGTAAAACAACAAATTTATAAACATGTTTAAATGACTTAAGGAAACAATTGCCCTATTTCTCATCCATTTTGGTTTATCTACTTTGAAAATACTTTGTTATTAATTGCATTTAATGTAATGGAAATATATCGATTAAAAGGAAAGAAAACGTTGATGGCAATTAATAGATTGAATAAAAGAAATGCACATTTTGTGTTAAACAGAAATGGTGCTTTAATGGAAATAAAAGAATTGAACATTTTCATTTTTAAGGTAAGTATAATTTTATTAATTGTGCGTAGATAAAAATTTATATGTGTACAAATTGAGTATTATTTGAGTGAATGGAATTAGTTTGGTTACATTTCGACAAAATTGAATTCAAAATATGTATGTGGTCCCTTCATTTCTTTTTTATTTATTTATTGCATGCACGTTATAAAATAGTTACCCCATTATTAAAACTTGGTCCGTTCATTTCTCCTTCGGTTTGATACACAAGCCTAAGCTTTTAGGCTATATTTAATTCTTTCCATCTCATTTTTGGTTACAATTTTTTTTATTTTCCTTTGGTTTGCAAATTTTCTCATTCCTGCATACATTTTCTTATACATTATTAATGCCTAAAGCATTTAAAACTAAACGTGCATTTTGTCCCTCCACCTTTATTTCCTTATTATTAAATAATCTATAATTTTATTTTCATTTGCATTTTAATTCTCCTAACACCTCATATTCATTTAGTTCACATCTTTCAATACTACGTTTTAGGGCTGTTCATATTTTACTTTATTTCAATTCCTAGTTTGGCTATATATATACCTTATTAGCTTTTCATTTGTTTTCATCTTCATTCCTTTAGTCATATTTCATTTTCTAATCTCATCTTCTGTAGCTTCATTTTCCAAATAAAACTTCCATCTCATTTTCTCTCTCTCTTCACCTTCCTCTTTCCTTCTTCATTTTCTTCTTCTTTAAATATCCTTCTTCTCTTTTTTTGCTTCATTTTTAATCTTTTTTGTTTCTTAGTCTTCAAATCTTCTTCTTCTTTTTGAAAGCTTCTTCTTCTTTTTCAATTCTGTATCTTCTTTAAATTTTCTTCTTCTTTTCCAAACATTCTACTTTTTTCAGATCTTTTTCTTCAAATCTAGATCTATAACTTCTCTATCTCTTCCAAAAAAAATAAAAAAAAAAGATTAAGATAGAAGGAAACAAATCAAAAGGAGGAAGCAGTAGCGGATCCAAATCCGACTAGAAAAAGGAAATCCAGAAGGTGAGTGTTTAAACTCACTCATGAAATGCTAAAATTTTATTGCAAGTTAAACCAAGTCATATAGTGATAAATTTTTGATTGTTGGTTTGGAATTTTTATTGATATTTAATTTTAATAGCTAAATTCCATTATGTGATGACTAATAATTACTGTGACATGTTATTGAATTGGTTGATTTGTTGAATTGATTGATTTGAATGTTGATTGTATGTTGTGATGGATGCTATTGTGATTGAATGTGTATTTGTTCATTTATTTGATATATCATTGTTATCACCCTATAGTTTATTGTAATTACATAAAATTTCATATTGATTATTTGCACACTGAATAAAGATATAAAACTCATGAATTTCAAGTATTTACATCAGAGGAAAAATAGTATTGTTTAGATTTACTATTTGAACCATAAAAATGATTTTGAGAAGTAAACCGTTGTTACCTTATTTGAAAGTTTTCAAAATTAAATTTTGAAACATTAGGAAATTTCCATAAAATTGAATATTGAAACTTTGGAACATTTTTATAAATCAAATCTTTTGAGCTATGAAATTTAAATGGGAATTGTTATGTAAATTTATAATTTACTAGAATGGATCTATTGTGAAATCCATTTTATTTTGAATATGGAAATAATAACATTTCCAAAAGTTTGAACCTTAAAAAATGTAGTTATCTGCATTCTTTATTACATCTACTTTTGATTTAATTTGCATAAGAATTTTAGTTCTGACTCGAGTGTATTATTTTTCTTTACGCTTGGGTCAGCTTGAGTTTTTCAGCATTGAAGACTATTTTCTGGTGGACGAAGACGAAGATTCAGTATACTATTGCTATTTATTATTCCACTACGTTTTGTGTTCCGCTGCATTATTTGTTTATTTATGACATATATATAACTATGATTTGAATTTGTAAAAGTGTAATCAAATGTTATTTGTAAAAAAGCTTCATGAACTGTTTATTTGATTATTATATTTTGTCGTTCCGCTCCGAGATTCTGTATTTTGTTTTTTCTATCCTTTTTCTTTTTTTTCTTATTTACCCCATTAACATTCCTTCCTTTTGAATGGTTTGATTCTGACATGCACTACAACAAAACAGCCTTTTTACAACGGGCAATGCCCGTTGTAATATGGTTTTCGCAACGGGCATGTGCCCGTTGTAATAGGCCTCGTTGTAATAGATCCATCATATTTTACAACGGGCAAAGCCCGTTGTAAAAACCGTTGCAGTATAACTTTTTACAACGGGTTATGATCGTTGTAATAAACTCTAATACAACGGTCATATCCCGTTGCAATAGACTAACTATACTAGTTGCATAGCCTTTTCCACAACATGCATTGACCGTGTAAAAAGCATATTTAACAACTTGTTTTGCCCGTTGCAGTATACGTTTTTACAACGGTGACCGTTGTAATAAACTCTAATACAACGGTCATAGCCCGTTGCAATAGACTAACTATACTAGTTGCATAGCCTTTTTCACAACATGCATTGACCGTTGTAAAAAGCATATTTAACAACTTGTTTTGCTCGTTGCAATAAACTATATAACAATGGCCTTAACCCGTTGCAATAGCCTATGTCACAACATGTATTGACCGTTGTAAATACCTATTTAACAACGTTTGTTGACCGTTGTCTTAAGCTCATATAACAACGCACATTGCCCGTTGCAAAATAAATGCAAATTTTTAAAAAAAAATTACGGCAGCATCCATGCAATGCATCCATACAAATACTAAATATTGTCGTAAAATAATTAAAATCACATACAAAAAGACTAAAAGCTAGAGTCATAAAATTTCAACACTCCAAAAGGTTAGATAAGTTTACATGCCAAATACATAAAGCGTTAACACATAACAGTCCGCTACAAATATCACGTTCTAAGTACAATCGTACTATACCACAGAGATGAAGTCTTTATGCCACGCGACGGTTGATCCAACGGCCTCTTTGATGGTCTGCATCTCTGAATTTGGCCTAAATAAAAAGGCTTCTGGTTCCACCGCTACATCAACCCATACTTTCCAAGCATTCGCTCCAAGCTTTACAAAATGTACTGAAGCATCAGCATCAGTGCTTGCTATCGTCCCCTCTACAACTACGTTCTTCTGCCAACCCAATAGCTTGCACTTTTTTTTCACCAAACCATCCACAGTAAGCTGATATTGAACCTGCATATTGTTACTCTCGCAGTGTGACTGCAAGCAAAAAACCATGGAACAAGGTTATATAAAAATACTGAGATTCAAAAGGTAAGTATGGAAATTACTGTTGTGGTGTCACCTAAAGGTTTTTTTCCTTTTTTTCTAAAAATAAACGAAATGTGAACTAATTAAACTAATTGAACTACTACCATGATTAATGAACAACAATTTCTCTAAGCAAAAAAACCAAAATTTCATGTACTAATTTCAGATTATTTATATATTCTAACCTGAGATGTATGAGCCTCAGCGATCTCCAAATCCGCCACATTAACATTTCTTCTCTGTAAAAGTACAAGAGATGACTTGATAATTCATAAGCACATATCACATATTTATTAACAATAGCTAATTAAATATAAACTTATTGTCATGACCAAATTAGTCAACTCTTCCACTTTAGCCGCCAAATGAGTTACTTGATTTTCCAATGCAATCACCTTTTTTGAATTAGTTGAATAAACACCCATTAGAGATGGTACTACACCAAAACCCAGGTCTCTCACCCTTCCCCTATGTTCATTTCCAAAAACATGTGACACCCCATCTCCACTTACCGATGTTGTTCCATGAGAGCTCTGAGCACTACTGTGCTCTTTTATCTTAGCCTACAAATCAAAATAGACCATTTCAAGAAAAATGAAATATGAATAAATTATCATCCCTCAATGTTCAGTTCAATGTATTTAATATTTGTAGTGAAATGTTGATCGCAGAAAATATATATGAGCTGATGTATGACTGAATCTTCGAAATATTGATCTCTCAATGTCAAGTACATATGAGTTTTGAATAAATATCTACACTCATATCTCAAAAGAATAAAAAAAACTTACGATGCAATCGGCAACAACGGAATTCGGTGGGTCTCCATTTTTCTTTGTATGGGCTTTGCACCATAGGTCGTCTCTGCTAATATTTGATATTCCAGTTTCCTTTTTCTGCAAATAATAATAGTAAGAAGACGAACCAAAGAAAAAAATATTATTGATGTAATTGTACATGCATTTCTTACCATATCTTCAGCTAATCTTGCATAACCCTTTCTGCTCATTGTACGTGATTGTTTATTTTTATCTCTCAGTGCTTTGAATTTTTTGCTAGTTTCCTACATAGGAGAAATTCATTAATAAACTATTATTTACCTTTTAATTTATACTGAATAAAATACAACTTATTACCTCAAATTTCTCCGACAACTTTTCCTTAATAAAGTCGTTCCACTCTTGAACATTTTCTATAGTATCCGGTTTTAGCATCGCTAATCTAGAGGAAGCGTCAGGGCAAGTAGAAGCTACTTTAATAGCCGAAGCTAATCTTGACTTTGCCTCTCTCCATCGTACTCCTAACATCTTAAGCAATAAACCCTTGTATGCTTCATCCACCATGAATCTTGACTGCACAACAAAAATCATTTCCTAATCAATACAAACAAAAACATGAATTTGTAGATATTCGTCAACTATAGTCTTTTAAATAACCAATCTCCTTACAATTATTATTATTCAGAGCTACCATGTAATTTTGGGTAAAAATCTCATTTTGTTGTGCGTTTGTTCCTAGTGTTTATCTCTCTGCAGCACTAAAGTGAGGTATATAAGAAGCTAAAAATCAGAGGCATAAAATTTTATATGTGCAGGAAATCAAAATATTACCGCAACATAAACTATCACTTTAGTTACAACACTACATTCACCTCTACCCACTCAGTCACACAATACATTTGTGTTATCACTTTCTATCCTAATCCACTTTCACCATAACCACCATCTACAATTCTTCCCCTACCTTACCTCTACCAAATGCCGCAACAAACTTCGACCATCATCGAACTCTGTCGTAGAATTGCATTCACTTTCATCTCCCTGTGTACATTTTACATTGTCCATTTCCTTAACGTATGGAATTAGCTTATTTTGCGGAGAGAGGGGAGATAAAAATAGAACCTTGATTAATTTGATTTTGAAGAGCCAAATTTCCACATATTTGTAGACTACGATACGTTTCTGAATATGAATAAACCTGTAATAACTAAAGTAGACTGAACGACAAAAATAATCCACAAATATTGTCACTTTCTTCCATGCTCACTTATATTTGTAATATGTTTCAAAATATGCATAAATTTCTACTAATTTTGAAAAATAGAGGAAGTTGATAAAAATTTCTGGATTACATGTTTGTAGCTGTATTCATATTTTGAAGCATTTTATATACCTTTTCCCAACATCCGAATTGTTTAAATAACTTTATTTAAATAGCATCAATATAAATTACCTTTTTATGACCAAATAAATAAAACTAATTTTTTTGCAGATTCTTCCTTGTGTCTACTTTCTTGAATTATTAACTTCAAAATGAAATTTTAATGACTTTATTTCATAGAGTGCTAGTATAAGAAAGCACCTTTTGCTATGTAGAAAGTGAATTATGTTTCTAGTTAGTTTACAAATTTGTCTAAACCTATTATAACTTTTCAAAATTGGCCTGTATTTCAAAAATTCTACATACCAGTAGTTGCTAATACATATACATATCTACAGGTAGGATACCCGGTGTGCTTGGAAATCTTACCGCGCTTACACAAGTTTATTTTGATCACATGCCACGTCTGGTCGGCAAAATACCTCCTCAGATTGTAAAACTGAAGAAACTTAAAATTATTGAAATAACAGATTGCCAAATCTCTGGCTTTGTTCCTTCATTTCTCTCACAGCTACCTTCTCTTCAACACCTAAATTTGGGAAATAATTTGTTATCGGGCTCACTTCCACCTTCTCTTATAAACCTTGTAACCTAAGCTCACTTGCGTTGAATGGCAACAAACTTAACGGCACGGTTCCTTCTTATTTATTCAGCAAACTATCCAAACCATCAACTGTATATCTGGACCTATCAAACAACAGTTTTAGAGGAAGCTTGCCGAAACCATCAACCGCATCCTCATCATATTACTGCTACTGCTGACCACATAGCCTTGCCTTGCCAACTGAAAATTTTCTCATTCACTTCAACCCTGCATTATGCATTTCTACGTGCACATTCATTACCATCATTGCGGCCCACCACTCCATCCAACAAATCTATACATAACATCCTTGACTGCATAACATCAGTTCCAACCCTTCATACTCCTCTACAACTCCTCTCCACACTCCCCAGCCTTAAAAACTACAGACCATTGCTAACAGACACTGACATTCACATATCCCACATCAATACCCTGCACAGCCATAACAAACAATTCCACTACCTCACAAACTTCGAGGCTTCATTCCATCACTACACAAGTCTATTTGCCTATTCACCCTCCTCCATATAACACAACACCATTAATATACCACATCAAATTTCTAGTGCGGATTCTCCATCTCCACATTCATTCAGTCAGAACAAAAAAGAAAAGGAGAAAAAACACAAAAGAACTCTCAAACCTCCTTCTGTACACCTGACAACCACCGCAACCGAATTCTACTGACAACTTAACCTACCTTCGCCTGCCATCAACTTCCCAACTCGAACCACCCTCAACAGCCACGAACTCCACCTCCATCAGTTATACAAACTACTATTGTCCATCACCAGACCATCAACAACTGCCTCCTCCCCTTACCACTTGCAGTCACCACTTCATTCTTCAACCAATACGGTTCCACCCTGCACACTGCTAGTGGTTCATCACCATCAACATCTATTGTTCCACTGTTTACCCAGTCTTGCCCCCCTCCTTCAACATTCACATCCGCATTACCCTTGTAAATCTCCTGTGCACCATCCAGAGTCATTCAACCCCATACTTCATACAATTCCACTCCTCTACCACACATAGAACGTCACCATACATTCTACTGCCACCAAGCAAGCTCCTCCAACAGCAAAACCACTGATCACCTCCCGTACTTCAACTACTACCATCTATACCAGAAGCACACATAATACTGCCACTCTTGTCATACTTCCCACTCCCAAAAATCATACATCATTGACAACGCAATCGGCCACCCAATCAATTGAACAACTATCAATCACGAAGCCGCAACCTTATCCCCAAATCGCGAATACCCAATAACTAATCTCCTCCAACCAACCACGAGGAACCGAAACACCCACAGACCATCCACCCATACAACACTGCATCTCTCAAAAAACAGTGAATTTCATTTCACAACATACCATCACTGCCTTGCACAGCTCAACTACACATGTTTAGTATGGCTACATGACAGAATATACATGGCTATTACAGTAGTAATGGCAGGTAAAGGCAACAATAAAACAAATCTACCTATAATTGTGTATACTGATATTAAACATTAATGGTTGAAGAGCTTATGACACACAGTATTCCTTTTTTCTGAGAGTTTAGGGTATTAACTTTAAGTCAAAAATGATTATGATTATGTTTCTTGGATGTGATGCTGATTATAAAAACTGAAAGAGATACCGAATTAGGTATGTGTGCACTTCAAATTACAGTAATTAATTTATGGGAGGAGCTACAGAATTAGGCATGAGTGCCCTCTGAAGTAGAGTAATTTTGTTTATGATCTTACTGGAAAAAAAATGATATCACTATTTTGGTCAAGTGATATATCCCAGTGGAAAACGTAAGAGCTAACCAATGAATGTATAAATGCTGTGTTACTGAAGACATTATATATTATATATGATTTCATGCATATATTTTCAAAGTTTACCAGTCAAGTCGGGTTCATTGGCATTAAAATATAAACCTTACAAAGGTTAATTAACTTCTGTAATTTGATTGTCAAAGTATGTGTTAAAGCTTCAACATCAAAATTGGTTTTGGAGTCAAAACCCAATGCTGTTTCCACTGAACGAAAGTTGTATTTCTCATTTCCAGTCAAAAAGTGATTGAATTTTGTTGGTGAAACTAAAACTTGAAAACAGATAGTGTGGCAAATTCAGACACACAATCTCTTATAAAAATTAAATTGTATTTATAAATGTCACCTATGCTGAAATATTTTAATAAATATTCGCCCTCGAATTACTTTGTACACTACTAATTTCCAACAAAATTTTACATATAAATAAAGGATGTCCAAAAATTGTATTTGAGTTTACAGCTTATTTCATACCTAAATACAACTCCATAAATCTTTCTTTAAATTTGCATCGATTTTTTTCCACTCTGAAATGGTCACAGGTACCATCTCCCTTGCTAAGGTACCGAGATAGGATGATAAGTGCTTAGAGATGGAGCCTATTGGTTGACCTCGATCGTTGAATTCAATTTCGGCCTTTTCATTCGGCGTACAAGAAAACGTTTTCATCATTGTCTTCCCTCTTTTTTCCTTGACCTCTCTTGTTGAATACCATCATTATAATATGGGTTGTTCAAGGCATCCACAGCGTTGAGTGGGTCAGTGTTTATGGGAGTGATATTTGGAGATTCGGTTGAATTAGGGCCAAGATTGAGATTTGAAGACTGGACTTGAATGGGTGGAGGCTGCATTTCAGTACGCTTCCTAGGGGATCTTCTAGCATTGTTGTTTAAACTTTGAAGAGGATGAGCTACATCAACACGGCTTGTTTCATTGGTTTACATCATTGTCTTTAGTATGAAAACGGCGGCCATTAATTATATAACCAGTATAAGAAATTACTTGATGGCGAGGTCCATATGAAAGCCAATTTATTATTTCACTAACATCGGATGTATTTCTATCATCTTTGACCTGGAAAAACATAATGTTATATATAAAGACTAATCACAATAACATATACTTCTATGTCGAACTTATCCATCTTAAAAGATATAACATTGTCAACCTTTTTTTAAACCAACGACTAAAAGTCTCTTAATGCAGCTTTGAAAGTTCGAAATCATCTCGTGAAAGCTGGGGATGCAAACGCTTCAATTCCTCATTGTGCATCCTATATACGTAAACATATAAGTCAAAATCTAATTTATTTCACACAAAATAATTAAACTGAACTTATGCTTACTTTATATAAGGCTCCACTTCCTCGGTATTAAACAACACATACCGATGAGCGGCATCAATCACCTCCTTAGTGACTACCTTAGGTTTTCCTTTGGAAATAGGACGCCCCTCAAGTATGGAATCACTTTGTTCCACTTCATTTCTATTTTTCCTTTGTCCAATTTCTAATGCACCATTAATATATATTCAGCACAATACTTCATGCATTCATCAGCAGAATAGCGCTCAACTATGCACCCTTCAGGTCGTGCTTGATTTTTAACATACCTCTTCAGTGTTCTCATATATTTATAATCAAGATACATAAGTAAAATGTTTTCATAAGCACATGTATTATTAACTACTATAAGTACTAATGCTGAATTTTACCTCTCAAACGGATACATCCACCGATATTGCACTGGCCCGCAAATTCTTGCTTCCCTCGCTAAATGTATTGTCAAATGAATCATGATGTCAAAAAAAGGAGGAAAAAATCTCTCAAGATCGCATAGTGTTAATGCGACCTGATTCTCGATGGATTCTAATTTATCTTTATCAAGCACTCTTTGGCAAATGTCGTTGTAAAAAGAACATAATTATAGTAATGCATTCCTTGTCCCTTTAGGTAGAAGTCCTCTCAGTGATACAAACAATAGTTGTTGCATCAAAACATGATAATCATGGGACTTCAGACTTGAATTTTTTTTTTGTTTTGCAAAACATTTTCCAATATTTGAGCTATACCCATCGGTTACTTTCAAATTCCTTATTATATTGTAAAAGATCTCCTTTTCTGGATCAGTTAAGGTGCATGGGGCGGCTGGAAGTAATGCTTTGCTTCCCATGTCTATAGGATGTAACTTTTTTCTAATACCCAGTACTTCTAGATCTTTACCTGAATTAATGCCATCTTTTGATTTTCCTTTAATATCAAGTATGTCCCAAGAATACTTTCACCGATATTTTTTTCAACATGCATTACATCTAGATTGTGACGTAAAGGAAGTACCTAAGAAAATCAAAAATAGACTATAACTAAATAATAATAAAGTATTGATTACGTAGATAGAAAAGAGGAAGCAATTTTGTTTCTGATTAGACTTTACCTGCCAATAAGGCAAATCAAAGAAAATAGACTTCTTCTTCCACATTTGACTTTCTTTTTTCTTCTTATCTCCCCTTTTTCTTTTCCTTTTTTCTTTCTCTTTATCTTTCTCTTCCTCCTTTGATTTTTTCCCCAAATCATTGCAAATATCTTTAACAATATCAAAGACTTGAGCACCGGTTTGTATTGGAGGTCTTTGCCTAGTCTCTTTGGTTCCATCAAACAAGTTTTTTCGTTGGCGATAGTCATGATTAGGATCAAGGAATCGCCTATGTCCTAAATATGCACACTTCTTACTAAATGGTAACCATATTGAACATGTATTAACGCCACAAACAAGATATGCCCTCTTACCCTTTACGGTGCAACCTGCTAAATTTCCATAAGCTGAAAAATCATTTATCGTCCACATTAAAACTGCATTTAATCTAAATTCATTGCGAGTGGGCATCATATGCCTTCACCCCTTTATCCCATAATTTTTTCAAATCTTCAATAAGTGGTTGTAGATACACATCAATATCATTCCCTGGTTGTCGTGGTCCAAGAATTAATAATGATAACATCATATTATCTTTGTGCATACAAAGCCATGGAGCAAAGTTGTACGCAACAAGAAATACTGGCCAACAACTATAGGCAGAGTTCCAATCCCCAAAGGGATTAAAGCCATCACTTGCAAGACCAAGCTTTATATTTCGTGGATCGGATGCAAAGGAAGGATAAATCCTATCAATTGTAGCCCATTGAGAAGAATCTACTGGACGACATAATTTACCATCGTCACTCTTATGATTGTTATGCCATCTTAATTGCTCTGATGTTTCTGCGGACATAAACATTCTTTTCAGTCTTGGTATTATTGGAAAGTATCTCAAGCCCTTTGCGGGTACTTTGGTTTGCTTTCCATCTTCCTTCGTCTTGTTTTTTTTCCAACGAGATTTTCCACATTTTGGACAAAAATCACTATCTGCAAGCTCTTTCCTAAAAAGACAACAATCATTTACACATGCATGTATTTGTCTATAGCCTAAACCAAATGATTTAAGCAGCTTTTTGTTGCATACGTCGAATCAGGAAGCGTGTTTTCCATAGGCAGCATATCTTTGAGAAGTTTAAAAAGTTCCGTAAATGATGTGTCTGATACACCATTTCGAGCCTTTTGCTTGTAAAGAAGTATTGTAGCTGACAACTTTGTGTGGCTTGCACAACCTGGGTACAAAGGAATTTCAGAATTTTCTATCATTTCCTTAATCTCTACCCCATGTATCTCATGTCTTACATTAGAATGATCTTCCACCTCGTCATTACATATTTGTGTGTCTAAGTACATTCTATATGTATTTGTCACTTCATCGCCTTCATTTTCTGAAGGGCGTGCTTCCTCGTGAAAAATCCATACATCATACATTGGATCAATTCCAAAACAAACCAAGTGTGATACAACTTCCCTTGATGGATGGTGGATAAGATTCCTACATTTTGAACAAGGGCAAATGATTTTTTCTGGATTTCCCTTCCTTTCTGCATGCTCATATACAAAATTCCGAACAGCTTGCCTGTATTCTTCTATGACACATAAAGGGATCAATAATCAACCATAATAATTACAAGTATAAAACTGATAATCAAAATTGACAAAACCTTGGTAGGTGGATCCATGCTTTGTCCATCTTGATAATCCTTTGATGTTAGAACCTAATGAAAAGACGTTATGCCAACAAAAACATGAGTTTTTCTCATGACAGAATGCACAATTACATCCCAATGAAAACTATATAGTAATGTCATAGTTTTTTAATCTCATTCAGCAGTTTTCTAATGGATAGAAAATCCATTCCGAACAACCAAAGCAGGAGATTCCATTAAAAATCCTTTACAGGATAGAGAATTGAAATTGATAGATAGATTAGTAATAATACAAAAATTTGATTCAAAATTTTGATTATGATTGATAGATTAGTAATAATACAACATGTGGTCATCAGAGCTTCTTTTTGTATATAAATCATTAAGTTGTAGTTTTCATGACCATCGTATAATATTTTTCAACAATCTAAGTGGATTTGTGTCACACCATACGCTAGATCAATTAGTGAAGAAATGAAAAGGTCTGAAAATGTTGGTTTAGATATTTCTACATGTGGTCTAATAAATCGTTACGTGAGATACTGTTCTGTACTGTAGTTGTTTTACATAATGTGTTCTATCATTTGCTAAAGTAGAATTAATCGTTATTGCATAATGATTATTATAAACATCTGCAAGTTATGGTAGCACACGAACTGAAAATTATTAGTACATAAGTAATATGTTTTACGTTGCCTTTTTATATCATTTCCATCGAATCCTTTGACGTTGGTTTTCTTCTTGTGCTTGGGCGTTAGCGATTTCAGTTAACCATCGACACCCACGGGTTATGCACATGTTCTACATATGATTTTATTTTCCTTCATGCTCTAGACTGCTCATTGTCAAGCTTGCTGTATTTTCTCCTGCAGACTTGTTACTTTTCTAACATGGGCATTTACTGCATGTATGCATTGAATAATAAGATGTTGGTTGAAGCTAAAGTTAACCCCCACCTATAGGACTATAACCTTTAACGAGAATTTTAATGCGCAGATAAACTAATTTTGTTTGTATTAATATATCGGTTTTCTCATGTTTATGTCCATCCGTTATTTGTCCTATAAAAATAGTAGTACAATATTGTTTGAATAACCATTGACTCATGCATATATATTTTCCTCTGTTACCGTATCATATAATATTTCCACCATGATTTCACCCTTTTATTCATATATTGTTCCAACTGCTGTTAACAAAAATCCTTTACAGGATAGAGAATTGAAATTGGATTAAAAGTCAAGCCAGCATCCATTAAAAAAAAGGACGATTGCATTAAGCTTGAATTCACCAATAACCCAAATTGGACAGCAGTTGGAACAACTTGATATCTAATTCAGAAATAAGTTTTCATGTTATTCGCCCATCCTTCCCTGCTTTAATAAAGTTTCAAACGGTTTTCCTCGATCCAGTTGCAATTTATGTTTTTTTCTTTGTTGTTAATAATTATGACAGTTTTTTGCTTGGAAATCGTCAACTTATCTCTTTTATAACCCTGGCCCCTAATCCCAACTTGCACATACGTATATTGAATCCTTTAACAACCGCCACATGTTAACTTTTGCAGCAATGCATTGAACATATAATCTTCAAAATGGCTCTTGATTGTTTCAGTCAAACATGAGTGTAACAGTAGTTAATCCATCACTCCTGTATTTATTTTTAAACCGAAAACTATAGCAAGTTTTTGGACATAAGCAAATGCATTAATTTTCCTTTATCAACCAAAGACCTATTCATCACCTATTGATATTAAATTCAAAACCAAAATAATGTAGCAAACTTAACATGATATTTCAAAACACCAAAAAGTCATAGCTATAGTAAAATTCAACCATCGATGCCTAATATTTTATCTCAAAGCAACTATTTACTCATGCATAAAGCAATATTGCAATATAAAACACTTAGTCTAATTATTCTATTATTATGTATTTACTGTTATACGCTTTGAGGATCATGGAAATACTATTTTGGAGTATTGTCTCATTTTTTATTAATCTCAAAATACAATAAAACAAGACTAAAACAGCATGATGAGGAGCACATTATATTTTTATGACAAATGATCATATATGTGCAAGGGTATCGTAAAATTCAAACTTTTCCATAAGTCAAAAAAAATTTAACCAGCTCTCCCTAAACACTTATGTCAGACCCATTACCTGATGTAAAAATTTTAGTAATCTTACTGACGCTTTATTTTGCAGGTGAACAACATACAACACCAAAAATGTGATAACCATTCCTTCACAAGTATTTGGTGTGGATAACAATCGTTATGGACATAATAGCTACAAGCATAGTAGGTGTTGCGGTTACCTACTCTTTTTTTACAGGCACTGAAAGGTAGCCACTACTACCTGCAATGAAGAACACCAACAGACACACGACAAACAATGAAGCAATGAGGTGCTAGATGCTCAAACTATTGTAGTAATCTCACTCACGCATCTGTTTCTAACCATTGCTTCATTGTTACCAAATGAGGTTGATCTGTATATAAGAACCTATTACCAAATGAGTATATCACATTACATATTCAGTTATATGATTACTTTACCACTTGTGAATTTCAATCAGTTTGTTACAATCTTTTACCACACTAGGCATTTATGCCTCATCCAATTCAGGGTATTTTTATGTAATTCTTTTATATACTAACCGCAACGTGGTTTTATGTCAAAATCAAAAATGAAAATCATAAATGAAAATATACCTATGCAACACCATGCCTACATTTTTTTCGCCAAAACTACCAGGGCTGTACTTATTACAGAAACTCCATTGTGGTTCGGTACAAAATTCATGACATGCTATTACTACCAGCATGGTCAAACATTATACGACAGATAAATATACCAAATTATACCAAATTGCCAAGTTATTTAATCGTCGACCTAAATTGCCTAACCTTCCAAGCAACTCGCGATTGAACCAATCCTTAACTAGAAAATTCGAATTTTATTTCCTTTTTGTGAAAATTTGTTTGGAACTTTTGAGGGATTTATTTATTGTATTGAAATTCATTTGTGAAAATTTTATAAAATTATATATATCTTGAGTTCAAGAATATCTACCAGAAAAGCTAAAGGAAAATAAATCGATTGAGTTCAGGAATATTTACCAGAAAAACAAAAGGAATCATCAATCGAGTTCAAGAATATCTACCAGAAAAGCAAAAGGAAAATAACATACCAATACAAGTCGAACTCGATCGAGAAGCAGCCGGCTTCGAATCAAAGTGACAAAGAAAATAACCGTATATAATTCGCGCCTTCAACAAATTCGAAAGCCCTAATTTTTCGAGCAAAGAAAAGAGGAAAAGAGGAACGAGAGTATTGCTTCACGGAAAAGAAGAAAAGAGGGCCGGCTTCTATAATTTTTCTTTGGGGTGCCATAGTTTAAAAATTAGGGTTACCTATTACAACGGGCATTTTAAGCCCGTTGTAAAATTGGCACCTATTACAACGGGCAGTTTTATCCCGTTGTAAAATTGGCACCTCTATTACAACGGTCATTTTTTGAACGTTGTAAAATTGACATCTATTACAACGGACATAAAAGAACCGTTGTAATAGCATTCTATTACAACGGGCAAAGACTACCCGTTGTAAAAAAAGCGTTATATAAGACATCAATTACAACAGGCCTGAATGGACCGTTGCAGTAGCCTACTATTACAACGGGCAGCAAATGCCCGTTGTAAAAAGGACGTTGTAATAGAGTATTTTTGTTGTAGTGATGTGTGGTTTATTGTCGATTTGAACCATCCAAAAAGGTGGATCGTTACAGCTGGTATCAGGGCTTTGGTTTAGACATACCATAGCCTATTGGGGTTAACTCATTAGGGATAGGGTAGTATTACCCTAGAATGAGTTGTCTGAGTATATATACAGGAGCGTGTATTTGTTAGTGTTATAAAAATGTTTTGTATAAATTTTGAATTGAAATTATTTTTTCTAATATTATATGATTTATATAAAGGAATAATATTTTATGGCTAACATAGTTATTTGTAATGTGTTTGATTTATGAAATGGTAATATTTAATTATTATCATTTTGTTGACTTGTTGTATTTAATCAAATTATAAACATTGGTTAATTATTGTTGATTGAATTAATGGACTAAAAACTAGTTTAATAATGGTGTATTAAAGAGAATAAAACGAATAATTAGGATACTTGTTTATGAAATTAAAATGTTGTTGTGAATTTTGTTGTTTGTTAACATGTAGTTTCGACTATTGAAGAAAATGAAATATTTGGATATTTTGGATAATCGAAACCTTTTGAATTAATACATGAGTGAAACTTGATAATTGGGCTGAATTATATAGTCGAGTTGATAACCTTAATTTTAAAGCAAGTAAAACAAGATTTAACTTGTTGTATCTATGTTTAGTAAATGAATAGAATTGGGGTATACATTCTTAGCATGTAATGTAATAATATACAAGTGTGAACTTTAAGCCTTGGGATATTTAAATTGAAATTGTGATTAAGGAAATGTTGTAAATAAGATTAAATTGGAAAAATATGTTCATAAACTTAATTGACATTTATGAAACGTGTCATAAATAAATTGAAAAGTAAAGGTGAAACTAAATGGAATAAGAAAATATGAATTATAAGTTAAATGATTTCAAATAAAGCCATGGATTGTAAATTGTTATGAAATAAATGGATGTTGCAATAAATGGTTATAAATAAAGTTGTGATAACTTTAAACTCGAACAATATCTTATAAAAAGGAATTAAGTTTTATAAATTGGTTATAAACGTAAGAAAATTCCTCATGAAATGATTTGCAAATAAATATAATATTAAATAAGAAATATTACATGTGAAATGAATGTAATTTAAATTAAAGAGAAATATAAGCAATATTACGAGAATGGATATATTAATGTTTATACTAAATGGAGAAATCCCGTGAAATAAATATTAAAGTATGAAGTGATATTTTTGTTAATCGATGAGATAAAAAAGAATTTAATTGAAATGAAATTGTGATGAAACAAATTGGAATAATTACATAAATTGTATGTATAATATTTATTTTGCAAAATTAATTTATTCCGGATTTGAGTACACAAGTTCTATGTGAATTACATCACTTCGTATTAAGATATTTTATTCAATTCCAGATGGCGAATATTTGATATGGATTTTTGGTTTGATTCTATAATTCTCTATCATAGTATATGGATATGCAAGGAGAATGATGGCTTGTAGCCAAGAAACCATATTGAAGTCCGCAATAGGGAAGTTGAAGGGACAATACTAGTCCGAAAGAGAACTTGTGTGATCAAGCGAGCGATCAAATGTGATTTTGCAGAATAATGACATATGTACATCTTATGTTCTAATATTATTGATATGCTTTGGCGTTGAAATTGAAAGTTGTTGGGTTCGATATCTTTGTAATTTAAATCGGAATTTTCTTTTATGCAAACTACTATTGCTATAAACCATTTTTCAAAACTATTTTCTTTTATTTTTCTTATACAAACTATCTTATTCTATTTTATTTACAAAACTATTTTATTATAAAACTATTTATGAACTATTTTATTACAAAACTATTTTTTAAATTATTTTATTTACAAAATATTTTATTTAAAAACTATTTTACACAACCATTTAATATACAAAACTATTTCACAAAAATGATTTTATATACAAAACTATTCTAAATTTAAACCTTTTGTAAAGCAAAGATGTTCAATCCCATATGGCTTTTCATACAACGAAATAGATTTGGAAATTTTTTGATTCGTGTATAAGGTGGACTTTATATCAGTACAACTGATTTTGAAACTGTTAATTTTGGAAGGTACTCGATCTGAAGAGAAATCTTATATATAATGGAATTTATATAAGTGCGATATTTGAAGCTATGATTTTGAAAGGGTACAATATATGATATATTATATTTTAAAGTAAGAGTTATAGGGAAGTACCCTCCGCGAAGAAGTATAGTGATATGCTTCGACCCAAATGGACTTAGGGAATCCAGGAATGGATTCGACCGATAAACCCTAATGGACTTGAGTAAATTCAGAAATGGATTCGAACTGATATGGTTGTCCGGACTTAAACTCATGAGTTCCTTGATTTTTTTTCCAGGTTAGATGGTTCTTTTGTTTACCCAATGGAGGCGCTTTCGACCCTGGGATATGTTGTTTATGGATCTTCCGAGAAGGAAGTGCATCCATTGCGTAAATCATTGAATCAGCAGCGTACCACTGCAGCAGGGGTCGATGGTACCTTGGTTACGAAATGGTTACGATATTTTTTTGGAATCCAGAAGGTAGAAGGATCTTCTGGAAAGTTTTGTGTCCATTGCGTAAATACTGGATCAGCAGCGGGCCACTGCTATCGTATTATCATCATTTGACCTTGGATTTTGAGCGGTACTTCTCATACATTTTTAAGAATTTTCACCGGGTGTTGAAACGGGTCTACTAAGTACTTGGAAAATTCTAGCCTTACACCTGATCAACGCATGACCAGAGTCTGCAAGAACGAGGACAAACATGTTAAGACATTGAGTTATAAAAGCATTTTGATAAAGTATTATATAAATGATATTTTGGTCATTTTTTTTTCTAAATACTTTAAAATGTTTAAAATATTATCTATCTATGTACAACATGGTTTATTTGTAACAGCCCGATATTTTCAACCATTCGCATCCATTATAAGTGTATAGGTAGACACTCATGCCAGAATTGAATTGCTCAAAATACCGCGTTGTAAATAAAAATTTGGCATCTCAGAATATACAGTGAATAATAATCCCAGATCGCAGATACAGAGTATTTAATAATGCAGCGGAAGAAAAAGAGATGGTAGTTCATGAAGCTACTATATAAATATATCAGAGTTAAACAAGATACAACAGAAGAAATAAAGTACAACAGAAGTTTCAATATGATAACCAAGTACAAGCTGAATGGAACAACCGAACTGAAATAGATAAGACTACATAAGTAGATAATCTCCAGCGATTCCAATCTTCAGAAATTGGAATCCAAATCTGTGAATACTCAGGCTGACCCGAGCGTAAATAAAAATAAAAACACTCGAGTCAGGACATACATACTTATACAATGTAAACCAACTCAAGTGAACTGTAGTAAAAGTACATGTAACTTAGAAGATGCTTGGGACCTCCCATCCTCTAAGGATCCGATTAAACTATTTGTTGTATAGTAATATACGCTATGTATAGTAGTGTCTAATCAGTAAAGTATAATCATATAGAAAATAGCGTTAAGGGGATGGTGAACCTTAACGCGGTCGGATCTTTAAACCAAAAATCGCAGTGGGCTCGATATAAGGAACATATGACAAAGCACGCGAGGCAATGCTAGGGTGGATACACCATTTGCACTCCCGGACCGGTGGTGACGGCAATCCTGCAGCTTCCGCCCACCTCGAGACATACCCCGAATCAAAGTGGCGCCACCCAATCGAATCACAAAAGTAATATGATGGTTTTCGAAGAAGCATGCTCGATAAAAGGGCGACCCTTTGTGTAGCCCGGTATAGCTCCTGTTTTAGTCATAATTAGGCCATCCATCAGCGTTCTCTTACTTCATTCCAGTAGCTGTAACGACCCGGGATTTTAGACATCCCGAGTTGTGAATATTAATTTATAATATTCAATAATATTGTATTCTTATATACCATATTTCCATAAATTAATAATTAATAATCTTATGAAATTTCCCAAATCAACATAATTTGAATTTTCAAGTATGTATTAAATTTTAGATTGGTTTAAATGAAATTTCTCATACATATTTTGTTTTGAAAAAAAAATTATTATATGTGCAGATTGTTTGAAAACATATATGCATTTGTTTAAGAGATTAAATATGTATATTATATTCTTTAAGATAGACCATAATAAAGGATACAAATTTATTAAAATCAAATAGTCAAATATATCGGAAATAATAAATTTACACATAATGAGAATGGGAATTTATGACATCAAATTAAATAGAGATGTATATGGAATTTGGATAAAATTCATAATGAAGTAAAAGATTTTTTTTTTGATTCTGATATATATATATAAATGTTAACTAAATAAAAGTATTGAGATTTTAAAATAATTATATATCGAATTAGAAAAGAATAAATGAATAATGATAACTTGAAAAAGAAAATTTAAAATATTTAAATTGACAGAATGTTATAAATAAATAGATGTGTATATGATCAAGTAAATAATTGGAAAAGAAACTATATACACATTGAATAAGGAATTTTATAACAATTAATAAATTTAGTTGTATAACAAACACTTAAGTATAATAATAGGGATATATATAATTGAGAAACTATATACACCTAGATAACAAGTAATTTAAAACATTCGTAGATAATATATGTCTATATTATAAATAAAATTTTGAATGTAATTATATATATACATATAAGAAGGATTTAATAATAATTTTATACTACTATGAAGTTTTATAACACTAAGTATTTAATATTGAAGTCATTCTATTTATAACTTATGTATATGAATATTTTGATGTAGAATGTAACGTTTTGTTTAAAACCCTTTGTATCTTTATAAAAACAAATAAGACAAGAAGTTATTTTAATTTATCGAGTTTCCGCTTTTATTTCATGGTATGAACGACAAATGCAAATCTTAATTAGGTCAAAAGCAAAGGCAAAACTTAGTTATTTGGTAATATTTGTTTGAATTAACACATATTTTTTTATAAGATGAATAAATTAAGAAATGTCATTTCAATATAGTTTCTTATTATTTTTACTTTTAAACGTATGGAAAATGATACAAATATTATTTTGACTAATCATGTAAATTATGAACTGTTTAAATTTTGAATATATTTGCATACGTTTTTAATAGTATATGATTTACATTATTCTAAAAAAAATGTGATAAGAAGAAGGCTGTAAATTATTACAGTAAGCAAGAAACAAGAAAGTATAATATAATAAATACTAATTTAAGCCGGGAAGAATTAGAATGTTAACTTAATTACTTTTCAAATTTTTATTTCACCCTAAAGGCAAATACTTAATTCGTCAACCAAGGAATATTTCCATTACTTAAGATCAATACATATATTTGCTTTGTGATGATTCCTGTCAGCATATACATATAATCGTCCTTGTTCAAATCTAAATACATATACAAGTATTTGTCCATGTAATGGTTCCCGTCACCACATACATATACCTGCCTTTGTTCTAATCTTAGTACAGATGTCTGTGTAAACAAGAAACAGCAACATAGTTAAGAAGTGAGTTAACCTATTACTATAAGTAGAAAGAAGAAAATTAGAGGTGAGTTAACCTATTACTGTAAGTAAAAGAAGTAATGAAGCAAACAAAGATCACGGCTGAAAATTTTCTGAGGAAAGTAAGAAATTATCTAACAAAATCTATAATTTCTTTCACAATCTTTTCAACAGAAGTAAAATCAAATTTACAGACCAACAAAATGGCGACTCCAGCATATATTTTGCCTACTCTGTTCCCTGTTCTCGGTTGCAGCGGCATCTATATAACTGAACCATTTCAGATTCAAGTTATTGAAAATTATAAGCATAAATTCAAGAAAACTAAGCTTGTTAAGGTCTTAAGCAATGAAAGATTAAGAAGAAGTAGTGTTCTGTTAACAAGAAGAATCAGTGGTATATTTGCTATTCGAATTCAAAACTCTGGGATTTTAAGAAGTTGTTTAAAGATTCAATTTCAACTCTTAGTCAAGATCTCTTCTTCAGGTTTTGAAGCTTTTGGTATCGATGAGGAAGGTGAGAAACTGATTTGTTAAACCCTGGAATTTAAATTACTTTGTACTGTATAATATATATATATATATATTGTTCATCTGCCTTCAAAAATCTAAATCTTTCCACCTATGCTATATTTTAAGTTGATGTAAACTAGAAAATTGTTCATTTGCAAGTATAGTTTGTGGGAAAAATAAATTTGTGTGGAATTGTGTGGTGTAACTCAAGTGAGAACTGTTTTACAGTGGGAACTCCACAAAAGTCAAAAATTTAATGTTTTAATTTTATAATTAAAGTATGCAATCTCAATCCCTATATGCAAATATGATTTTTAGTGGTTAATTCATAATTTTTAGAAATGGTTATGTTGAGAAATTGAAAGGTGAACAGTTTCAGATAAAAAATATATTTTTCCAGTAAATTAGGCGAAGAGGGATGTTGTGGGTAGTTCTGATAGGAGTAGGCGATCATGGTGGAGGCTTCTACAGCGGCCGTTTATCGATTTTGGGATGAATTTGGTTGTGCGAACCAAATTTAGGGTTTTTTTGATGTTTTGGAAGAAGGGAAGTTGGAGACGATTTGTGGGTTAGGGAAACGACCGAGTGCTTTGATTTTTGGAGGACAGTAAGGGGGTTGATGTGGTGTTCGGTCGTGATGACCGGTGTACCCAACAAGGGTCGGAGGCAGTCACGGTGGACATTTTCGTTGAAAATGGGTTCGTTGCAGAAAAAAAAGGCACCGAACGTTGAAATTTTGATCAAGAGGTCAGCGAACTTTGGCAAGGTAGTGGGTGGTTTCTAGAATGGAAATGCGATCGACTCAAATCGCGGCAAGCAATTGCAGCAGGAACAGTTCGTACACGTGCACGCCGTGCACGGGGGAAACTCTGATTGTTCGAGGCGTGGGTGCGATCTGGGTTCGTTCTTGATTCGGGTCGAGTTGCGTAGGGAGTTGAGTTCGAATACGACGATGTGTCGATCGAAGTTGATATCTTCGGCGAGGCGAGGAAATGGAAGTGTTTGATGGAAAGTATGAAATCTGGAGATAAAGGAAGAAGAGAAGATGATGAATTGGATTTTTGCTGTTCGTTGTTAGGTATTGGGCTTGGCCCATTTGCATTGTTTATATTAGTTGAAAGATATGGGACGTTTGGAATTGAGTTTCAGCCTTGGATTTAGTTTTTGTTAACTGAAATTCAGATTGTAATAAGTGGTCATAAGTAATGTGAAAGTAATGACCACAGATTATCTCCCAGGCATGAAATCAGGAAGTGGTCAGAGTGTTTGTGTTAAACTAAACTTTTGTTCTAAAAAAAAAATTGTGTTGCTTATGTTTAACTAAAACAAGGAAGTCTGGAAACAAGTTGATAATTTTGAATTTAATGTAAGTTATTTTAATAAGCTACTTTATTACAAACTAGACATTTTTTAATAAGTAATTTATTTAATGATTTAACGACCCTTGAGTTTAATTGTAAAAGGGAATAAGTATAAGTGAAATGATAAAGAAATTAAATAAACATTACACTTTTTGAATTAACGCAATTGTTTAAGTAATTTTAAAATAATTACATAATTTCCCGTATAATAAAGTGTTAGTAAGAAGTTTATTCCATCACTGGATCTTATGCCGTTGTACGATCTATTGTGTAGATTAAATAAGAAAATTTTATAAGCCTAACAGATAGAATTTAAATACCGTTTGAATTTATGTGCCGTTATGAAATTTTACACGGCTTATCTCTCCAGATGTACCCAAACTAAAATATATGTGTTAATAATAGATTATTTTTAACTAATTGACATCCTGACAGCGGAAACTGACACCATTCCGCTGAATAGTAAAATTTAACACTTGTTGATTGTATAGGCCATCTATCTAATCTTATCTGTGTAATTGAATCTACATTGCTTAATTTTGAACTGATGTTCATACATGTGCCTGTATTGCCCTATTTCCATATTAGTCATATTTGGAAATATAATGTCAATCTATGGAAGCTGATCGATTGAATATTTGAAATGGTGAAATGTGAATGGTGAATTGATAAGTACCGTTGAGACTGATAAGTCTTATTCTGTTTTGATTGATTTTTGAACCTAGTTTGTTAAAAGATAAATATTTTTAGAATATATTAAAAGAATTAATAATCTTTTGAAAAATCAAACGTGGTTTATATATATTATTGTGAAAATCTTTTTAAATGGTATAATTTCTATAAGTATGTATTGTTTAAATTATATCAAGTATTAAATTGATTGAAATTGGTTCCTTAAATGGTAATTTTCATTAAAATAATTTTCATGTATATCTTCTTTAATATACACCTATGTTATATAAATGTTGTTTAATTAATATTTAAAATAACTTTATAAAGAGTATTTTATTAAACTTGTGAATAATATTTGGAAACTTCATAAGTATGTTTTGGATAGAAATGGTTTCATATATATATATATATATATATATATATATATATCAAAAAGGAATAAGCTTTCTTAGTAAATTTTAATCCATTTGGATTTGAAATGTGAACAAGGATTAATGGTTGCAATGGGAAATAACTTGGCTGTATTGATTGATTATAAATGGATTTGAAATGTGAACAAGGATTAATGGTTGCAATGGGAAATAACTTGGCTGCATTGGTTGATTATTTGATAGTTAAATAACCGACTATCAATATTGGACAATACGCTAATCGTTTCGAAGAGACCGGGATCGAGATTTATTTCTCGAAAACCACTTCGATCCGGTTTATATGTTTCGTGGAAATGATTTTGGATTCGAAGATGGAGCAGTGAAGTGCAAGGGCTAGTCGCTACTAATCCTGAGGATATTTTCGAAATGGATGTAGTAGGAATAGTGCCTTCGGTTCCGTTCGAACCCGGGACGGACTTGTATGGATAAATGCTTCCGGAACATCGTCAGGTGGGCGATGGGCATTCTAAGGGATATTGTTCTAAAAAGGTAACGGTTAGCCTCAAGCCTAATCAAATGGGAATGACTGAAAATCAGGGGTTATGCAGCAAGGCTAGGTGGGTAGCACCCAAGCAGGGTGAGGTCATTCCAGTCTGGATGTCCCTTTTTATTTCGGCTTAGTGGGCGGTTGCTGATCCCAACCGCGGGGTGATCTCACTCGGGATTATCCAGTAAGGGGTAGTTCCGGCCTTGTGTTGCAGAGGAGCGGGAGTACTCCTCGGTACGTTGATCTAGGCCTCGTACTGTGACAGGTGGTACCCCAGTGCCTAGTTATTAGTTGGAAATCCATTCTCCCTACGAGCCTTGTACGAGTTTTGTTTGTATTACCCACTCTGTGGCTAATAGCTGGAATTTAATGAATGTAACAATTTCGGCTATTTTATAAGTATTTGTATATATACTCTATTATAATATCAGAGGATTTCTATAAAAATTGTTTAGCTATTGTAAGGTAAAAACCCGACATGTTTATTTGTGGCGTGGTCTTACGAGATGCTTTTGTTTCCAAAGGATTTTTTTGAAACTTTAATAATCAACTGGGTGTGATTTTTCTCACGTTGGTATTCCAGACTGACCCGGGCTTGGTGTTTTTCCTATATGCTCGGGTCAGACCGAGCATATGTATTCCTGGTTTAACTGGAAGAGTGGAGGCTGTTCAGGAAAGGAGCTGGATCAATATCGTATTCTCGTAATTGTATATATTCAATCTGTTGAGTCGTGTGGTAATGATTGTAAGGACAGGATTGATATAACTGTCCGAGTTGTATGGTTGTAACCCTGATGTAAAACCTGTATAAGTTATATAAAGTAACAGTTTTTGTTCCATGTAAAGATTTGTTTATATTATAATTTAGTCGATCCGTTGTGAGATTCTGATTAGTTCTCTTTTCTTCTTCTTTCTAATTCTACCTTCTTTCTTTCTTTCATTATCCGTCTTTCCGAACGGTTTAGCTGACAAGAGTGGTTTAATGTCGGTTTAAATCGTTATGGAAAAAATGGATCGTGACATTGTGGTATCAGAGCCTAGGTTGAGTGAATACCTAGGTTCGAGCGAGTTTCTCCTTAAGGAATAAGGTCTATGGCAGCTTGTTAAGTCTGAATATATATACATATACGAGAGCGCGTACTTGTTAATAATATAAAAATGATTTTTATATTGTGTTAATTGATGGAATAAGTGGCATATGGATTCTGGTCAACACGAGTAGCTAACGTTATTGATAGGAATCTCTAAACATTTGAACCAGGACAACGGACATAATATTGTTTTACGGGGTAAATGAAATAATTTTACCCAAATATATTTTCTATATAAAGCACATGTTTTTCTAAATATGTAAGGGATAAATAAATAAGAAAAAAAAAGAAAGAGGGTTTGGTTGTGATGATAATAATTCATCATCCAGGATTTAGTGGCCTTAGTTGTCAACCTTGTGTATTTTCATAAGTTGCCCTTCTTAACTTAAACATACCCTTAGAAATAGGACTCCTTAGAAATTTGAATCTTCAGAAAAAGAATTTGCTAAGTTTATTTACGAAAGAAAAAAAAATTTAAATTTTAAACTAGGAAATTTTTGGGAAACTTTTCACACTTTAAAGATAATTTTAAAATAGTGGGGAAGTGTTGAAATTTAAATTTTTTTTTTATAACATTCAATTGTTATGTATATATGGATCTATGAATTGAAAATTATATTAAGTTGTTTATAAAACTAATTATATAAAGATACATTTTCTCCATCCGACAATCATTTTTCCGAATATGTATTTAAATTATTTTCAAACAATGGTTTTATAAAAAAAATCTAGGATAAAAGAAATTTTAAAGGTGAAATAAATTTTGAAATATAACCTTTGATTTATTCTTTAGTTTATAGAATGCTAAAACCTTTGGATTTCATATTTCGGTTTTGATCTTTATTGTAGAGAACTCGAAGTATTAGCCGGGGTGGGGCAGTCTTTAAGAAAACTAGGGATAGCGATTATGATTCGGCTGGAAGTCCTCAGGAGGATCCAGGAGAAACGTCAATGTCTGGGGAAATGCCTATAGAACATATCAATCAGCCGCAGCCTCAACCTCGGGAAGAAGAGCCCAAGGAGGAAGCATTCGATGACGAGGAGGAGTTTGAAGCTGAAGAGGAACCCGAGGAAGCATTCGACGACGAGGAGGAGTTTGAAGCTGAAGAGTAACCCGAGGAAACATTCGACGACGAGGAGGAGTTTGAGGTTGAAGAGGAAGAAGAAGAGATCGAGGATGAAGAATTTATCGAATCAGAGAATGAAGATGCAGTTATTTGGGATCTTGATAATGCCGTTGAGATCGAAGATGATGAGCAAGAGCTCGAGGACGAGGATGGTGGAGATTACATTCCGGGAGAGCCGGGTCCAGGGGATGTTTGGGAAACTGATAGTGAGGCTGAGGTCATCAAATTATCGGGACCGGAAATAGAGGACTCTGATAGTGAGAGTCCATAGTTAGCTGGGTTGTTAGTAGGATGTGCTTTTTGTAGGTGTTTATGACCCAGGGACGTCATGGTTGTTTGATATTTGATGTGTGGTAGTGTAATATATATATATATATATATATATATATATATATATATATATATATATGTATGTATGTATGTATGTATGTATGTAGGGTTGAATGGATGATGGTAACAGCTGTAGAAATGTTCTAGATGGTAATTAATGTAATATATAAACAGTTTGAATCTATGTATTTACTGGTTTGGCTTGTTATTGATCTGTTCTAATCTGTGTAGATAATTTTACTAAATCAGTTATGGAATTTCGGGGACGAAATTCATTTAAGGGGGGAGGAATGTAACGACCCGGGATTTTAGACATCCCGAGTTATGAATATTAATTTATAATATTCAATAATATTGTATTCTTATATACAATATTTCCATAAGTTAATAATTAATAATCTTATGAAATTTCCCAAATCAACATAATTTGAATTTTCAAGTATGTATTAAATTTTAGATTGGTTTAAATGAAATTTCTCATACATATTTTGTTTTGAAAAAAATTATTATATGTGCAGATTGTTTGAAAACATATATGCATTTGTTTAAGAGATTAAATGTGTACATTATATTCTATAAGATAGACCATATTGAAGGATACAAATTTATTAAAATCAAATAGTCATATATATCGGAAATAATAAATTTACGCATAATGAGAATGAGAATTTATGACATCAAATTAAATAGAGATGTATATGGAATTTGGATAAAATTCATAATGAAGTAAAAGAATTTTTTTTTGATTCTGATATATATAAAAATGTTAACTAAATAAAAGTATTAAGATTTTAAAATAACGATATATTGAATTAGAAAAGAATAAATGAATAATGATAAGTTGAAAAAGAAAATTTAAAATATTTAAATTGACAGAATGTTATAAATAAATAGATGTGTATTTGATCAAGTAAATAATTGGAAAAGAAACTATATACACATTGAATTAGGAATTTTATAACAATTAATAAATTCAGTTGTATAACAAACACTTAAGTATAATAATAGGGATATATATAATTGAGAAACTATATACACCTAGATAACAAGTAATTTAAAACATTCGTAGATAATATATGTCTATATTATAAATAAAATTTTGAATATAATTATATATATACATATAATAAGGATTTAATAATAATTTTATACTACTATGAAGTTTTATAACACTAAGTATTTAATATTGAAGTCACTCTATTTATAACTTATGTATATGAATATTTTGATGTAGAATGTAACGTTCTGTTTAAAACCCTTTGTATCTTTATAAAAACAAATAAGACAATAAGTTATTTTAATTTACCGAGTTTCCGCTTTTATTTCATGGTATGAACGATATATGCAAATCTTAATTAGGTCAAAAGCAAAGGCAAAACTTAGTTATTTGGTAATATTTGTTTGAATTAACACATATTTTTTTATAAGATGAATAAATTAAGAAATGTCATTTCAATATAGTTTCTTATTATTTTTACTTTTAAACGTATGGAAAACGATACAAATATTATTTTGACTAATCATGTAAATTATGAACTGTTTAAATTTTGAATATATATGCATACGTTTTTAATAGTATATGATTTACATTATTGTAAAAAAATGTGATAAGAAGAAGGCTGTAAATTATTACAGTAAGCAAGAAACAAGAAAGCATAATATAATAAATACTAATTTAAGCCGGGAAGAATTAGAATGTTAATTTATTTACTTTTCAAATTTTTATTTCACCCTAAAGGCAAATACTTAAATTCATCAACCAAGGAATATTTCCATTACTTAAGATCAATACATATATTTGCTTTATGATGATTCCCGTCAGCATATAATATAATCGTCCTTATTCAAATCTAAATACATATACAAGTATTTGTCCTTGTAATTGTGACGACCCCACTTCCTATCTCCATGAAATCGCATCATCTTGAAGAAAGAAAGGGATAGAAGAAAAAAAGAAAGAGAAAGAAGAAAGACAACAACATCAGAGAACTCACAGCGGAACGAATAAAATATAATATAACGCATAAAATATTACACAGTATCATAATACATCAGAGTACACAACTATACAACACATATTAGACAGTTATAAACATCTGTCTAATTCATACAACTCAAGTATATACGATACAGATACCAACAAAACACAGCGGAACCAATATATCTACACGTGGAAGCCTCCTGCTCCATTACTCCTTCAGAATGCGTCAAGCTAACCTGAATCACTTGACTACTCATACATAATATGAGTACCCAAGAGTTTAATAAAACAGAAAATAAACACTCGGGTTAGACAGAGGTCTGGTGTGAGTAAACGGTTTAAAATTGCTTAACTTTAGAAAACCTTTGAAAGAAAAGGTATCACGTAAGACTTCCCACACATAAACATGGAAAAAAATTTACCTTACGCTAACCAAAACATTTGATAAGAAATCCAGTGATATTATAATAGTGTCTAGGGTTTTCAAAATAAAATACAGAAATAGCTGGAATGCTTACATTTCACGTTCCAACATAGTTGGGCACAATCAAAACCGTACAGGCACTTATTGGATTTTGTATTCCATCAATGGCAGGGCTACTAGGGTACCGCCCGTCACAGTACGTGGCCTAGATCACCATACCGAGGAGTACTCCCACTCCCCTGCAACACAAGGCCGGGACCATTCCTTACTGAATAGTCCCAAACAAGACAACCCCGGCGGTAGTCCGGAATTCAACCGCCCCACACAGCCGAATAAAAAGGGACTTCTAGACATGAGTAAATCTTGCTCTCCAGTGGGAGCTACCCACAAAACCTTGCTGCACCTCCCCTGTTTTAGCCATTCCCGGTTGATGAGGCTTGAGGCTGCGATTACCTTTATAGAACACATCTATCTTAGAATGCTCATCGTCCGCCTGACGATGTGCTGAAAGCATTCAATCCATACAAGTTCGTTCCGGGTTCGAACGAAATCGAAGGTACTATCTCGTTGCACTCATTTTGGAATCACCCTCAGAGTCAACGACCATAGCCCTTGCACTCTAATCTCCATCTCGAACCTATAAGTACTATTCCGTCAAACTCATTACAGAATCACCCACAGAGTTATACTGACGTATAGCCCTTACACCTCGAGTCTTCACTTGCTCCACTTGGATTCACGACCTAACGTTTAATTGGTATCGATGTGGTTTTCAGATTCCAAATATGGAAATCCGATCCCGGTCACACCGAAACCAAACGCCATTTTAATGTCCAAGTTGTACTTAAGGGTTTTAAACAATTTAACTTATATTCTGGATGAAATAAACAAATAGATGAATCATATTACCACAATAGATAATTCATATCAATATTCATCTTCACAAAGCAGCATATCACAAATATCATAGTCATCCAAATCATCCAGTATCAACCAATCACCCAATATCAATCATCCAATATCATTCAACATCCAATATCAATCAATCACCCAATATCAATTATCCAATATTAACCATTCAATATTAATCAATCACCCATAGCAGAATTGATTAACTCTTAATCAATTTAATTATCCTCTAATTAAATTAAATACTTTCCTTTGATCACTTGGATTATTAAATTAAATTCATTATCATCTCTTAATGATCTTCCTTAATTAATCTTCCTTGATTAATTATCCTTTAATTACATTCAAGTAATTGTTCTTAACCATATTCAGTAATTAACCTTTAATTACTATCATTAATTACAATAATTAATGATCCTTCATTAATTAATTAACTATAATTAACTACATTAAACCTTCATTAATTATAATTAATTAATCATATTTAAATTAATTACTTCATTAATTTTATTAATTAATAATCTTTATTAATTAATAATCCTTTAATTAATTAAATAATTATCTTGTAATTAATCATCTTATTAATCATAAACAGTAATTAACAATTTGTAATTACTATCTTAATTAATTAACTCCTTAATTAATTATATTAACCTTAATTAAGTACTTTATTAAGTAATTACACTTAATTAATCCATAATTAAGTGATTATTTTAAAATTAAATAAACAAATAACTAATTATTTAAAATTAATTAAACAATTAATTAATTACTTCTAATATATTTCAAAATCTTTAATAAATTAAGAAAACATCATTCTTAATTAAACTTTTTACTTATTAATGAATCATAATTTAATTAAGTACCCTTAAGCTCATATCAAAATAAATTATTCATAATTATCTACATAGATAAATTATTTGAACTTAATCCAAATTTTTAATAACTTAAAAATAAACCTTTTCTATAGGTTTACAAAATTCATATCAATAACTCAATTGGAAAAATAACATTTGGAAATAAATTTTAAAACTTAAAACATCTAATTTAAACTTATAAATTTCCAATAGAAATTTAAACTTAGTCTTTAAATCATTACTTAATAACTTGATTTAATATTTTAAAATGAAAACATTCCTTTAAATTAAATTCCGAACACACACATCCACTTAAATAATTAATTTCAAATTAAAACTTCTCAACAATTTATTTGAAATGGAATTCAACTAATATTTTTCTCTTTTAAAAGTTGATCAACTTCCTACTTACACAAAACAAGTTCCAACAATTTATTTTCTTTTAATCAAAACCCGAGTATTAACTTCCATTAAACACTACAGAACCAAAATCAAAACAACTCGAGTACAACCCAGGCAACACTCGCGTCTACCCCGAAGCAACTTGGCCTCCATCTTCTTCGAGTCATCCCCGAGTACAACTCGAACAACTACCCGAGTTTCCCTTCGAGCTTCCAACCTCTTCCCCAAAACCCATCACCCAGCGTACATGACCACCGTGCACATACACCAACAACTCCGACCAACGCCGATCATCACGACCAACGTCCACCATCACTTCTCCCTTCGCGAGCCTGAATTCACACCCAGAATCAAAAATCCAAATACGAATCGAAATTTGACCCATTTGCTTAAAACAGCAGGAAGCACCGACTCCAAAACCACCCCATCGCCGATCATCTCGTCGCCGATTAACCTTGCCGACCCCACCATAGGAACACCACACCCAAGAACTCCATTCTCTCCAAATGCGGTCAAACCCGATCCCAATCCTCGATGCAAAAGCCATGACAAAACAGACGAAACCAAAAACCAAAGTAACCCTAGTTTGATCAAATACACACAACACAATCAATAGAAAAATTCCAAAGCATTTTTCCCTAAATCCTTGACACTAGAGCAAGCTTAACCCAGAATTTCATCCCAATTTATTGAATAAATCATAGACAGTACACCAAAATTCCCAAACCGATCAAACTAAAAATTCTCATGATTTGTCAAACTAAAAATCATGAGATTGGTATTAAAAAGCAAGATTTCTAATTACTAATTCATTCATGTAATCAAAATCAACAAACAAGATTATAAAATTTTCAAGTGTAACAGTATTTTACTATAAAATTTAAATTATGAGTAACTCCTTCAATTTAAAATCTTATAATTATTTTTAAATGATATACTATGTGTTTACAAACAACTTTCATAACATACCATAGTCCAATTCATGATAAAACCAAAGTTATTTAGAGTTTTGAAAGAATTGGACTGTTCCTATTAATCACAGTATTCATTTTTATCTCCTACAGGTAATTAAATGTTTTTAATTCCACATGCAATCCAATCTAAATAAAATTTCCAGGTAACAACATGATATCATCATAAAATCAAAATGAAATCTAAAATTAAACTGTCTTTAAAATAGTTTACTCACCATTTCATAAGCAGAGCAGGTTTTCTTTTTATTTTCAGAGCAGAGAACAGGTTTTGGAAAAAAATTCCAGGCACTTGAATCTTTAGTTTGAAAAGACTTTGGCTATGCTTTGCTGATGAAGTTAATTCCTTTGCATGCTTCAAAAATCTTTGATTTACAGGTTGTAATTTGAATGTTGCAGATTTCCAATTTTGCAGATTATTAAATCGATATTGCCCAAAATTCCGGGTCGTTACAATCCTCCCCCCTTAAAAGAATTTCGTCCCTGAAATTTAAAAGCAAAGGTAATTTAATAACCCAGCAAAGATTTTAATTTCTATTAGCAAAGCATACATTTCATTCAGTTACTAACAACCAAAGCAATCAATAACACAAACAAACTTAACTAATTATCCTGACCTACGTCAGAATAAAATTCTAATACTATTTCGAGTTTCCCAAGTAAAAATAACCAGGAGACTCGTTCTTCAAAAGCCAACAAACTAACTACACTACAAAAATCCAGAGCTCCTCTCTTCTCTAGATTCATCAATCTGAATAGAACATCAGATTACTCTCAAATCCAGCCCAACGTCCAACTCCAACTCCAACTGAACTACAGATTCAACAACCAATCGATGAATCATACACGTACTCCCCCAGGGATGCATGAAATATAATGAACTCTAGCTATCCAAACTGGCAATTCAATCTCATAGGCAACAAATCTTATCTTATCAGAACACAGATAAGAAATCTCAAATGCCATAGCACTAACCAACCAATCTTACTCAATTTCTGCTCCCTTAACCAGAGAAATCTTAACAACAAATGAAGTCCCCAACTTCAAACTCCAAACTTCTTATCTCATATCTATATGACCTGACAGCCAATCCAGGGCTGCCAATCTCTTCCTTATCAGCTCAACCTATGCTGATACTTATAGAAACAACTAGACCTAAGCAAACTAGCTTCAGGATCCTATCCAATGGAAAAGTCTTCCAAAATCCGTCGAAATCCAGAACACAAACTCTACTACTCAAGCAAAGGCAAACAGAACTTGCTTCCTTCCTTGCACAGCTGCTACCTCGCTTCTGCTGCACAACTCTGATTCTGAAATAGATAAGAATACTGTTGATGAACACGAATACAAACTTATCCAATATATATCGGAAACTTTGTTCATCAAATCCATATAATCTTAGTGACACATCCGACTCGGTCACACAACCTTACAGTAGAATCCAACTCAATAGCTAGATCTAACCAAATCCAAATTCAAAAATAAATTCTTGAGCTGCTACACCAACTCTTCTACTAGGCTAACCACCAAAATCGCTTCTGGAACCAAAACAATACGGAACTGAACTCCAGATGCAGACGACCTTTTGATTACTCCAGCAGCTTCTACTTCCTCATGAGAATCCTCAGTCTCAAACAAAAGAATGCTCAAGAAAATTCCAAACCAATCGCAAGTCACTTTTACGATCCAACCTAATTCGAATTCCAAAGAAACTGTCCTCTCTTTACCAATTAGAACAGCTCTTAAGCTTTTCCAAACAAGGTTAATTCTTCCAGATATCTTCCACCAACTGCTCGGCTGCTGATGGAAGAAACACCAAGATTTTTGAACCATTGGAGAAACAAGCACACTGCTGCTTCCAACTCTACCTTGATGATACTGTAAAGGCAAAAGACCTTCTCGTCAGCACACCGAACACTTCCGAGCTGCACTGCTATCACAGCTATCCAAGACTTCTAATCCAAATGCTTCTCAAAAAACAAAACTATCAACAAACCACACAATAGAACCTTCGAGATGACAAACAATCCAAAAGAACTCGGGCTCCAAACCAAGCATCAACACCTCACTTTCCTTAAAGGTTGACAAATAAGACCATGCCGAAGTGAAACAACTTATAGACCTTAGTCTCATATTCTAGAACAGCCAACTTCGTGCTGAAGATTCAGATAACTTCTACACAGACGAGTCTTCCTTGAGGCAGTAAAGACTGCTCCTCAACCACCTTTAAAACTGCTTCAAGAGAAAACATCTTCTGAAAATAACCAAGGATACTGCATCTCATCACGCAGTTATCAAAATACCATCACTTACTTCTACACTACCAACAGATCCAAACTCAAGAAAAATTCGCTTACCCGAGCGAAATCCAAACTTACACTTCAAGGATAGACTCCGAATCTTTTTTTAAAAGATTTCCTTTGGATATAAGAGAAATCCTTACTCCAAACAACAAATCTCACTTGAGAAGGTATAAGGTCTACAGTCTCGACAAATACTTTCAACCTTCAACATATGGACCTCTTCCATCAGTGGTAATCGTGTTACATACACGAACCACTACTCCATCTACCTCTAAAACTTATGCTGGAGAATCCAAACAGATAACCCAACAGATTAGGTAGATATAAATATATAGTTATATATAAAAATTACAAATACGCTCTCTCAAGAAAGACACCACTACAGAGCCTAGGTATTCACTCAACCTAGCGCTCTAATACCAAATGTGACGACCCGACTTCCTATCTCCATGAAATCGCATTATCTTGAAGAAAGAAAGGGATAGAAGAAGAAAAGAAAGAGAAAGAAGAAAGACAACAACATCAGAGAACTCACAGCGGAACGAATAAAATATAATATAACGCATAAATATTACACAGTATCATAATACATCAGAGTACACAACTATACAACACATATTAGATAGTTATAAACATCTGTCTAATTCATACAACTCAAGTATATACGATACAAATACCAACCAAACACAGCGGAACCAATATATCTACGCGTGGAAGCCTCCTGCTCCATTACTCCTTTAGAATGCGTCAAGCTAACCTGAATCACTTGACTACTCATACATAATATGAGTACCCAAGAGTTTAATAAAACAGAAAATAAACACTCGGGTCAGACAGGGGTCTGGTGTGAGTAAACGGTTTAAAATTGCTTAACTTTAAAAAACCTTTGAAAGAAAAGGTATCACGTAAGACTTCCCACACATAAACATGGAAAAAAATTTACCTTACGCTAACCAAAACATTTGATAGGAAATCCAGTGATATTATAATAGTGTCTAGGGTTTTCAAAATAAAATACAGAAATAGATGGAATGCTTACATCTCACGTTCCAACATAGTTGGGCACAATCAAAACCGTATAAGCACTTATTGGATTTTGGATTCCATCAATGGCAGGGCTACTAGGGTACCGCCCGTCACAGTACGTGGCCTAGATCACCGTACCGAGGAGTACTCCCACTCAGCTGCAACACAAGGCCGGGACCATTCCTTACTGAACAGTCCCAAATAAGACAACCACGACGGTTGTCCGGAATTCAACCGCCCCACACAGCCGAATAAAAAGGGACTTCTAGACAGGAGTAAATCTTGCTCTCCAGTGGGAGCTACCCACGAAGCCTTGCTGCAACTCCCCTGTTTTAGCCATTCCCGGTTGATGAGGCTTGAGGCTGCGATTACCTTTATAGAACACATCTATCTTAGAATGCTCATCGTCCGCCTGACGATGTGCTGAAAGCATTCAATCCATACAAGTTCGTTCTGGGTTCGAACGAAACCGAAGGTACTATCTCGTTGCACTCATTTTGGAATCACCCTCAGAGTCAAGGACCATAGCCCTTGCACTCTAATCTCCATCTCGAACCTATAAGTACTATTCCGTCAAACTCATTACGGAATCACCCACAGAGTTATACTGACATATAGACCTTACACCTCGAGTCTTCGCTTGCTCCACTTGGATTCACGACCTAATGTTTAATTGGTATCGATGTGGTTTTCGGATTCCAAATATGGAAATCCGATCCCGGTCTCACCGAAACCAAATGCCATTTTAATGTCCAAGTTGTACTTAAGGGTTTTAAACAATTTAACTTATATTCTGGATGAAATAAACAAATAGATGAATCATATTACAACAATAGATAATTCATATCAATATTCATCATCACAAAGCAGCATATCACAAATATCATAGTCATCCAAATCATCCAGTATCAACCAATCACCCAATATCAATCTTCCAATATCATTCAACATCCAATATCAATCAATCACCCAATATCAATTATCCAATATTAACCATTCAATATTAATCAATCACCCATAGCAGAATTGATTAACTCTTAATCAATTTAATTATCCTCTAATTAAATTAAATACTTTCCTTTAATCACATGGATTATTAAATTAAATTCATTATCATCTCTTAATGGTCTTCCTTAATTAATCTTCCTTGATTAATTATCCTTTAATTACATTCAAGTAATTGTTCTTAACCATATTCAATAATTAACCTTTAATTACTATCATTAATTACAATAATTAATGATCCTTCATTAATTAATTAACTATAATTAACTACATTAAACCTTCATTAATTATAATTAATTAATCATATTTAAATTAATTACTTCATTAATTTTATTAATTAATAATCTTTATTAATTAATAATCCTCTAATTAATTAAATAATTATCTTGTAATTAATCATCCCATTAATCATAAACAGTAATTAACAATTTGTAATTACTATCTTAATTAATTAACTTCTTCATTAATTATATTAACCTTAATTAATTACTTTATTAAGTAATTACACTTAATTAATCCATAATTAAGTGATTATTTTAAAATTAATTAAAAATTAACTAATTATTTAAAATTAATTAAACAATTAATTAATTACTTCTAATATATTTCAAAATCTTTAATAAATTAAGAAAACATCATTCTTAATTAAACTTTTTACTTATTAGTGAATCATAATTTAATTAAGCACCCTTAAGCTCATATCAAAATAAATTATTCATAATTATCTACATAGATAAATTATTTGAACTTAATCCAAATTTTTAATAACTTAAAAATAAACCTTTTCTATAGGTTTACAAAATCCATATCAATAACTCAATTGGAAAAATAAAATTTGGAAATAAATTTTAAAACTTAAAACATCTAATTTAAACTTATAAATTTCCAATAGAAATTTAAACTTAGTCTTTAAATCATTACTTAATAACTTGATTTAATATTTTAAAATGAAAACATTCCTTTAAATTAAATTCTGAACACGCACATCCACTTAAAAAATTAATTTCAAATTAAAACTTCTCAACAATTTAAATTTGAAATTGAATTCAATTAATATTTTTCTCTTTTAAAAGTTGATTAACTTCCTGCTTACACAAAACAAGTTCCAACAATTTATTTTCTTTTAATCAAAACCCGAGTATTAACTTCCATTAAACACTACAGAACCAAAATCAAAACAACCCGAGTATAACCCAGGCACCACTCGCGTCTACCCCGAAGCAACTTGGCCCCCATCTTCTTCGAGTCATCCCCGAGTACAACTCGAACACCTACCTGAGTTTCCCTTCTAGCTTCCAACCTCTTCCCCAAAACCCATCACCCAGCGTACACGACCACTTGTGCACATGCACCAACAACTCCGACCAACGCCGATCATCACGACCAACGTCCACCATCACTTCTCCCTTCATGAGCCTGAATTCACACCCAGAATCAAAAATCCAAATACGAATCGAAATTTGACCCATTTTTTTAAAACAGCAGGAAGCACCGACTCCAAAACCACCCCATCGCCGATTAACCTTGCCGACCCCACCATAGGAACACCACACCCAAGAACTCCATTCTCTCCAAATGCGGTCAAACCCGATCCCCAATCCTCGATGCAAAAGCTATGACAAAACAGCCGAAACCAAAAACCAAAGTAACCCTAGTTTGATCAAATACACACAACACAATCAATACAAAAATTCCAAAGCATTTTTCCCTAAATCCTTGACACTAGAGCAAGCTTAACCCAGAATTTCATCCCAATTTATTGAATAAATCATTGACAGTACACCAAAATTCCCAAATCGATCAAACTAAAAATTCTCATGATTTGTCAAACTAAAAATCATGAGATTGGTATTAAAAATCATGATTTCTAATTACTAATTCATTCATGTAATCAAAATCAACAAACAAGATTATAAATTTTCCAAGTGTAACAGTATTTTACTGTAAAATTTAAATTCTGAGTAACTCCTTCAATTTAAAATCTTATAATTATTTTTAAATGATATACTATGTGTTTACAAACAACTTTAATTAACATACCATAGTGCAATTCATGATAAAACCAAAGTTATTTAGAGTTTTGAAAGAATTGGACTGTTCCTATTAATCACAGTATTCATTTTTATCTCCTACGGGTAATTAAATGTTTTTAATTCCACATGCAATCCAATCTAAATAAAATTTCCAGGTAACAACATGATATCATCATAAAATCAAAATGAAATCTAAAATTAAACTGTCTTTAAAATAGTTTACTCACCATTTCATAAGCAGAGCAGGTTTTCTTTTTATTTTCAGAGCAAAGAACAAGTTTTGAAAAAAATTTCCAGGCACTTGAATCTTTAATTTGAAAAGACTTTGGCTATGCTTTGCTGATGAAGTTAATTCCTTTGCATGCTTCAAAAATCTTTGATTTGCAGGTTGTAATTTGAATGTTGCAGATTTCCAATTTTGCAGATTATTAAATCGATATTTCCCAAAATTCCGGGTTGTTACAGTAATGGTTCTAGTCACCACATACATATACCTGCCTTTGTTCTAATCTTAGTATAGATGTCTGTGTAAACAAGAAACAACAACATAGTTAAGAAGTGATTTAACCTATTACTGTAAGTAGAAAGAAGAAAACTAGAGGTGAGTTAACCTATTACTGTAAGTAAAAGAAGTAATGAAGCAAACAAAAATCACGGCAGAAAATTGTCTAAGGAAAGTAAGAAAATATCAAACAAAATCTATAACTTCTTTCACAATCTTTTCAACAGAAGTAAAATCAAATTTACAGACCAACAAAATGGCGACTCCAGCATATATTTTGTCTACTTTGTTCCCTGTTCTCGGTTGCAGCTGCATCAATATAACTGAACCATTTCAGATTCAAGTTATTGAAAATTATAAGCATAAATTCAAGAAAACTAAGCTTGTTAAGGTCTTAAGCAATGGAAGATTAAGAAGAAGCAGTGTTCTGTTAACAAGAAGAATCAGTGGAATATTTGCTATTCGAATTCAAAATTTTGGGATTTTAAGAAGTTGTTTAAAGATTCAATTTCAACTCTTAGTCAAGATCTCTTCTTCAGGTTTTGAAGCTTCTGGTATCGATGAGGAAGGTGAGAAACTGATTTGTTAAACCCTACAATTTAAATCACTCTGTACTGTATAAAACATATATATATATATATATATATATATATATAGTGTTCATCCGCCTTCAAAAATCTAAATCTTTCCATCTATGCTATATTTTAAGTTGATGTAAACTAGAAAATTGTTCATTTGCAAGTATAGTTTGTGGGGAAAATAAATTTGTATGGAATTGTGTGGTGTAACTCAAGTGAGAAATGTTTTACAGTGGGAACTCCACAAAAGTCAAAAATTTAATGTTTTTAATTTTGTAATTAAAGTATGCAATCTCAATCTCTATATGCAAATATGATTTTTAGTGGGTAATTCATAATTTTTAGAAATGGTTATGTTGAGAAATTGAAAGGCGAACAGTTTCAAATAAAAAATATATTTTTCCAGTAAATTAGGCGAAGAGGGATGTTGTGGGTAGTTCTGATAGGAGTAGGCGATCATGGTGGAGGCTTCTACCGTGGCCGTTTATCGATTTTGGATGAATTTGGTTGTGTGAACCAAATTTACGGTTTTTTCTGAAGTTTTGGAAGAAGGGAAGTTGAAGACGATTTGTGGGTTGGGGAAACGACCGAGTGCTTTGATTTTTGGAGGACAGTAAGAGGGTTGATGTGGTGTTCAGTCGTGATGACCGGTGTACCCAACAAGGGTTGAAGGCAGTCGCGGTGGACATTTGCGTTGAAAATGGGTTCGTTGCAGGAAAAAAAAAGGCGCTGAACGTTGAAATTTTGATCAAGGGGTCAGTGAACTTCGGCAAGGTAGTAGGTGGTTTCTAGAATGGAAATGCGATCGACTCAAGTCGCGGCAAGCAATTGCAGTAGGAACAATTCGTACACGTACACGCCGTGCACGGGGGAAACTCTGATTGTTCGAGGCGTGGGTACGATCTGGGTTCGTTCTTGATTCGGGTCGAGTTGCGTAGGGAGTTGAGTTCGAATACGACGATGTGTCGATCGAAGTTGATATCTTCGGCGAGGCAAGGAAATGGAAGTGTTTGATGGAAAGTATGAAATCTGGAGATAAAGGAAGAAGAGAAGATGATGAATTGGATTTTTGCTGTTCGTTGTTAGGGATTGGGCTCGGCCCATTTGCATTGTTTATATTAGTTAAAAGATATGGGACGTTTGGAATTGAGTTTCAGCCTTGGATTTAGTTTTTGTTAACTGAAATTCAGATTGTAATAAGTGATCATAAGTAATGTGAAAGTAATGACCACAGATTATCTCCCAGGCATGAAATCAGGAAGTGGTCAGAGTGTTTGTGTTAAACTAAACTTTTGTTCTAAAAAAAAATGTGTTGCTTATGTTTAACTAAAACAAGGAAGTCTGGAAACAAGTTGATCATTTTGAATTTAATGTAATTTATTTTAATAAGCTAGTTTATTACAAACTAGACAAGTTTTTAATAAGTAATTTATTTAATGATTTAACGACTCTTGAGTTTAATTGTAAAAGGGAATAAGTATAAGTGAAATGATAAAGAAATTAAATAAACATTACATTTTTTGAATTAACGCAATTGTTTAAGTAATTTTAAAATAATTACATAATTTCCCGTATAATAAAGTGTTAGTAAGAAGTTTATTCCATCACTGGATCTTATGCCGTTGTACGATCTATTGTGTAGATTAAATAAGAAAATTTTATAAGCCTAACAAATAGAATTTAAATACCGTTTGAATTTATGTGCCGTTATGAAATTTTACACGGCTTATCCCTCCAGATGTACCCAAACTGAAATATATGTGTTAATAATAGATTATTTTTAACTAATTGACATCCTGACAGCGGAAACTGACACCATTCTGCTGAATAGTAAAATTTAAAACTTGTTGATTGTGTAGGCCATCTATCTGATCTTATCTGTGTAATTGAATCTACATTGCTAAATTTTGAACTGATGTTCATACATGTACCTGTATTTCCCTATTTCCATATTAATCATATTTGGAAATATAATGTCAATCTATGGAAGCTGATCGATTGAATATTTGAAATGGTGAAATGTTAATGGTGAATTGATAAGTACCGTTGAGACTGATAAGCCTTATTCTGTTTTGATTGATTTTTGAACCTAGTTTGTTAAAAGATAAATATTTTTAGAATATATTAAAAGAATTAATAATCTTTTGAAAAATCAAACGTGGTTTATATATATTATTGTGAAAATCTTTTTAAATGGTATAATTTCTATAAGTATGTATTATTTAAATTATGTCAAGTATTAAATTGATTGAAATTGGTTCCTTAAATGGTAATTTTCATTAAAATAATTTTCATGTATATCTTCTTTAATATACACCTATGTTATATAAATGTTGTTTAATTAATATTTAAAGTAACTTTATAAAGAGTATTTTATTAAACTTGTGAATAATATTTGGAAACTTCATAAGTATGTTTTGGATAGAAATGGTTTCATATATATATATATATATATATCAAAAAGGAATATGCTTTCTTAGTAAATTTTAATCCGTTTGGATTTGAAATGTGAACAAGGATTAATGGTTGCAATGGGAAATAACTTGGCTGTATTGGTTGATTATTTGATAGTTAGATAACCGACTATCAATATTGGACAATACGCTAATCGTTTCGAAGAGACCGGGATCGAGATTTATTTCTCGAAAACCACTTCGATCCGGTTTATATGTTTCGTGGAAATGAGTTTGGATTCGAAAATGGAGCAGTGAAGTGCAAGGGCTAGTCGCTACTAATCCTAAGGATATTTTCGAAATAGATGTAGTAGGAATAGTGCCTTCGGTTCCGTTCGAACCCGGGACGGACTTGTATGGATGAATGCTTCCGGAACATCGTCAGGTGGGCGATGGGCATTCTAAGGGATATTGTTCTAAAAAGGTAACGCTTCGCCTCAAGCCTAATCAAATGGGAATGACTGAAAATCAGGGGTTATGCAGCAAGGCTAGGTGGGTAGCACCCAAGCAGGGTGAGGTCATTCCAGTCTAGATGTCCCTTTTTATTTCGGCTTAGTGGGCGGTTGCTGATCCCAACCGCGGGGTGATCTCACTCGAGATTATCCAGTAAGGGGTAGTCCCGGCCTTGTGTTGTAGAGGAGCGGGAGTACTCCTCGGTACGTTGATCAAGGCCTCGTACTGTGACAGGTGGTACCCCAGTGCCTAGTCATTAGTTGGAAATCCATTCTCCCTACGAGCCTTGTACGAGTTTTGTTTGTATTACCCACTCTGTGGCTAGTAGCTGGAATTTAATGAATGTAACAATTTCGGCTTTGGAACTTTAATAATCAACTGGGTGTGATTTTTCTCACGCTGGTATTCCAGACTGACCCGGGCTTGGTGTTTTTCCTATATGCTCGGGTCAGACCGAGCATATGTATTCCAGGTTTAACTGGAAGAGTGGAGGCTGTTCAAGAAAGGAGCTGGATCAATATCGTATTCTCGTAATTGTATATATTCAGTCTGTTGAGTCGTGTGGTAATGATTGTAAGGACAGGATTGATATAACTGTCCGAGTTGTATGGTTGTAACTCTGATGTAAAACCTGTATAAGTTATATAAAGTAACAGTTTTTGTTTCATGTAAAGATTTGTTTATATTATAATTTAGTCGATCCGTTGTGAGATTCTGATTAGTTCTCTTTTCTTCTTCTTTCTAATTCTACCTTCTTTCTTTCTTTCATTATCCGTCTTTCCGAACGGTTTAGCTGACAAGAGTGGTTTAATGTCGGTTTAAATCGTTATGGAAAAAATGGATCGTGACATTGTGGTATCAGAGCCTAGGTTGAGTGAATACCTAGGTTCGAGCGAGTTGCTCCTTAAGGAATAAGGTCTATGGCAGCTTGTTAAGTCTGAATATATATACATATACGAGAGCGTGTACTTGTTAATAATATAAAAATGATTTTTATATTGTGTTAATTGATGGAATAAGTGGCATATGGATTCTGGTCAATACGGGTAGCAAACGTTATTGATAGGAATCTTTAAACACTTGAACCAGGACAACGGACACAATATTGTTTTAAAGGGGTAAATGAAATAATTTTACCCAAATATATTTTCTATATAAAGCACATGCTTTTCTAAATATGTAAGGGATAAATAAATATATAAAAAAAAAGAGAGGGTTTGGTTGTGATGATAATAATTCATCATCCAGGATTTAGTTGTCAACCTTGTGTATTTTCATAAGTTGCCCTTCTTGACTTAAACATACCCTTAGAAATAGGACTCCTTAGAAATTTGAATCTTCAGAAAAAGAATTTGCTAAGTTTATTTACGAAAGAAAAAAATTTGAATTTTAAACTAGGAAATTTTTGGGAAACTTTTCACACTTTAAAGATAATTTTAAAATAGTGGGGAAGTGTTGAAATAAAAAAAAAATTATAACATTCTAATTGTTATGTATATATGGATCTATGAATTGAAAATTATAATAAGTTGTTTATAAAACTAATCATATAAAGATATATTTTCTCCATCCGACAATCATTTTTCCGAATATGTATTTAAATTATTTTCAAACAATGGTTTTATATAAAAAATATAGGATAAAAGAAATTTTAAAGGTGAAATAAATTTTGAAATATAACCTTTGATGTATTCTTTAGTTTATAGAATTCTAAAACCTTTGGATCTCATATTTGGGTTTTGATCTTTATTGTAGAGAACTCGAAGTATTAGCCGGGGTGGGGCAGTCTTTAAGAAAAGTAGGGATAGCGATTATGATTCGGCTGGAAGTCCTCAGGAGGATCCAGGAGAAACGTCAATGTCTGGGGAAATGCCTATAGAACATATCAATCAGCCACAGCCTCAGCCTCAGGAAGAAGAGCCCAAGGAGGAAGCATTCGACGACGAGGAGGAGTTTGAAGCTGAAGAGGAACCCGAGGAAGCATTCGAGGACGAGGAGGAGTTTGAAGCTGAAGAGGAACCCGAGGAAACATTCGACGGCGAGGAGGAGTTTGAGGTTGAAGAGGAAGAAGAAGAGTTTGAGGATGAAGAATTTGTCGAATCAGAGAATGAAGATGCAGTTATTTGGGATCTTGATAATGCCGTTGAGATCGAAGATGATGAGGAAGAGCTCGAGGACGAGGATGGTGGAGGTTACATTCCAGGAGAGCCGGGTCCAGGGGATGTTTGGGAAACTGATAGTGAGGCTGAGGTCATCAAATTATCGGGTCCGAAAATAGAGGACTCTGATAGTGAGAGTCCATAGTTAGCTGGGTTGTTAGTAGGATGTGCTTTTTGTAGGTGTTCATGACCCAGGGACGTCATGGTTGTTTTATATTTGATGTGTGGTAGTGTAATATATATATATATATATATATATATATATGTATGTATGTATGTATGTATGTATGTATGTATGTATGTATGTATGTATGTATGTATGTATGTATGTATGTATGTATGTATGTATGTAGGGTTGAATGGATGATGGTAACAGCTGTAGAAATGTTCTAGATGGTAATTAATGTAATATATAAACAGTTTAAATCTATGTATTTACTGGTTTGGCTTGTTATTGATCTGTTCTAATCTGTGTAGATAATTTTACTAAATTAGTTATGGAATTTCGGGGACGAAATTCATTTAAGGGGGGAGGAATGTAACGACTCGGGATTTTAGACATCCCGAGTTGTGAATATTAATTTATAATATTCAATAATATTGTATTCTTATATACAATATTTCCATAAGTTAATAATTAATAATCTTATGAAATTTCCCAAATCAACATAATTTGAATTTTCAAGTATGTATTAAATTTTAGATTGGTTTAAATGAAATTTCTCATACATATTTGTTTTGAAAAAAAAAATTATTATATGTGCAGATTGTTTGAAAACATATATGCATTTGTTTAAGAGATTAAATGTGTATATTATATTCTATAAGATAGACCATATTGAAGGATACAAATTTATTAAAATCAAATAGTCATATATATCGGAAATAATAAATTTACACATAATGAGAATGGGAATTTATGACATCAAATTAAATCGAGATGTATATGGAATTTGGATATAATTCATAATGAAGTAAAAGAATTTTTTTTTGATTCTGATATATATATATATATATAAATGTTAACTAAATAAAAGTATTAAGATTTTAAAATAACGATATATTGAATTAGAAAAGAATAAATGAATAATGATAAGTTGAAAAAGAAAATTTAAAATATTTAAATTGACAGAATGTTATAAATAAATAGATGTGTATATGATCAAGTAAATAATTGGAAAAGAAACTATATACACATTGAATTAGGAATTTTATAACAATTAATAAATTCAGTTGTATAACAAACACTTAAGTATAATAATAGGGATATATATAATTGAGAAACTATATACACCTAGATAACAAGTAATTTAAAACATTCGTAGATAATATATGTCTATATTATAAATAAAATTTTGAATATAATTATATATATACGTATAAGAAGGATTAATAATAATTTTATACTACTATGAAGTTTTATAACACTAAGTATTTAATATTGAAGTCATTCTATTTATAACTTATGTATATGAATATTTTGATGTAGAATGTAACGTTCTGTTTAAAACCCTTTGTATCTTTATAAAAACAAATAAGACAAGAAGTTATTTTAATTTACCGAGTTTCTGCTTTTATTTCATGGTATGAACGACAAATGCAAATCTTAATTAGGTCAAAAGCAAAGGCAATACTTAGTTATTTAGTAATATTTGTTTGAATTAACACATATATTTTTTATAAGATGAATAAATTAAGAAATGTCATTTCAATATAGTTTCTTATTATTTTTACTTTTAAACGTATGGAAAACAATACAAATATTATTTTGACTAATCATGTAAATTATGAACTGTTTAAAATTTTAATATATTTGCAAACGTTTTTAATAGTATATGATTTACATTATTCTAAAAAAAATGTGATAAGAAGAAGGCCGTAAATTATTACAGTAAGCAAGAAACAAGAAAGAATAATATAATAAATACTAATTTAAGCCGGGAAGAATTAGAATGTTAATTTAATTACTTTTCAAATTTTTATTTCACCCTAAAGGCAAATACTTAATTCCTCAACCAAGGAATATTTCCATTACTTAAGATCAATACATATATTTGCTTTGTGATGATTCCTGTCAGCATATACATATAATCGTCCTTGTTAAAATCTAAATACATATACAAGTATTTGTCCTTGTAATGGTTCTCGTCACCACATACATATACCTGCCTTTGTTCTAATCTTAGTACAGATGTCTGTGTAAACAAGAAACAGCAACATAGTTAAGAAGTGAGTTAACCTATTACTGTAAGTAGAAAGAAGAAAATTAGAGGTGAGTTAACCTATTACTGTAAGTAAAAGAAGTAATGAAGCAAACGAAGATCACGCAGAAAATTGTCTGAGGAAAGTAAGAAAATATCTAACAAAATCTATAATTTCTTTCACAATCTTTTCAACAGAAGTAAAATCAAATTTACAGACCAACAAAATGGCGACTCCAGCATATATTTTGCCTACTCTGTTCCCTGTTCTCGGTTGCAGCTGCATCTATATAACTGAACCATTTCAGATTCAAGTTATTGAAAATTATAAGCATAAATTCAAGAAAACTAAGCTTGTTAAGGTCTAAAGCAATAAAAGATTAAGAAGAAGCAGTGTTCTGTTAACAAGAAGAATCAGTGGTATATTTGCTATTCGAATTCAAAACTCTGGGATTTTAAGAAGTTGTTTAAAGATTCAATTTCAACTCTTAGTCAAGATCTCTTCTTCAGGTTTTGAAGCTTTTGGTATCGACGAGGAAGGTGAGAAACTGATTTGTTAAACCCTGGAATTTAAATTACTCTGTACTGTATAATATATATATATATATATATATATATATATATATATATATATATTGTTCATCTGCCTTCAAAAATCTAAATCTTTCCACCTATGCTATATTTTAAGTTGATGTAAACTAGAAAATTGTTCATTTGCAAGTATAGTTTGTGGGAAAAATAAATTTGTGTGGAATTGTGTGGTTTAACTCAAGTGAGAACTGTTTTGCAGTGGGAACTCCACAAAAGTCAAAAATTTAATGTTTTTAATTTTATAATTAAAGTATGCACTCTCAATCCCTATATGCAAATATGATTTTTAGTGGTTAATTTATAATTTTTAGAAATGGTTATGTTGAGAAATTGAAAGGTGAACAGTTTCAGATAAAAATATATATTTTTCCAGTGAATTAGGCGAAGAGGGATGTTGTGGGTAGTTCTGATAGGAGTAGGCGATCATGGTGGAGACTTCTACCGTGGCCGTTTATCGATTTTGGGATGAATTTGGTTGTGCGAACCAAATTTAGGTTTTTTTTGAAGTTTTGGAAGAAGGGAAGTTGGAGACGATTTGTGGGTTGGGGAAACGACCGAGTGCCCTGATTTTTGGAGGACAGTAAGGGGGTTGATGTGGTGTTCGGTTGTGATGACCGGTGTACCCAACAAGGGTCGGAAGCAGTCGCGGTGGACATTTGCGTTGAAAATGGGTTCGCTGCAGGAAGAAAAAAAGGCACTGAACGTTGAAATTTTGATCAAGGGGTCAGTGAACTTCGGCAAGGTAGTAGGTGGTTTCTAGAATGGAAATGCGATCGACTCAAGTCGCGGCAAGCAATTGCAGCAGGAACAGTTCGTACACGTGCACGCCGTGCAGGGGGAAACTCTGATTGTTCGAGGCGTGGGTACGATCTGGGTTCGTTCTTGATTCGGGTCGAGTTGTGTAGGGAGTTGAGTTCGAATACAATGATGTGTCGATCGAAGTTGATATCTTCGGTGAGGCAAGGAAATGTAAGAGTTTGATGGAAAGTATGAAATCTGGAGATAAAGGAAGAAGAGAAGATGATGAATTGGATTTTTGCTGTTCGTTGTTAGGGATTGGGCTCGGCCCATTTGCATTGTTTATATTAGTTGAAAGATATGGGACGTTTGGAATTGAGTTTCAGCCTTGGATTTAGTTTTTGTTAACTGAAATTCTGATTGTAATAAGTGATCATAAGTAATGTGAAAGTAATGACCACAGATTATCTCCCAGGCATGAAATCAGGAAGTGGTCAGAGTGTTTGTGTTAAACTAAACTTTTGTTCTAAAAAAAATTGTGTTGCTTATGTTTAACTAAAACAAGGAAGTCTGGAAACAAGTTGATCATTTTGAATTTAATGTAAGTTATTTTAATAAGCTACTTTATTACAAACTAGACAAGTTTTTAATAAGTAATTTATTTAATGATTTAACGACCCTTGAGTTTAATTGTAAAAGGGAATAAGTATAAGTGAAATGACAAAGAAATTAAATAAACATTACACTTTTTGAATTAATGCAATTGTTTAAGTAATTTTAAAATAATAACATAATTTCTCGTATAATAAAGTGTTAGTAAGAAGTTTATTCCATCACTAGATCTTATGCCGTTGTACGATCTATTGTATAGATTAAATAAGAAAATTTTATAAGCCTAACAAACAGAATTTAGATACCGTTTGAATTTATGTGCCGTTATGAAATTTTACACGGCTTATCTCTTCTGATGTACCCAAACTGAAATATATGTGTTAATAATAGATTATTTTTAACTAATTGACATCCTGACAGCGGAAACTGACACCATTCCGCTGAATAGCAAAATTTAACACTTGTTGATTGTATAGGCCATCTATCTGATCTTATCTGTGTAATTGAATCTACATTGCTAAATTTTGAACTGATGTTCATACATGTACCTGTATTTCCCTATTTCCCTGTTAATCATATTTGGAAATATAATGTCAATCTATGGAAGCTGATCGATTGAATATTTGAAATGGTGAAATGTGAATGGTGAACTGATAAATACCGTTGAGACTGATAAGCCTTATTCTGTTTTGATTGATTTTTGAACCTAGTTTGTTAAAAGATAAATATTTTTAGAATATATTAAAAGAATTAATAATCTTTTGAAAAATCAAACGTGGTTTATATATATTATTGTGAAAATCTTTTTAAAGGGTATAATTTCTATAAGTATGTATTATTTAAATTATATCAAGTATTAAATTGATTGAAATTGGTTCCTTAAATGGTAATTTTCATTAAAATAATTTTCAAGTATATCTTCTTTAATATACACCTATGTTATATAAATGTTGTTTAATTAATATTTAAAATAACTTTATAAAGAGTATTTTATTAAACTTGTGAATAATATTTGGAAACTTCATAAGTATGTTTTGGATAGAAATGGTTTCATATATATATATATATATATATATATATATATATATATATATATCGAAAAGGAATAAGCTTTCTTAGTAAATTTTAATCCGTTTGGATTTGAAATGTGAACAAGGCTTAATGGTTGCAATGGAAAATAACTTGGCTGTATTGGTTGATTATTTGATAGTTAAATAACCGACTATCAATATTGGACAATACGCTAATCGTTTCAAAGAGACCGGGATCGAGATTTATTTCTCGAAAACCACTTCGATCCGGTTTATACGTTTCGTGGAAATGAGTTTGGATTCGAAGATGGAGTAGTGAAGTGCAAGGGCTAGTCGCTACTAATCCTGAGGATATTTTCGAAATGGATGTAGTAGAAATAGTGCCTTCGGTTCCGTTCGAACCCGGGACGGACTTGTATGGATGAATGCTTCCGGAACATCGTCAGGTGGGCGATGGGCATTCTAAGGGATATTGTTCTAAAAAGGTAACGCTTAGCCTCAAGCCTCATCAAATGGGAATGACTGAAAATCAGGGGTTATGCAGCAAGGCTAGGTGGGTAGCACCCAAGCAGGGTGAGGTCATTCCAGTCTAGATGTCCCTTTTTATTTCGGCTTAGTGGGCGGTTGCTGATCCCAACCGGGGGGTGATCTCACTCGGGATTATCCAGTAAGGGGTAGTCCCGACCTTGTGTTTCAGGGGAGCGGGCGTACTCCTAGGTACGGTGATCTAGGCCCCGTACTGTGAGAGGTGGTACCCCAGTGCCTAGTCATTAGTTGGAAATCCATTCTCCCTACGAGCCTTGTACGAGTTTTGTTTGTATTACCCACTCTGTGGCTAGTAGCTGGAATGTTATGAATGTAACAATTTCGGCTATTTTATAAGTATTTGTATATAGACCCTATTATAATATCAGAGGATTTCTATAAAAATTGTTTAGCTATCGTAGGGTAAAAATCCGATATGTTTATTTGTGGCGTGGTCTTACGAGATGCTTTTGTTTTCAAAGGATTTTTTTGAAACTTTAATAATCAATTGGGTGTGATTTTGCTCGCGCTGGTATTCCAAACTGACCCGGGTTTGGTGTTTTTCCTATATGCTCGGGTCAGACCGAGCATATGTATTCCAGGTTTTACTGGAAGAGTGGAGGCTGTTCAGGAAAGGAGCTGGATCAATATCGTAATCTCGTAAATTTATATATTCAATCTATTGAATCGTGTGGTAATGATTGTAAGGACATGATTGATATAATTGTCCGAGTTGTATGGTTGTAACTCTGATGTAAAACCTGTATAAGTTATATAAAGTAACAGTTTTGGTTTCATGTAAAGATTTGTTTATATTATAATTTAGTCGATCCGTTGTGAGATTCTGATTAGTTCTTTTTTCTTCTTCTTTCTAATTCTACCTTCTTTCTTTCTTTCATTATCCGTCTTTCCGAACGGTTCAGCTAACAATAGTGGTTTAATGTCGGTTTAAATCGTTATGGAAAAAATGGATCGTGACAGTAGCATTCGCTAACCAACATACTTCATTCTGGAATCTTCACCATGTACACAGTTGTCAAAGTGGTTTTCGGTATCGACAGAGAGTATGCCAAATATCCGATCCCGGCCTCTTTGCCAACCAATCGTTATTATAACCCATGGTTATAACTTTTTAAAATAATATTTTACTTCGAAATGGAATATCATTTCAAATCCAAATCTTTATCAAAAATAAAGATTATATCAATTCCAAACCATTTCAATATATTAAAATATCATATCTTTCCAAAACCGCATTTCAAATCATTTCAATATATCATATCTTTCCAAAACTTCATTTCAAATCATTTCAATATATCATATCTTTCCAAAACTTCATTTCAAATCATTTCAATATATCATATCTTTCCAAAACTTCATTTCAGATCATTTCAATATATCATATCTTAAACATCTTCAAATTCAAAGATAACATTCATTTATTATCATCTCAAATCACCCTTTAAATAATTTATATTCCATCAATTTAATTCAATTAAAATCATTTTAAAAGTGTAATTATTATACCTTCAAATCAAGTATTCAATTTTCAACGTTTCAAATCATTCTAAGCTCATTTACTAAGCTAAAAACCATAAACATTGAAAATTTCAGCCTTTCACAGCATATAGAAAAAGCTATTATAAGTTATACTTGAAAACATTTTAATTCAGCAAAGACAACATTTAAAACTGCTGTTAAAAACTCAATTTTAGTTGAAAATTAGTTCAATTCAGCTAAGACAGCATTTCCAAAAATGCTGTAATAGCTCAGGTTTCAAATTAAAGGTTTTTATTAGTTTCAACAAAGATAGCATACCACTACAGCAATTACAAACTGCTGTAATAGGCCTGAGTAACAATGACAGAAAATTGTTCATTAAAATACTCTTTTAATTTATGATTTTTATAAAGTAACAATCACAGAAAAATCCAAATTTCCAACAAATTTCACTTAACAAATTCAAGGGTATCATTTTCTTTTCTTCACATATTTAACAAATGAATTTAACACTTATGTTTTATTTTCATTTCACAAATTTAACTAAATTTCCAATTTTATTTAATTAACTTAAACCTTTAATAAAACCAAATTCTCCTTCCCCAGTCCAGTTATATTTTAAAGTTACAATTTAAGCATTCATTTATTTAACCCCTTAAATTCATAGAAAAATCAATAATACTTTAATAAATCACTTAAATTCAAATTTAAATCAAATTATCATATTTACCATTTCCCAAATATAATTAAATTTCTATTTTATTCATATGACTTAAATATCATTTTTAACCAAAATTCCAAATTCCAAACTTAAGTTATATTTCAATAATCCAATTTAACCATTCATTAATTACATTTTAAACTCATAGAAAAAATCATGATTTCTTTATTTTAAAACATTTAAAAATTTATTTAAATTAAATTTCATAAATTTATATTTTTAAAATACTTAAAAATATCCAAAACACTTTGTAAAATAACCACGGGTCTGTATATAGTTTTCTAACCTAGGTCAAGTGATACAGATATGTATCATTTCAATCCGCAGTTTAAAAAGAAAAATCCGGTTTCTATCATTTCAAACCCGCAATCCCAAGTTTAATAAATTAAATAAAAACTGTTCAGGCCTATCATTTCAGCCCATAACGATTTTTCCCTATTCTAACGCCCGTTCGGGTATGTATCATTTCAACCCATAGTGATTTCTAATCTACAGGGAACTTGCAGTGTGATAAACAGATATAAATGAACAGTAACAACATATATATAATAACAGATGATATGACATGAAATTTAACAGGTTTAACATCATATATAATTAATCACAGGCAGTTATACATCATAGGATTTTCTACACATTCAATTGATGTTGTTGTTTCACAACTGCATAAGTATAAACGTCGTGTGAGTTTTACTCACTTTTATGGCTGGAGATTGCAATCCAAATGACATAACGGATTCCAGAAGGCATGATGACACAATAATAGGCTCAAGTGGGAAGAGATCCAAGCTTAGAACTTGTGTTACAACCCAAACCAAAACAAAATAAAATTACAATTCAATACAACATTCAATTTGAAATAACTTTGAAATGAAAAGAGATTTGAATGTCAAATCTTTTTCTTTCTTTTTTACAATGCTTTGCACAGACTAGGGGTTTATTTAGGTCAGGTTTGACATGACTTTGGCTTGGGTTTGATCATAGGAATGCATGGCATAAAGGCTAGAACATGTGGAGGAAGTTACAACATAAGAATATCAAGAGGCTAGGCAACGTAGTGGAGTTTGGCTCAACTTTTGGCTCGGTCTATGGGTCAAATGGCTCGACCATCATTAGGTACAGGTCTGGACAGAGGTTTAAGTGGTGAGTAGTGGTGGTAGCAAGGTGGTGTTGGCGGCTCAAGGTGGTGGTGATAGAAAATGGAGTGGTGATCAGCTAGGTGCTCGGCTATGCATTGTTTTGGACATTGTTTGCATTTTTGGTGAAGTTTGGCTTCAAGGAGGGTTCGGCCATGGTCTAACCTGAAGTGGTGAGTGGTGATGATGCCAAGGAGGAGTGGTATGGGATGGTGGCCGTGGCTATGGGGATGAGTCCATGCAAATTGAAGAGAGAAACAAGACAAGAGTATGAAAAAAATGGAAGAAAAAGTGCAAAAAGAGGAGGCCATTACCAAGAAAGTTTGAAGAAGCCATGAGAATGAGAAGTGCTGAGTTGTTTTTCACGTGAAAAGAAATATAATACACAGCCAAAACTGAAGAAGTGGACAGCAAAATGAATTAAAGTGAAGGTTATGGCATTTGAAAAGTTTTGAAGGTGAAAGGACTTATGTTTTGCCTTTTTTTAAAACCTTTGGTATTTCCCTTTCTCTTTGATTTTATAAAAACAAAATAACTCAGAAATATACTTTACAAACCGAATCCAAGTAAAAATATAAGAAAATAATTAATTAATTTTAAATAAAATATAAAAAGAATGAAAGAAATTACTTAAAAATACAAAACATTGTCCAGAAATTACAAATAAATCACTACTAGTCTTGGAAAAATATCCACTTCATTTTAAAAATATTATGAAGTGAAATTTGAAATAAAATAATTTATTTACCATTTTCAAAATAAAATAAATAATTATATTGGAGAAAAATAGAAAAAGGAAAAAAAAATTGGTTAAAAATAGCAAACATGACATAGAAATTACAAGAAATTCACCAATGCCTTTGGAAAATTATTTCCTTCATTTTAAAAATATTATAAGACAAAAATATACATACAATAACATGTTAACACATATTTAAAATAAAATATGACAAGGAAAATATAATTTTTATAATTTAAAATAACCAAAATTGCTTAATAACTCAAATTGTACTTAATATTGAAATATACATAACTTTCACAATTTAAATCCGTTTCCAACGAAACGAAAAGCAGTATTCATGATATTAAATCTATTTTCATAATAAAAGATAAAATTTAAGAATTTAAATATTTAAATTTGAAATTTAAAAGTCAAAGTTTGACTAATTTGAACAGAAATCCACTTTTCAGTAAAATATTCAATTTATACAAGTTTGAAACTATAATTCACATAAAAATCAACATTTATATTTAATATAACATAACTTATTCATTTTAATAAATAAAATAAAAATTTAAATCAAAATTTCAAATAAAATAATCAAAATAAATAATTAAAATAAATTACAAAATTCCGGGTTGTTACACTCTCCTCCACTCAAAAAATTTCGTCCCCGAAAAGGAATGAGGTACGAGAAAGCATAGAAAAAGATAGAGTGAAATATGATTAAGATAAGATGACAAGAAGATGGAAATTATACCTGATAACTGTTGTTATAGGCGAGTTTGACAAGGTGGAGATGATCAAATCAAGAACACAAGCACGAAAGATCCTTTAGAATCGGATTCACCCTTTTCCGTTTGACCGTCGGTCTGTGGATGGTAAGTAGTGCTCAGATCCAGATGAGTACCAAAGATTTTTAAAGATTATAGAAAGATTTCTAAACAGACTAGTATAAGCAATAGCCTCCCTATCCTGTAGTAAGATAAGGAATATAAGGACAACTAAAAGATAGTTTCAAAAAAATAATAAGATAATAAATTTGAAACCACGATGCTTTGAAATCATAAGACTCCAGAGATGTTATTATTTGGAAATCATACTACTAAAAATCATAACACTTTTAAAATAATCTTCATTCAAACCATTTAAATTCAAGGTCAAATAATATTCATTTCAGAGTTGTAACATTTCTATGTTCACTTATTCAATTATAAAATTTCCAAAACATTGTATTTTCAAAAACAACAGTACTTTTAAAGTACTACGGTAGATATATTACTATTTCAATCAGGTCAATTTCAGAAATATTCATTTGGATATCATTTACTTATGATTTATTAAAACAAACTTTTATGAATGGAATATCCAAATCAAACTATACTTCATTTATTAAGTCAAAAGTTCATTATTTTACTTAACTCTTAATTTAACAAATAACCTAACACTTTATTTAAAATACTCATTTCATAAATAAGTTATTCCTTCAATAAGTTACACTTAAAAATTCCATTTGAAAACCAATTTGTCAATTATCGAATTTTAGTGATATTAAAAATACATTTTTCTATTTAAGCCATAATTATTCATTTTTCAATAAATACCTATTACATAAATAAAATATTTATCATAGCAAATATAACAATCAAATTTCTTTACACATTTATTCATTTAGACATCAATTAAACTATGATTCCAAGTTAAATAAACTTTATTGCAAAATATCCCATTCAAATATATATTATTTTTTCAATTCAAAGATACATTATTTATTATACAAACATACTCATTTCAGGAAATAACTTTTATTAAAATTCCTAGGTTAGACTTAAGGTTCCATATTAAATCAAATTTCCTTATTAAGTTATTTAAATAAAACTCTTTAAATTCCTTTTTCTTTATTTACCTCTATTAATCCTTTATAACTAAAATTTAAGTGTATAACATTTGTTGTAACCACTCAAATTTTATTTATAAAATCGTTTTATATTGTATATTATCCAATTAAATATTCAACTTCTGAATTATTAAGGTAAGTTATATTGGAATGAAATTGTGTGTTATACAAATAAAACTTTCAAATTCAATTATCTCAAGTTTGAGTCATTTATCCAAATTCTTGATTTTCTTTTTATAATTGAAGTTATTCTTCAAGTTAAAATTTAAGAACTAAATTTCCGATTACCTCCAAACTATTTGGAGATAAGTAATTATATATACATAATATGTCAAATCAAATTTTAAATCATATATCTATATATATTATAAATCAAGTCATATTTTAGAAATTCAAATCAATTAAATTCCCAAACAAAGCTGTAGCAAGACTACAGAACAATCTCTTCACTTCGAAACTCGAAAATGAACGTCGATGATACTGCAGTCATCACCGTAGTTATTTTCCAACGACAAAGAGAAGAGCACTAATTTTAAACTTTAAAATTCTTCGGAAACAAATTTCTATTTGAAAATACTTTAAATAACATATCCTTTTAAAACTTTAAACACGCTTGAAACCATCGGAAATTTAATTCTCAAACTTCTTGTTCTAAATTCACTTCAGTTCCCAAATCAATTTATAAACAACTATTTATAAATTCATTTATAGAACAATAAATGATAAATCAAGTATTATCACTTCAAATAATCAATTTAAATCAGTTTATTAAGTTCCATAAATTTACTTATACATCAAAATTTATTTCATTAACCAAATTTTAAAACAATATTGTGTCAGTTGGTTCTGTCAAAGTGTTTTAGAAATCTTATCGATAGCATTGATCAGAAGAATCGATCAGAAACCCAATTCAACATCAACAACTCAAACAACACAATATATAAACAAAACATTGATTTACAAGTACAATTCAAAATGTTTGAAGATAGGCTGGAAACAAAAGACAAGATGATTAAATAACAAAATAGGGAGGTGGATAAGCCTAAATAAATCATGGGCAACCTTAACCGGGTCAACCTTGACTTAAAGAATAAGATCAATGTGGATTTTTCTAGGGTAAATCTACATTCGATCTCAAGAGTTAGAGTTTGGGATAACAAAAGATATTAGCATCTAAACCAAGGATAGATATAAATTTCTGGTGAATCGGTGCTAATTGTAACGGAGTTTCACCCTTTTACAATTCAATTTTTGAGATTTGGCGGGACTGCCAACTCATTATAATGATCATTTTGAAGTGGAGTTATGGGAAACTCCAGAAACAAAAGAAGATAAATAGTGAGGGACATGAATGGATTTTGGAACTGAAGGGATCGTTCCAAAATTCAAAGGAAACCAAATTTGAAGAAGAAGGAATTCAAGCTCGAACGAAAGTGATTCTGAAATTAAATCTACTCTATATACTGAGTTTTGCTTAAAACCAGAGCTCTGATACCAACTGTAACAGCCTGATATTTTCAACCATTCGCATCCATTATAAGTGCATAGATAGACACTCATGCCGGAATTGAATTTCTCAAAATACCGCGTTGTAAATAAAAATTTGGAAAATTTCAGAATATACAGTGAATAATAATCCCAGATCACAGACACGGAGTATTTAATAATACAGCGGAAGTTAAAGAGATGGTAGTTCATGAAGCTACTATATAAATATATCAGAGTTAAACAAGATACAACAGAAGAAATAAAAATACAACAGAAGTTTCAATATGATAACCAAGTACAAGATGAATGGAACAAACGAACTGAAATAGATAAGACTACATAAGTAGATAATCTCCAGCGATTCCAATCTCCAGAAAGTGGAATCCAAATCTACGAATACTCGGGCCGGCCCGCGTGTAAATAAAAATACAAACACTCGAGTCAGGACATACATACTTATACAATGTAAACCAACTCAAGTGAACTGTAGTAAAAGTACATGTAACTTAGAAGAAGCTTGGGACCGGCCATCTTCTAAGGATCCGATTAAACTATTTGTTGTATAGTTATATACGCTATGTACAGTAGTGTCTAATCAGTAAAGTATAATCATATAAAAAATAGCATTAAGGGGATGGTGAACCTTAACGCGGTCGGATCTTTAAACCAAAAATCATAGTGGACTCGATATAAGGAACATATGACAAGGCACGCGAGGCAATGCCAGGGTGGATACACCGTTTGAACTCCCGGACCAGTGGTGACGGCAAGCCAGCAGCTTCCGCCCACCTCGAGATATACCCCGAATCAAAGTGGCACCACCAAATCAAATCAAAAAAGGAATATAATGGTTTCCGTAGAAGCATGCTCGATAAAAGGGTGCGACCCATTGTGTAGCCCGGTATAGCTCCTGTTTTAATAAAAATTAGGCCATCCACCAGCGTTCTCTTACTTCATTCCAGTAGCGTTCGCCAACCAACCTACTTCAATCTGGAATCTCCATCTCGTACACAGTTGTCAAAGTGGTTTTCGGTATCTACAGAGAGTATGCCAAATATCCGATCTCGGTCTCTTTGCCAACCAATCGTTATTATTACCCATGGTTATAACTTTTTTAAATAATATTTTACTTTGAAATAGGATATAATTTCAAATCCTCATCTTTATCAAAAATAAAGATTAAATCAATTCCAAACCATTTCAATATATTAAAATATCATATCTTTGCAAAACCTCATTTCAAATCATTTCAATATATCATATCTTTCCAAACTTCATTTCAAATCATTTCAATATATCATATCTTTCCAAAACTTCATTTCAAATTATTTCAAATCATTTCAATATATCGTATCTTTCCAAAACTTCATTTCAAATCATTTCAATTATTATATCTTTCCCAAACTTCATTTCAGATCATTTCAATATATCATATCTTAAACATCTTCAAATTCAAAGATAACATTCATTTACTATCATCACAAATCACCCTTTAAATAATTTATGTTCCATCAGTATAATTCAATTAAAACCATTTTAAAAGTATAATTATTATACGTTCAAATCAATTATTCAATTTTCAAAGTTTCAAATCATTCTAAGCTCATTTACTAAGTTAAAAACCATAAACATTGAAAATTTCAGCCTTTCACAGCATATCGAAAAAGCTACTATAACGTATACTTGAAAACATTTTAATTCAGCAAAGACAGCATTTAAAACTGCTGTTAAAAACTCAATTTTAGTTGAAAATTAATTTAATTCGGCTAAGACAGCATTTCCAGAAATGCTGTAATAGCTCAGGTTTCAAATTAAAGGTTTTTATTAGTTTCAACAAAGATAGCAGACCACTACAACAATTACAGAACTGCTGTAATAGGCCTGGGTTCAATTTTAGCCTATAAGTTCAACTACAGCAACTACAGCATTACAGAAATTCTATAATAGCTCTTTTTACTCACTTTTTATTTCAATTCAGAAAGCATGGCATTTCTGAATGCTATTAAAAGTGAATTCTAGATTTTAGTGTATTTCCAGCAAATAAATAACTTCATTTTAAACTCTTCAAACATTTTAAAAATCCAAATTTAACATTAAAATGTTCATTAAAATACTCTTTTAATTTATGATTTTTATAAAGCAACAATCACAGAAAAATCCAAATTTCCAACAAATTTCACTTAACAAATTCAAGGGTATCATTTTCTTTTCTTCACATATTTAACAAATGAATTTAACACTTATTTTTTATTTTCATTTCACAAATTTAACTAAATTTCCAATTTTATTTAATTAACTTAAACCTTTAATTAAAACCAAATTCTCCTTCCCCAGTCCAGTTATATTTTGAAGTTACAATTTAAGCATTCATTTATTTAACCCCTTAAATTCATAGAAAAATCAATAATACTTTAATAAATCACTTAAATTCAAACTTAAATCAAATTATCATATTTACAATTTCCTAAATATAATTAAATTTCCATTTTATTCATATAACTTAAATATCATTTTTAACCAAAATTCCAAATTCCAAACTTAAGTTATATTTCAATAATCCAATTTGACCATTCATTAATTACATTTTTAACTCATAGAAAAAATCATGATTTCTTTATTTTAAAACATTTAAAAATCTATTTAAATTAAATTTCATAAATTTATATTTTTAAAATACTTAAAAATATCCAAAACACTTTGTAAAATAACCACGGGTCTATATATAGTTTTCTAACCTAGGTCAAGTGATACGGATATGTTTTATTTCAATCCGCAGTTTAAAAAGAAAAATCCTGGTTCTATCATTTCAAACCCGCAATCCCAAGTTAAATAAATTAAATAAATACCGTTTAGGCCTATCATTTCAGCCCATAATGATTTTTCCATATTCTAACGTCCGTTCGGGTATGTATCATTTCAACTCATAGTGATTTCTAATCTACAGGGAACTTGCAGTGTGATAAACAGATATAAATGAACAATAACAACATATATATAATAACTGATGATATGACATGAAATTTAACAGGTTTAACATCATATATAATTAATCACAGGCAGTTATACATCATATGATTTTCTACACATTCAATTGTTGTTGTTTCACAACTGCATAAGTATAAACGTCGTGTGAGTTTTACTCACTTTTATGGCTGGAGATTGCAATCCAAATGACACAACGGATTCCAGAAGGCGCAATGACACAAAAATAGGCTCAAGTGGGAAGAGATCCAAGTTTAGAACTTGTGTTACAACCCAAACCAAAACAAAATAAAATTACAATTCAATACAACATTCAATTTGAAATAACTTTGAAATGAAAAGAGATTTGAATGTCAAATCTTTTGCGTTATTTTTTACAATGATTTGCACGGCCTAGGGGTTTATTTAGGCCACGTTTGACATGACTTTGGCTTGGGTTTGATCATAGGAATGCATGGCATAAAGGCTAGAACATGTGGAGGAAGTTACAGCATAAGAATATCAAGAGACTAGGCAACATAGTGGAGTTTGGTTCAACTTTTGGCTCAGTCTATGGGTCAAATGGCTCGGCCATCATCGGGTGCAGGTCTAGACAGAGGTTTAAGTGGTGATTAGTGGTGGTAGCAAGGTGGTGATGGCGGCTCAAGCTGGTGGTGGTGATGGAAAATGGAGTGGTGATCAACTAGGTGCTCGGCTATGCATTGTTTTGGACATTGTTTGCATTTTTGGTGAAGTTTGGCTTCAAAGAGGGTTCAGCCATGGTCTAACCTGAAGTGGTGAGTGGTGATGATGCCAAGGAGGAGTGTTATGGGATGGTGGCCGTGGATATGGTGAGGAGGCCATGCAAATTGAAGTGAGAAACAAGACAAAAGTATGAAAAAAAATGGAAGAAAAAGTGCAAAAAGAGGAGGCCATTACCAAGGAAGTTTGAAGAAGCCATGAGAATGAGAAGTGCTGAGTTGTTTTTTACGTGAAAATAAATATAATACATGGCCAAAACTGAAGAAGTGGACAGCAAAATGAATTAAAGTGAAGGTTATGGCATTTGAAAAGTTTTGAAGGTGAAAGGACTTATCTTTTGCATTTTTTAAAACCTTTGGTATTTCCCTTTCTCTTTGATTTTATAAAAACAAAATAACTCAAAAATATACTTTACAAACCAAGACCAAGTAAAAATATAAGAAAATAAATAATTAATTTTAAAGAAAATATAAACAGAATGAAAGAAATTACTTTAAAATACAAAACAGTGTCCAGAAATTACAAATAAATCACTACTAGTCTTGGAAAAATACCCACTTAATTTAAAAATATTATGAAGTGAAATTTGAAATAAAATAATTTATTTATCATTTTCAAAATAAAATAAATAATTAAATTGGAGAAAAATAGAAAAAGGAAAAAAAGAAATTGTTTAAAAATAGCAAACAGGACATAGAAATTACAAGAAATTTACCAATGGCTTTGGAAAATTATTTCCTTCATTTTAAAAATATTATAAGAAAAAAATATACATACAATAAAATATTAACACATATTTAAAATAAAATATGACAAGGAAAATATAATTTTTATCATTTAAAATAACCAAAATTGCTAAATAACTCAAATTGTACTCAATATTGAAATATACATAACTTTCACAATTTAAATCCGTTTCCAACGAAACAAAAATCCAGAATTCATGCTATTAAATCTATTTTCATAATAAAAGATTAAATTTAGGAATTTAAATATTTAAATTGAAATTTAAAAGTCAAAGTTTGACTAATTTGACCAGAAATCCACTTTTCAGTAAAATATTCAATTTATATAAGTTTGAAACTATAATTCACATAAAAATCAACATTTATATTTAAAATAACATAACTTATTCATTTTAATAAATAAAATAAAATTTTTAAATCAAAATTTCAAATAAAATAATCAAAATAAACAATTAAAATAAATCATAAAATTCCGGGTTGTTACACTCTCCTCCACTCAAAACTTTTTGTCCCCGAAAAGGAATGAGGTACGGGAAAGCACAGAAAAAGATAGAGTGAAATATGATTAAGATAAGATGACAAGAAGATTGAAATTATACCCGATTACTGTTGTTATAGGTGAGTTTGACAAGGTGGAGATGATCAAATCAAGGACACAAGCACAGATAGATCCTTTAGAATCTGATTCACCCTTTTCCATTTGACCGTCGGTCCGTGGATGGTAAGTAGTGCTCAGATCCAGACGAGTACCAAAGATTTTCAAAGATTATAGAAAGATTTCTAAACAGACTGGTATAAGCAATAGCCTCCCTATTCTGTTGCATGATAAGGAAAATAAGGACAGCTAAAAGATAGTTTGAAAAACAAAATAAGATTATAAATTTGAAACCACAATGCTTTGAAATCATAATACTTCAGAGACGTTATTATTTGGAAATCACACTACTAAAAATCATAACACTTTTAAAATAATATTCATTTAAACCATTTAAATTCAAGGTCAAATAATATTCATTTCAAAGTTGTAACATTTCTAAGTTCATTTATTCAATTATAAAATTTCCAAAACATTGTATTTTCAAAAACTGCAGTACTTTTAAAGTACTACGGTGGATATATTAGTATTTCAATCAGTTCAATTTCAGAAATATTCATTTGGATATCCTTTGCTTATGATTTATTAAAACAAACTTTTATGAATGGAATATCCAAATCAAACTATACTTCATTTATTAAGTCAAAAGTTCACTATTTTACTTAACTCTTAATTTAGCAAATAACCTAACACTTAAATTAAAATACTCATTTCATAAATAAGTTATTCCTTCAATAAGTTACACTTTAAAATTCCATTTGAAAACCAATTTCTCAATTATCTAATTTTAGTGATATTAAAAATACATTTTTCTATTTAAGCCATAATTATTCATTTTTCAAGACATACCTATTACATAAATAAAACATTTATCATAGCAAATATAACAATCAAATTTCTTTACACATTTATTCATTTAGACATTAATTAAACTATGATTCCAAGTTAAATAAACTTTGTTACAAAATATCCCATTTAAATATATTTTATTTTATCTATTCAAAGATACATTATTTATTATACAAACATACTCATTTTAGGAAATAACTTTTATTAAAATTCCTAGGTTAGACTTAAGGCTCCATATTAAATCAAATTTCCTTATTAAGTTATTTAAATAAAACTCTTTAAATTCCTTTTTTCTTTATTTACATTTATTAATCCTTTATAACTAAAATTTAAGTGTATAACATTTATTGTAACCACTCAAATTTTATTTATGAAATCTTTTTATATTGTATATTATCCAATTACATATTCAACTTCTGAAAATTAAGGTAAGTTATATTGGAATGAAATTGTGTGTTATACAAATAAAACTTTCAAATTCAATTATCTCAAGTTTGAATCATTTATCCAAATTCTTGATTTTCTTTTTATAATTGAAATTATTCTTCAAGCTAAAATTTGAGAACTAAATTTCCGATTACCTCCAAACTATTTGGAGGTAAGTAATTATATATACATAATATGTCAAATCAAATTTTAAATCATATATCTATATATATTATAAATCAAGTCATATTTTAGAAATTCAAATCAATTAAATTCCCAAACAAAGCTGTAGCAAGACTACAGAATAGTCTCTTCACTTTGAAACTCGATAATGAACGCCGATGATGCTGCAGTCATCACCGTAGTTATTTTCCAACGACAAAGAGAAGAGCACTAATTTTAAACTTTAAAATTCTTTGGAAACAAATTTCTATTTGAAAATACTTTAAATAATATATCCTTTTAAAACTTTAAACACAAGGTTTGAAACCATCGGAAATTAAATTCTCAAATTTCTTATTCTAAATTCATTTCAGTTCCCAAATCAATTTTGTAAACAACTATTTATAAATTCATTTATAGAACAATAAATGATAAATCAAGTATTATCACTTCAAATAATCAATTTAAATCAGTTTATTAAGTTCCATAAATTTACTTATATATCAAAATTTATTTCATAAACCAAATTTTAAAATAATATTGTGTGAGTTGGTTCTGTCAAAGTGTTTTGGAAATCTTATCGATAGCGTTGATCAGAAGAATCGATTAGAAACCCAATTCAACATCAATAACTCAAACAACACAATATATAAACGAAACATAGATTTACAAGTACAATTCAAAATGTTTGAAGATAGGTTGGAAACAAAAGACAAGATGATTAAATAACAAAATAGGGAGGTGGATAAGCTTAAATAAATCACTGGCAACCTTAACCGGGTCAACCGTGACTTAAAGAATAAGATCAATGTGGATTTTTCTGGGGTAAATGTACATTTGATCTCAAGAGTTAGAGTTTGGGATAACAAAAGATATTAGCATCTAAACCAAGGATATATATAAATCTCTGGTGAATCGGCGCTAATTGTAAAGGAGTTTCACCCGTTTACAATTCAATTTTTGAGATTTGGCGGGACTGCCAACTCATTATAAAGATCATTTTGTAGTGGAGTTATGGGATACACCAGAACCAAAAGAAGGTGAATAGTGAGGGACATGAATGGATTTTGGAACCGCAGGGAACGTTCCAAAATTCAAAGGAAACCGAATTTGAAGAAGAAGGAATTCAAGCTCGAACGAAAGTAATTCTAAAATTAAATCTACACTATGTACTGAGTTTTTCATAAAATAAGAGCTCTGATACCAACTGTAACAGCTCGATATTTTCAACCATTCGCATCCATTATAAGTGTATAGGTAGACACTCATGCCAGAATTGAATTGCTCAAAATACCGCGTTGTAAATAAAAATTTGACAAATCTCAAAATATACAGTGAATAATAATCCCAGATCACAGACACAGAGTATTAATAATGCAGCGGAAGTAAAAGAGATGGTAGTTCTTGAAGCTACGGTATAAATATATCAGAGTTAAACAAGATACAACAGAAGAAATAAAGTACAATAGAAGTTTCAATATGATAACCAAGTGCAAGCTAAATGAAACAACAGAACTGAAATAGATAAGACTACATAAGTAGATAATCTCCAGCGATTCCAATCTCCAGAAAGTGGAACCCAAATCTGTTAATACTCAGGCTGACCCGAGCATAAATAAAAATACAAACACTCGAGTCAGGACATACATACTTATACAACGTAAACCAACTCAAGTGAACTATAGTAAAAGTACATGAAACTTAGAAGATGCTTGGGACCGCCCATCCTCTAAGGATCCAATTAAACTATTTGTTGTATAGTAATATACGCTATGTACAGTAGTGTCTAATCAGTAAAGTATAATCATATAGAAAATAGCGTTAAGGGGATGGTGAACCTTAACGCGGTCCGATCTTTAAACCAAAAATCGTAGTGTGCTCGATATAAGGAACATATGACAAGGCACGTGAGGCAATGCCAGGGTGGATACACCGTTTGTACTCCCGGACCGGTGGTGATGGCAAGCCAGCAGCTTCCGTCCACCTCGAGACATACCCCGAATCAAAGTGGCGCCACCAAATCGAATCACAAAAGTAATATAAAGGTTTCCGAAGAAGCATGCTCGATAAAAGGGTGCGACCCTTTGTGTAGCCCGGTATAGCTCCTGTTTTAGTCATAATTAGGCCATCCATCAGCGTTCTCTTACTTCATTTCAGTAGCGTTCGCCAACCAACCTACTTCATTCTGGAATCTCCACCGCGTACACAATTGTCAAAGTGGTTTTCGGTATCGACAGAGAGTATGCCAGATATCCGATCCCGGTCTCTTTGCCAACCAATTGTTGTTATAACGCGTGGTTATAACTTTTTAAAATAATATTTTACTCCGAAATAGAATATCATTTCAAATCCAAATCTTTATCAAAAATAAAGATTAAATCAATTCCAAACCATTTCAATATATTAAAATATCATATCTTTCCAAAATCTCATTTCAAATCATTTCAATATATCATATCTTTCCAAACTTCATTTCAAATCATTTCAAATCATTTAAATATATCATATATTTCCAAAATTTCATTTCAAATCATTTCAAATCATTTCAATATATCATATCTTTCCAAAACTTCATTTCATATCATTTCAATATATCATCTCTTTCCTAAACTTTCAGATCATTTCAATATATCATATCTTAAGCATCTTCAAATTCAAAGATAACATTCGTTTATTATCATCTCAAATCACCCTTTAAATAATTTATATTCCATCAATTTAATTCAATTAAAATCATTTTAAAAGTGTAATTATTATACGTTCAAATCAAGTATTCAATTTTCAAAGTTTCAAATCATTCTAAGCTCATTTACTAAGTTAAAAAGCATAAACATTGAAAATTTCAGCCTTTCACAGCATATAGAAAACGCTATTATAAGTTATACTTGAAAACATTTTAATTCAGCAAAGACAGCATTTAAAACTGCTGTTAAAAACTCAATTTTAGTTGAAAATTAGTTCAATTCAGCTAAGATAGCATTTCCAGAAATGTTGTAATAGCTCAGGTTTCAAATTAAAGGTTTTTATTAGTTTCAACAAATATAGCAGACCACTACAGCAATTACAGAACTGCTGTAATAGGCCTGAGTTCAATTTTAGCCTATAAGTTCAACTACAGCAACTACAACATTACAGAAATGCTATAATAGCTCTTTTTACTCAGTTTTTTGTTCAATTCAGAAACCACGGCATTTCTGAATGCTATTAAAAGTGAATTTCAGATTTTAGTGTATTTCCAGCAAATAAATAACTTCATTTTAAACTCTTCAAACATTTTTAAAATCCAAATTTAACATTAAAATGTTCATTAAAATACTCTTCTAATTTATGATTTTTATAAAGTAACAATCACAGAAAAATCCAAATTTCCAACAAATTTCACTTAACAAATTCAAGGGTATCATTTTCTTTTCTTCACATATTTAACAAATGAATTTAACACTTATGTTTTATTTTCATTTCACAAATTTAACTGAATTTTCAATTTTATTTAATTAACTTAAACCTTTAATAAAACCAAATTCTCCTTCCCCAGTCTAGTTATATTTTAAAGTTACAATTTAAGCATTCATTTATTTAACCCCTTAAATTCATAGAAAAATCAATAATACTTTAATAAATCACTTAAATTCAAATTTAAATCAAATAATCATATTTACCATTTCCCAAATATAATTAAATTTCCATTTTATTCATATAACTTAAATATCATTTTTAACCAAAATTCCAAATTCCAAACTTAAGTTATATTTCAATAATCCAATTTAACCATTCATTAATTATATTTTTAACTCATAGAAAAAATGATGACTTCTTTATTTTAAAACATTTAAAAATCTATTTAAATTAAATTTCATAAATTTATATTTTTAAAATACTTAAAAATATCCAAAACACTTTGTAAAATAACCACGGGTCTGTATATAGTTTTCTAACCTAGGTCAAGTGATACAGATATGTATCATTTCAATCCGCAGTTTAAAAAGAAAAATCCGGGTTCTATCATTTCAAACCCGCAATCCCAAGTTAAATAAATTAAATAAAAACCGTACAGGCCTATCATTTCAGCCCATAATGATTTTTTTCCCTATTCTAACGTCCGTTCAGGTATGTATCATTTCAAACCATAGTGATTTCTAATCTAAAGGGAAATTGCAGTGTGATAAACAAATATAAATGAACAGTAACAACATATATATAATAACAGAAGATATGACATGAAATTTAACAGGTTTAACATCATATATAATTAATCACAGGCAGTTATACATCATATGATTTTCTACACATTCAATTTTTGTTGTTTCACAACTGCATAAGTATAAACGTCGTGTGAGTTTTACTCACCTTTATGGCTGGAGATTACAATCCAAATGACACAACGGATTCCAGAAGGCACGATGACACAAAAATAGGCTCCAGTGGGAAGAGATCCAAGCTTAGAACTTGTGTTACAACCCAAACCAAAACAAAATAAAATTACAATTCAATACAACATTCAATTTGAAATAACTTTGAAATGAAAAGAGATTTGAATGTCAAATCTTTTGCCTTGTTTTTTTCAATGCTTTGCATGGCCTAGGGGTTTATTTAGGTCAGGTTTGACATGACTTTGGCTCGGGTTTGATCATAGGAATGTATGGCATAAAGGCTAGAACATGTGGAGGAAGTTACGGCATAAGAATATCAAGAGACTAGGCAACATAGTGGAGTTTGGTTCAACTTTTGGCTCGGTCTATGGGTCAAATGGATCAGCCATCATCAGGTACAAGTCTGGACAGAGGTTTAAGTGGTGAGTAGTGGTGGTAGCAAGGTGGCGGCGGCGGCTCAAGGTGGTGGTGGTGATGGAAAATGTAGTGGTGATCAACTAGGTGCTCGGCCATGCATTGTTTTGGACATTGTTTGCATTTTTGGTGAAGTTTGGCTTCAAGGAGGGATCGGCCATGGTCTAACCTGAAGTGGTGGGTGGTGATGATGCCAAAGAGGAGTGGCATGGGATGGTGGCCGTGGCTATGGTGAGGAGGCCATGCAAATAGAAGAGAGAAACAAGACAGAAGTATGAAAAAAATGGAAGAAAAAGTGCAAAAAGAGGAGGCCATTACCAAAGAAGTTTGAAGAAGCCATGAGAATGAGAAGTGCTGAGTTATTTTTCACGTGAAAAGAAATATAATACATGGCCAAAACTGAAGAAGTGGACAGCAAAATGAATTAAAGTGAAGGTTATGGCATTTGAAAAGTTATGAAGGTGAAAGGACTTATGTTTTGCATTTTTTTAAAACCTTTGGTATTTCCCTTTCTCTTTGATTTTATAAAAAAAAAAATAACTCAGAAATATACTTTGCAAACCGAAACCTAAGTAAAAATATAAGAAAATAAAAAATTAATTTTAAATAAAATATAAAAAGAATGAAAGAAATTACTTAAAAATACAAAACAGTGTCCAGAAATTACAAATAAATCACTACTAGCCTTGGAAAAATATCTACTTCATTTTAAAAATATTATAAAGTGAAATTTGAAATAAAATAATTTATTTATCATTTTCAGCATAAAATATATAATTAAATTGGAGAAAAATAGAAAAAGGAAAAAAAGGAATTGTTTAAAAATAGCAAACGGGACATAGAAATTACAAGAAATTTACCAATGGCTTTGGAAAACTATTTCCTTCATTTTAAAAATATTATAAGACAAAAATATACATACAATAACATATTAACACATATTTAAAATAAAATATGATAAGGAAAATATAATTTTTATAATTTAAAATAACCAAAATTGCTAAATAACTCAAATTGTACTCAATATTGAAATATACATAACTTTCACAATTTAAATCCGTTTCCAACGAAACGAAAAGCAGTATTCATGCTATTAAATATTTTTTCATAATAAAATATAAAATTTAAGAATTTAAATATTTAAATTTTAAATTTAAAAGTCAAAGTTTGACTAATTTGACCAGAAATCCACTTTTCAGTAAAAATTCAATTTATACAAGTTTGAAACTATAATTCACATAAAAATCAACATTTTTATTTAAAATAACATAACTTATTCATTTTAATAAATAAAATAAAATTTTTGAATCAAAATTTCAAATAAAATAATCAAAATAAACAATTAAAATAAATCACAAAATTCCGGGTTGTTACATTATTAGTGCTGTAAATATCGTGAGAAATTGTTAGTTCAATAAGACATATTTAAAGTAATTGATTATTGATTTACTAATAATGTTTGAAAAGTATCTCGAGATAAAACTAATAAATTTACAAATAATGGATTTAAGGTTTTTAATAACTTATTTGTAAACAAAAGTAATGATGTAAATAATTGTTTTCAAATAGTTTACATATATTTATAAAGATGTTATTTAAAATATTTAAATGGTATTTATAAATGAAGCAAGAAATTTTACAAATGAATTTTTGAAAAGTATTAAAGATGATTTATTTGCAAATGAGGCTTTCAAATGAATATTTCAAGTAAAATTTATATAAGTTTCTTTGAATGTATAATTTAAAGATATTATATAAATGGAAAAAATTGATTTGCGAAGTTTATTTATAGTAATATACTTGACAAATAAATTTGAATCTCTATTTTGCAAGTATAGTTTGGAATATTTAATTGATTCCGAAGTACTAATAGTAAATCTATTGGTTTATTTACTATTTGAATTTTTGTATTAAATCATAATAAATGTTTTTCCATGATTTGAATATTCATTTTAAAACAAGTGTGTAAAATTAATTATGATGATATGAAATATTAGACTTTGATTTAGAAATTTAATGTAAGATTTGAGTATTCTATTAGTTTCAGTTTAATAATCTTGAGTTTATACTTATTTTAAAATTAACGAGTCTAATAAATTATCGAAGTTAAGGAACTTTATTTTAAAGTTTATTATAATGTTTTGATATAAATTTCTAACATTGTTTTGTACTTTTGAAAAATCTTTGCATAATGCTATGAGGATGTTTTAAATATATCTTATATTTTTACTAAGTGAATGAGGTTAAATGTTTTAACTGAATTTTTAGATATGTTGAAATATTTCTTTTCTCTTCAAGGGAAAATACCAAAAACTTAAATTTTTATTCAATAACCGAATGGAGTTATAAAAATAAGTAGGATAGTAGAAGCTTAAGTAATTTTTTTTTGAAATGATTCATTAATGACTTAAATATTTAATGGAAACCAAATTATGTAAGTGATTGATTTTTATATAAATAAAGGAATGAAAGGTAAATGATGAAAAAAAACCAATCGAATAAACTTAAATAAATTTAAAATTCTTGTTGTTTGGCTGATGTAAGTTTGAGAAAGAATACTTCTAGTTGTTGAGGTTGTTTGACTAATATATTAAGATATATTAAGTAATTATCTAAGGCTGTTGAGCATAGGGTACACTTGACAGTTTATTCATCACCTTGAATGATTTAAGGTTTCTGAACTAAACAAATCATTGGTTTTGGTTATTATGGATGTATGATGGATTCTTTGGTTGCATAAATGGTTGTATTGTTTGTTTGTATATGTTTTATTTTTGAAATATGATACATATATTGTAATTATTAATATTATTGTTTTCCGGACCTCTCTGTATAAAGGAAACTCTGCCAAAAATTTTCGAAAATTTAAGACTTTGAATTTTTTATAGAATTTGTGTTATCTTTTTATTTTTATTGAACTTAAATATGTAGGTTTAATTGTTTATAAATTGATTATTTAAATAAAATATAACATTTTTTGGATTCCTTCTTGTTTCTTTTCGGGATGAAAAGTTTTGAGTGGGGGATATTGTAACGACCGACATTTTTAAACATTTAAAAGTATTAAATTAAATAAGATAATTAAATAAAATTGTTAGGAATAAAAAAATTAGGATTTTATTGATACAAATTAGATTATATTACAAATTATGAGCTTAATTAAAATTTCTATTAATGACATATGTTTGCAATAATATAAGGATGACAACAAATGTTAGTGTGTATTTTAACAATATTGGTTTGAATAATATTAACAGTTGTCTGATTGTAAATTTTCAATTGATTGGAATAATAAATGTTAATAAGGAATAATAAATATTTCTTTATTAAAAAAGAATCAAATGTTTATTTATTTAAAATGTTTGGCAGCTAAAAGATTGATTTCAGAGATGATAAACTATTATTTGGTAAGAAATGCATAATACCTGTTTGTATCCAATAATGCATAAATATGTTTAAATCACTGTTTGATAGGAAATAATTTTTCTATTTCTCATTACATTTATTTAGTCCATTTTGATATTCACCTTTGTAATCAATTGAAATTAATGTAATTGAATAATTTGAATTAATAAGAGAGAGAATAATAAATTATAAGTTTATAAGTGTAATTAAACATAGCTTATGTTTTGTGAAATATAAGAAAAGTTTGATTTAATGAAAAGAAGAACGTTTATATCAAATAAAATGAATGTTTTATTTGTGAATGTAAATTTAATTTCATTAGAGTAAAGAATAGAATGATTTGTCAAAAAAGAAATATATAATTATTTGAACGTTGTTTTAGCATACAGATTGATTACAAGAATAGGAATATAATTTAAGCAAGTTTTTTATTACTGTGGTGTAAAACAACAAATTTATAAACATGTTTAAATGACTTAAAGAAACAATTGTCCTATTTCTATCTATTTTGAAATTTAACTTTGTTATTAATTGCATTTAATGTAATGGAAATATTTCGATTAAAAGGAAAGAAAACGTTGATTGCAATTAATAGATCTAATAAAAGAAACGTATATTTTGTGTTAAACAGAAATGGTGCTTTAATGGAAATAAAAGAATTGAACATTTTCATTTGTAAGGTAAATATAATTTTAGTAATTGCGCATAGACAAAAATTTATATGTGTACAAATTGAGTATTATTTGAGTGAATGAAATTAATTTGGTTACGTTTCAAAAAAATTGAATTCAAAATGTGTATGTGGTCCCTTCATTTCTTTTTTATTTATTTATTACATGTACGTTTTATAATAGTTACCTCATTATTAAAACTTGGTCCGTTCATTTCTCCTTCGGTTTAATATCTAAGCCTAAGATTTAAGGCTATATTTAATTCTTTCCATCTCATTTTTGGTTATAAATTTTTTTATTTTTCTTTGGTTTATAAATTTTCTCATTCCTACATACATTTCCTTATGCATTATCGATGCCTAAAGCATTTAAAACTAAACGTGCATTTTGTCCCTCTACCTTTATTTCCTTATTATTAAATAATCTATAATTTTATTTTTTCATTTGCATTTTAATTCTCCTAACACATCATATTCATTTAGTTTACATCTTTCAATACTACGTTTTAGGGCTATTCATATCTTACTTTATTTCAATTCCTAGTTTGTTTATATATACTTTATTAGCTTTTTATTTGTTTCCATCTTCATTCCTTTAGTCATATTTCATTTTCTAATCTCATCTTCCGTAGCTTCATTTTCTAAATAAAACCTCCGTCTCATTTTTTCTCTCTCTCTTCACCTTCCTCCTTCCTTTTTCCTTTTTTTCTTCTTTAAATCTCCTTCTTCTCTTTTTTTTGCTTCATGTTTAATCTTTTTTGTTTCTTCTTCTTCAAATCTTCTTCTTCTTTTTGAAAGCTTCCTTTTCTTTTCCAATTCTTCATCTTCTTTGAATTTTCTTCTTCTTTTTCAAACATTCTTCTTTTTTTCAAATCTTTTTCTTCAAATACAGATCTATAACAAGTTCTCTATCACTTCCAAAACATTTTAAAAAAGGATTAAGATAGAAGGAAACAAGTCAAAAGGAGGAAGTAGTAGCGGATCCAAATCCGACTAGAAAAGGAAAATCCAGAAGGTGAGTGTTTAAACTCACTCACGAAATACTAGAATTTTATTTCAAGTTAAACCAGGTTATATAGTGATGAATTTTTGATTGTTTGTTTGGAATTTTTATTGATGTTTAATTTGAATAGCTAAATTCCAATATGTGATGACTAATAATTACTATGACATGTTACTGAATTAGTTGGTTTGTTGAATTGATTGATTTGAATGTTGATTGTACGTTGTGATGGATGCTATTGTGATTGAATGTGTATTTATTCGTTTATTAGATATATCATTGTTATCACCCTATAGTTTATTGTAACTATATAAATTTTCATATTGATTATTTTCACACTGAATGAAGATATAAAACCCATGAATTTCAAGTATTTACATCAGAGGAAAAATAGTACGTTTATATTTACTATTTGAACCGTAAAATTGATTTTGAGAAGTAAACCGTCGTTACCTTATTTCAAAGTTTTCAAAATTAAATTTTGAAACATTGGGAAGTTTCCATAAAATTGAATATTGAAACTTTGGAACATTTTTATAAATCAAATCTCTTAAACTGTGAAATTTAACTGGGAATTGTTCTGTAAATTTGTAATTTACTAGAATGATCTATTGTGAAATCCATTTTATTTTCAATATGGAAACAATAACATTTCCAAAAATTTGAACTTTCAAAAATGTAGTTATCTGCATTCCTTATTACTTCTACTTTTGATTTAATTTGCATAAGAATTTTTGTTCCGACTCGAGTGTATTATTTTCCTTTATGCTCGGGTCAACCTGAGTTTTTCAGCATTGAAGACTATTTTCTGGTGGACGAAGACGAAGATTTAGTATATTATTGTATTTGTTATTCCACTACATTCTATGTTCCACTGTATTATTTGTTTATTTATGATATATGTATAACTATGATTTGAATTTGTAAAAGTGTAATCAAATGTTATTTGTAAAACAGCTTCATGAACTGTTTATTTGATTATTATATTTTGTCATTCCGCTGCAAGATTCTGTATTTTGTTTTTCTCTTTCCTTTTTCTTATTTTTTCTTATTTACCCCATTAAAAATTCTTCATTTTGAATGGTTTGATTCTGATATGTGTGGTTGATTGTCGACTTGAACCATCCAAAAAAGTGGGTCGTTACAGTTACAATAAGTTATTCTTGTCAAATGTATGTTCTAGTATAACACAGATGTTGACTATTAGTACAATTGCTTCCAGTATATATCTAAAAATAATTTCTATGAAGGACTGAGTATATAGAAGAGTGAATACAAGTAAAGATTGCTTAGAGTGCAGAGATCAAGAATATAGGATAGAGTATAGAATTAAAAAGCGTAAGTAAGTAAGGTGTGTTTTTTGTTCTCTTGATTCTTGATGCTATATATAGTTGTAAATATGTATCTTGAGTAGTTGCATCTATTAACGAACACTCTAAAGTTGATTTTGTTGATGATGAAGAGTCGTGGCAAAGAGAAGCGGAGATGTCCATTCGCACGTGGCAGTTGAAGTTCTTTTTTGAAGTAAGTACTATATTTTTTTTGAATATAGTAGATTTTCATACGTCTGAGTGCTATTACCAGACGTCTGGTTTAGCCTGTTTGTTGTTCCAGAGAACTTTTCCATACGTCTGGCTTGTACACCCAGACGTCTGATATGGTGCATGTCTGTTTTTGTGCATCTTTTCTTTTGCTTCTTTGTACCTATCGACTTATAGTCTCTTGTAGCGTCCTTTGAGCCTCGTTCTTATCTTTCTAGTGATGTTGTTCTAGCAAGTACCTGTAAATATAAATATATAAATATATATATGTATATTCGATTTCCATTGTATAGTTGCTGCCATCGAAACGGTAGATTAGATTTCCTAACAAATATAAATCATCAAACTATAACATACCCATTATATCACTTCCTAACTCTAATAAAAATGATATTGTAATTCAAAATAAAATCTATCTAAGCATGGCCAATTAACTATTGATTAGAAATATAGACCGTTAAATTTTGATTTTAAAATCACTTCATTACCATAATCATATGTATACGAAGAGGTAATTTGTGTTTTGTTTGTTTAAGCATTGTCTATTTGGTGTCAACAACATAGGCTATCAAATTCAAAGCTAAATAACAAAAAATTTCCACATCCACCAATTCCATTAAGCACAAAAGGAGGTCACAAATTAGAAAAATGTTGAATCTACATGATTAAGAGAGCTTTATTACCCCTAAATTGAGGGGTTTAGCCTCTCATATTTGTTATCAATTCAACAATTGTAGATTTCAACATGAGAAGAAAATAAGAGGAAAAAAACAAGCTAATGAAATTAAAGTGAGAACTAATCTAATTACATAAAATAAAATCTAAGCTACTAACATAAATAAAGATCTACACTACTAACATGAAAGGAAAAAACATGTAAATAAAAAAGAGCAAGAATTAAAGTTGCATTAAGAAGAAAATTACATAAGAAGAAGAAAATGGCTAAGTAGCGATGAAATTGAAAAAGGAGCTTATATTTTATTTTTGAGCCTCAAACTAAACTAACTAAAATGGAGGCTCAAAGGAGGCTCAAAGGAGACTAAGGGGTTGATTACATGAACATATGGGGTAATTATATATGTTTGGAAACCCTACATATTTTTGGAAACTACCCAAATTGCCCTTGAGGAAGTGTAGCCACCAAGTTATCATTAACATGAATTAATCCTCCACTTAAATGTACATGTAGATTTAATCTTCATTAGCATTTGCATTAACTCCTAATTGTACATCAAGGCAAGTGGGTCGGTGAGGTCCTCCATGATACATGGTTTGAATTATTTTCATCTTCATTCCTTTGTTTCCTCTTGTGCATGCATATTTTCCATGAAAACCTTTTGTAATTTCCATCCAATTTTCCTATAAATAAAAACAAAATATGAAAATAAATATTCTCAAATTAATATATGCACAAAAATGAATATTTTATCCCTAGATAAAGATGAATAAATAATGATTTGAAAATAATTTTAATTTTGGTTTAAACATGTTAAAACACCCTATAGCTCATTTATTTAATTAAATTTGATTAAATATGGAGGTAAAAACATGCACATTTACGTGCACGTCAAATACCCTCACACTTATCTTTTTATTAATAGTCGAATAAACTAAAACTAATATAAATCCGTTTTCGTAGGGAGCACGACTGCATTGAGCGTATGCAACAAGCCGTTAATCCTCTAGGTGTCCCTAGTAGGACGAGTTTTGTCTCGGAGGGTTTTCAGCGGATGCTACCCACAAAATCCATATGCAAAGTGAAAAATTCCTAAATGCAAGATTTATTTATAAAGATATGGATGCAAGTTTTGAAAATATTTAAAAATGATGATTTTACTTTTAAATTAACATGAATAAGTTAAATATAAATTTTGGTCATCATCATGAAATTTACGTCCTTTTACTTATCAAAATTTCCAAAAAAACTAGGTTATCATAACAAATAGACTCTAGTTTGACTCGTTGTTTCGGTTGATAACATAGTGCAACCATGAGATAGATCCTTAGTTGATTATCAAAGTTTTTCAAAACGATATTTTCATTTCTTTTGAATAACAAGTCAAATCAAATAAGTAAAAATAGTGATTGGATTTCAATTGCGTACTCTCTTTATTTTTTTGAAAATTTTATTGATATTAACAATATTTACATATGTCTTACTCAGAAAACTAAGACCAGATATATTACCCATGCACCGCCTTGTGGGCTTACTGAGTGGAATACAGAGCATGGCGAGTGAACACACAAGTATGTTCACCTATCGACTATAGGCATTATGAATAAAAGAATTTTTATATGCATACACCTAACTCAGTTAAACTGAGGCCAGGTATGTCGATCATGCACTGCCATTTGGGCTTACATGAGAAGAGTATAAAGCATGGTGGGTGTACACACTTGCATGTGAACACATGACTCAAGGTGTTAATAAAATATATACATATATGCAAATATATTTTTCTTTTGTTTGTTATATTTTTTTCGTTTTTAATAAGAGAGTATTTTGCAAAATCATCTTACCACCATTTAACTTGAAGATAAAAAATGTAATATTCTTTTTATTTAAATCCACCACTTTTCTAAACAAAGATTTTCAATTAGGATATACTTCATAATTATTAGCCATGAATCTTTCTATATATTAGTTAAACCATTGTTACTTGTGTAATAACCTGCCCTTTTGGATAGTTTAATCGATGATAAACGACATATGTCAACTCAAATCATTCAAATGGTAGATTGTTATGGGGTAAATAAGAAAAAGCAGAGAAAGAAAAAAAATACAGAATCTCGTTACGGAGTGATAAAATATAATAATCAAATAACAGTTCATGAAGCTATTTTTATAAATACATTTGATTATTCTTTACAACACAAAATCAGAGTTACATAAAACAGGAATAAATAAGTGTAACGGAACAACATGATGCGGTGGAATAACTATAATACGTAATAATAGTACAAAATCTTCGTCTTCAACCTCCAGAAAGCAGTCTTTGATAAATTGAAAAGCTCAGACTGACCTGAACGAATTGAAAAGACAAAATACTCGAGTCGGAGCTAAAAGATCTTATGTAAGTTAATCAAGAGTAAATAAATATGAGTGCAACGACATCAGAGATGTTTACGGGGTTTGACATCTCCTATCTAGTGTCAATTTGAGTGCAACAACTTAAGAGATGTTTGGAATTTCTATCTCCTAAGAAGCCGTTAAACTATCTACTATGTAGTACAATACGCTATTATAATATTTCTACAGTAAAGTAAAGTATTAAAATAGCGTTAAGGCTTTACCCATATCCCCCTCAATATATTTATATAATGTCGTAGTCTATACTGATACTGTAAACTCCACCCGCAGGTGGGCTATCAGGGAGCACTCCATAGGCACGACACAAAACAAACTTGCAGAAGGTGTGATAAGGTAGGCGACAAGGCACTCGAGGCAATTCCCAGGGTAGATATATTAATTACGGATCCGGACTAGTGGTAATGCATAGCAGCTACTGCCGCCCACCTCGAAACATACTCCCAAATCAAAATCAAGGGGTGGCCACCAAATCATCACAACGTCACAATATGGTATCGAAGAAATGTGTCCGATTGGAGTGCAACCTCACTTGGCCCGACGTAGCTCTTGTTTTAGCGACATCAAGCTGACTCACGAGAGTCAGGGTCACGTAAATACCTCATACATAATCGTTCGTCAAACCATCCTACTTCATTTCTATAATCTTCACCATGTACACAGTTGTTAAAGTGGTTTTCAGTATTGGCAAAGAGTACGACAATATCCGATTCCGGCCTCTTTAACAACCAAATGCTTATTTCACACCGGATGGTTCTTTTATATTTCAAAAGTCAATTCACAATTGGTAGTCAAAATATCATATTCTCAAAACCATATCATTTTCAAATCATATTCACTTTCAAAATCATATTCACTTCAAAAGTCATATTTACTTAAATGTGTCATTTCACAAAAGGTATCAGTTCCAAATTCCAACTTAGGTTGTATCATTATCAAGGATTTAAATATAAATACTTCAGCTTTACAAAGTATGAAATTTTAGAAAATAGTTTAGATAGTCACAAATAGTTTTAACAGTTTGAAAATAATTTAAAGTTGGTTAAAATAGTTTTTTTAAATAGTAAAATAGTTTAATTAGATTTTAAATTTGATTTAATTAGATTTTAAAATAGATTTAATAGATTCAGTAGATTTAAATTATATTAATTAGATTTTAATAGATTAAATATTAAATAGGTTTCACTTACAATAAATAGATTTAAAATAGATTAAATAAATTTAAAATAGATTAGTTAAATTTAAAATAGATTAATATAAATTCTATTAGTTTAAAATAGGTAAAATAGATTAAATAGGTTATAATAGATTAAAATAAACAAAAAGTAGTTTAAATTGATTAAAATAGTTTAAATGAGTTAAATTAGTTAAAATTAGTTTGAAATAGATTTTAAAATTATATCCAAACATTTCAATAACTCAATTTCGATCAATTCATTTATATTTGACACTTCAACTATGAAATTCCAATTTAAATCCTTTGAACAATTCATTAAATCAATTCCAATTTCAACATTTACGTCTGGACTTCCGAAAATAATTCAGTTTATATAAATCAAATTTCTATTCCAAAATACCAGTTAACTGAATTCAAAAGTTTGAAGATTCAGATATCATTTAATTTAACCAATATGGTATCCATATATAATTTTCTACCGTAGGGTCAAGTGATACGGATATTTATCATTTCAGTCTGCAATTTAAATTTTTACGGTTATATATCATTTCAAACCGCAATCCCGAATTAAATAAAAATCCATAAAATTGCTCGAATCTATCATTTCAATCCATAATGATATTTCCCTAATCTATAGATCATTCGGGTATGCATCATTTCAACCCATAAGGAACTTGCAGTGTTATAACATGTAAAAATACAATATCCAGTCATACAATATCAACAATCAAACATACATCACGTATCATCATCCAAATCAATCGATAAACATCAATAGATAACTGATCATCAATAACATATATTAAATTGACAATTTAAATTCAATATTAAATTAAACAATGATTAAATGTAATAAAAGTCAAATTTAACTAGAATGGCAATTTAAATATACCAAACATCGATCAATAAATTTCTAATCGCATCATAAATTAAATTTAACTAACGTAAGATAGTTTAGTAATTGTGAGTGGGTTAAATCACTTACCTTTGAATTCAAGTTGATTTGAAATTCAAACAAAGACCAAATTTTAACAGTCTCAAAATTTATCCAAACGAGAGTCAAAATGTCCATAATTTTGATACAATCCCAATGGAAGAAAGCGCGTCCAAATCCGAGTTCGTATGCAAAAGTTATTAACATTAGAAGCTAAACGATGTATAATTTAAACCAATAGATTTAAAATTTAAAATTGTACATGCCAGCATCATCGTTCACGAAACCCTACCCATTCAACTGTGTACGCGATCGAACCCAGGAGCTACAGCCACCACATCCTCGTTGCTGCATGCCACCCCACAACGCTAGCATTTGATCGAACCCCACCACGCGATTACCCATGCCAAGTTGACCACCCTCTGGCCGTGTGTACGCCATCGGCACCTCCAAGCGCTGACCACCACCGCTGCCTATTTCGCCAACCTCGACGAATCTCGACACCATCCATCCACTCCATCTGTATGGATCGAACCTGCTAGTCACCCTCTACGTGCTCATGCCCTCCGATCGAGCCATTGTCGAAGATCCACCGTTAAACAAGACCATGGCTTATGCACGGCCGAGAATAAATCATCGATTTCCAGTCAAAAGGTGATTCGAATGAAAAAACGAATTTTAAATCTGGGTTGCGCTCATCGAGAGCTTCGAATCAGTATATAATTTTGTATGGTTTGGAGGAGTTTGAATTTTGAAATTGATTTTGATTTGTAATTAGGTTTTTTTTTTAATTTTGAGAATTTGTTTTATGCCATTGACTGTCATTTGAGAAGGAGGAGGTTGATAAAATATACGTACATATAATAAGAAATGGCTGCTAGGGTTTATAACAGGATATATATAGGTAGATCAGAAATTGGAATGAACGGGCTAGATCGATTTGAAAGTTGAACGATAAACGACCCGAATAGCCCGTTTCGTTCCCAAAACGGAAATGGGTCGTCACATATATCAAAACAGATGTTTTTGATAGTTTTAAACTCAACTGAACAAGTTTCAAATCCTAATTCCATCATATGAAGAAGTTAGCTTAAAGTCAGCTTATTTCAAATTGATTTCAATAAAATTTTGATTAAATTGATTTCTACGCGTTTCGAGTCCGTACGATCAAACGACAAGTCCGATCGCTACGAAACTTGAAATCCTACAATAATTCACCGTTACAGATCCGATGAAACCGATTTTGCCGAAATCTGAGACAGTGGCCAGAATGCCTATTTATACGTTAATCAAATAAATTAATATTAAATTAATTAAATCACTTTTTCGATTCAAATATTATATTTAGCAAATTTTATTGTTTTTAGCTCCTTAGACATTTACAATACTTTAAAACAAATTGACATATCAAATTTAATATTATATATTACACTATTCACAGGGTTCAAATTTCAACTGTAATTAAATCCAATTAATTATAATTTAATTCCAACAAATTGATTTACTTTGATTTAAATCTTATATTCAATCAATCATCGTATACGAATAAAATTTACATTGGTTACATCTTATTGAATTAATATTCTACAATCATTAATTTAATCTACATTAACTGCACTAATTAAGTGAATTAATAGCAATTGATTTTCAATTTAATTTAACAGACTAAATAAATATGTAACATATAATAATTGTCACTATTAACCTTTTATCACATCTTATAATTTTATTATTCACAAGTGTTATAATTACTACTGCAACGCTAATTTTATTCAATTACAATTTATTACATACCATTAGATTAATACCATTTAAATTATCCACTACTCTTTTAATCCAACATCAACTAATACATACATCTCTACTATTAATAATGAGAATTCAATCCATTAGTTTCAACCATGTCTTTTTGAAATTCTGAAAATGCCCTTTACATCAATAAAGATTGAAAAACATAAATATCATTTTTCCACTACCATGCGATCAACTTGAATTCATCTACTCTTCTTCCCACCTCATCACAATTTTATAAGTTCTGCATAACATGACAACCTACTATTTTCTCTTTTAACTTATACACACTAACAATTAAGATGTTTTAGGTGATGTAGGACTAATTAAAACTAATTAGTTTTCATATGCAACTACTTTAATTTGTTCAATGCTTTTGCACGTTACTAGTTATTTAAAATGCGCCTTTTGTCCTTGGACATTCCCTTTCCAACAACCGCATCGGCTGTCAACACTATTCTTCAAGATTTCCAATGTCACTTTTCCTGCCCCCTAATTCTTCGACACACTTGCAAGAGTCGACGTTGATCCTCCGTCGGTTTACAGACGATTTTTAAAATTAAGGCTTTTCCAGGTTAGTATATTTATGCCTTCACCTAAATTCTATTTTTTTGGCTATTTACTGCATCTAATACAGAAGATTTTTGAACATGTCAGTCATTTTGATTGTTTAACTGAATTTTGATTTTTCACTCTTTGCCGTTTGCTCTTCCCTACATTTAAATGAGGGTTATGGTAGGTTTAAATCCTTTGAGTTTCAACCGTGATAATTCTGAATTTACTTATTTTACTTCTATTGTAGTTTTGGTCAACTTGAAATAAATTTGTGAGAATTTGTTCTCAATTTATCTTTGAAGTAGAACCACCTTGACTTATTATAAGTGAGTAGGGAGACAATAGTGTTTTTCAGCCAACACTGTAATTTTCTTAGTTGGGAGTAAATTTGTCGGAGTTTGTTCTCACTTTATCTGTGCAGGCGAACCACCTTGACTTATTATAAGTGAGCTGAGTAGGGAGGCAGTGGTATTTATCACCCAAACAATATGGCAAACACTTTTTTCTTGGATACTACATAGGGTCAGTATTCATAGAATTATTCAAAATAATAACCATATAAGAAACGGTTTCTTTTTGGACACAACACATGTTATTCCTAGGACTGCTCGATGTTGTTTTATTTTCATACATTTAGGTACTAATTTCAGTTACCTTATCCAATATTTCTTATGAGGTTGTGCTTCAATATATGCTTATAGGTCTGAGATAGGAGATAAATGCTCCTATATTTATTTTTTATAAGTCTGAGATAGGAGATAAATGCTCCAATATTTATTTTCTATACAGTACTCATGTCTAGAGGTTTCTGTATGAATATGATTTTAAACCCCTAATATGATCAAAAATATTTGATTACCATTCATACATTAGTTTAACTCATGTTTACTTACTCTGCATTTTTCTACCTTTCATTATTAGTTAACTGCAGTATGAGATGCAAACTATTGAGGTTCTTTATGTCTACCTTTTTGTATCCATATATGTGTACCGTATAAGGAAATATGAGATACCATGTGTATATGGGGCAGCTTTTTTATTCCCACCTTAAGTTAGGTGGTTACATGAAATATATAGTGGTAAACCAGGACCATGGAAGATGATTAGGTGCTTCGTCAATATTTTTTTCCTCTCTTTGTACCTTAAATTGTTGAACTTAATAATAGTATACAACGGTTATGTATTTCTATTAAGATCGGTTAATCAACCTGTTGCACGATGATATTATTTCTCTTATCAAACAAATGCATCTACCCTCCACAACATTTTTGCTTCCATGTTGTATTGACGGCAAACATCTGCTACAGTTATTTAGGAGCAAATGACAAATGGTTGCTTATGTTAAATTATTCAATGAACTATAAACTAAAATGGTTTAAGTGATTATACTTGTTTCAATGTTACAATCGACAAATATACATACGACTTTCCTTCTTCTTTATCTCTAATATTACTAAGTATATATGTTTAGGCTTACAGTAAGGATGTCCATCGTAAATTTGAATAATATTGTTAAGGGATGCAATTGCGAAGAGTGTAGACAGGACTGGGAACATGAAGCCTTCCCGTGCATGTTCACATTTCACTTTCCTATTCAATATTTCTCCTATTTGCATGTGTCAATAAATTTAAATGAAATATAATATATTCTTTCGTATCTTTTTGGGAATAGCATACATAGCAATGTAATACGCTCCATGTTGTATTTTTTAGGAAATCAAGTAGGATGATATTCTATGCTAAACAGTGGAGACTTCTAACTCTTACCAAGGTATTTATTCATTGTCATTTTCACTTTAAACCTATTCACACAGATCTTTTTCCTATTATATTTAATCTTAAACACGGTTGTTAATATGAATTTCATAGAAACAAATTTTATTTGGTTATTATCACTTTTAATCATTTTCTTCCTCCAAGGATATATTTTTATTCAATTTCTAGTGTATGGTTACTTTATCATCTCCTGTAAGCAGCATACTGTTGTGTGTGTGTGTAAGCAGCATGCATGCATGCCATACATACATATATATTATAAATCATTTATGTTAGAAATGAACGGCACACCATATTTGTATTAGTACAAACCATTACCTGTACAACCATCGGTTTAATAACATATTACCATGTTGCCTTCTATAAATCTTTCTTTTTATGTAGATCTCCACCGTGACACAATTCAATATGTCAGCTATCACAGTGTAATAATTATGAGCTCATTGTCAGCTTTCGCTTACATGAAGTGGCATGAAACTCATTTGTAAATGGTTTCTGTTCAAGGATTTCTTAAAATATATGCGGCTAAGATTTGTGTCTACTGTTTTTTTCCTGTCATATAACTTAATAAAAACTATGAGAATAATATATATTTTATTTTGCCAACCCTGCCTTTCAATAACTCAAACTTTGAATTATCATTGATCAACAGTTGTCTGGTTAGATCTACGCAAACTACTCTTTTGAATTTTACTTGGCACAAGACAGAGGATGTACTTGGGATTTGCAGTAACAAGTTTGCCTGCTTAATGAAGACCATTTTTTTTAAAAAAAAAATTCTTTTTATGCCCGCAACAACTTTGTTGCATTCCATGCCTCAAACGTTCCTACTTTTTGCCGCATCTCCTTTTCATTTTTTGTTTCCACATTCAGTATTCACTTTGTTTATGTACTTTTGCCTGAATAAAAACTGCTGTGGCCTTCCTTCCATTTTGTTTAAATTATATTCACTTTACTGTAATAAGCCAACTAATAATCATTTGTTCTATAAGTCATGTACTGTTGCAAATAGGTCCCAATATTAATGTTCCTTACTTTTTAGGTAAGAATACTATTAAGGATAGAGTGGCAATGAGGAGAAAGTTTGCACGAATCATTATTGTACGAATATCACCCATTGTAACATTTTGGGTAGTTCTTCAAGTTGTTACCTGTTTTGTCATATAGTAAATTAATTATACAATTACTTTGCTTATGCGATAACATGGCTAATTTGTAGGATGTACTCTTTACTTTATTTGTTTTTTGAAAAGGCAGTGTTAAATGGCTTTGTACTGACTAACTTCAAATTTTATTTACTAATTTCTACATGCCTATTTACACATATATTTCTCTTTCAGACCAAATGCGATTGCCTTTTTTGATGATAAGTAATATTTATTATGGCCCATTAACTTCTAACGATTAATTCATGTTCTAATAAATTATTGGTAAATGTAAAATTTACTAATCAATAATTAATAATCCAATTTACCTACTTGCAAGTAGATCAAAGATTGCCGGTCATAGTTAACATATTTTTTCAACTAAAAGGTTGTGTTAATTTGAATAATATGTATAATTATTTAATCTTGAATTAGTTTTTAATTTGTCCATATTTATTACTATTACCATGTTTGAAATTTAACATATATTAAGTACATAAATAACGACTACTAATAACGTTGTCAAAGATCCCCTAAAAAATTCAAAAACAGTCAGCATCCGTATTTGGAAAATAAGCAAATAGCTAATATTTGGAAAATACGAATATGGATGATGATACAAAGACGTCCTTATTTGAAAATCCCATTCTGGTTTTTATCAAGTCTTATTTTATGTTATATGTATTTTGATGCAATAAAAGTTATGTATTTGTTATCTTATCAAATTAGTATTTTATATTAGTGTCGGCTATTTGAGCACAAAACTGGACATGATTTGTCATAAAAAAGAACTTGATCGTTGGATTTTTTGCTTTATATGGATGGTGGAAATAAGGGAGCAATACAGCAGTATAAAATCATTATGTCACCAATTAGTTCTATATTTTGTGTCTAAATAGACCGTCCCTTTTATATTACTTTCGTTTAATGGATATTAACCACTTTACCTTTTCTTTATTATCATCATGTTTAATAATTTTGATTTTATGATCGATGAGATTAGAAAAAAATATGCTAAAACAAAAAAAAATTCTTGATTTACCGGTCATTTAACTAATATATTTATATGTATTTACGGATATGGATATACGATATGCAAAATTGATTTCAGTTGCAGATGCGACTATCTATATCGAAATGCATCCAAATGTATGTGTTGTCAGACATAACTACTGACACAATTAAATGCCAAAGTATAATCAGTGTCTCTATCTTTTTGTACGAAGTACTTCATGATGGTATTCATTTTAAATGCCAAAAAATAATGCTATTTTTATGCCTTTCCTTACAAAATCTGTTTACCATGATTAACCGACTAATTTTGACTTTTAAATATTAGTGCAACAATCGTGAACCATGACTTATGCATTAGTACATATTTCTACTTTATTTCTTTTACATGTAAACCTTACTGGGTAAGAAAAGTTAGGAACCATTTACTTTAATTTTTGGTTCTTAAGTTTGTCCCTTTAAATATGTATTACAAAATGTATGGAAAGCAACATAGAGAATTAATAAATTTTAGTCATTACAAATAAGGTTTGAAATATCGAAAACTGAATGTTGCACGTAGATTAACAACTAAACCTATTAAACTATAATCATATAACTAATAAGAACTACACATAGTGGAAACCCAACTAATAAGAACATCCGACAACAATTTTACTTTAGTAAATATATCCTGACATAATCATGTTATATTTTCTTTCATTTTCCAGTGGTAGATTTTTCTACCTCTGATTTTGTGTCCACGAGGTGTAATTGTACAGTTTGTCGTGTTTTATGATTTGTTGTATTCCACGTAATCAAGCTTTCAGTTTTTGCTATATAATCTGCTTATCCTTGATTTTATCTTACTAGAATAGTAACATTTGTTTTGTTGTCAATAATTCTATATTTGCAGTTTCTTTTATTTTTCAACAAAGTTCACAGTAAAAATGAATTGAAAATGAGTTAATGTTTTGTAGTTTCAATATTATGTTAAATGACATGGGCCTCGAAGAGAAGAAGGCCAAGAGGAAAGATAAATTATTGATATTTACCAAAATGTAAACAAGAAAAAATTATTTTTCAATTTCAGATATTAAAAATATTTTTTTAGACCAAAGATTTTTCATCCGTCTCCTCTTCTGCGCATAATCACCAAGCGGTTTTCAAATCAAAAGATAGCAGCTTAATATAAATTTAGATGGTCCAGGAATAATGATAAAATATAGGCATAAGCATATGCTTCATTTGAATATGTCTGGTACAGAGGTAGGCTGCCCGTACTTTAATGCAAACCCTATGTTAGGAGGTGGCATATCTTGATTGTTGTAGCAGATGAATTCATAAAAGTGATGCAATGTACGTATTCGATATCATAAAAGTTCTTAATATAACAGGGAGAAGTGCAAACCCCTCTGCATTAATTTTTATTTTAGTCAAGATTCTTTATTAAGTCTGCATATGTGTAATGATATGTAGCAATAATTTTAGTCATAAAATCCATTTGTTTTCATGGTTTTAACCCTCTACATTGACTTCAAAGTTGAAAAACAAGTTATCTTTTACAAACTTGAAATTGTTGTTTTTTTATAACTAGATCCAGTCTTCTTCCCATGAAGTGTATAGACACAAAAAATAATGTTCCGGCACATATAATTTAAACAAGCTTGGATATGAAGGAAAGGAACCCATGTTCCTAGGTGGTGAGTTTCTTTAATGCATACAACACAAATACACCATCCATCCCACTTATATATATATATATATATATATATATATATATATAAATTTTAACATTTCAAATATAGCAGCACATTTTATTTGGTTCCTTTAATACGAAAACAGAAAACAAAGACATTTTTTGCATAATTATATCCATTGCAGGTATTCTTGAATTAATATACAGGTTCACATGATGACAAAGGAAAAATGTCTGTGGGATATTTTACCGAACTTACTCTTCCTACAAATACACAAAGTCATATGCAGCTTGGATAGCAATGAGTGGTTGCATTAAGACTATTGTGACACACCGTAACTTCCTTACTGTATTTCGAGAATTGAAATTCCAATGGAACTTTCTATCTTTTACTTTCATACTACATCAGACTGTTAATGTAACAAAAGGATGATATGAATTTAGTTGTTGAGTTTAATAAGCAGCAATCAATCTACTGTTATTAGTCATTCGTTGGGAAATTGCAGAGTCTACTATGAGGTATGATACTAAAGACATGTCTCCTACTATCTATGCATGTTTCACAGACTCCAATTAAGGGTTTATGGTTTTATGCATGCTTTACAAATTCCAATAAAGCCATTAAAGACTCCGAAGGGATCTTTAAGTGATGCATCCCAAACTGGCCATAATAATAATTTATTGGAAACTACCTTTCAAATATCAAAATATAAACATGGTTGTATATCAGAGTCACATTTCAAATTTGAAATTTCAGAAAGCCACGATGGGAATCATATTCATTAGATTCTCACAACTATTAACAGAAGAAGAAGAGATAAAACCATGTTGTGAAGTGACGATGTATTTAGATACGTTTTTGCTTATAGTCCACATCAGCTAAAAGAGCATATGCATTTATAAGTATAGATATTATTTCCATTTCCAATAGTATAAAATAAACTAAAACAAAAGAAACAAATGATAAAACTTTAGTATTATAAGAAATTGGTTCTTTGACGGTTCTTCAGTTGTTTCAGTTTGTTAGTCGCTGCTTTAGGTTAAGTTTATGTTAGCAAAGGTATTGTCAAATCTACTTCTAATGGTGCAACTATAAATGCATGCACATTGTGGTTGAACACAGATCCACTTGGATGTGCATATATACTCGTTACTATAATTCATTTACAATCTATACCAATTATAGCTCATTAACCATTTCAGTTAATTTGAATTTCATTTAAAGCAGTTATCAATTACCTTAATCTAATACTATTACGTTTCATTCTAATTATATTCTTATTATTAATCATAAATTTTATTTCTTCCATCATTAAATCATAAAACTTTATTAAATTAAAAAAAATTAGTTATCGAAAATTAGGGTCATTACAACTTGTATCCCAACTTACTTTTCTTTTTGTTAACACAAATAAATTTTCAAAAATTTCAAGTTAATTAACCAAAACCATAATTTATCCTATAGTGTTTCTTCAAAATTAATTAAAAAAGAAAAACTTTTTTTGGGATTTTTTTTTTTTTTTGAAGTTTAGGAAAGAAAATTCAAAAAAAACCATGAAAAATAAAAACAAAATGAAAATGAGACCCCTCCCCTCCACATTTGATTTTGACTGTGCCCCCACGGTCAATCCAAGTAAAAGAAGAAAAATAAAATAAAAATAAAAATATGACATACATTTACATTAAAATAAAAGATTATTATTTACATGCTATTAGAAAATATACCATCAAAGAGTAAATGAAACGGCCTTCTAAAGACTAATTCATTTGTCCCGTCAAGTATGAGAGAAACAGCTTAAGCACAGAAAACTAAATCATAAAGATTTCAAAGTTGAATGTTGATTTGGAAAAAACGAATGTTGTTTCATTAAAAATTATGCGAGTTGTTTTATTTTTGATAATTTTTGAGATTAATGGAACAATTGGTTAAAGTTCAAGTTTATTTTCACCAAATTGAAAGTCGAGCTTATCATTGAAAACTTCTTTAGAATTATTGATTTTAAAATAAAATGGTGATTTAAATCCGCCCCTTCGGAATTTAACAATTCATCTTTGAAAAGTCCAAAGAATTTGTGTTCATTAAATTCGTCTTCCTTTGTTGAATTATTCACAACTTCATTGCATATATATCAAGTTCAAAATCCAAAGTTGTTGTATTCAAATTTTCAAAATCGAAAAAAGGAAGATCAAATTTTAAATCGAGTTTCTCACCCTTAAAAGAATTGAAATCCAACTCAATTACTGTATTTTCAACAACATCATTGTCGTTTTCAGTTTTAAAAGTTGTTATTTGAAATTCGTCAATTTTGGTAAAAGATGGGTTATCACTTGACTTACCACACATTAGGATTTGCTTTTGTTTCTCATGTTGTTTAACATATATTTCAAACTACAAATCCGTGTGTTCTTTGTGAATTTCGTCCATTTTTTTAACAAAATCAAATTTGCAATTATTAACTTGAAAATTTTCAACTTGAAATTATTGAGAGTAAATTTTTTGATCATTATTAAAACAATTCCCATTGCCAAAATTATTTGAAAAATCGTTTCCATTTTGGTTTTGAATTTCATTCTGGAGTTCCATATGAATTGGCATGGGTTATAATCGAAATCATTTGAATTTTGAAGTGAATTCAAATTTTGATTACCTTGAAAACTTTGACTTGAATCATTGCACAAATATGAATTATACAAATCATTTATCCTTTGATCTTGCTGTGTAGAGAGTTCAAGTAAAGATGAAATCATTTCAATACTATTTTCAAGAGTTGAGGGTTGGTCGTCATTTTGAAAACTTTGTGATTCAAAATTCTAATTATTTATACAATAGTTGTTACTAAAATATCCATAAGAATTTGATGTGAAATTATGTGGATTATATCGGTTTTCACAACTATCGTAAAAATCATGTGAGTAGGTAAACTCGGACGTTTTCAATAGCTTTTTTAAAAGGAAAACTATTTACCAAAATGAATTTATTTTTCTAAAGGGAAATTTGATTTTTGGATTTTCATTTTTTTTAAAAGGTTTTATATTTTTTTTGTGGATTTTTGATTTTGATTGAAAATTTTAAAGGAAAGGATTTAAAAACCAAGTTAAGAAATATTTGCAATTTTTTTAGTTTTGGATTTCGAATTTTTTTTTTAAATATGCATGAACTAATGCAACTAAATGAATGCATATGACTTAATTACAAAGTTTTTTTAGTAGTAACTCCTAACCTAAAATTGTATAGTCACACTTTGTCTTAATTCAACAAGATAGTTCTCAGCCAGGTAATGGGCAGGATTTATCGGTGCACCATGAATCACCGTAGCAATGCAGCCGAAGGTTTAAGCCCTTGGTGGGCCCATGACACACTTAAAATGTCTAACCGTTATTATTAGTCGAATTCTAAGATGAAATGCAAAATTGAAATTAAACGTGTATTAACAATGCAATTACAAATTGATTTTTGTTTATGAATTTTTTTATATAAAATACAAGCAATCAACAATGCAAACAAATAAAATAAGAGATGATGGCACGATATCAAAGCGTGTAGAATTATTAGTAATTTATATATTTATTTTTTGCGGTAATTTTTTTAGCAAACAAGCAGAACAGTTATTTTTGGCAAGCTAATCTTCCTTTGGAATGTCTGCTTTTGCAATCCGAAAATTTGATTCAACACTATATATACAGTTTTTTTATATAAGGATGTAATTTAAAACAAATTAAAACAAGAACAAAACAAGTGAAAACAAAACAAATGAAAATAAGACAAATTCAAACTTGGTTTTTTTTTTTAAAAAAAAAGCAAAAGGCAAATGAAAACAAAGTTAAACAACTAACTATATAATTAAAATGGTCAAAGACGAAGACAAAGAAATTTGTAAATTTTTAGCTTAAACTAAAAGAACAAAAGGTTAAAAAAAAAAAAAAAAAAAAAAAAAAAAAACCAAGCTCAAACTTTCAACCCAGCCCAAACAAATGAACAGTTTCACCACTTCGCTCTTTCAAAACGACGAAGCATCCATCTCGCAAATCCACTTCATAAACTATTTCTCAAATTCGATTTCCTTACGCATCCAAAAATCGAAATTCCCCTAAATCAATTCGCGGATCCGAAACCAAATTTCACAAATCCACTTTGCTATTTCGAAATAACAAAACTGCGGTCTCGATTGCATTGGTTAATTCGTTTCGATGATTGGGAGTTAGTGCGCTGGAGGTTGAAAGTGAATGTTAGGAGATGGGCTAGTGCAGAAGTTGAATTGCATGTTGGGTGATGTTTGCAAGATGTAGATATGATGGCTGGTTGTTGATTGGAATTAATTGAAGTATTATGGAGCAGTGTGATTGAATGTTCACTGTGGCCAGTGGTGGACTGTGGTGGTGAAGTCAAAGAAGTGGGCTGGTAAAACTGTTGGTGATGTAGTGGCTGTTTGGGTCAGAGGAGTGGATGTATGTTAGGGTCAGAGGAGTGAATGTTCACAAAGAGGAAAATGTTGTATTTGTAGCAATGTAACAGGAAGGCCAATGTAACAACAGAAGCAATGAAAGAGATTATCTATGTAACATCAACAACAACAGTGAGTGGAGTATGGTGAGGGGTTACAGTGGAGATTTAGATGATGGATCTTGTGGTGGTATGGTGTATGGAGGTTGCTGGAAGTATGTTATTGCAGAAGTGTGAAGTTGCTGTAAGGTAGTGGAGAAAATTTTGTGGCAGAGGACTGTAGCAGAGCAGGCAGTTAGAAGTTGTAGATTGGTAATAGTCAGTGAGGAAATGTTGTTGGTAATGGCAATACAGGTGGTCAGTGGGTGAAGTTGTTTTGGTGGGCAGATTTGTTACGTTATGCCGAATGTTATGGATGTGATGGATAGGTGTTGATTTGAGGTAGTGGATGGTCAAAGCAGGGGTGGTGGTTGATGAAGGATGATTGCAACAGTTTTGGTGGTCAGGGAGGATGGCCAGAGAATGCACAGTGAACTGTTTGTGTGTTCACTAAAATGATAAGGGGTTGAAATGTAGCAGTGATTTGTAGGTAGAGGAATGGTTGGCGGCAGGCAGTTTAAGAATATAGATGAAGTGAGGAAGGGATTGTATTTGCTTGTGGGTGGGTCTGTCACTGGTGATGGTGAAGGTTGGAGTTGCTCTGTTGGCAGAGGGATGGTAACAGTGGTGGCTTTAGGAAGTGGAACAGGGGATCAGTGAATTATGTGATGAAATTGCAGTAGAATATGGGTGATGATCACTGTGATATGGGTGATGATGAAATTACAGTAAGAACAGAGAATAGGGAAATGGCGATGGTCACTGTGATATGGGTGTTGAAATGTGTTACAAGTGGTCGCGGACGGTAGTGTTGCCATAATATGGTGATGCACAGCAGAAGTTGATATGCACTGATGGATGATTGAAGTGCACAGTGGCATGGTGATGATTGTAGAATGAGGAATTTATGAATGATGGCGGATGGAAGAATAGAAGGAAGTGATAAGTGATGATGTGAAGGAAGTTCAGTGAGGTGGCAGTGACAGTTTTGGTGAGGCTGTGGGGGAAGGCAGCAAGGTCAATGATGTAGATGGTTGAATGGCACAGTTTTGTGCACAGTGCAAGGATGTGCACAGCAATGTGGTGAAAGGTTGCACTGTTGGAAAGTAGATATGAAATTGCGAAGTAAAGTGAAATTGTGTATGTAAAATGTAAAAGCAAAATGTAAATGTAAAAGCAAATGCAAAGAGTAAAAATATTTTTGTTTTTTGAAATTTTGTGTTTTTTTTTTGTTTTTTTAATATGCAAATGCAAATAGAAAACAACAAGCACATAAACAAAATGCAAGCACAAATCACACAACAAACACTTTACACAATTTTTTTTAAAATCAAAATTAACACACAAAACAAGCACACAATAAAATCTAACAACAATAATTCGAAGAATAGAAATTAAATCAAATCAACTTTCCGACAACGGCGCCAAAAATTTATTTGACGACTGATTTTCTTTCAGATTAGAAAATAGCCGATCAAATTTAAATTTAAATTAACTGCAATCGCACGGCGTACAATTCTAGTACGTGACGAGTACAGATCGATTCGAGGGAATTGTTTAGATTTTAAAATTCTATTCAATCAAATTAAACCAAGATTTTGAGATGTTTTTAAGCAAAAAAATGTAAATAAACTAGCAAAAAGAAAATGGATAAAAAATGTGAGTGTTTGAAAGCAATTTAGAGGCCAATCTCTTTTTATGATCACATAAATCAACATATATGACATTATGATCTTTTTTGGGTCATTAGTGAATTTAATTGATGTGTTTATCATAAGTATGGAATATTTGTCCTATTAATTAGCCCAATATAAACCATCAAACTTAACACACCCAGTAAAGCACTTCTTAACTCTCATAAAATGACGATGAAATTCAAAATAAAATTTATTCTAAGCATGACTATTAACTATTGATTAGAGATATAAATCATCAAATTTTGATTTTAAAATCACTTTATTACCATAATCATATATAGATGAAGAGATAATTTATGTTTTGTTTGTTTAAGCATAGCTTATTTGTTGTCAACAACATAGGCTATCAAATTCAAAGCTAAACAACATGTTTTAACTACATCCACCAACTCTATTACGCACAAAAAGAGATCACTAATTAGCAAAATGTTGAATCTACATGATTAAGAGAGATTCATTACCTCTATATTGAAGAGGTTTGGTCTCTCATATTTGTTATCAATTCAACAATTGTAGATTGCAACATGAAACAAAAATAAGAGGGAAAATGCAAGCTAATGAAAATAAAATGAGAACTAATCTAATTGCATAAATAAAATCTAAGCTACTAACATAAATAAAAAGATCTACACTACTGACATGAAAGGAAAAAGCATGTAAATAAAAAAGAGCAAGAAGTAAAATTGCATAAGAGGAAAATTACATAAGAAGAAGAAAATGGATATGTAGCCAAGAAATAGAAATAGAGCTTATATTTTATTTTTGAGTCTCAAACTAAACTAACTAAAATGGAGGCTCAAAGGAGGCTAAGGGGTTGATTACATGTATATATGAGATATTTATACATGTTTGGAAACCCCAAACAAATTTTTGGGACTACCCAAATTGTTTTTGAGGAAGTGTGGCCACCAAGTTATCATTCTAATCCTCCATTTAAATGTCGTGTAACTTTAATATTTATTAGCACCTAATTGTACATCAACGTAAGTGGGTAGGTATGGTCCTCCATGGTACATGGTTTGAATTATTTTCATCTTCATTCTTTTGTTTCCTCTTGTGCATACATATTTTCCATGAAAATCTCTTGTATTTTCCATCTAATTTTTCTACAAATAAAAAAAGGGATGAAGATGAATAAATGATGATTTGAAAATAATTTGAATTTTTGTTTAAACATGTTTAAACACCTTATATGCTCATTTATTTAATTAAATTCGATTAAATATGGGGGTGAAAATATGCATATTTACATGCACATCAATATATTCGATCCCAAAGAAGCAACGCCAATTCATGTAACACCACAACTTTCATATTCAAAAACTCATCAAGAAGGCATACTCAAAGTAAACAAAATAATAAAGATAGTGACAACTCAAATTCCAGATCCGATTTTGATATTACACTAAGAAAGTATTAATCCTTAGCTGATAGTTATGAATCATGCACTTTTGCTTTGTTAGGTGTAGAGCCTATGAACTATGAAGAAGATATGGAAAAGAGGAATGGAAACACTCAAGGGGATTAATTAATTGAAATGAATGGCACATGGGAGTTAGTATACTTATCACGTTGAAGAAAATGATCCGAATCAAATGAATTTATACAGTAAAATGCAGTCTATATGGAACAATTCATAAGTATGAAGCAAGGCTCGTTCCCAAGGATTATGTGTGGCAACATGGTATCGATTTTATTGGTAATTTCTGTCCAGTTACATGAGATGATATGGTACAAATTATTTTGGCTATAGCTACCCAAAATAGATGGTCTATTTTCAGTTTGTGTCAAAACTGCATTCCTAAATGGTTTTCTAGAAGAGGATGTTTATGTGGAAAAAGCATAAGGGTTTGTTGTCGAGGTTAAGAGGAGAAAGTGTAAAAACTTAAGAAGATGTTGTGTATGGATTGAAACAAGCTTCGAAAGCTTGGTACAACGTGCTAGGTGCTTATCTTCATCAAAATGGATACCATAGAAGTGAAAGTGAGCCAACATTTTATGTCAAATGACGTGTGCAGGTGATATTATCATCATTTATACATAACTATGTGATATAATGTACAGCTCATCTTCCAAAATTCTTGTTGAGGAATTTAAAAGAAAGACAATGGAGTTTGGTATGTCAGATTTGCGGCTGCTCCACTATTTTGTTCGCATTCAGGAACATCAAACATATGAAGGAATACTCAAAGGAAAAATATGCTTTTGACTTGCTTAAGAAGTTAAACATGAGAAATTCAAGTTCAGATCCTTGCTCAATATTTCCTATTTTGCAGTAAGGGAATTGATAGGATTTGATATAAAACATGGATAGAATAATTCCATGTAACGTGTTTTTTTTCTTATCTACAATGTTTGAGAGTCCTAGTCTGTAAAGTTAGTTGCATAAATATAGGACACGCTTGCTCCTTGGCATGCTATATATAATTCTATAGTTATGTTTTCCAAAATAGTATAATAATAAAATGAGCATTATTCCTTCCCAGTTTTAAAGTTTGTGTTTCCCTAGATTTACTCTTTCTTACAATTACAGAAGATTCACCAAGTACTTCTCAAAGGTAGCATCATCGTTAACCAACTTGACGATGAATAACCATAGTTTTACCTAGGATACAAGGTACGAGCATGCTTTTTGAGTCTGGAAGAAAGGTTGAGCGTACCAGTGTTAGTCGTTCCGATTGGGAATGAGTAGTTAACAATATACATGGTTGCTTGTGCTATTGGATTGGATGCGATACTGATGCAGATGGGTAAATTTGTCGCATATGCTAGTCGGCAGTTGAAATCACATGAGATGAAGTTCGACCCATGATTTGGAGTTGCTAGCGATCATCATTGCATTGAAGATTTGAAGGAATTATCTATTAGGAGAGATGTTCGTGCGACTCACAGATCACAAATCATTGAAGTACCCATTCTCACAAAAGGATCTCAATTGTCAACAATGATGGTTGGAACTCTTAGCCTCATATGACTTTGACCTTTCCTATATGCCTAGAAAGGGAAATGCACTCACTAATGCTTTAAATAGAAGACATGCCAACTTAGGAGCTATATTCCTAGAGTGTATTGCCAATTACGGCTTCAGACCTCAATGTAAGCTGAAGCCAGAGTTGTTGGCTAGTTTGACTATTAGAGCTACTCTAATTAAGCAGATTGGTACTAGTTAGTGGTATGATGCCATACCAGTAGAGATTATTTAAGATTGAGAGTGGAGTAGCATCCAAAGGCATGAGGTAGTACGGAGCCAACCATGATGGTTGGCTCCGTAAGGATGGTTGATTGGTTATACCATATCGATAAGTTAATGGATGAGGTGCTACGAAAGCGCAATCGTTTGAAATTGGTTATACATCGTGAAGGAAATAAAAAGTATCGTGATATGAAGCAAACATTTTTCTAGTAGAGGATGAAGAAGAACATTGGAGCAGATATATTGAAATGTATGAACTATTTGATAATAAAGGCCGAAGAGAAGAAGCCGAGTGGTTTGCTGCAACCGCTTAAAGTTCTCAAGTGGAATTGGGAGCAGACATCAATGGACATCACTTGATACTTAGGCTAGACATGATAGAGGAAACCTCAAAAAGATCAATACCATTCGGCAACGGATGAAAGCTGCTCAGGATAGACAAAAGAACTACATTGATAAGAGGAGACATGATTTTGAGTTCTCTGTTGGTGAAATGGTGTTTGTTAGGATCTCTCAGAATGTAGTTCGATTTAGTACTAAAGGAAAGTTGGCATCAAGATTCGAAGGTACTTTTTTGATACTCAAGAGGATTGGGAACCTAGCTTATAGAGTTGACTTACCTTAGAGATGGCGGGTGTGCATAATGTTTTCTAAGTTTCGCATTCGTGGAAGTTTGTGCACGACTTAGGCATTATTGTCGAACCATATCAACTTGATGATATCGAGGTTGAACCATAAGATTCGAGACCTCATAGTCCTATTCGTATAACTGAACATGATATAAGGAAGCTTAGGAGGAAGTTGGTAAAGTTAGTGAAGATTCAGTGGAGTGAAATCGAGAGCAATTACACTTAGGAAATCGAGGATAGTGTGAGGGCTTCTTATCCAGAATCTTCACTTGGTAAGACTTTTTTTTAATCATATTTACTTTCACTTTTAATTTCATTTAGAGTAGTTTAGTACCTTGCATGTTAGGTAGGCATAGTTGTGTAATTTATTTATGTATGCATATTTGATATTTGATATGCTTGTTTATGGTGTTAAGAATACAATGTAAACTATGTTGTTTGATCTTACCTTGACTAATGGGATTTCAGAGGCGAAATTCCTAGGTTAGGGGTGGGAAGAGTGTAATGACCCATATTTCACACATCGAAGGATCATAAAATATTACTTTAAAGTCAAAATGGTGTCGTATGAAACTCTGACTTTGGGCAATGTTGAGTAGTGACATTTTTTACCCTTGGAAATTTTATCAGACAATTTTGGCCCTGAAAATTTTTAAGGCCTACTACATTTGACTGGAGCCTAAGAAGTTTCTGAGATCACTTTCAAATGAAAGATATCATAATTTTTTTCTATAGAGTGGTCATAATAAAATTTTGTCTTTACTATTTGGGATATATTGCCATTTGAAGTTTGACGTTTTTAGACAGAGTAGTGGGTCATTAGACTAAGCCCACACTTAGACCATTAACCCATTTTGGGATTTAAGCTGATATGACATGATTGACTCCCATTAAGCATTACCGTACCTTCCAATAAGACTCCAACCTCTATTAATTATCTATTTAGCTAAAAAGAGAATCCAAACATTAGTTCAATTAGCCTAATCAAGCAATTAGAAGCCAATTAGCAAGAGGATTAATGAAGGAGATCATTTATTATTTCAGGTGTGTTGGGGTCCATGATTTCTATTGTTCATCTCGGATTCATCTTGATTTGTATGCATATGAATCCCTAAGTGAGTAAAAGTTGTCTCTCACTTTACTATAGTTGTTAACATAGTGTTAAATGTGCTTTAAAATGATTTTTAAAGTTAAAATTGTGATTTTAATCAAATCTAAACTTTACCATATTTTCAAACTGAATTGGAAGGGAGTAGACCTAGAAAATTGCTTGTATGTTCATATGGTTAGGATTTTTCATACTTTTGGCTTAATTATGGTTATAAGAAGATTGGATTGCACGTATAATGATTGTATTATGTATATAATGATATGATGTTTGGTTGGTAATTTTTTTTGTTTTTTTGGCTTAGGATAGAACATAACATATCAATATGAACTTTAGAGACTACACCAATTTTAGAGCATTTTGAGTTGAACTGACACAAATAGATTGCATGGGGAGTTGAAGCATTTTGAGTAGAGGTGAGACTAACTCAGAGTGTGCGGAAACGAAGTTAAGAAAAAAAATTCAAAGTGCTTGGATTCACTTGCAATCGATGTTGGAGGAAAGAGATGATGTGGGGTATAGGAGTTATTGTGGGGTAGCTAAACTATTGATCACATGCAATTTAGAGTAGAGGTGGAGTAGATAAGTTATAGGTCGGCTATGAAGGAAGTTAGAGTCTCGAAGTTGCTTCGGGGATTAGGGATGGGTACTTTGGGGTTTGAATGGAGGTACTCCGGGATAAGACTAAGAAGACATGGTGCACATTGGGAATCAAAGTAACGTAAACAAAACGGTTAAGTATTTTAGGACCGAGAATGGTTCGGTACCAACCCAGCATGGGTCAGTACCGACCCATTTATGTTCTGGAATTTTTGAGATATGGCTGTGGAGTTTAGTTGCATGGGGAAGTAGGGTATACTTCGGGCTTTCGACTGGGTTACTTTAGGTTGTTTGAGCGTAGACTTCTTGCCAACACATGGAGACATGGGGAAATCCACTACAACTGAATGATGGCCAAACCTTAGCCTAAACCAGTCAAATGGTCATGCGACCGAGGCTTGGCACCATGTTGACCAACTACCATTGATCACATAGGGGTGACGTTGAGTAGGAGCATACTCCGGGCTTCACATAGGGAAAGCAGTGGTTGACTTTAGGCCGTGCGCAGGGAAATCCTAGGGTGCAAGTACGGAATTGTAGATTTTGATGGACCAATGATGTAAGGCGTTTGATTGAGTACTTCCATAAGGGAAGTGACTGTAGCATGAGAGGAGTTACCGAGGAGCAAGTATTGAGTGACCAGTTGTGAAGTAGATAAGAGGTGGTTCTACTATTAGTATGTATGCTAGTGTTAGGTGCTCATATAGGGCCAGGTAGAAATTTGAGTTTGCCTAGGTGTGATCTGGGTACACCTATGAGTTGGATCCCTGAGTGGATATATAAGTGTCGCATATCCCTAGCGATCCGAGTGGGAAATGAGTTTGATATTCAGTACCTATAAACGTGAGTAGTCACTGAGTATCCGAGTAGATTATGTGAGTTATTTAAGAGCATCCGAGAGTGTGATGGTTGCTTTAATTGCTTGATTTCCTTGTGTGCTATGATTTCTATGTTCGCCTTGATTGATGTAAGATTGTGATGGATGTCTTGTGATATAGATATTACTATGTTAGACATCCTGATACCCTGCTCTGTACTCTGAGTACTAGTACACCATACGATGATAGTTTATCATGTATTTGTGTTTATGTGTTAATTTGTTGAATGTAAGGACATCATAGGTATGATTCCTCATACCTAGTATTCCTTATTCTATATTGGATTTTATGACATCTTGAGGTTATTTATCATTCATACCAGACTGATGTCTAACTTAAGTTTTATGCTTCGCTTCTTATTATCTCAGGTATTCTTAAATTAGTTGACTAGATAATAGTTCTGGTACTAGCGTATGGAGCTGTTCGGAGGAAAAGCAAGAGGCTGGCGCTATTATATAGTCTATTATTTGAGTCTATTTTCTTATTCTGCTATGTAGCACCGTAGAGCTTTATCAGTGCTACCTTTCATTGTAGAGACAAACATTTGAGTTTGTCTATCAGCTGTATAAACTCTATTATTATATTTGTATAACAGTATTGAACCTATTCTTTGATCTATAGTGGTTCATATTAATATATTTCTTTCTTGCCTATTTTATATATATATCACTATTATACTTTATTTGATGCACTATGAGATATACAACAGGTTATATGATTGTTCTAGTTACTTTACCCGTTGGCTATCGCTCTACATTTTTTGTGTACCACTGTAGTGCACTATTCAGTTATATTGGGCACCGAGGTGCAGGGCATTCATCACATGTGAGTCCAAATAGGGATAGAAAAAAACCATTCCTTGGCTAGGTTTAAAGGACTCCAAGGAGTGATGATGAAAGGTGTGCCTTCAGTGAAAATCGGGTCAGATTCTAGAATGCACTAACATTTGTCTGGATTAGAGAATTAGAAAAGAATATGGTATCATCAAAGTGAACTTTGAGACCTCCTTTGAGTCTCCATATCCTTCTACATTCATATCGCACAATATCATAAGGGGGTTTGAGTCAAGAAAGAAACCTACTTGATGATCCTTCCCAAATTCCTTCCTTGCTTCAATGGCTTTTTGGAGAGGTATCATAACTACATCCACTTTGACTATCTCAAACTTTTTAGGGGAGAAAGCTCCAGCATTACGGGGTAGTTCCATGAATAAAGATGATCACTTTGGAAGGGCTATGAGCATAGGAACAACATGAGAGCAACCGACAAAATTATTACAAGAAGCACTTGTATGAACATATGATGTGCATTCCACAAAATCAACTAACCTGAATCGCCTTGCATCAATTATACATTCTAGCAAAAAACTCTTCCTTCATGTTCTATATTTTTTTCAACAACACAAAAAATTTCTAAATCATAGTTTTGCTATATTTTTAGCACCAACCAAAGAATTTATTGGGGTTTGAAGTACACCAGGACTAGAGTTCATGCTAACTACTAATGACATTGCCGTCAATAAAACGGCCGAAGTCTTTGCGTGAGCTAGCATAATAACCTTGACAGTAGTAGGAAGCATCTCGGTGGAAGGCGGCAGTACTAACAAAAGTGGAAATTTAGAGGCGGAGGAAATAACAACATAAAATGATTTGCTTGTTCGTGTTGTGGATACTTGAGTCACGAGGGGGAAATCCAAATCTTGTTTAACTTATTAGGCTTTGTTCTTTTTATGATGGGGAATGAAGAACTGAGCGACTGGAGGATGATATGATGGTGGAAGGGGCGGTATGGACAAGGAAGGAAAATTAAGGGAGATGAGGTAGGAAGCCACACTTAATTCCATGAAAAAGTAAGCTGCCATTATATATTTCATCACCCCGGTATGTTCTCTTATGCATTCATATTGTGTTTATTAAATTTTTTTTAGTTTCGGTGTATCAAATTATTTCCTAACCTATACGTTTATTAATTTTACAATTTACACACTAATTTATACTTCAATATCAATTACTAACGTTTATTCAAACATACTAAAAATAATTTAAAAAACAGAAATACAAGTAGTACAAATAATTATTACCCTTTAGCTGATCTCTTCACATGAAAAAGCTCATTATTCTTTCGTCAAACTTTCACATATCACACACCACTTTCGTTTCGAAAAAAACACCATATGTATATTAAACAGTTTTCATCTTATTTATACTAGCTTTGTTAGCTAATTTTTTGACTATTTTCTCTTAACATGTATAAGAGCATCTTCAATCATCTAACCCTTTAATATTTAGGCTATGAATATTAAGGGGTAATATAAAGGGGATTGGCCCATCAATCAGGTGCATATTCAATATTCGCTTTACCATAGGTGCCTCAGCTTCAGATGCCTATTGAATGGGTCCTTGAAGGTTTTGTTCTTATTTAATAGACGTTCCACTTCCAGTCGCCTACTAAAACGGCGTTTGAGTTTTAGACCCATAAAAGGCTTACACGTCTCGTATTTGCTTATTTTTTCATAATTTTTATTATGTTATTGTTAAAAAAATGAAAAAAATGCTATCTCGTGCAACTAAAATTGCTAGACGAACTATTTAGAGGTAAACATAAGAGGAAGCTTGCGCGATTCACATTGATGCTAGCCCTGATATAATGATTTACGAAGTATACATAAGCTTCCAGCTGGATACATCATCACGTATGAACCGCATTTGATTCCATAGAGTTATGTTTACAATCTTTTCTACTATTTACTTAGAGTCGTGATGTAAACCTAGTTATAAAAAGGTAGATGTAAAATAGTTAGTAGTATACCAATGCTATGTTAATTGAATATTAATTATGCATTATTATTTATTATATAGACCAAGTATACCAATTATCAGGGTAGTTGCTCCAAGTGCATTGGATAATTTTATGACACACTCCCTTGTACTCTAGTAAATAGGTTATAGGCTAGTCCATTTCCCCACTTCTTGCAGATTAAGCCTATCTAGCCTTTTGATCATTCACCCATACATGACCTAGCTGAGAGGTGGTGGTCTACTACACACACATTTCATTTTCTCGATTTCAAGTTAGGCATTACTCTAGTTGATCTTCACATGATGACTAGCATATTGATAGAAAGACTCAATAGAACACCTTTTCCATTTGATGATGAATACGAAACTTTTATGCTCTATACTATTTATCTACCTCACTTTGCCGATGGAGTTATTAGTTGCGATGTTGTTCCTTTGACATATCTACAGCAGTATATTATAAGCATAGGGTCAATGATGATATAGATGATGCGATATTAAGGGCATTTATTTTATATTTATTAGGTTTGATATTCTTTTCGAATCAAAGAGTTACTATACAGCTAGGTTATTTTGCAGTGATAGCTAATCTAGACATGCTTTACATCATTGATTGGGGCACACCTATATTTAGATGTTTGTACACCATACTCAACATGTTTGGTTAGGGGTGGTAAAGCATATGTTTGCATTCTAGTGTATTTTTTATGCAATTACTATGAGCACATGACAAACATGCATCTCTACATTGTTAGAACAGTCAATTAGGCAATAGTGTAATATTTCCCCGCATGAGATGATGGGAGCGTATGAAATATATGCATAATGTTTCTTTTTGGGTCAGGTGCATTAGAATGTAGCGTAAAAAGGGAAATTTAAAAATAATTCCTTTTTGATTCAGAAATAACCCGCCATCTACAATGCCTTAATTCATGCATAAAATAATGCAGACATTGCAAACCTCGCAAATGGTGGATCATTTTAAGTTTAAATAAAAAAGAACCACAAAGCTATCCACAATACTCTACACTTTCTAAAACTCACAGCGAAAGGAATAAAATATAATAGTATTCAACAATACAATAATAAAAAAAATTAAACAATGTAATATTAAGTAAATTTCAACTACAACATCTCTCTATACTGGTAATAGAAATAATGTAATGTTAAGAAATAAATGAAATAAAATTGTAGATAGCTAATAGGTAAATGTTAGTGGATCTCTATTGTTCCATTATGCCTCCAAGCCACCACTAGTCATTCTATTAACCTATTAGAGTATTATTGGAAAGAAGAAACCGATGGAGCGGATCAGACAAACATTTGGTAAGTGGAGCTCATCATATAAGTATATAATACTAATAAGCTAGTAAATAAACACCTATACTCGAAAACTATACCTTAACCATGTCACATGTACCCAACAAGTCGGTCGAACACAATATGATTCTATAATGACATTATATACTATTGTCTCATTAAAATCTCTACTATGTCTAATCATACGCCGAAACAACTATGACGTGATTTAGCCCAAAGTACCAACCCACCCTTACTATAAACGTATGCACACGACCGAGCCCAATGTCCCAGCTCGTATGCCCAAAATATATGCACACGAGCAAGCGAAAGTCACAGCTCATACACCCAAAACTTATGCACATGACCTAGCCTAATGTCCTATCTTGTATGTCGAGAACGTATGCACATGATCGAGTCCAAAGTCCCTAGTTCTTATGCCAAAAACATATGTGACTATTGAGGTCAAGTCCATTCTAGACATTTTCCTAACGATCTGCAATATTATTGGGATCAAGCCCAAAATTCATCATCTCCCCACTGTTTACGAAGCTATTAGATCAAGCCCCAACTCATAATTGAAAGTCCAAGCTAGTCATCCACCTAATAGTCTATGACACTATTAGGATCATGCCCAAAACTCGTAACCACCGCACTATCCACGAAGCTATTGGATCATGCCCTAACCCGTACACACAAAACTATATAACGAACCAAACACAATAAGATACTTTTCTAAAACATCTCAGAGCACAACAAACAATGTACTAAATTGTTCCTCATTGTCCATGATCTCGATCCTGATCCCGTGAAACATGTGTGAAACAGAGTTCATATGCAAGATTTATAAGTGTTTGAAGCATTGGTCATTTTCTTAATTTAGTTAATATTTTAATTAAATAATATTTTAATTAAATAATATTTTATATTATAGCCATACAGTAAATAATATCCTCGAGAATGAAACCTAGCCACCTAGTTTATCCACTCATTACCACTGCCACAGATATTAGACCCTAGATATGATCATGCCGCCTAATTCCCTACGTTGAGCAGAACCTATCGCCGTCGACGATGTTCAAGGGTGTTAAATTTGTATGAATGTTTGTTGTCTAACTTAGTCCGAAGTTGAAACATGTTCAACCGTGTTCGTCTGTTTCTTATTTAGGACATGAATTAGGATAAGAAAATTTCTATGATATTTTGTCCGTATGAACTGTTCGAAGAATTTTCTATCGTCCATACATCTTTCGTCCGTTGTTTGGCTCATACAAAAGTATTCGAGCCAAAGTTTCATTCGACCTGTGTTCATCCGAAACTCTTATAGGATAAGATATAAACACCCCTATGTCTGGTCCGGTCCACCCAATTAACATCCCTAATAATGTTCCCTCCAACCACCCTTTCTGATTCTCTTGACGTCCCCCTTTCTCTACAGATTCTGGTAATCTCCTGCCATGTTTGGTCGATTGGACACCATCATGGTGACATACTCGACTTCCTCTTCATACACCCACACCGATCTTTGTATCGATGTTGTTTCACTGTTAGATTAAAATGGACGGTCCACAATTATTGAATATCTTGATACGTTTTCTGGACAATCCATACATCAAATCGATGAACGAATATCGCTAGTGGATTCGTGTTTTCAAGAACTATAGTTTTGGAATATAATATACCAATTTGGAACACTTTTGTCTTTCATACTTTTTTAGTTAGAGAGTGAGTAATCTTGGCTAATTACGGTCGATAAAATCTACCTTTTAATCATCTGGCCATAGCATATTGCACCCTAATCATGTTTAAGTTAAAAATCACTTTTTAGTTTTCAGTCACATCATGTATAATGTGATTTATGACCATAAGGGATGTATTACTATCTTACTAATATATACCCAAATAAGAAGAATCCTACTCACCGATTAGTTGTGCATCTTCTTCGATATGAGGTGAATCCTTCTCCTTCTAAACTATCTAGAAATTCCTCGTCTTGAAGATGCCAAATTTCTTGATAGTTTCAATTTATTTTTTAGCTCTCTACGCGATGATCAATTCCATATACTAATTCATTTAATTTGGATGTAATTTGGTAGACTTAGAATTGATTTTGTTTAGAGATTAGATGAAGAAGATGGAGATTAGCGATAATATGTTTAGGCTTAACTAAGACTAAAGAACATGGTTTACAATATCATTTACAGGCTGAAATATCACATGTTAAGGTTAAAATCTCGAAATTACTATATTATGAAAATGCCACTGGGTTTGAATTATTTTAATTTTTAGCTCGTTAAACAAAATCCAGCAATTTATTTATATTTTCCGACTATAGACAACTTTCTGAATGCAACGGAATAGGTCCCAAAGCCTAATTTCAACTTCTGTAAATATGTACTATTTATTTAAGTAAAATTAAGATTTTACCCATTTTAATTTAATTATTTAATTTCATAAAGTTAGGGGTGTTACATTCTCTCCCTTAAAGGGAATTCATCCTTGAAATTCCAAGAGACAACGATGTAACTCCCTTTACATCGTACAAACATATAAAACATGCATAGTTACATCCACCTATCATCCATTATACAACGCAACTAAAAAAGACACAACCAAGAGTATATACACATGATAGATAAAATAGGATGATATGATATAAGATGAGTGCAAATGCAACTAAATCCGCCTTAATTGTGAATGCATATGTAGTGCAAACAATATATGTGCAAACATCCTAATATATATATATATATATATGTATGTATGTATGTATGTATGTATGTATGTATGTATGTATGTATGTATGTATGTATGCACATCCATACATTCATATGCAACATCCATATCAAAGTGCAAGTAGACAACCACGTCCATAAGAACAATAATTAAATGCATAATAAAGAAACAATAAATAGCATATACAAAATTATCTAGCATAAATTAGAATACCTAACTGTAGGTATCTATCTCAGTTTGGAATGTATATATTTACAAGCCAACACGGTATAAACTAAATTGGTATAACCTAAACAAAACAACCATAGCGACCAAAACACATCATAAGGATGTGCATACAACCAATCTTAGCATCCATACAACTATGCCTATGTCAACTAGCTAGCTAAAGAAACCATGCTAACAAACAACGACCTAAAGAGCAAACTAACCTACAAACTAACTAAAAGTGGTACTTATTGGAAGAGAGCCCATGATGGGAAACTTGGATTCTCTCTTCGGGCTCCATCATACTCCTATCCAAACCTTTTGATTGTCGTACTTGGGCCAACTTTATTTCCTCATTTTTATGTCGTATCACATCAAGTCTATGATGTGAATACACCTATAGAGTATCCTAAACTTCGCCTCTATATTCACGTCATCTAGCTGACTAGATTTTGCCATAACCACTAGACCAACAACGTAAGTTCATGAATGGAATAAATAAGAGGCATGTAAATACCTGCCAAATTTTCAAAAAACCCACTCAATGTGCTGGCTTACCCATACTCTATACAATCGTGAAATGCCCAACAACTAATGGCATAAACTTTCCACATAACATCTCAATAACAAGTCCTTCACTTACACCATGCCACCCATGCCAAACACACTATGTATGCCTACCCTCAATGGTTTCCATTCCTTTGCGTACCACTTCAAATTCACTGATGTGATGACCCTACACCTTTGTACCCCATTATACCTCAAGAGTGTGCTGTTGTGGTGGCCGACTAATATAGGATGATAGCTAGAGGTTAAAAAGAAAAAAAAGCATCATAGAACCTATTATATATATATATATCATAATGCATCAAATAAAATATAATAACATCATAAATATAAAATATGCGAGATAGAAATAACCAAATGAACCACAATATCAGTGTACATAAATTCATAAAGTTGTACTAGGTAATAATAGAGCTTATACAAGTGAAAATAAACTCAAACTGTCTCTAAATATGATAACGGACACTATCCAGGCTCTATAGTGAATCACAATGGAATAAGCAATAGCAAATCCATGTATAATATGAGAAAGCTCCATCTTGCTCATCTTTACACTGCTACCATGTATCATCCAAACCTACTCACTTAAGAGTATCCGAGATAATAAAAAGCAAAGTATAAAACCTCAAATCATACAACAGTCTGGTGTGAGGAATAAGAAATTTCAAAACACTATACAAGTCAATATACTAAAGAAAAAGGCTATACAAACCATTCCTGACTTGTCCTTACAACCAAAGAGTTAGCACATAACATCGATAATATGCTACTCTACAAACATCACAAAGGTGTACTACATTTTAAGCACAACGTCGGGTGTGTAGGTGTCTATATCCACAATACCAACATCATACGACATCTATAAAGTGACAGACCACTAGAAAAGCAACTATAATAAGCTTAGCATCCATCAAACATTCCTCATTGTCACTCAACGAGCCCGAATTTATGATAACTCATATGACCATTCCTCTACCATGGATTAATCGAAAAATCCTAGTTTTTAGTGTACTCCCCTACTGCTCGAAACTGGCACTGGATCCATTCCATCGACCAAGGGTATGCAGATCCATTCCACCGATCCGGGGTAACCATTTCAAGTACCCAATGAGCATCCCCACAATACCGTTACTTACAACTACATCAGTAAACACTGTTAGTATCAATGGTCCCCTAGCATGTGTATTTCATCCCTTTCCTTGCACCATCCGGTTTCCATTCATCCTTAAAGATCCATTCCACATTCCTTTCTTTCCATGATAGAACAATTCAACATTCTATCCATGGCTTACCCTTTCTAGAATCTGCCTTTATGGAAAATCATCCTCACGATTCCATTCATCATCGAGCCATCGTTAACAGAATATAACTCGATCACCATCGAGTTATAATAATCAAAGTTTTTAAGTCTTCACCCTCCATCATGCTACCACCACAACCAACACTGAACAAACAAGCTAACACCTGCAGCACGACCGGCATGACTTCCCTTGAAAGTTTGACCAACATTGGCTCCTTTAATTCAGGTCGTTACCGACCTAATCAGGTCAGTACTAGTTTGAATTATTTAACCAATTGGTTAAATGTTCAATAACCTAGCCTCTTTTGACCTTTTTTCCTATTGATGTCCCTATTTTTCCAATGCTTGAGTTCCCAAGTCCCTTGACCCTCTTTGCTTCCTAGAAAAGAGATTGTTACCAACCTAAAGTGGTCCGTACCGATATCTATACTTAGTCAAAAATTAGAGTTTGAACTCCTAGAACTCCACTCTCTAATTGACCTAAAGCTCTGCCTGAGATACTCTTTCTTTTCAAAATACTAACCAACCTAAGTTGAGACTTCCACCGACCAAATTTCTTCTCGGCATAAATTTGAGGTTTAGCATCCAAATCATCTCCAAACTTCATGCGACCTAAAGTGCAGGCTCCTTTCCTCCTCCAGAACCCCTCCTCAAAGTTTTCATATTATTTTGGTAATTTTAACTTCGTTTTGTCCTAATGGACCTCCGATTCCTAAGTAACCTAAAGGACCAACAAACCATATCAAAACAATACATTCAAATATACATATCATCTATAAGTATCTATTCAACACATACAATATATCCAAACACGATTAGCATATAAGATATATCATAGATCTAGTTTTGCATCAAAATAACATTATTATCTAAAAAGGGGTTGCAAAATCATTTAAAATCCATTTTTTTTTAAATTCGGCCATAAACATATTTATGGGTTAAATTTATGTTCAAAACTATTTTAGCATCAAAATCATTTTTAAAAAAATTTAATTTTAGCTATATGAACAAGCATAGATAATGAGAGATCAATAACCACTCATATAATACCCAAATTACCAACTTTAATCAATATATCTGTTGTGGACAGCAGAGAACACAAATTTTGAGCAAACGAAATGATGGATCTTCATCCTCCTTCACTAATGATCCTTTTAATGATGGATTAGGCTAAGATTAGTAATAAAATTATGAGCTTTTTGATGAAACTAAGGTTAATGTAGATTTGATATTGTTTTCGAGAAGTGGGAAATGATCTATCTTTGTCCTATCACCCCTCGTTTGGCACAATTCCCAAAATTAGTTAGTTGGCCTAAGTGTGGGCTTAGTTTAATTACCTACTAAGATGTCTAGCAGTAAACAAAACTTCAAACAACTATTTCTCCTGAACAGTAAGTCCATTTTCATATATTGACCACTCTACGGAAAGAGAAACCAAAAGCTCGACTTATTGGAAGTAGTTTTAGATCCTAATTCAACTCCTATCCAAAGTTGTTGGCTTTACAAAAACGTCTACCTCTAAAAAGTCAAATAAAAATTATAAAGGTGAAATATGTCCCTAGTAGTCATTTCCAAAGTTTTAGAGTCATGCGACCTCATATGATTTTAAAAAAAATATTTTACGATCCTCATATACATAAAATACGGGTCGATACACTCCCTTAATCCCCAAACAACTCGAAGAATAGTCGACCATATTTACCCTTCATGCCTAACAATCATATACAATCATTAAATATATCAAACAAGCGGCCATGTAACCAATTGTGTAGGCAAATCTACCCTAGCATGCGAGATACTAAACTATCCTATATGACATCAAAGGTGAAAGTGAATACGATAAATAATGGGCCTTACCATGCAAAGAGCTTTGGATATACAACCCTTATGGTCTCCTTGGCTTTCCACTTGCAATCGCCTTCACTTTCACCTCATTGAACCTTCAATAACTCCATCCTCTTCCTTCAAAGCTGTTTCGTATACCATCTGACAATATGAACTAGCCTATGAGATTTCAAAGTTCCTTGTTCAATCTTAATACGTTAATATGATGTAGTCACCGTGCCTGAGTAATTCACAAACATTCACAAGTGAGAGATGCGAAATACGTTGTGCACGCCTACCATCTTCTGAGATAACTCGACCCATATGCTAGGTTCCCAATCCTCTCTACTATCGGAAAAGAACCTACGAATGTCGGTGCCAACTTCCCTTTATTATCGAATCAAATAACATTCTTCAATGTAGAACTCTTCACAAAAACCATATCACCAACGGAGAACTCTAAGCCTCTGCTTCTTTTATCGGCATAGCTCCTGTGCTTATTCTAACTAGCTTTCACTTGTTTCTAAATTTTCTCAATCTTCTCTAAGGTCTTCTCATCATATTTAGCAAGAGTATCAGTTTTTCGCCTGCTTCCCACCAACATAAATGAGCGTTACATGGTCGACCCTATAGTGCTTTATATGGTGCCATACTGATACTTGACTGAAAGCTATTATTGTATGAAAACTCCACCAAATGCATATGATCATCCCATAAGCTTCCGACATTGAGAATGAAAGCTCCAAAGAGATCTTCCAATATATGATTCACTCTCTTGGTATGTCCATCGGTCTTTGGGTGGTAAGTTGTTCCAAGATGTAGCTCCATCTCCAACACCTCTTGTAAGCACTTCCAAAACCCATTAGTGAATAAAGGGTTTCGGTCACCCACAATACTCTTTGTCTTACCATTGAATCATATCACCTATTTCACATACAACTCGTCCAGTTTGGATGTCATTCCACTAGATTTAATGGGTATGAATCGGGTACTCTTCATCAATCTATCGACCTCGACCCAAATGCTATCGTACCCTTCTCTAGTCCTTGGCAATCCATTGATAAAATCCATCGAAACTTGGTCCCATTTCCACTTGAGAACGTTAAATTGTCGCATCAACCCACTTGGCTTGTTCTGCTCTTCTTTACCAATTGGCAATTCATACTCTTCGAAATGAATGTCCTAAAGTTCTTCTTCATCACTTCATAATAATAAATCTGCTTCATATAATGGTGCATCTTATTACCATCGGGATATACAGTTTACCTAGAATGATGGCACTCTCATAAGACCTTGTCTCATAATCCACCAACATTTAGAACAAAAGATCTCCCACCCTTATAGAGCCAACCATCTCGGTCAAACCCGTATCGCTTTTTCCTTATACCTTACCCTTCTCCATAATCTCAACTAGTCTAGCATCTCGCCTTTGACTAGTACCGATCCGCTCAATCATAGTAAGTCTGATCGCCATACTTGCCAACATCTCTAACTCTAACTTGCAATGGTGCCTGAAGTCATAATTAGTGATATACTCCAACTTCTTCCACTATAAGGACATCGCCCCAAGCTGGCATGCTTTTATTCAATGCATCTGCGACTGCATTTCCCTTATTAGGCGTATAACAAATGTTAAAGCCGCAAGAGGCTAAGAACTCCAACCATTGTTGCTGATGAAGGTTGAGGTCCTTCTAGAAGAAGTGGTACTTCAAGGATTTAGGGTCCATTAACAACTTTAACCTTTCTTATAAAAGATAATGCCTTCAAATATACAAAGCAACACTATCGCCTCCAACTTCAAATCATGGGTCAGGTGCTTCCGCTCATTAGGTTGCAGTTGTCGAATATCATAGGCGATAACCTTACCTCCTTGCATTAGTACCGCACCCAATCTGGTACCACAAGCATTGGTGTATATCATTATCTCCTTATACCTACTTGGAATGGTCAACAATGCTACACTATTAACCTCCCCATTAGACTCATGAACACAAGCTCACACTTCATATGCCAAACAAAGGTCTGATTCTTCTTCGTCAAATTGGTCAACAATGCTGCTACCTTCGAGAAGTCCATGATAAAACTTCTGCAGTATCCCGCCAATCCTAGAAAACCGCTCACATCAGTAGCGTTGTTGGGTTGGTTCAAATCCTATACCCCTGCCATCTTTACAAGATCTTTTGCAATGCCTTACTCGGGAATGACATGACCCAAAAATCTCACTTCCCTCCTCCAGAAGAGACACTTCGCAAACTTCACTTTCAATACATGCTTCCTCAACACTTCAAGAATAATCCTTAAGCATGTCTTGTGTTCCTTCTCTCTCCTAGAATAGGCTATAATATCATCCATGAACACAAATACGAACTTATTTAGCTGATCCTTAAAGACATGGTTCATGAGGTCAATAAAGTATGTCGAAGCATTGGGTTGACCGAACGACATGACGAACCACTCAAAGCAACCAAACGACCTATAAAACATGGTGATCGGCACAATGTTCTTCGCCTCTCTCAACTAGTGAAACCCCATCGCAAGTTTCTACTAAGAGAACACCTTTGCACCATGAAGCTGACCGAAAAAGTCATCGATGAGCCAAAGTGGATACTTATTATTCCTCATCACCTTGTTCATTTTGCGGTAATCTACATACAATCTCAAAGAGCCATCCACCTTAGTGGAAAATACTATGGGTGCACCCCACATAGATATACTCTTGCGAATGAACCCTCGCCTCACCATCATTCATTTATACCTCTAACTCTATTCTCCCTCTGGGTTCCATACGCCCCAAAGGCACAACTATCAGTTTGGCATCCTTAACTAAGTCTAGGTGGAACTCAATCTCTCGTTGTGGAGATAATTTAGTCACCTCCTCAAACATGTATGAATATGCTCTTACGATAGACACAGATGACAATTCAAGCCATTGGACTTCGAGTGAATATAGAAAGCTAATCATAACCCATCCTTTGGTAGGCAATTAATCACTATGTTCTACCCCTCCTCAACCCCAATCGTCACCATAAGCTTCTCGCAATCTACCACTACCACATACATTCTCAGCCAACCCATCCCTAAGATTATACAAACCTAAGGAAACCCAAAACAAAGAAATCAAGAACAAAAGAGCATCGATGAATCTATAAGAGTAAACTATGACGAACCATACAAAGACTAGTGGGGCCTCCAATAGGGTTCGTCGCCGCTAAAGGTCGGTGAACTATTTGGATCACAATCTTGATCTATCTATCAAGTCACTAGATATAAAGGAATGTGAAGCCCGGTATAGACCAAAACATTTATGGAAATGCCATAAATAGAAACCATACCTTGAATAGTGATACTCTTCCCCTTCTCCTTCATAAAAGGAGCACTCGACGTAGTGGGGACAACATCCAAAGCATATACTTTCACTACCTGCTTCTATTATACTAGTTCTGGGTAATTCTTCTTCATATGTCCGAACTTGCCACAATTATAGCACTTCTTCTTCCTCTAAGACTTGCAATCTCTAATCAAGTAACCCATATCTCTATAACCATAACATATAAGATCTCACTTTGCCTTCTTCGAGCATTCTTCCCTTGAAACTGCTTCCTCTTACCATTCCACTTTCTCTTGCCTCCACCGCCTTACTGTGGTTTTGGATCTTCCTTAACAACAACAGTCTTGGGCTTAGGGTACAAGCTCTCTAGTCGAAGGGCTTTCTCGACTACCTTCTCAAATGGTTCATTAATATGCCCTATAAGATTCTCACCTAAGTAAGCATCCAATCCCATAATGAACTTCTCGTTCTTCTTTAAGGGAGCATTGATGAAAGACATTCAACATTTCGACAAGGCATCGAACTCAAAAACATACTCAGAGAAAGACATGTCTCCCTTCTTCAAATTACCAAATTTTATAAACAACATAGACTTCATAGCAGCTAGAATAAACTTTTCCTCAAATGGGGTTTTGAACTGGTCCCGAGTAAAGTGGTCCTTGGGTATGTAAACCTTAACGGCATTCCAAAAGTTCATGGCTCTCCTTTGAAGCTGCTAGAAAGCCAACCTCATTCTCATCACACTATCTAATTCTAGGTCATCAAAAATATTCTTGTAGGTGTCTAACTGATCTTGCACTTCCATAGGCGATCCCGTTCCTTGGAATGGTTTGCCACCAAGATAAGCAAAGTCCTTATTCAACTTACCGAAATTAACTCTAAATGCCTACACCCGAGCACCGCTACCAACATCAACCTTAGGAGCAGTCGCTTGGTCATTTTGCCACACGTTTACCATCACTGCATTGAAAATAACTTGTAAGTTAGGGTTATCAGCCACGAGCCCGCTCCTTCCACTTCAATTCTAGAAATAGATTTTCTCATTGTGCTTCTTATGTGCCGGCTCATTCTTGGCCTGTAACAAGAATGATCAGTCTCTTATAAAGAAGACTGCATCAAAGGTACTTATGTGTGTATGCGACTTATACACTACATACACTACTACATAGATTTGAAACCAAAATATATATATTAAGTACACTCTCTTTTGTATATATATATATATACACACACACACACTCTCGATCCAGTCTAGGGGGATGACTCCTTCCCCATCTCTACTAGACCATGGTATCAACTTAGGTTAATCATGTAAGTCTAGCTTTAATACCAAATGTGGCGATCACCTAAACCTCTGGCTCCTAATTATACCTAAAGAGTGCTCTGCTATGGTGCCCGACCGATGTAGGATGATAGTCAGGTGTTGAAAACAAAATAAAGTGCCATAGAACCTGTCGTATATCTCACAGCGCATTGAATAAAACATAATAACATCACAGACATAAAATGAGGGAGATAGAAATAACTAAATGTACCACAATATCAGTGTACATAGGTTTATAAAGTTATACAAGAAAATAATAAAGTGTATACAAGTAATAATAAATCAAAACCATCTCTAAATATGATAACTTACACTGTCTAGGCTATATAGTGTCTTATAGCGGAATAAGTAATACCACATCCATGTATAACATGATAAAACTCCATCCTACTCATCCTCTGCACTACTATGCATACCACCTAGACCTGTTATCCAGTCTACTTTTAAGAGTACCTGCGATAACAAGAAGCAAAACGATAAACCTCTAATCAAACAGTTTAGTATGAGATATAAGAAATTTCAAAGTACTGTATAAGTCAATATAGTATGGAACAAGGGTATACAAACCATATCTAACCTTACTTGCAACCAAAGAGTTTGCACATAACATCAATAATATGCTGTTTTAAAAACGTATAAAGGTGTTCTATATGATGTCGGGTGCCTAGGTATCCATATCCACAATACCTACATCATACAACATTTCTAGAGTGACAGACTAGTAGAAAACCAACCATAATGAGCATAACATCCATAAAACAATCCTCATTGTCACTCAATATGCCTCAGATATATGATAACTCATATGACCATTCCTTTGCCAGAGATTAATGGAAAAAATCCTAATTTTTTGTGTACTTTCCCATTGCTTGAAGCTGACACTTTATCCATTCCATGAGTCCATCATCCGGAGTAACCATTCCAAGTTCCCAATGAGTGTCCTTATAATACCCCTACTTATGAGTACATCAAAAACACTCCAGTATCAAAGGTGCCTTAACATGCATATCCAAGCGCTTTCCTTGCTCTATCTAGTTTCCTTCATCCTTAAGGAGCTATTCAACATTCCTTTCTTTCTACGATAAAACCATTCAAAATTCTTCCCATGGGTCACCCTTCCTAGAACCCGTCCTGATGGATAATCATCTTTATCTCTCCATTCACCATTGAGCCGTCATCATTGAACCACAACTCCATCACCATCAAGTTACTATTATCAAATTCTGAAGTCTTTATCCTTCGTCGTGCTGCCACATCGCAACCGAACATCGAGCGAACACGCGAACACCTCCTGCATGACCTACTAGACCCCTACATTTTCGTGGAAGTTTGACCAACGTTGACCCCTCTAATTTAGGTTGCTACCGGTCTAAATTGCTTTACTAATTTGGTTAAGTGTTTAATACCTCAACCTCTTTCGACCTTCTTTTTGTAGGTCCCTTTTTTCAAATGCTTAAGCTCCCATTCGTCTAGACCCCCTCTACTGCTTGGAAAAGGGATTCATACCGACTTTAAGTGGTATATACTGATATTGATACTTAGCCAAAAATTGGAGTTTAAACTCCCGAAACTCCACTTTCTCAACAACCCGAAGCTTTGCTCGAAGTTCTCTTGCTTTTGACCTGAAGTAGCTTTCCAACCAACCTAAGCTGAGACTTCCACCAATTAGATTTTTTTCTCAACATCGATCTGTGGTTGAGCATTCAAATCAACTCCAAACTTCATGCGACCGGAAGTTTAGGCTCCACTCCTACTCTGGAGCCCCTTCTCCAAATTTCATCCCATTGCGAACAATTTTGACTTCATTTTACCTAAATCCACGACCAATTCCCAAGTAATCTAAAAGCACTAAGAAACTACATCATTGCAATACATTCAAATTTATATATCATCTATAAGCATCCACTCAACGCATTCAATCCTTCCTTAGCATATAAGATTTAGCCTAGAACTAAACTAACAATATGATCCAAAAGGGGTTGGAAAATTACTTAAAATCCATTTTAATCTTTTTTGATTGACCATAAACATATTTAAGGATCAAGTTAACATTTAAAACTATTTTAGCATCAAAATCATGTTAAAAGCATTAATTTTAACTACATAAACTAGCATAGGATGGTGAGAGATCAATAATTACTCATCTAATACCTAAATTGCCAACTTTAAATCTGAAGTGGACAACAAAGAACACAAATTCTAAGCAAATTAAATGGTGGATCTTCAATCGCTTTATTAACTACCCTTCTAATGATGGATTGAGGCAAGATTAGTAAGAAAAATGTGAGTTTTTGATGAAATTTGGGTTAATGGAAGTTTGGAATTATTTTTGGAAGTGGGAAATGATCATTCTCTATCCCATCACCTCCAACTAGGCACATTTACCAAAATTAAATGGTGGGCCTAAGTATGGGCATAGTTTAATTATGCACTAATATGTTCAACGGCGAACAGAATTTAAAACGACCATATCTCCTAAATGGTAATTCAGTTACGGAAAGAGAAACCACATGCCTGATCTAATAAAAGTGGTTTTGGAACTAAATTCAAATCCCATCCAAAGTTATAGGCTTTATATGAATTTCTCGGTCCGAAATATTGGATAAAAATTCTAAAAGTGGAAAATGTCCCTAGTAGTCATCTCATATTTTATGACCATACGACACGTAAAATACCTGTCATTGCAACTGGGTGTCTTGTAACAACTCGTCGTTTCGACCTTAGATACAGCCCCATCTGACGTCGACAACTCGAGAACCAAAAGGACGAATCGTCAGGTTTAAGATTATATATATATGCCGATAAAGATAGATATTAGATATCAGATCTAACTAATGCTATCTAATAACAACCTTCAAAGTCTTGCAGTGGAAGAAAAAAGTATAATACATAAAAAGTACCATACTCGTATCACCACAGCATGTCTACAACGTCAGATACATATGTGTAACAAATATAGATACAACCCAAACCATATACATAGTTAATTCCAAGTGAAATACATAATTACACCATAGATGCAATACATAAATGAATCTCCATCTTTGATACCAGCTCATCACTATACTCCATTAATCTAGATACAAGTATAAAGGAAAATATGAGTGGGTCAGACATAAGTTTGGTGAATGAGTCATACACTACTTTACATATACTACAAAAATAATACTATTACAAGATATGAGTCTACTGCTCGTCCACCACATGTTCCATCACAAAGTTATACCTAACTTTCATGTACATTTAATCATATCGCATCATATCTATGCAGATTCACTTCCTTATTATAGCCTCATGCCCTACCGGGTCGCCTATTGTCCACCGTCATACAATTGTGTATAGGCCTCACTTCCATGGACCACCTGTAGCGTATAGGAAAGCCTGTTACCTCGTGCTACCAAATTGACTCACGCCATGGTTTTTTCATAGCCTACATGGTCACTTGACATCCACTTCCTCTACCCAGTCTTTCGAAGTATTACAAGAGAGAAACGTTATGCTTGGACCATATACTTTTGTCATGAGTCCACATTTGTATCCGTATACACACTTTGAGCCATCTATCTACCCTCATACTTTTTCATATTTGCGTCCATCATCGTATCACATTTCTGTATCACAACAACATATATATTCATTTCAAATAACAACCAATCATCACATTTTTGTTTTCTTTAAAGCAAAATCATTCATCTTGTCACTAGCCTTATATCACCTTCTAGAGAACAAGAGAAACAAGAGTCGAATCATTCATTATTTATTTATATAGGCCCTTTTGGGTCCAGGTTCAATCTATGCCCAGACTAGGCCATCGGTGCACCGAACCAAGCCCACTAGGAGATTAGCGTACGTGTTTTCAACAGTTTCTAGATTTTGTGAAATTTGTGTTTTCATCGTTGTTTCTGCCTTTAACTGCCTTTGATCTGCCTCTGGTTACCTGAGAACATACTTAGATCTTAGCCCTATGTTTCTAAGTCCAATTTGATGACTTGTTTCATCAATTTCAACTTATAATCATTATTACGTTATAACCAAACCTAGATTCTAACTATTGTTATTAGCCAAATCCCTCCTAAACTCTTAGTTAGCTCGATTATAGATGTTTACAGGTGTTTATCTACTTTATTATAGCCAATATATCATAATTTGAGGATCATGATTACATAATATAAAGAAGAGAGCATGAATCACTCACTGAAATGTGTATTTTTATCCAGATACTCATAGTTTGACTTGCTACTCTTACTTTAAATTTCCAACTCCAAATAGCTGTTAGTATGTAGCCTTGTCTGAAAGCTTTACAACGCTTTTGGTCTCATTCGATTTGGTAGAGTTTTGAAAGAGTTATTGGTTTTGATTTTAGGTGGTTTGAAAGGAAGGAGGAAGAAGAAAGAGTCGGGTAGTTTCTGAAATGAGGCGTGGGTACATGAATTAGTTTCTTAATGGAAGGAGGGAAAACTGTTTGTCCATCTATTTTCAAATTCAAAACTAACCCTAACTTTGGTGCCTATTTGACTCGATGTTTTTTCAACCATAACTCTTTTATACGAACTCCAAATGAGGCAAAAAAATATGTAACTTGAAAAGACGAAATGGTAACAATGGCACTAGTTTCGTTGCTAAATTTCAATGTCTGAAAAATGACCACTTTTGCCCCTCCTTATTTTTAATTTTATTTAGTTAATTCATTTATCAAATTTCTGAGGTAATATATTCTCCCCTTTATAAGAATTTCATCCCCAAAATTGCTAAGAAACGGAAAATATAACATATCTTACACTCATTCGTCATATATATATATATATATATATATATATATATATATATATATATATCAACCAAGTCATAAATATAGCATCCAATTTATGCAAATAACAAAAAATATATAAATAATATGAAAAGTATGTAGGTATGAATGTCATGAACTTGTAGTTTCTAACCCTACGATTCACAAATGCGGCTAATGCATCCTATATGAATGTGATAAGATAACATAATAGGCATGATGCATAACATCCTAAAATAATCGCACACATGCACGCACACATGCGCGTGCGCGCACACACACACGTGTGTGTGTGTATATACGAATTTTCAATCACATATATAAAACCTAATAATCAATTAATCCAAAGCATCCAAATCCTAATCCTAGAATAATCTAAGGAAACCAAATCAAGCCAAATCAAATCAGGGAATGTACTAGAAAAGAGTTGCAGATCACTGGCCCTCATCTTCTCTTCTGGCTCTCATGTACTCTCTGTAGGGTCGTTTCTCCATTGCACTTTCACCATCTTATGTCTAACTCGTTTCATCCTAGCTCCATAATATAGGTCAGATTGCGGGAAGAACTTGGCTTAGAAGCCAACTTTATCCTCTCCAACCAACTGGTGCAACTATGGTCGTCTGATCATGTACACATTTTCACGAATATGACACATGGAACAAATTATGGACTCCCGCTAACTTCTCTGGAATCTCCACTTCATAGCATTGGAAAAGGGCCAACAAATCTAGGTGCTAATTTTCCCGATCTTTCGAATCTTACTACTCTCTTGAATAGGGAAACTTTAACAAAAACCAAATCTCCCACTTTAAACTCCAAATATTTTCTTCCCCTATCCGCATATGACTTCTGTCGATCCTGTGCAGCTTTCAACTTCTTCCTTATAAGCTCCACCTTCTCTACAGTATCTGTAACCATCTCTAGATCCAAAATAATCTTATCCGTAGAATTCCACCAACATGAAGGTGACTTACATGGCCTTTCATATAATGATTCAGATGGTGGCAAGTTTTTTAATAGCGTGATAACCATTATTTTATGCGAACTCCACAAGAGTAAATGATTCTCCCAAGAACCTCCAAAACCAAATATACAACCCTCAGCAACCCTCTAACACTCTATTCACGATCTCCGTCCGTCGGTCGATTTATGGGTGATATTCTATGCTCAAATTCAATTCCGTTCCTAACGTCTCTTGTAAATTCCACTAGAATTAGCTGGTGAAAAGCGGATCCCGACCACTTAATATACTGGCTAGAACTCCATATAGTCGGACCACTCCTTTAAAATACTGCATCGCTAAAGTCAGTGCGATTCTCATGCTCTTAACCAGAATAAAATGTGTGCTCTATGTAAACACAATCCACAATAACCTATATGCTCTTGTTTCCTCTTCTACTCCAAGGTAACCGATCTTCAAAGTCTATAAATATGCACTCCCACTTCCACCATGGCACGTCCAATGGAAATAATAGGCCACTCGACTTCTTTTGCTTTACTTTCACTCTTTGGCTCATTATACATTTCACCACATACTCTACCACCTGCCTCTTCATCCCTAGTCAATAGAATACCCTCCTTACATCCCTATACATATTACCTTCTCCGGGATGAATAACCATTCTAGCATGATGGCACTTCCCTAAAACCTCTTCTATCGACTCCTTAACATATGGTACACATAGCCTTCATTTTTTCCTCAAATAACTCTTATAATCCTTGGAGTAATGATCCAAATTAATTGATGGTTCACCCCATCCTATCTGCTCCATGATGCTTATCAACAATGCATTTTACCCTTGACTCTACCCAATATGGTCCAGTAGCATTGGTCTAACCTCCATTGCTAATAATCCAGATGCATACTTCGATCGAGGTCAGAAATTAAACATTGATATGAACTCCTAATTTCTCCATTCTATCACCATAGCATTCACCTCAGCATGCCTCCTACTCAAAGCTCTATAACTATGTTTCCTTTCCCTAGATGTAAGGAATCTCAACTCATATGATGATAAGAACTCCATCCACTACCACTGCTTTAGATTCAGGTCCTTTTGAGAAAACAAGTGCTTAGAGATTTATGGTCCATAAATTACCTAAATCTCTTGCCCAATGGATAATGTCTCCATGACTTCAACATGAATATAATAGTAGCCAACTCCAAGTCACGTGTCAGATAATTCCTTTCATGGTTCTTCAACTGCCTACTCGCATGTGCTACTACTGTTCCTTATTGCATAAGAACACCAAGAATGGTACCACATGCATCAATATACACGATAAATTGTCTGGCACTATTGGGGATAACTAAAACTAGAGTGCTCGTAACAACTCCTTTAATCGAATAAATTCCACTTTACACTTCGGACTCCACATATAAACTAGGCTTTTCTCCGTCAAACGGGTCAGAGGTGCCGATACTTTGTAAAGTCCTTACTGAACTTCCGATACAATTAGGCCAAACCCAAAAACTTATGGATCTTTGATGCGTTCTTTGGTGTCTTCCAACCCCCAATTGCATCTACTTTCCCTTGGTCTACCACTAATCCATCTGCTGATACTACATTCCCAATGAAATGAACTTTATTTCTTCAAAAGTGACACTTAGAAAATTTAGCTTTCAACTAATTTTTGGGCAACATCCACCACTTCCCTCAAATGAACTCAATTCTTTATCTCGCTTCTGGAATAAATAAGAATGCCATCCACGAAAACCACCATAAACTTGTTCATTTGCTTTTAATATACCACATTCATCAATCCCAAAAATAATCCGAAGCATTTGTCAAACCAAATGGCACGAATAACCAACCAAACAATCCATCAAGTGTATAGAAAGCATTCTTCTATATGCTATCTTCAGCTACTTTCAACTGGTGAAACCCATTTCCAAATCAAGCTGCAAGAAAACCTTTGCCCCGGTAAACTGATCAAAGAGGTCGTCAATGTGAGGTAATGGATAATGGTTATCTTCTTCAACGTATTCACTTTTTGATTGCCGAATGCATAACCCAAGGAAACTATTTTCCTTAGTGGCGAAAATAGCAGGCGCTCCCCAATAACTTCTCTTTAAAGTACAATTTTTTTCATTTTTAGCCTTATCATTAATTAACTAATTTATTATAATTTTTATGGGGTGTAACATTCTCCCCTTCGTTAAAAAGGATTTCGTCCCCAAAATCCCCAAGGGACAAATGGTGTAATGCCTACTCAACATACATGTTATATGACCAAGTTATCTACAAAACCATCTACTCAATCAAAAACGCAATGTGATTATGTATCCAACTTACTATAGGTGAGCTTAGTCCTAGCATGAACGCGAGAACGTGAAATATAGGCATGTATGGATGCATCCTAAATATGCATAAAATTCCACACGAGTGCAAAAATAGCAGTAAAAAGTGTGGTAATCATCCTCTGTCATCTAATCTAGTGAGCACGATGCAACTAAAAACTTAAATTTTGGAGAGAGAAAGTTTAACAGAGAAAAGTCAGGATGAGAAGCGTCCATCTTCTCTTCAGTTTCCTATGTGCTCTACGTTGGATTATCTCCCCACTGTGCTTGGACGGGCCTAATTTCTTTGTTAAGGAGCTTCTTAGTTTCATGCTCCACTATACATGTGGTAGCATAGGGTGCTATCGTCTCCATTTCAATATCTACTAAATGATCAGGTTCTACTATGGTGGTGGTGTCGTGAAGGCATTGTAACAGCCCGATATTTTCAACCATTCGCATCCGCACATGTCGGACTTGAATTGTTCAAAATACCGCGTCGTAAATAAATTTTTGGCAAAACTCAGAATATGCAGTAAATAAATCACAGAATCACAGACACAGATATCAGAAATCTCGCAGCGGAATTTAAAAATACTTAGTGGTTCATGAAGCCACTTATAAACAGTCTCAAAAATAAATAAATTTACATAGACTTTAATCTCAAATATAGTTTAAGTCATCAAATAGAAAAATCCAAATATCCACTAGTCTTGATTTCAAAATAAGATAACGGGCTGAAGTTTTGCCGGTAGCTTGAAAAATCTACAGAAGTCCTAGCTCCGGAAAGAAAGCCGAACTGCAACTCAGGCTGACCCGAGCGTAAAATAAAACATAAACACTCGAATCAGGACATACATACTTATATAGTGTAAGCTAATTCAAGTGTACTGTAATATAGAGCAAGTAACTTAAAGGATGCTTGGGACCGCCCATCCTCTAAGGATCCGTTAAACTATTTACTATGTAGTAATATTCGCTATTATAATAATGTCTATTAGTAAAATAAACTTACTTTTAAATAGCGTTAAGGCTTTACATTTTCCACCTTAACACGTAATAGTCCCAGTAGTCCATCCAATATCATAGTCCCTCCTGATCGGGAAGCCACTAGAGGATACCACACGGGCTACGGGAGAAAACCAAACTCGTACAAGGCTCGCTATGGTAGGTGACACGGCACAACTAGGCAATGCCAGGGTAGATATACCAATTACGCTTCCGGACCAATGGAAACGCGTAGCCGCAGCTACCGCCCACCTCGAACAACACTCCCAAATCAAAGGTGCGCACCAAAACAATCACAAAAGTAATAGAATGGCATACGAAGAAGTGCGTCCGATCAGAGGTGCTACCTCATTAATCCGTCGATCGCTCCTGTTTTAGCCACCTTATGCCAATTCACGGGAGTCGGGTCCACGTATTTACCTTACAGGAAACGCCGCCACCATCCTACTTCATTCGGGAATCTCCACCGCGTACACGGTTGGTAAAGTGGTTTTCGGTATCGACAGAGAGTATGCCAGATATCCGATCCCGGTCTCTTTAACAACCAAACGTTATTATAACCCGTGGTTACAACTTCTAAAATGGTATTTATACTTTACAAATCAAAATATATTTCAAATACTACAATATCAAAATATTGTTTTTAAACATTGGTCATTTTATAATATACCATTTAAATCTATTCAATTTATTTAGGAATTGATTGCCTTTTTCTCACCTTTTTAAAATTAAATTCTTCCATATAAAACCATTCAAAGTCAATTCCTTATTTTTATTAATTACATATTAACTTCCAAAATTTAAACCCATTTCCCCAAAGATTATTTCCATAAATTTATTTTTAAATAATCAAAATCCCAGTTTCTATAGCACTTATGAAATGCTACCTAAAGTCTATAGGTTAAAACAGTTCGTTTATAAAAGACAACATTTAAGTGTTGTAATAGACTATTAACTTAACCATCAAGTTTTAAATTCCCAAATATAACTTTTTATCAATTATTTACTTAACCGAAACCTTATTTTTAACAAAATTCAGAAATTCCCAAAATAAGTTATATTCCAAAATTTATTTAAACATTTATTTATTTATTTAACATTTTTAACTCATTCAAAATCATTATAAATCTTATAAAAATCCTTTAAATATATTTAAACCAGAATATTATAAACTTCCATTTTAAAATAAATTTAAAATATTTCAGAAAAACATTATATAAACCACGGGTCTGTATATAGTTTTCTAGCCTAGGTCAAGTGATACAGATTTATATCATTTCAATCTGCAATTTACAAAACCCCGGGTTCTATCATTTCAAACCCGCAATCCCAAGTTAACAAATCAAATTTAAACAATTAAATAAATATATGGATAATAATTGTCGTTCAGGCCTATCATTTCAGCCTATAACGATCTCAATTTACAGGGAACTTGCAGTCATGATTTAACAGTAAATAAGCATTAAATAATATAACTGCAACTATATTACAACAGATAAACAACTAATGAGGTGTCAATTTAAAATGGGGTTTAACATCATACGTTATATTACAGACAAATGACATTTAATAAATAATTTACAAATACACTTGCGATAATTCACAGAAATATAGGTATGTTTGTCTGGTGAGAAATACTCACCTTAAAGCTGCAGAAAAATAGATTCAAACAATTGTATCACTTGATAAAGAAACGTACAAACGGCACGATCAGATTTCCGCGGATGCAACGTCTTGATTCAAATCTATAACAAGATCTAAATAAACCAAATACGCGACTTTAAAAATTTTGGTCAAAGCAAAATTTTCGAAACAACTGGAACGAATGGAATTCACTTGACTCGACCACTCTACCACACAGCTAGACTACGTTCTCATGGTTCGGTTCAAAATTGCACGTTACTTACTTTCACCCCTTTTTTTATCTACAAATGGCGAAAACACTTAAAATCTTAATCTAATTTCTCGGCATCATAAAAGAATTTTATGCGCATAACGTTGATAATACATATACACTCACAATACTAATTAAATGAACACTTCTTCACTAGTACAAAAACCCTCCTACAGCCGATTCTTATATTTGCTTATTCAACTATTATTATTAAATTTTTTTTCCTTCTCTAACTACTGTTGCAACCCTAGCTTATTACAAAATCCAACTACATGCTCGCCTCACTGTGTTTTCATACTTCAAAATACAAAGTGAATTTGCAACCTAGTTTGGACAATTATGACCCACACGCGTACTTTCTCCTCCATTCACATATTTTTTTCTACTCTATTATATTTTGGGTAAAGTTTAAATTTTATTTCTAAAATAAATTGGTCAAATTCACTACTAAAAATCTTTAAGAACGGCTAGATGACATAAAACTTTAGTTATCAGTTTATGAAAAATTTTCATGCAATTTATTTGGAGGAGAGGCTGACATCAGTGGTAAAAGAGGAGGGTAAGGATCTAGTGGTGAAGGAGGAGTCATAGCCTAAGGTGGTGGAGTTTTAAGCCTTTGCGTGAACAAGAAAAGGAAATAAAGAAGAAGAAAGCAAAGGAGGAAGAAGGAAAAATATAAACATAGGCCATACCTGATGAAGCTTTGCACGCAAGCAACCGGAGAAAAAAAAAATGAAGAAATTTTTCATGAATGAATTTGTGGTGTGGGTTTTGTTTATATAAGGGACGGGTTGCAAGAATTTAGATAGGCACGAAATCAATTTGTTTTGATTGAAATTTTAAAAAAAATTGACAAGTAGATATTTTTTTCAAATTTTCTTCTCTCATTTACTTGCGTACGTGCACTTGCATTGTGGAGATAAACTTGCGGTATTTAGGAAAGTATTTAATTCCTTTGATTGAAATTAAGAAAACGGTAATCAATTTATTCTTGCCCTTGGAACTAGAAATCTGGACGTGCTTATAAATGGGAAGAACTAACTGTTGATATTTAAGAAACGACAATGATATTTATTTTCTTGGATGTTACTTCAATAAAAGATTTTATACTAAATATTAGTTGCATGCTATATATTTTTGCAAGAAATCTTATTTGCCTATAAACGGCAAATCTAGGGACGCACATAGTTTTTAGGAGCTATATATTTTCGTTGCTTTGTACGCAAGGAAACTAAGATGCGAAATCAAAGCATGCGAATTTTATGGTCAAGGAATCGTTTGTTTGCAAATCAATATGTAGAGAAAACGGCAAGTGATGAATAGATGACATTGATTTAAAAAGAAACGCCCATATTTTATACCAAATTTAAAAAGTTTGAATGCGTTGATTTTATCCTTTTTGTTTGAACGTGTTATAAAATAGGAAGCTGCATGATTTATTTCTTTTGAGATTAAGTAAATTTTTCTCTACAGGTAAGAAATAAATTTTGCTTTCCTTGAATGTTTATTACAAGAAGCATGCGTTGAATTACAGGGAAAGACCCAAAAGTTGGAAGCAGCTAATTTAGCAGTGAGTTGCAAGATTTTTGCATGCGGAGATCAATGGAAAAGAAAAAGGTAAGCAATAACTTTCGTTCGAAAAGTAAAACGGCAAGCGGATCTTGAAATAAATGATGTCAATGCATAATAAAAGGATGCGTGAGTTTTATCACTTGAATTACGGTAGAAAAATAATTGAACGCTCCAAACGTGTTGCATAAATCAAGGAGGTAAACTGGTTAAGAAATATTAAAACCAGCTGAAGGTTACAAAATTTTTGGGAACAAAATAGGTAGACACTATTTTCGAATGAACAGGGAATTGCATGGTTTAATTCTTTGAGTTTAAGTAATATGTTTCTAAAGGCAAGTAAGATTTTTTTTTTGTAATATATGGATAAGGCTTTAATTTCAATAAACGGAATATGGAAAAATATTTTATACGTTACATAATTTAGCAGAAAATAAATCTTACGTTACTAACTGAGGGGAAATAAAACGGCATGCATTATCAAGTGTTAATGGCAAGAAATATAAATTGAAATTTAGCGCGTTATTATAAAGGAAGGACGAGCGAGATTAAAGGTGAATGTAAATTTGCACGAGATCCTATTTGATTTTGTTCATGAATTATAAGCGAAATCTAAGGTGGAGAAACGGTCAAGCAAATATTAAGGAAATAAATGTTTTACCCACTGCATTACTTCAAACGTGCTTTATATATATATATATATATATATATATATATATATATATATATATATATATATATATATATATAATTTTTAAACAAAAAGAATCTTGCAAAAATTTAGGCACAAGAATAAGAAAATAAATTAATTGCTGTTGATTTATAAAGAAACAACAAAATACAATTGGTAAAGATTTTATACCAAACTTAAAAACCAATGAAGGCTATGATAATGTAACGTTGGCTATAGATATCCTCTACTGATTTTATTTGCTCATATTTATATATATATATTCCGTTATGAATTTTAAAATGCGTGGAATCCACGCAATAATTTACCCCCAAAGTAACGCTTTTAAATTAATACGTTTCTCTATTATATCCGTTATTTTATACCATTAAATATCATACCCTTTTAAGAGCGAAATTTAGCAGTCTATAAATACACTGAATTCTTAAAAGTTATAACCTAACTAAAATTTTATTCATTTTCATTCTTCGTATTTACTTATTATTATTTCTATGAATTCATAAATAAATCTTACTATACAAAATTCAATTTTTATTAAAATCCCAATTTGGAGTTATCCTTTAACATGGTTAAAAATTTCAGAAACCTTCATTTATTCTTAGCAATTTGGGAAATGATTTAAACCAATTAAAAATATTAATTAAAATAAGTATATTAAAATAAATTTCAAGGTTTTAAATAAATAAAAGAAATAAATGCTAGTTAAAAACTAGGGTTGTTACACTCTCCCCCACTCAGAACTTTTCGTCCTCGAAAAGGAAGAAGGTAGGGGAATAGAAACAACCTGAATGAAAACTAAATTGAAAATTAAATTAGAATCATTAATCTAAACCATACAAATTCAATTTTAAATTAATAATTGATTTCATCTATTTATACTTAAAATTTTAACATTCTAATTTAAAAATGTTTAATTTTAATCCAAATTTGAAATGGTAATTTAACTTAATTGTTAAAGTAAATTTACCATTTCCCAAACAACTTATTTTGATATTATTTTTATAAAACCCAAATCAAAAATATCATATTTCCAATCTATATACTTTGAAACCATGGCTTTGAAACATAACCTTTAATACTAAATAGTTTAAATATTATATTACTTTATATACTAAAATAGCTTCTTTAAATTTCACAATAAATTCCCAATACCAATTTGAATCTCCAATTAAACCATTCAAATTCCTATATAATTCAAAGCTTAAATATCCCATATTTCAAAACTTAAATTTTTATAGCTCATATTATTTAGATCTTTAAATATTCCACTATTTCAAAATGGATTCTTTGATAATTTAATATATACCAAATCCAATTCTTATTATTTAAATTTTGAAATGTTTACTTAATACAGCAAATATTATTTAAGTAAAACCCTTGCTTTTATTTGAGTTATTAAAACTCTATATACAATAGAAACTTAAATAGATACTTAACTATATTATATAAAAGAAATCAACTTCATTATTTGGCTTATTTTAAAATTCGAAAAAAATTTATACATAGCTAAATTCAAGAAATTTTACTATATATATATATATATCAAAATTTAATATTTATCAATCGTATCCTTTTCAAAACCATATAAATCAAAATATTTATATATATAGACCGACGGTGTCTGTATAAAATTTTCAAACATAATACTCCGAAATTCATAGTTTTAAACCATACTTCTAAAACTTGAATGGTTTGGATAATCAACAGTATATGGAATAAAATAGTTTGCATTTAAAATTACTTTATAAAATAAAATAATTTCTGCGACTTACAATTTTATTTCATTTAAAAAAAATTTAAGTCAAAATTCATAAATTTCAAAAACACTTTCAGTTTCAATAACCACTTCAGTTTCGATATTTGCAAACTTGAATATTAGACAATTGGAACTAAGGTTGGAAATTTCTATTCTACCAATTAAAGTTCTATTTAAGTTTGAATATTTGCATAATAAACCCGTAATCATTTAAGAAAACTCAAATTACTTATAAAGAGAATTTCCTTCAATTTATTTATACTAGAAATATTCTTTTAATTTATCTCGAATAAAATCCAGTTATAAATAACATATCTTTAAAATTTTATTTATAAATCTTTTTATATTGTATATTATCCAATTACATTGTTAACTTCTGAAAATCAAGGTAAGTTATATTGAAATGAAATTGAGTATTATACAAATAAAACTTTCAAATTCAATTATCTCAAGTTTGAATTACTTATTCAAAATTTTGATTTTTTTTTATATAATTGAAATTATTCCTCAAGATAAAATTCAAGAATTAAATTTCTGATTTCCTTCAACCCATTTAGAGATAAATAAATATATGTACATAATATGTCAAATCAAATTTAAATCATATATCTATATATGATAAATCAAGTCATATTTTAGAGATTCAAATCAATTAAATTCTCAAGGTAACACTGTAGCCAGACTACAGAATGGTCTTTTCACTTCGAAACTCGAAAATGAATGTCGATGATGTTGCTGTCATCACCGAAATTATTTCCTAGCGACAAAGAGAAGAGCACTGATTTTTAAACCTTTAACATTCTTTGGAAACAAATTTTTATTCGAAAATAATTTAAATAATATATCCTTTCAAAATTTTAACCCAAGGTTTGAAACTATCGGAAATTGAATTCTCAAGTTCTTGTTTTAAATTCATTTTAGTTTCCAAATTAATTTATAACTTTGTTTATATTTAATTATTTATATTAGACAAAACACATGGTTTACAAAACCATAAATAAAATCAAAAACTATTATTTCTTGACAGCTAGTTAGATTAATTATAAAATCCTGAAAATTTATACTTATATATAATATTAGATTTTTCCCAAATATAGGAATAAATTTTCCAAAACAAGGATAGAGATTCAAATTTGATGGACTCAAATAAAAGAGAATTTTGATTTAAAGATAAGTTGGAATTAGAAGATCCGATGATTAAATAACAGAATAAGGAACTAGATAAGTTTACATAAATTGCGGGCAACCTTAACCTGGTCAACCGTGACTCAAAGAGTCAGATCGAATGTTGATTTACCATTCGATCCAAAGAGATAGAGTTCGGAACAACCAAAGATATCAGCATCTAAACCGAGGTTAAATATAAATCTCTGGTGAATCAATGCTAATTGTAAAGGAGTTTCACCCCTTTATTAGAATATTGGCGAGACCGCCAATTCACTATAAAGATCATCCGAAATGGAGTTATGGGATACTCCAGAATCGAAAGAAGATGAATAGTGAGGGACACGAATGAAGTTTGGAACCATAGGGAACGTTCCAAAATTCGAAAAGGAAGAGATTCAAGCTCGAATGAAAGTGATTATGTAAATCAAATTTACCGTACATTCTAAGTTTTGCCTAGAGCCAAAGCTCTGATACCAACTGTAACGGCCCGATATTTTCAACCATTCGCATCCGCACATGTCGGACTTGAATTGTTCAAAATACCGCGTCGTAAATAAATTTTTGGCAAAACTCAGAATATGCAGTAAATAAATCACAGAATCACAGACACAGATATCAGAAATCTCGCAGCGGAATTTAAAAATACTTAGTGGTTCATAAAGCCACTTATAAACATACTCAAAAATAAATAAATTTACATAGACTTTAATCTCAAATATAGTTTAAGTCATCAAATAGAAAAATCCAAATATCCACTAGTCTTGATTTCAAAATAAGATAACGGGCTGAAGTTTTGCCGGTAGCTTGAAAGATCTACAGAAGTCCTAGCTCCGGAAATAAAGCTGAACTGCAACTCAGGCTGACCCGATCGTAAAATAAAACATAAACACTCAAGTCAGGACATACATACTTATATAGTGTAAGCTAATTCAAGTGTACTGTAATATAGAGCAAGTAACTTAAAGGATGCTTGGGATCGCCCATCCTCTAAGGATCCGTTAAACTATTTACTATGTAGTAATATTCGCTATTATAATAATGTCTATTAGTAAAATAAACTTACTTTTAAATAGCGTTAAGGCTTTACATTTTCCACCTTAACACGTAATAGTCCCAGTAGTCCATCCAATATCATAGTCCCTCCTGATCGGGAAGCCACCAGAGGATACCACACGGGCTACGGGAGAAAACCAAACTCGTACAAGGCTCGCTATGGTAGGTGACATGACACAACTAGGCAATGCCAGGGTAGATATACCAATTACGCTTCCGGACCGATGGAAACGCGTAGCCGCAGCTACCGCCCACCTCGAACAACGCTCCCAAATCAAAGGTGCGCACCAAAACAATCACAAAAGTAATAGAATGGCATACGAAGAAGTGCGTCCGATCAGAGGTGCTACCTCATTAATCCGTCGATCGCTCCTGTTTTAGCCACCTTATGCTAACTCACGGGAGTCGGGTCCACGTATTTACCTTACAGGAAACGCCGCCACCATCCTACTTCATTCTGGAATCTCCACCGCGTACACGGTTGGTAAAGTGGTTTTCGGTATCGACAGAGAGTATGCCAGATATCCGATCCCGGTCTCTTTAACAACCAAACGTTATTATAACCCGTGGTTAAAGCTTCTAAAATGGTATTTATACTTTACAAATCAAAATATATTTCAAATACTACAATATCAAAATATTGTTTTTAAACATTGGTCATTTTATAATATACCATTTAAATCTATTCAATTTATTTAGGAATTGATTGCCTTTTTCTCACCTTTTTAAAATTAAATTCTTCCATATAAAACCATTCAAAGTCAATTCCTTATTTTTATTAATTACATATTAAATTCCAAAATTTAAACCCATTTCCCCAAATATTATTTCCATAAATTTATTTTTAAATAATCAAAATCCCAGTTTCTGTAGCACTTATGAAATGCTACCTAAAGTCTATAGGTTAAACAGTTCGTTTATAAAAGACAGCATTTAAGTGCTGTAATAGACTATTAACTTAACCATCAAGTTTTAAATTCCCAAATATAACTTTTTATCAATTATTTACTTAACTGAAACCTTATTTTTAACAAAATTCAGAAATTCCCAAAATAAGTTATATTCCAAAATTTATTAAACATTTATTTATTTATTTAACATTTTTAACTCATTCAAAATCATTATAAATATTATAAAAATCCTTTAAATATATTTAAACCAGAATATTATAAACTTCCATTTTAAAATAAATTTAAAATATTTCAGAAAAACATTATATAAACCACGTGTCTGTATATAGTTTTCTAGCCTAGGTCAAGTGATACGGATTTATATCATTTCAATCCGCAATTTACAAAACCCCGGGTTCTATTATTTCAAACCCGCAATCCCAAGTTAACAAATCAAATTTAAACAATTAAATAAATATATGGATAATAATTGTCGTTCAGGCCTATCATTTCAGCCTATAACGATCTCAATTTACAGGGAACTTGCAGTCATGATTTAACAGTAAATAAGCATTAAATAATATAATTGCAACTATATTACAACAGATAAACAACTGATGAGGTGTCAATTTAAAATGGGGTTTAACATCATACGTTATATTACAGACAAATGACATTTAATAAATAATTTACAAATACACTTGCGATAATTCACAGAAATATAGGTATGTTTGTCTGGTGAGAAATACTCACCTTAAAGCTGTAGAAAAATAGATTCAAACAATTGTATCACTTGATAAAGAAACGTACAAACGGCACGATCAGATTTCCGCGGATGCAACGTCTTGATTCAAATCTATAATAAGATCCAAATAAACCAAATACGCGACTTTAAAAATTTTGGTCAAAGCAAAATTTTCGAAACAACTGGAACGAATGGAATTCACTTGACTCGACTACTCCACCACACAGCTAGACTACGTTCTCATGGCTCGGTTCAAAATTGCATGTTACTTACTTTCACGCCTTTTTTTTCTACAAGTGGCGAAAACACTTAAAATCTTAATCTAATTTCTCGGCATCATAAAAGAATTTTATGCGCATAACGTTGATAATACATATACACTCACAATACTAATTAAATGAACACTTCTTCACTAGTACAAAAACCCTCCTACAGCCGATTCTTATATTTGCTTATTCAACTATTATTATTAAAATTTTTTTCCTTCTCTAACTACTGTTGCAACCCTAGCTTATTACAAAATCCAACTACATGCTCGCCTCACTGTGTTTTCATACTTCAAAATACAAAGTGAATTTGCAACCTAGTTTGGACATTTATGACCCACACGCGTACTTTCTCCTCCATTCACATTTTTTTTTTCTACTCTATTATATTTTGGGTAAAGTTTAAATTTTATTTCTAAAATAAATTGGTCAAATTCACTACTGAAAATATTTAAGGACGACTAGATGACATAAAACTTTAGTTATCAGTTTATGAAAAATTTTCATGCAATTTATTTGGAGGAGAGGCTGACATCAGTGGTAAAAGAGGAGGGTAAGGATCTAGTGGTGAAGGAGGAGTCATAGCCTAAGGTGGTGGAGTTTTAAGCCTTTGCGTGAACAAGAAAAGGAAATAAAGAAGAAGAAAGCAAAGGAGGAAGAAGGAAAAATATAAACATAGGCCATACCTGATGAAGCTTTGCACGCAAGCAACCGGAGAAAAAAAATGAAGAAATTTTTCATGAATGAATTTGTGGTGTGGGTTTTGGTTTATATAAGGGACGGGTCGCGTGAATTTAGATAGGCACGAAATCAATTTGTTTTGATTGAAATTTTAAAAAAAAACGACAAGTAGATATTTTTTTCAAATTTTTTTCTCTCATTTACTTGCGTACGTGCACTAGAATTGTGGAGATAAACTTGCGGTATTTAGGAAAGTATTTAATTCCTTTGATTGAAATTAAGAAAACGGTAATCAATTTATTCTTACCCTTGGAATTAGAAATCTGGACGTGCTTATAAATGGGAAGAACTAACTGTTGACATTTAAGAAACGACAATGATATTTATTTGCTTGGATGTTACTTCAATAAAAGATTTTATACTAAATATTAGTTGCATGCTATATTTTTTTGCAAGAAATCTTATTTGCCTATAAACGGCAAATCTAGGGACGCGCAGAGTTTTTAGGAGCTATATATTTTCGTTGCTTTGTACGCAAGGAAACTAAGATGCGAAATCAAAGCATGCGAATTTTATGGTCAAGGAATCGTTTGTTTGCAAATCAATATGTAGAGAAAACGACAAGTGATGAATATATGACATTGATTTAAAAAGAAACGCCCATATTCTATACCAAATTTAAAAAGTTTGAATGCGTTGATTTTATCCTTTTTGTTTGAACGTGTTATAAAATAGGAAGCTGCATGATTTATTTCTTTTGAGATTAAGTAAATTTTTCTCTACAGGTAAGAAATAAATTTTGCTTTCCTTGAATGTTTATTACAAGAAGCATGCGTTGAATTACAGGGAAAGACCCAAAAGTTGGAAGTAGCTAATTTAGCAGTGAGTTGCAAGATTTTTGCATGCGGAGATCAATGGAAAAGAAAAAGGTAAGCAATAACTTTCGTTCGAAAAGTAAAACGGCAAGTGGATCTTGAAATAAATGATGTCAATGCATAATAAAAGGATGCGTGGGTTTTATCACTTGAATTATGGTAGAAAAATAATTGAACGCTCCAAACGTGTTGCATAAATCAAGGAGGTAAACTGGTTAAGAAATATTAAAACCAGCTGAATGTTACAAAATTTTTGGGAACAAAATAGGTAGACACTATTTTCGAATGAACAGGGAATTGCATGGTTTAATTCTTTGAGTTTAAGTAATATGTTTCTAAAGGCAAGTAAGATTTTTTTTTTGTAATATATGGATAAGGCTTTAATTTCAATAAATGGAATATGGAAAAATATTTTATACGTTACATAATTTAGCAGAAAATAAATCTTGCGTTACTAACTGAGGGGAAATAAAACGGCATGCATTATCAAGTGTAAATGGCAAGAAATATAAATTGAAATTTAGCGCGTTATTATAAGGGAAGGACGAGCGAGATTATAGGTGAATGTAAATTTGCATGAGATCCTATTTGATTTTGTTCATGAATTATTAGCGAAATCTAAGGTGGAGAAACGGTCAAGCAAATATTAAGGAAATAAATGTTTTACCCACTGCATTACTTCAAACGTGCTTTTTATATATATATGTATATATATAATTTTTAAATAAAAAGAATCTTGCAAAAATTTAGGCACAAGAATAAGAAAATAAATTAATTGCCGTTGATTTATAAAGAAACAGCAAAATACAATTGGTAAAGATTTTATACCAAACTTAAAAACCGATGAAGGCTATGAAAATGTAACGTTGGCTATAGAAATCCTCTACTGATTTTATTTACTCATATATATATATTCCGGTATGAATTTTAAAATGCGTAGAATCCACGCAATAATATACCCCCAAAGTAACGCTTTTAAATTAATACGTTTCTCTATTATATCCGTTATTTTATACCATTAAATATCATACCCTTTTAAGAGCGAAATTTAGCAGTCTATAAATACACTGAATTCTTAAAAGTTATAACCTAACTAAAATTTTATTCGTTTTCATTCTTCGTATTTACTTATTATTATTTCTACGAATTCATAAATAAATCTTACTATACAAAATTCAATTTTTATTAAAATCCCAATTTGGAGTTATCCTTTAACACGGTTAAAAATTTCAGAAACCTTCATTTATTCTTAGCAATTTGGGAAATGATTTAAACCAATTAAAAATATTAATTAAAATAAGTATATTAAAATAAATTTCAAGGTTTTAAATAAATAAAAGAAATAAATGCTAGTTAAAAACTAGGGCTGTTACAGGCATTTCCTCCAGTGCGAAACATGAAAGACGTCATGAACTCCCACTAACTTATCTGGAAGCTCTACTTGATACGCAAGTTTTACCACCCTTTCTAAAATCGAAAAAGGTCTAACAAACCTTAGAGCCAACTTCCTAGATGTACCAAACCTCATAACCTTCCTAAGAGGAAAAAACTTTATGAAAACCATGTCTCCCACCTCAAACTCCAATTCCTTCATTCCCTTGTCAGCATATGACCGTTGATGGTACAATATGGCCTTTATTTGCTGCCAAACCATCTCTATCTTTTTCGAGTTCTAGTGAATCTAATCTGGTCCAAATAGAATTTTGTTAGTGGTTTCCCACCAACAATTTGGCAATTTTCATAGGCTTTCATATAACGTTTCAAATGATGCCATGTTAATTAGTGCTGTGTATGTACGCAAATGCTACTAAAGGAAGGTGCTGCTCCTAAAGTCCTTTGAAATCCATGATGCAAGATCTAGGTAAATCTTCTAAAATCCTATTCACCCTTTTAGTCTGACTGGCTGTTTGTGGGTTCTAGGCGATGCTAAGATTCAATGTTGTTTCTAAAGCTGGCTGCAAACTCCACCAAAACTCGCTAGTGAACAAGGGGTACTTATCACCAACAATGCTAATTGGAACTCCATAAAGTTGCACCACTTCGTTGATATAAATTTGTGCTAAAGATGCTGCAGTCCTATTACCCCTAACGATAATTGAGTAGGAACTTTTAGTGAGTCTATCCAATATACCAGAATAACTTCATTACCTCTTTGACTTCTAATCAACCCATCTATAAAGTCCATCGATGCATGCTCCCACTTCCAAGTGGGCACTTCAAACAGGCACTAATAACCCTACAGGCTTCCCATGTTCTGCCTTACCTTTTGGCACATCAAATATCTAGGGAAAAACTCTACTACCCTCTTCTTCATCCCCGGCCAATAAAAAATTTGTTTTGTATCCTTATACATGTTATCTCCATCGGGGTTAATGGTCATCCGAGAATGGTGACTCTCAACCAAAACTTCCTCTAGAATTTCCTCCACCATAGGAAGACAAAGGTGTCCATCTGTTTTCAAACATCCTCTTTCATCATTCGCATACCTACCATCATTGGAAAATGCTCTCCTCTACGTAGCTCGTCCAAAATGCCTATTATCGTCGCATATTTCTTCTACTCATGCCCAATGTGGTGCATTAATGTTGGTCTAACTTCCGTGGCTACCAAATATCTTAGAGTGGGTTCCATTGGTGGTTGGAAATTGAAATTCAAGAGGAACTTCAACCACCTACACTTATATATAACACCTAGAGTAGCATGCCTTTGGCTAAGGGAATTAGTGACAACATTCCCTTTTTGGGGGTGTACCGTATCTCGAAGTTATATGATGCTATAAACACCATCCACCTCTACTTCCTAAGATTCAAATGTCATTAGGACAACAGGTATTTAAGGGTCGGTGGTCGGTGATAACTTATACCTTTCTCCTAAAAGATAGTGCCTCCACATATTCAAAGCAAAAACAACAGCTGCAAAGTCCAAGTCATGAGTTGAGTACCCTCTTCTTATGGTCCTTCAACTACCTACTTGCATAGGCAATCACCTTACCTTCTTGCATAAGAACAACTCCTAATCCAATACCACATGCATTTGTGTAAACAATGAAAGGCTTTATCCCATCGAGAATGGTAAGTACCGTCACACTAGTCAACATCTACTTTAGCTTCTCGAATGCTTTCGTGCATTTCTCATCCCACGCAAAAACTATATTTTTTTAGTTAAGTGACTTAGTTGGACGGCTATCTTCGCAAAATCCTTGGTGAATTTCCTAGAGCAACTCGCCAACTCAAGACAATTCCTAACCCCCATGGCGTTGTTCGAAATCTTCCCGTCTTGTGTAGCTTTTACTTTCCTAGAGTCCATGGATAACCCTTTCTTGAAAACAATATGATACAGAAATCTCACCTCCTTCTTCCAAAAGTGGTACTTTGAGAATTTGTCTTTAGTTGGTGCCTTCTCAAAGTCCCTACTACCTCCTTTAAGTGATTTTCATGCTCATCTTCACTTTTAGAGAATACTAGAATATCGTCTATGAACACTACTACAAACTTGTTTAACTGCCCTTTAAGACTCTAATCATCAAATTTACAAAGTGTGCGGGACATTCGTCAATCCATAAGGCACACTTTCCATTCATATAGTCCATTCAGAGTGTAAAAAGCGTTCTTCTACTTGCTATCCTCAACTATCCTCAATTGATGGACTCTCGTGGCTAAGTCCAATTGGAAAAAGCTTTTGGCCCCAACAAGCTGATCAAACAAATAATCTATTCTAGGTAAGGGATACCTATTCTTCTTGGTCAACCTGTTAAGTTCTCTATAGTCAATGTATATCCTTAAAGATCCGTCTGCCTTAGTGGCGAGGACAATGGGTGCTCCCCACTCAAAAGTACCGCGACGAAATCCTTTCTACAAAAGCTTTGAAATTTGCTTATCCAACTCTCCTCTTTCTTTGGGGGCCATGTGCCTTAATGGAAGGGTGATAGGTCTAAAGCCCTTCTCCAAGTAGATCCTAAACACTTCTCCTTTCGGGGTAGGAGACCCAAGACATCTTAAAAAATTGCAAGAAATTATTGAACTATGAGCATAGAAGTGAGCTTATCGTATGACAGGCTCAGCGAATATAAATAGCATAACTCGATTGAGTTTTCGGGTGTACAATGAACATCTATATCTCGCTTGTTACAACTCCTTAACCACACAATCCTCCTATCACAATCTAAGACCATCCCTTAGTAAGATAACTAATCCATCCCTAAGATAAGTCCATGCCCCTCAAAACCAAGAACATACGCGTTACATGTAAATCGATGTTACATGTACCAAAACTAGGTCTTTACAAATTAAAAAAATGCATCGACCCCCCAATAGGATTTGATACGACTATTCGGTAGGTGGAAACTTGGGTTCTTAGACTCATGAAGTTAACTATATTTTTAGCTATGAATGAACATGATGCTCTCAAGTTAAATAAGGTGCAAATATAATTCCTAGAAATAACAGTTATACCTTCCATTGCATCTTTTCTATGACGATCCCCCTAAACAACCGGCACCAATAGTATATCAATAGTGCACTGCTATTGTTCCCGACCGACATAAAATGATCATCAGGATTCAGAATAAACCAATATAGCATATAACCTATCATATCTCACAATGTATGGATAAATATAATATCACATGTATAGTAGAAGAGATAGTAATAACAATGTGAACATACCATCATCATTAAAGTATAACATCCATAGAGTTATACATCAATAGTAGAGTTTATACAACAGAAACAAACTCAACAACTGTCTCTAATACAAATAGTAATATGAAAGCATTTTCACGGGCTCCACAGCGTTACTCATTGGAATAATCATAGACTCTATATATGTATATAATAAAAGATAGCCCCATCCAGCTCATCCTCCGAACAACTACTAAGTTACCTAGACCTGTTACATAGTCTACTCATTTAAGAGAACCCAAGAGCATAAGAGGCAAAGCATAAAACCTCGGGTCAGACAATAGTCTGGTATGAGCAGTAAATGAGTCTCAAAAGACTAAACATATAGATATAGTAAGGAACAAGAGTACACGAACCATACCTAACCTGTCCTTTCAACTAAAGAGTTCGCATACAACACTATAATATGCTACTCCACAACATCGTAAAGAATAACCATAAATTAAATAAAGGATATCTGTCTTCTAGTTATTCCTATTTCCAAACCTACTTCTCCTGATACTTATATAAGTGATAGCGTACTAAAGAGAGCGACCAAAGCAACCATAGCATCCATAACATCCATCAAACAATTCTAACTATCATTCCATGTGCTTTAAACATATGATAGCTCGTATGGCCTCCTTTCCACCAGGGACTAATGGAAATCCCAATTCTCCATTACACTCTCGCATCTAGCAGTCCAAAGGTGGATACACGTCTCAATTTAGCCAAAAGTTGTACCCTAAACCTAAAGCCACCGGTCCAAGGCATACAAGTCTCATTGACCCAAGAGCATCCCCACTTACAATACCCCTGCTTTGAGTACAACAGAAAACATTCCGAGCCTTAACGATTCCTTAGCACATACACTCGAGCCCTTCTTTGCTCCATTTGGATATTGAGCCTTTCTAACTCAATCCAGTTTCCGTTATTCATGAGGAACCTTTCCACATTCCCTGATCCTACTTCCCACCCTATTTATGAGCCGCCATCTTTGGAACCTAGTCCTAACATGAGCCAAATCAAAAGGCCATAGCTTTTCATCGTGCTGTTATATCAACTAATATGAATGAGCCAACACCTCCAACATGATCTACATGACCTCTACTTCACCTTTCAAAAGTTTCATCTCATTTGGGCTTGGCCTTAAAAGTCAGTACCTACCTTACATGTCGGCCCTGAGCTCTCTACTTAGCCAATCCATGGCAATTTTTCTTTCACACCTTCCTTGCTTCTAGTACTCCATGCCCAGATGCTTTGACCTCGACTTCTATATACAAATCAAGTCATCATAGAACAAGTCCTCTCTTCAAAGCATCCTACTTCATATTCTAGAAACAAGTCCTTATAACCTCCAACACTTTGCCAATCACTAATTCATAACCTCAAGCAACCTCTGCTAGCAACATCCTTGCCTCCCCTAAATCGCCACCACCATGGACCAAACTACAAATGTCAGCATCGACCTCTTAACTCGGTGTCGACTTGTGCAGTTAACGAATTGGAACTAGCGCCTTGAACCACGAGCTCTTCCAAAACTCCAGAGCCTCCCCTCCAAGTTTCGTCCAATTCCAACAAACTTTGCCTCCAATTTTCTAAATTCTCCGACCTAACTTTCTATCCAATCACAGTGCTAATAAGCAACATAAAATCATATCGTCCAACATAGTATAACAAACAATTTCATCTAATCAAACATTCAGTCCATTAAAATAAGACAAATAAGTCAATTTATAACATAGATCTACATATATCATGAGTTAAAATTAGAAAAGGTTTTATGGCCAAAAATCGATTTAAAACATTTTAAATCCTATGATTCTAGCATATAAACATGCATGGTATAGTAAGAAAGCACAAACCACTCATCAATTACCAAATACAACCAATATGAGTGTAAATTCAATTTGGACAGTAATAGAATGCACTTCAAATCAAACAAAATAGTGATCTTTATCTTTTAGTTGACGATCCAATCTCTAATCTGCAATCTAGTTTGATTTAGCGAGCAATGTGGGTGATTTTGGATAATATTAGGATGGATTTGGGACTAATTAGGGTTTTGACCTGATTTAGAATGATGGGGAAAAGTTTTAACTTGACTCTTCTTCCCTCTATTTATAGTATTCTCTAATTAAACTAATAGGCTCACTACTTACACACTAATTCTTGCCAACAGCTTTAAAAACCTAAAACAGTCATAACTTTCTAACTGTAAATCTGATTTTCTATAATGACTACTCTATGAAATCGAAAATCATTATCCTAGAGCAATGGAATTGGTTTGAGACCCTTATTCATCTACTATCAAAAGTTATAGCACAAATAATATTTCCATCGTCAAAATGCTCACATTGAAATTCAGGAAAAATCATAGGTGTGTAAAACATCCCTAAGTATCATAGCTCAAAATCATACAACCTGATACGAATAAATTTAAAATATTTTACGATTCCTAGATATGTAAAATACGGGTCGTTACATTCTCCTCCCCTTTAGGAATTTTGCCTCCAAAGTATCCAAACAATCAAAAGTATAAGTAACCATGGTCATCCTGCATGCCTATATATCATAAGAAACCACCAAAAATCTCAAACAAGCAGCCATCCAATCAATAGTATAGGTGACCTATCCTAGCATGAGGAATACTAACCTATCAAATATAGTATATAATAATGAAAGTAAACACGATAAATGATGGATCTTACCATTCATAAAGCTCTAGATAAGAAGTCCTCATGCTCTCTTCCATCTCTCACATATAATCGTCCTCACTTTCACTCCATTGTACCTACACTAGCTTCACCGTCTTTCCTCTAAGCTGTTTAATATCATACCCAACAATACAAAGCAACCAAGAAACTTCTGATTCTACTTCAACATCTTCTAGCTGATCCAGTGTGGTCTTCATGCCTGAGTCATGCACAAACTTTCGTAGATCAAAAACATTAAAAATGTTGTGCCCACCCACTATCTTTTAAGGTAAGTCGACCCTATATGCTAGCTTCCTAATTCTCCTGACTACCAGAAAAGGTCCTAAAAATCTTGGTGCCAACTTCCCCCTTCTATCAAATTGAACCACATTCTTTAGAGGAGAAACCTTTATAAATACCGTATCTCCGACAGAAAGCTCTAAATCACTTCGTCTCTTATCAATAGCTTTTCTGTTGATCTTGAGTAGCTTTCATTCATTATCGAATGACCTTAATCTTCTTTGAAGTCTCTCTAATCATACCTTGCCCATGTACTAGTTTCTCGCCCACTTTCCACCAATATGAAGGAGCGTTACATAGTCGACATACAATGCTTCGTACAGAGCTGTACCAATACTCGATTGATAATTGTTATTATATGAAAACTCTAGCAAACGCAAATGACTATCCCAAGACCCTCGAAAATCTACAATACATGCTCACAAGAGATCTTTCAATATATGATTTACTCTTTCGGTCTACCAATCCGTTTGTGGGTGATAAGATGTACTAAGATGCGGCTCGGTCCCTAACGACTCTTGTAAGCTCTTCCAAAACCCACTAGTGAACAATAGCCTTAGTCATTCACAATGCTCTTTGACGCATCGTGAAATCCTAATATCCACTTTATGTAAAACTCTACCAGCATGGATGTTGTTCTACTTGAATTGGCAAGTATAAATCTTGCACTCATGGTCAAGCGATTTACTATGACCAAAATGCAAACGTACCCTGCTCGAGTCCTCGACCATCAACAAAATCCATCGATACTTGTTCCTATTTCCATTCAAGAATATCTAATGGTTGAAATAATCCACTAGGATTCTTCTACTTTGTCTTTACCAACTGACAGTTTATACACTTCGAGATGAATTCCCCAACATCCTTCTTCATACCTTTCCAGTAGCAAGTTCACTTCATATCTCAGTATATCTTGTTATCACTAGGACGAATAGTCAATCTGGAATGATGACATTCTCTTAGCACTTCATACCTCAATCCATCAACATTGGGAACAAATAATCTTCCATCCTTATGAAGCCAACCTTCTCGATCAAGTTCATATTGCTTCATATCTTTATCTCTACTCATTCTTCTATCTTTGCTATGATCACTGTTAGCCTAGCATCCCGCTTTTGACCAGTACCGATCCCTTTGATTAGAGTAAGTTGCCAACATTTCACGTTCTAACTAGCGAGGCTAGAAATCAAAATCCAGCAATATATTCTATCTACTTCCATTCGAAGAACATTGCCCCCAACCTAGCATGTCTTCTAATCAATGCATCAGTGATAGCATTCAATTTTCCCAGTGTGTAGGAAATACTGAAATCATAAGAGGACAAAAACTCTAACCGCCTTTGCCGTCGAAGGTTGAGATTCATCTGAGAGAAAAGGTACTTCAAGGATTTGTGGTCCGCAAATAGCTCAAACCGGTCTTCCAACGAATAGTGCCTTCATATCTTCAAAGAAAAAACAGTTACTACCAATTCCAAATCATGAGATGGGTAATTATTTTCATGTGGCTTTAGCCGTTGAACACATAAATGGCAACCCTTCCCTTTTGAATTAACAATACCCAATCCAGTACCATAAGCATAGGTGTATACTGTCAACTCTTTATTTCCACTTGGAATGGTTAATGCTGGTCCACTCATCAACCTTTCTTTCAGACTAACAAATGCATGCTCACACTTCACATCCTATACAAAGGTTTGATTCATCTTCGTCAAATTGGTCAACGGTTCCGCTACCTTCGAGAAGTCTTTTATGAAGATTCTATAATACCCTGCCAATTCTAGAAAACTTCTCGCATCCATAGCATTCTTAGGCCGATTCCAATCTTGGACCGTGCTACCTTCATAGGATCCACTACTATAACTTATCCCGAATCGACGTGACCCAAGAATCTCACCACTTCTCTCTTCAAAAGTGACATTTAGATAAATTCGCTTTCAACTTGTGCTTCATCAATATATCTAGCACATTCCTTAAGTGTGTCCTGTTCTCCTCTTCAGCTCTGGAGTAGATCAGAATATCATCCATGAACACAACATGAACTTATTCAACTGGTCTTTGGAAACACAATTCATGAGATCTAAAAATTATATTAGAGCGTTGGTCAACCCAAATGGCATCACCGACCACTCATAAAAAGCCAATGATACATGAAACATAGTAATAGACACACTCTCCTTCGCTATTCTCAACTAGTGAAATCCCGTTGAAAAATCCATTTGGGAGAACACCTTTGCACCGTGCAACTGATCGAACAAGTCATCAATGCTTGGGAGTGGATACTTGCTCTTCCTCATCACTTTATTCAGCTTACAATAATCCACACACAACCTCAAAGAGTCATTCGCCTTTGTTGCGAATACTACAGGTGTGCCCCACTCAGATATACTTCTTTGAATGAATCCTTTCCCTAATAGGACATTCAATTGCACCTCCAATTCCTTCTGCTCTCTGGGTGACATATGCCTTAAAGGCATACAATCGATCTGGGTTCCTTCACTAAGTCTATCTGGATCTCGATCCCTCTATGTGGCGGCAATCCAGTCGCTTCCTTGAAAACATCTAGATATTCTCTAGCGATAGGTACAGATGACAATCCCTCCTGTGGAACCTCAAGAAAATATAGAAAGCTAATGATCAACTAATCCTCTAGTAGGTTTCTAATCACTACCATTCGCCCATTCACATCTCCGAATATCACCAACATCTTCTCGCAATCCACTATGGCCGCATACTTCCTAAGTCAGTCCATACCCAATCTCGAAGCCAACAAAGTTCAAAACAAAGCAATCACAAACCAGAGTACATTCATTAATCGATCAAAATAGGTCACGAAAAACCATGGAAAGACTAGTAGAGCCTCCAACAAGGTTTTCCACAACCGAGGGTTGGTCTACTGTCTTAGATTCTAATCCTAATATATCTACTAGGTCACTACAGATGAATGTATGAGAATCATTTGTATTAAAAAAAACTCAAATAGGAACATCATCAATAGAAAGCATACCTTGAATGACGACTCCCTTCCCTTTCTCCTTCACCGAGGGAACATTCGACGAAGTCGGGACTCCATCCAAATCATATGCCTTCACTACCTGTTTATCCTTCATCAGTTCTGGACAATTCTTCTTCAGCTGCCTAGGCTAGTCGCAGTTGTAACATTTCTCCTTCTCACTTATCTTGTAGTCATTAATTAGACGATCCTTCTCGTTGCATTCGAAGCAAACAGGTTCCCATTTACCCTTCTTCTTGCCACCCTTACCTCAAGGCTAATTCCTCTTCCCATTCCATTTCTTCTTGCCTTTACTGCCTTGCTACAACTTTGGCTCCTCTTTCTCAGTGGAAACAACTATAGTATTATTAGCCTTAGTGCACAAGCTCCCTTGGCAAAGTGCTTTCTCTACAAACTTCTCAAAAGGCTCATGTATATAGTCCACTAGCTTTTCCTCTAAGTAGTCATCCAAAGCAATAATGAATTTCTCATTCTTTCTCAATGGAGTGTCGATGAATGACATCTCATACTTAGATAAAGCATAAAATTCTGCCATATATTTAGAAACTGTCATCTCTCTCTGCTTGAGATCGGAAAATTTTCTAAATAGAACCGACTTTTGAGCAACCAGAATAAACTTCTCCTCGAACCTCACCTTGAACTGATCCTAGTGGAAATGATCCTCTAGAATAGCAAAAGTAACAGCATTTCACCAATTCATGGCTCGTCCTTGAAGCTATCTCGAATCCAACTTTCTTTTCATAGCATCTTGCACCTCATATCATCGAGGATGCACTCACAAGTATCTAACTAATCTTGCACTTCTATGGCCGACTTCGTCCATGAAAGGGCTTCATTCCAAGAGTAGAATAATCTTTGCCAAACTTGGCTAAAGCAGTCCTAGGGGCTTGCACTGGAGCACCCACTACAGGTGCATTCCTCATCATATTTTCCATCATAGCATTGAATATGGCTTGGACATAAGGCGTAGAAACTCATGATCCTACTCCTTCCTATACTCCTAAAGCAGAATTCTCCATAGCATTCCATGTATGCTGGCTCATTCTTATCTATAACAAGAATGATCGGTCTCTCATAAAGAAAACTGTGCCTATTATGCTCATGTGCATGCGACTTATACTATATAATATATTACGATATACTTTTGAAAACCAAACTTATAACAAATACACACTTTCTCGTATACACACACACACACACACACACACACACATATATATATATATATATATCTGTGTGTGTGTGTGTGTGTTTGTATATGTATATGTATGTAGACACACACTCTCGATCCAGTCCATGGTGATAATACCTTCATATCTCTACTGGATTACGGTATCAACTCTAATTAATCGTGTAACCACCCTATACTATCGGTACAATAGTATATAAATAGTACACTGGTGTCGCGCTTAGCCGGTATAGGACAATCAGTAAGGTTGAGAATGAAGCAATATAGCATATAACTTGTCATATCTCACAACGGATAGATAAAACATAATATCATAGATATAATAGAAGAGATAGTAATAACAATGTGAATATACCATTATTATCAAAGTGTAACATCCACAAAATTGTACATCAATAGTGTAGTTACACAATGTAAACAAACTCAACAACTGTCTCTGAGACAAATAGTAATAAGCAAGCCCTGTCACAGGCTCCATAGCGTTGCTCAGTAGAATAAGCATAGACATTATATATGTATCTACGAGATAGCCCTATCTAGATCGTCTTTCGAATAACTATTGCATCACCTAGGCCTGTTATCTAGTCTACTCATTTATAAGTACCCAAGATATTAAGAGGAAGAGCATAAAACTTTGGGTCTGACAACAGTCTGGTGTGAGTGGTAAACGAGTCTCAAAATACTAAAAAGGTAAATAAAAGGAACATGAGTACACAAACAATACTTGACCTGTCCTCGCAACCAAAGAGTTAGCATACAACATTATAATATGTTATTCTATAATATCATAAAGATACCGCATAGACCAAATAAAGGATATCAGTCTTCCAGGTATTCCTGTCTCCAATACCTACTGTCCCTAGTATTTATGAGTGATATCCCACTAAAGAGAGCAACCAACCATAGCATACATTAAATAATCGTAACTATCACTCCACGTGCTCTGAATATATGATAGCTCGTATTGATTTCTTTCTACCAAGGATTGATGGAAATTCCATTCTCCGTTGTACTCTTGTATCTCGCATACCAAAACTGGAGACATGTATTGCATCCCAAAGCCATAGGTCTAGGGCATACAGGTCCCTTCATTGACCTATGGACGTCCTTACTTATAATACCCCTACTTTGAGTGTAACATAAAACACTCCGAGCATCAAAGATTCCTTAGCACATACACCCAAGCCCTCCTTTTCTTCATTCTTAAATCGTGCCCTTTTTGCTCAATAAGGTTTCCATTATTAACTAGGAACACTTCCGCATTCCCTGATCCTATGGCTCACACCATTTGCGAGCCGCCATCTTTAGAACTACTCCCAAGACGAGCCAACTTCTAAAGACCAAGGCTTTTCATCATGATGTTATATCGTTATCCAACCTGATACGAACGAGCCAATACCTCCAACATGATCCATAGGACCTCTACTTCACCTTCCAGAAGTTTCATCTTATTTATGCTTCACCCTAGAAATTGGTACTGACCTCTCATATCGGCCTTGAGCTTTTTACTAAGCCAATCCATGGCTAAGTTTTCTTCCACTCCATCCCTGCTTCTGGTACTCCATGCCCAGATGCTTTCTAACATAAATCTACACATAGCATGAATATATAAGCATAAGCAAGGGTGATTTCTAATCAATTTAAATCATATACATAGTTTAATATGTAATTAAAATTGGAAAAGATTTTATAGCCAAAAATCAATTTAAAACATGTTAATCCTCTGATTCTACCATATAAACATGCATAGTATAGTGAGAAGGCCTAAACCACTCACCAATTACCAAATTCAACTAAATGAATGTAAATACGATCCGGAACAGTAATGGAATGCACTTTAGATCAAGCAAAATGATAATATCTATCTTTCAGTTGATGATTCGACCTCTAATCTGTAATCTAGTTTGATTTAAAGAATAATTTGAGTGATTTTGGATGAAATTAGGATGGATCTAAGGCTACTTAGGGTTTAGACCTGATTACAATAAAGGGAAATCTTGGCTCTTCAACACACTATTTATAGTATTCCCTAATTTGACTAATTGGCTTACTGACATGCTCCACCAATTAAATGCTAATTCTGGCCAACAGCTTTAAAAACTTAATATAGGCATAACTTTCTAAAAGTTCATTTTTCTATTATGACCAGTCTAAGGAATGGGAAACCATCATCGTGAAGCAATGGAATAAGTTTGAGATCCTACCCCGACTCCTACCAAAAGTTACAGCCTAAAGAAGATATCCAAGGTCAAAATGGTCACATAGAAATTTGAAAAAAAATTGCAGGTTTGTAAAATGTCAATAAAGTCATATCCTAAAATATAGAATCATATGATCTAATGCAAATAAAATAAAAATATTTTATGATCCTTGAATACGCAAAATACGGGTCGTTACATTTTCCTTTGTCTCTAGAAGGAGGTCTACTTTAGATAAGTACAGCCTCAATGCTAACCTGGCCCATTATCTCCCTCACTAGTTGCCTTGGATAGCGATTCTTGTAGTGTCACTCCTTATGATAGTGGTAACATCTTTCTTTGAACTCCTCCCTCACCAAGCTCACCTTGCAGCCCTTAGCAATATATCCCTACTTCTGACACCTGTGACCCATTATACTTCCCTTCTTAATATTCTCCTTAGCTGTCTTGTCAGCCCAAAATCCTCCCTTCTTAGGTCCACCTCAATTTTTATCTGGGCGCACCTTCTCCTTCTCCTCAGTGCCAATGGGCTACAGCAGGGCCATTTCAACTATCATCTCATATGTGGCTCCCACGAGTACTTGGGTCAAATGTAGCTCCCTAAGTAGAGAATTCAGGCCTTTAACAAACTTCATAGCCTTCTTTATAGGGCGTCAATCAAACTCAATCCTAACTTATTGATATAATCCTTCAACATGTACTCACCCTGCCTAAGTTGTATAAACTTCTCTAACTGCAAACTCACTTCAGCTTTGGACATGAATCATGAATCAAAGTAAGTTCTAAATTCAGCCCAAATGATTCCTCCCTCAGTATCCACCTTAGGCACTATAGTCCACCAATCTAGTGCCTTTTCTTTTAAATGCCATGCAACCATCCTCCTCTTGACAGTCTTTCCATCCAAGCTCTTGAAATATATGTTCACAATCGTCAATGCATGCCTTTGTTACCATGAAAGCTTCAGTTCCCGTATACACCCATCCTCCTATATGTTTGAAATCTTTACATGATTAGAGAAATCTAGTGGACGAGGTGCTGCTTCAGCAGGTAGAGCAGTGGGTGCCATTGGTGCAGCTTATTGAGGAATGGAAACTTATCCTACATGCCTTAGGTATTGTTTCAACCATTCTGGCATCCCTCGGATAGTGGGCATCTTTTGGGTAGAGGGGTTCCCAGTTCAAAGAAAAGATTTTCAGCGACAGTCAACTATCTATAGGTTTGAACTTTTAGTTACAACTTCCTAAGATAGTATTATTTGCTAAAATAAAAGATTTTTCTGATGTGTTTGCGTATGTTCATAAAAGTATATATATAGAAGGGTTTTTAAAAATACTTTCAAAAATAACAAATACGCACTCTTATGTATACCTATCCTCATTGATATGGTAACCTAAGCTCTAATATCAAATATTGCAATCCATCTCAAAATATGCCTAATTTTCGAGCCAATAAAAGCCCATCAAACCATAATTTCATTGCAAAGCCGAATATTAATTGGTAAAATTGATACAATGGTGTAACATCACATTTTCGGAGCCTCAAAATTAACTACTACGGATGCTACAGTCATCTATAAGTGTTATTTCTGAGTAACCGAAATCGAAATCTTAAAACTATTGGCAACACAGAAGCACAAGAATATGAAAAAATTCAAACTCCAACAAAACAGAATTTCTCATTTCTTATGAATTTCAGTTTTAGATTTAATTACTTAATCCTAAACATTAACCACATTGATATTATATATACATGTACAAAATACGATAAGAGTGACATATGAAGATGTCACCTTATGTTGATCAGAGAACTAATAATTATGAAATTTACAGTTCTTAGTCCATCACGGCGAAAAATACAAAATAGCTCCTATATAGCTAACACTGCCTCCTACATGTCTTTGGAAGCCTATTCGTCCAAAAACTTGGAAATCTCCCACTCTCAGACCACTCAAATTAATTTTGAGTACCCGAGAGTTTGTAGAGAAACACAAACTTCGAGTCAGACAATAAGTTTGGTATGAATAATCCCTTATCATCTCTTATCATAAATAGATAGCTGGTTAGACCATGCCGCTTAGCGTAATAGGTTTTCCCCTCACTAGTATCCAAACAAAAGATGCAAATCATTTACTATGCCCCTGCACCCAAAATGATTAGTCTTAACATAATATGAAATAAAGCCATAAATCATAAACATTGGATATCCCATCCACCCGTTTGTTAGATATCCCATCAAAAAGCAATATATTAGATTTCCCATCTAAAATCAATTTATTAGAGTTCCCCTCTAAAATCTTTAAAATGACTATCCGTCAAAACTTTAATAGGACTATCCATCCCAAATTCATCAAAGGACTATCCATCCCAAATTCATCAAATTAAATGCATATTATCCATCATATAGTGTTTTATAATAGTTGTTGTGGGCTATCCACTGCACACTCCATAGTTTTTCTAGGATGACTATGAACCCTTGGGTGCCAAATCCCTAGGCTAACCACCTATGGCAAAACATTCTTTACTTAAGAAATTTGATGTGAGCTATCCACCACACATTCCATGGTTTTCCTAGGTTAACAAAGAACCCAACACTTAGCTAATTAAAATATCATGATACCCATGATTATTCATTAAAATTCATGATCCCCATGAATATAAAATTTTCCCATGTATCCCACATGTTTAACCTATTCCCATTGGTAGCGCCAATTAGGTTAAATCAAATAAAAACACATTGATAGCCCCAATGTATACTTTACAAAGCATATTTCTATTTGTAACCCCAAATTATGTATCGAAAACATTAAACTCAGCCTAGTATCCCCAAGTTTCATTACCATTCATTTTATACAAGGATCCCCCTTACATATTCAAACAAAGATAAGTATTTTATGCTATAAACCTTCGAAGTAACCCTTTCAACTTAGCAAAATTTTACTTAAGAAAAATAGATTAAAACAGCCCTTTAAAACCCTTCGAATGAAGTCCCATTCAAAAGCAAATAAACATCCAAAGTTAACCCCTTCGGAAATCTTTCTTTTGAAAACATCACTAATCATACCTTTCGACCTTGTCGAAAGGTCCTATCTTTCGACATTGTCGGAAGGTTTCTTTTCGACCTAGTCGAAAGGTTCTATCTTTCGAATTCATCGAAAGCCTGAGGGATCCCTCCTTATAAAACCATTTATAAACTTTTCAAAAGCAATGAAACTCAAAACCTTTCGCAATCATTGATGTAACCACTTCAAAACCTTTTGAAATCAAACCTTTTGAAACCATTCAAAAACAAAGAAGTGTTGGTATTGGAACTAACCATTCGAAAGTATACTTCTGACCTATTTGGAAGGTTTACCCTTTGACTTTGTCAAAAGGTATTAAAACTTTTACTTTATATACAATGGGAGGTTCATAAGTAACCCCTTCTTTCCCTTCGGCTTTGTCGAAAGCATCCCTTCGACTTAGTCGAAAGGATTAAAACGCCTTTTTAGAAAACATTTTAAAACAATTCTCTTAAAGATTTAAGCTTTCAAAGATCCCATTCGAAACGCCTTCTTTATTATATAATTTTTTTATTTTTTTATAAAATCATAGAGTCAAAGGATCCTCCTTCAACTTATTCAAAAGAAATTATGTTTATGTTCGGAAGCAAAGGAAGCTGCCTCCCCCTCCCTTCACCCCTCTTCCCTTTGACACTATGCTTGAGAGTAATTATTTACCTTCCGTCTTAGATGAAAGTTATCTTTCGACTTCGTCAAAAGGGTAAAAGCGGGCTTGTTAGAGTCGAAGGCAGAACTGGACCGACTGAAGTGATGTTTTCTCTTGCTTGTCTAATTTTGATTAGCTGAGGAGCCTTCTCCTGTACTTTCAAATAGTAAAAAGTACACAAAAGTTAACCTTTTTCTTAAAAAACTATTCTTCTTCCTCAGTTAAATTTTTGGATTGCAGCATTCCTTCCGAATTGACTAATTCAAAGGCAGTTTTGTAGTTTATCCCTTAGGCTTAAATAATTTAATTAGCTTAGTAAATCATTGAGGAAAATCCCTAAAAATCCCCTAAAACCTGATAAATCATATACATCAACATATTAAAATTTCAAAGCATATGAAGGTCAAAACTTTTAGAATCTCGATTTTGATTATAACAACCTATATAAAATGTTATGTGTATATTAACCATCTTTGCAGGAAATTTATTGCAGATTCATCTACAGATGTTTAAAGTTGTATATTATGTGTCCAGAGTTTGTATATTTCTTATAAAATTTGTTAAAATCTCTCCTTACATGATATATATATATATAAATATATATACACACATGCGCACACATGCTCATACATGCACAAAATAGCAAACTCAGACGTCTGAAACCATTCATTCAGACGTCTGAGTGTTGAAATAAGAATATTGTTTTTACAATATTCAGACGTCTGAACTAAAATATTCAGACATCTGAATGATGCCAAAAATGAACTATTTCTTTGTTGTTTGCATTTCAATCTAATTTAGAAGTCTGGATTTTTTATTCAGACGTGTGAATATCCCTAACTACTATTTTCTTGAAAAGTCACTTCTCTTTACCAAGAGAAACATTCTTTTAAATCAACAGTTGCATCCGTTCTTTTCAATATAACTTTTCATTTAAAGATGCAACTCTTTATATACTATTAATATATTACAGAATTCAACAAATAAATCACCGAAGTTACTTTTAGCATTCTTGAATTCTCATCTATTCTCAAACTTTCAAATTACACTCAAATTACTTACATACTTTAATATTTGATCAATTTATCTTCCACATTTCTCAAAGCACATCACTGTATATCATTAAGGACAAGATTATAGGAAGATTGTACTCAATTGACTTATCCGTGTTATTTAAGAACACACTACATTTAGATACCTTTGTTATTTGTATTGAAGTCCTATTCGGTTGCTTAGGCGGGTGAAGTCCTGTTCAGTTGCTCAGACAGTGTAAACCTGTTTCTTCGGGTTAAGTGAGAGTGTCGTAGTTGAAATTCCAGAAGGAGTCTGGGACTGGACGTAGAACGGGAAGTTCAAACCAGTATAAAAATTCCTGGTGTGCTTGTTTTATTTTACTTTGCTATTATCATCTGTTTTCGCATTTAGTTTTAGTTATATTCCATATTAGTTGATCCTAAGTAATAACTTGCATAATTAGTTATTTTCATTTGGTATCAGAGCCAGGCATCTTATAACCGTTACAAAGTTATTTGATATCTTGCAAATGGAAAACAACACTACCAATAACATTGTCAATAAAACTAGTTTTATTGAAGGTCAATCCACTGCACAACCTCCATTTTTTAATGGTTTGAACTATAACTATTGGTCTACTCATATGAGAATCTATATGCAATCTAATAGTTTTGAATCATGGAATATCACACAGAATGAATACACTCTTCCTACTGGAGAATACTCCACTTGGTCAAACACACAAAAATTAGATGCTACTGCCAATGCTAAAGCTATGAACATGTTATTTTATGCACTAGATAGAAATGAATTTAATCGTGTTAGCATGTGTCAAACTGCTTATGAAATATGGGGAACGCTGAAAGTCACTCATGAATGAACTAACAAGGTCAAACAAAGCAAAATGTCCATGCTCAAAAATCAGTTTCAAAACTTTAGAATGAAACAAGATGAATCCATCAATGATATGTGCTCTACAAGATATCTATCATTCACCATTAGGATTAGGAGAAAAGTACACTGACTTTGATATTGTATCAAAAATCCTAAACTCTTTAACGGATGAGTGAGAAAGAAAAGTCTTAGCTATTGAAGAAGCTAATGACCTTTCTACCATAAAACCTGAAGAGTTAATAGGAAATCTAATGTCCTATGAAGTGAATTTGCAGGCAAAATGAGTACAAGCACAAGACAAAAAGAACATAGCTTTCCATGCTGAAGAAGAAAAAGATGAAGATTCAAATGAAGAAGATCTAGCATTTATTGCCAAAAATTTCAAAAGGTTCTTGAAATTCCGGAAAAACAACATAAACAATGGAAAACGGAACTTTCAAAACAAACCATCATCTTCAGTTCTAGAATGCTTTAATTGTCATAAGAAAGGTCATATGCAAAAAGAATGTCCAGAATTAAAGAAAAATTACTTCAATAAGGGCAGAAAAGATAAGAAAAAGAAAGCATTCCCTGTTACATGGGATGATTCAGATACCTCTTCATCAGATAGCAGCAGTGAGAGTGAAAATGAGCAAGCAAACGTTTTCTTTATGGCTAATGAAAATGAGGTTAGTGATTTTACTTTTGATGATATGATAGAGATAAACTCAGAGCTAGTTGACACTCTAACAAAACCGAAAAGAAAACACAAGGAGATCGTGAACTTCAAAACAAAGCAGAATTCGAAAGAGATATGCTCAAAGATGAGAAGAAAATACAAGAGGAAGAACTTGAAAAATTACAAGAATGATTTTCTAATATTAATTCTCAACTCACTCTTTTAGGTCAAGAAATTGAAACTCAAAAACAAAAGAATGATGCTCTTGTTTCTGAAAATCGTGAACTAAAAAATAAGATAAAATTGATAGAGTTGGATAATACTAGTCTCAAAACTAATTTAGAAAGCATCACCAAAAATGCTTCAAACTTTAATAAAGGAAGAGAAACTTTATCTAAAATTATTGATAGCTCTCTATCTGTTTCAAGTAGAAAAGGATTAGAATATGTTAAGAAAACAACAATTTCACCTAGAAAGAAAATTAGGAGAAATATTAATCCTACTATTGTACAGACAAAAAGGGATTCTTACCCAAAAAGCATAAAAGTCTAGGTTCCTAAAACAAACAACAGTCTGATTAGGAAGAAATATATAAACACCTTTTTTAAACTATTCATAAAAATAAAGATTATATTTTTAAATGGGATACTAAGCCCTCTTGGGTTTGGTTTCCTAAGATTTAACTCTTAGGAACTTATTGAAAAAGTGGGTACCAATATTATCTTATATTTTTTGTAGGTCCCACCCAAGAAAAGAGGAAAATGGATACTCGACAGTGGTTGCTCAAAACATATGACAGGAGACAAAGATATGCTTCAAACATTACTTACTCAGATGGAGGCTCCATCACATTTGGAGACAACTCCAAAGGCTATATCATCGGCAAAGGCGACGCGAGCAACAATGGTATTTCATATTTACCTCTTATTTCAAATGTTTTACTAGTCAAAAACTTAAAACATAATTTACTTAGTATCAGCCAATTTTGTGATAAAGGATTCAAAATCACTTTTTCTAAAAACAAATGTAGTATTTTTGATCAAAATCAAAATATTATCTTTGAAGGAAATAGAGACAGAAATATCTATGTTCTGAACATGAAAATAAATCAAAATTCAAATATGTGTTTAATAGCCAAAGAAAATGATCCTTGGTTATGGCACAAACGATTCTGCCATATTAACTTCAAAACTATAAATAAGCTCTCTAAAAATGATTTAGTGAAAGGTCTACCAAAAATGAATTTTAAAATTGATCATATTTGTGATGCATGTTTCCATAACTTTAAATTATATCAAATGGATGTCTAAATTGTTTTTTTAAAATGGTTTCATAAAAGAAAACGTTTATGTTGAACAACCTCCGTTATTCATACACGAATAATTTCCTAACCAGTCTATAAGCTTAAAAAGGCTTTATACGGTTTGAAACAAGCACCCCGTGCTTGGTACGATCGTCTTAAAAAATATTTAATAGATTCTGGTTTTGAAATTGGAAAGGTTGATCAAACTCTTTTTATTAAAAGAAATAAACAGGATATTTTAATCGTTTAAATATATGTTGATGATATTATTTTTGGATCTACAAATAAAAGACTATGTTAAGATTTTTCTAAAATAATGACCAGAGAATTTGAAATGTCACATATGGGTGAGTTAAATTATTTTCTTGGCTTACAAATAAAACAACCAGAAAATGTTATTTTTATTAATCAAGAAAATTATTGTAACAATCTAATTAAACGCTTTGGTATGGAAAATACTTCTACCAAACCAACTCCTATGAGTATAACCATACATCTTGATAAAGATGAAAGCGGCAAAAGTATTGACCAAAAATTATATCGAAGTATGATTTGATCGTTACTATATTTAACAACTAGTAGACCTGACATAATGATGAGTGTCTATTTGTGTGCACGATTTCAAGCAAATCCCAAAGAATCACATTTACAAGCAGTGAAACGCGTATTACGTTATCTTGATAAAACCATGGATTTTGGACAATTCTATCCGAAGGAATGTCCTTTTGAATTAGTATCATATAGTGATGCTGATTTGGAGGAAGCCGGACAGATAGAAAAAGTACAAGTGAGACTTGTCACTTCATTGGACAATCTCTAGTATCTTGGTTTAGTAAGAAACAAAATTGTGTTTCATTATCAACGTGTGAGGCAGAATATATTCTACAGCTTTGGCATGTGCTCAAGTTATCTATATGCAACAAACATTACAAGGTTTCGGTTTTAATCTATGTAAATCAACTATTTATTATGATAATTCTAGTGCTATAAATTTATATAAAAATCCTGTAAATCATTCACGAACAAAACATGTTGACATTCGTCATCATTTTCTTTGTGATAATATTGAAAAAGATATAATAAATCTAGAATTCGTGTCCTCTGACAAATAATTGGCAGATATCTTTACAAAACCATGAAACGAAAATACTTTCATGAATTTAAGACGAGAACTTGGTATCGTCTCTCTTAAAGATTTATAAGTTCTAATTTTTTTTAAAATATTTTTTTTTTTAAAAGAATTCACAGTTTCTTTCAAAAGAAAATAAAAAGTGTCGTCTAACACTCGAACTTAAGACCTCATACTCTGTAGTCCTCTACACTACCACTTCACTCTCTATTGTTTTCTGAAATATGAGGTTGTCATTAAATTCATATGTACCTTCCATTCTCTCCTTCTTTTCCTATGGATATTATTTCTCTAAGCATACATTGTCCTCTCTATTTTTAACAAGCTTCTTCCTATATATTGTCTACATTTTTAAAATTCTTTTCACCAATAATTCATTTGATTCTCTTTTAAAAACTTTTCAAAAATTCTATTCAATCATGTCATCTCAATATAACTCTGAGTCATCTGAGCTATCCTACACCTCTCCCTCCTCGGGATCGAAAAATCTACCAACTCCTACTCCAATATATGAACCGGTTCCGATCATTCCACCCTTTACTCATACTGGGTATACTCCACCAGCTAAAAAAACAAGACGGTCTCTCTTTTTTGGATCATCATCCATAAAAGAGAAAATCGATGATATTCATCACTATCAAAAAGAAACATTAGACTTACAACATGAATTATGCTATAAGCAAAAAGTTAATGCCAAACGACTTAGCTTTTTGGAACAAGTAGCGTTAAAGTTTTGTGGTTCTTCATCGAAAGATACTGTTCATAAACCGTCTACAGCTCCTTCTCCAAGTCATCGCAATCCTTGGGAACCATCACCACAACATCCACCAACAACTCCAAATTCTTGGGAACGTGGTAACAGATGGTCTCCGCTTCGACCATATGTGGAGAACACCAAAGTTGAAGAAGAATCTTATCATACTCATCATCTTCTTCAAAATCTATTTAATCATTTCTTGTTGTTAATATAATTTGTTATTTTGTCATTTCATTCTGCTTATTCTAATTTTGTAATATTGAAAATTATTCAATAATATATATATATATATATATATATATATATATTATTTTTTATTCTCACCATTGCCAATATATGCTTTTGTACACAATTAAGACGTCTGAATTAGTATAAACAGACGTCTGAATATTCATAACAGAGAACTTTTACCCCAGATACAGACGTCTGAATCAAAAATAACAGACGTTTAATTAGCCCATTTTTAAACTAAATCCTTGCAGGTTGCAATTCAACCCAATTCAGACGTCTGAATCGAATTACTCAGATGTCTGGATCTCTCGTGAGCAATTTTTTTTTACACCTTTCTTATTTTTTATTTAGTACCTTTTTACCCCTGCCTTTTCATCCTGTATATAATAACTTTTTCACTTCTTTACTTCTTACTTCAGAACCCTAACCCCCATTTTCATCTCACTCAAAGCTTTTAGCCTTCCTCTAACTATCCAATGGCACCAAGATCAAAGAGAACAAGAGAATCAACTTCCGGACCATCCAAAGACCAAATCCGGCAATGGCTATGGAACAATGTTGCTGTTTCTCGGTTCAATTCCATGAAGAACTCCAGCATCTTCGAAGGAGCATTCATGAAATTTCTGGATTTCGCAGCATATCGTATTAGAGAACCAGCAGAGCAATTTCACTTCGATAGCTTGATTGGTATACTCCTAACAAATGTAAAGATTAATCATCATATGAGTAAATATTTTCTTGCAAACTTAAATTTGGATCATCAAAATCCTCAAAACCATCAAGATTGTGTTTGGTCGTTAGTTTGTGGCGTCAGAATCTTCTTACCTTTCCAACAACTAGGTCATATTTTAAATTTCCCTTGTCAAGGAATTAGTATTAATGAAATTGAAGTTGATATGAAACATCATGATGAAGTTTCACATCAATTTTTATCCGATCAACTTATAAATATGGGTAATTTAAAATCTACCTTCTTAAGGCCACAAGCTAGGCTAATTCACCATGCTTTTATTCGCTCTCTCCAACCAAGGATGGGTAGCTATGAAAAAGTGTATAAAGAAAACTTTCAAGCACTTTATTCTATCTACTCTAATCAACAAGTAAATTGGGGGAAAATTATTTTGGATGAATTCCAAGATATCACAATCCGAAGGAAGGATAGAACCATTCATTATGGTGCCTATATTATGCGAATTCTACTAAATATCGGTATACCAATGATTGACTCTGATTTTACAAGTATTAGTGAATTAGGCGCTAAAACTTTAGAGTTGATTGGTCTTCCTATACAGCCTCCTTCTCAACAAATCATTTCCTTCCAACAATGGTCTCATAATATTCAACAAGGTGTTCCTCAATCTCGAGACACTAGTATTGCTTCTTCTTCTTCTCATACTCAACATAAAGAAGAAAAGGAGGACAACGACACCATCCAAGACATTGGCCCTAATACTTCTTCAAGACAAGCCTCATCACTCTCTCCCGGTATCAATGAAAGATTCATCGGGACATAAAGGCACTTGAGAAGAAGACGGATAGAAAATTCAACTCTATCAAAGGCTTTCTCAATAAAATATGGGATCGAATTTCTTGTTTCGGTTCTTCATCCACTCAAGCTTATAATCCTTCTCCATTTGAGTGGTCCTCCTCAAGCTCAAGCTCTAATCACAATGATCCATCTCTTTCAAGTCAATTTTAAATTATCTTAGTTTATTTTTTATGTTTACTTGTCGCTTTTATTGGTTAGTTGTATGAGAAATGTCTAAAACATTATTTCTTTATGTACTATTTCCTCTGTTTGCCTTAATGAAATGTATTATCTATATCACTCATGTTCTTTCTTTTTATCGATGACAATGAGGGAGAAATTTAAATTATGCATATTGACAGGGGGAGGTTCTAGTTTATTAATTTTATATGGTTGTCATCATCAAAAAGGGGGAGAATGTTAGAATCTCGATTTTGATTATAACAACCTATATAAAATGTTATGTGTATATTAACCATCTTTGCAGGAAATTTATTGCAGATTCATCTACAGATGTTTAAAGCTATATATTATGTTTCTAGAGTCTCTATATTTCTTAGGAAATTTGTTAAAATCTCTCCTTACATGATACACACACACACACATGCACACACATGCTCATACATGCACAAAATAGCAAACTCAGACGTCTGAAACCATTCATTCGGACGTCTGAGTGCTGAAATAAGAATATTATTTTCACAATATTCAGACGTCTGAACTAAAATATTCAGACGTCTGAATGAGGCCAAAAACAACCTATTTCTTTGCTGTTTGCGTTTCAATCTAATTCAGAAGTCTGGATTTTTTATTCAGACGTCTGAATATCCCCAACTGCTATTTTCTTGAAAAGTCACTTCTCTTCACCAAGAGAAACATTCTTTTAAATCAACAGTTGCATCCGTTCTTTTCAATATAACTTTTCACTTAAATATGCAACTCTTTATATACTATAAATAGATTACAGAATTCAACAAACAAATCACCAAATTTACTTTTAACAATCTTGAATTCTCATCTATTCTAAAACTTTCAAATTACACTCAAATTACTTACATACTTTAATATTTGATCAATTTATCTTCCATATTTCTAAAATCACATCACTATATATCATTAAGGAGAAGATTATAGGAAGATTGTACTCAATTGACTTATCAGTGTTATTTAAGAACACACTCCAGTCAGTTACCTTTGTTATTTGTATTGAAGTCCTATTCGGTTGCTTATGTTGGTGAAGTCCTGTTTGGTTGCTCAAGTAGTGTAAACCTGTTCCTCCAGGTTAAGTGAGGGTTGTTGTAGTTGAAATTCCAAAAGGAGTCTACGTAGAACGGGAAGTTCGAACCAGTATAAAAATTCCTGGTGTGCTTGTTTTATTTTACTTTGCTATTATGGTTTGTTTCTGCGTTTAGTTTTAGTTATATTCCATATTAGTCGATCCTAAGTAATAACTTGCATTATTAGTTATTTTCAAAAACAACTTGGAATTTAACCAAAACCAGATAAAAAAACGTGTTAATTCGCCCATTAACATTTAAAACACCCATGTTTTATCCAAACAAAGGTTTAAATGGTTATATCCTAACCAAAATTACAAACATGAATCGAGTATAACTCATAACTAATCCAAACACAGAAAAATGAGATGATAAACATGATTATTCACCTTGATTAGTGATCGGAGAATGAGATAATTTCCTACCTTTAATTCTTTAGCTTTTTCTTCAATTTATGCTCTTCCTGGAGCTTTTAATTGCCGATCGAAAGTTGGTGAGGAGTTATGAAGGAGAAAGTTATTAAAGTGGAGGAAGAGATATATACTAAGAAATGTAGCCCCATTTCCAAGTTTTACCCCTTAGGGAAATTTCCCCTTTTAAATTTAGTTAATTCTTATTTTAGTTCATTCATTAAGACATGGCCATTGGATTTATTAATCTCATCAGCCTAATTATTCATATTATTCTATTTAATTTATCCAATTAAATATCCCAAATAATGTTATAAAATTTCAGGATTATAGACTCCCCCTAAAGAACTTCGTCCTCGAAATTTCAATAAGGACAGAACAACAAGCATATGGGCCCTGCAAGCACTGTTAGTATAACCTACCAGCCAAATTCTATATAAACCCTATGTAGAACATACTATCTAAAATTGCCCAGGAAAAGTAGCCCGAATCCTATCTCTATCTCCCAAGTACTGCCTTTCACGTTGTCGCTCCACTGAACTTTCACCAACCTGACTGTCTTGTTTCTTAACCACTTCTCGTCTTTTGCCACAACACGAACTGGTTGCCTCTCAAAAGTCATATCTAGTTCCACCACTAAGTCCTATAGTGCCGTCGTAGTAATAGTAGTTTATGGATCATGAACACACTTCCTAAAATGAGAAACATGAAACACATTGCGGACCCCTACCGAACTGCTTGGCAAATCTAATCGGTATGCGAGTCTCCCAATCCACTCTGATATAGGAAATGGTCAAACGTATCTCAGTGCTAGCTTACTAGTCTTCCCAAACCGAACCACACAATTCATCGGCGATACCTTGATGAAAACTCTATCTCCAACTGAGAACTCTAGGTCCTTACACCTTTTAGTTGCGTAACTCTTCTGCCTAGGTTAAGCTCCATTCATTCTTTCCCACATTAACTTGATCTTTTCCGTCGCTTCTCTCACCAAATCTAGACCTAGGACCAATCTGTCTCCATTCTCCAACAAACATGTTGGTGATTTGCATGGCTTTTCATACAAAGCTTCAAAATGCTCCATTCCTATAGTAGTCTGATAACTATTATTATAGGAAAACTCCACTAAGTGTAAGTGATCTTCCTAAAAAACACTAAAATCCAGCACAAAAGCTCTCAACAGATCTTCCAGTACCTTGTTGACTCTCTCCGCCCACCCATCCGTCTGAGGATGATATGCGGTACCCATCTTGAGCTTAGTGCCTAACACACTCTACAGGCTCTTCTAGAACTCGCTTGTAAACAAGGCATCTCTATCACTAACGATACTACTTGGAATTCCATGCAGTCTAACGATGTTCTTTATGAACAACTTAGCCAAAACAGGTGCCGTTCTGGTTGACCTTACTAGAATGAAATGGACACTCTTGGTCAATCTGTCACTATGACCATATACTTTCATTACCCCAATTTGACCTTGGCAACCCATCAATAAAATCCATGGATATTAAGTCCCACTTCCAAACTAAAATATCCAAAGGCTGAAGCAAACCATTTGGCTTCTAATGTTCGGCTTTTACTTGCTGACCGTTCAAACACTATTTTACCCATAAGCCAACAACCCTCTTCATTCCTTCCCAGAAGAAACTTCTCTTCATATCGTGATACATCTTGGTTACCCAGGATGAATCATAAACTTCGATCAATGACATTCCCTAAGGACTTCCTTCTTAAGGTCTCCAACATACACAACACATAACCGTTCCTTCTTTCTCAACCAAACCCCGTGGTTAAAAATAAAATCCTTCAAATCATCAATCACAGTTCCAGCTTCTAACCCTCTAATCCTCTCGGCTAATAGTGGATCCTCTTTTTGCCTAGAAGCAATCCGTTCGACAAGAACTAGTCGAACTTCCAAACAAGACATCATGGTGATATTCCTACTAGATCCAGTAGTCGACCTCAACTAAACACTGCAAGCGACCAGTGCTTCCAAGTCTTTCCATTATGCCAACATAGCTAACACCACATTATAATGTTTCTACTAAGTGCATTTGCTACCTTATTTCTTTTTTTGGGTGTATACTCGATGCTAAAATCATAAACCACAACAAACTCCAACCATATCTGTTTCTCATGTTCAGCTCCTTCTGAGAGAATAAATAAGGTAGAGACTTATGATCTGTGAATAGCTTAAACATTTCTCCTAAAAGATAATGCCTCTACACCTTTAAAGCGAAGATTACCACTACCAACTCCAAATCATGTGTAGGGAATCTCACTTCATACGGTTTAAGCTGTCTAGAAGCATAGGGAATAACCTTTCCATTTTGCATTAGCACAACACCTAACCCAGTACCACATATATCGGTGTAAACTACAACCCTTGATTCCTATTAGGAACTACTAACACGAGCGCATTGGTTAACAAATGTTTCAATCTATGAAACGCCTCCTTACATTTGTCAGACCAAACAAACTTCATGTCCTTCCTGGTTAGCATAGTTAGGGATGCCGCTATCCGCCAGAAATCCTTAATGAACCTTCGGTTGTATCCTACAACACCAAGAAAACTTCTAATCACACTTACCATCTCTGGTATTTTCTAATTGTTAACAGCTTCGATCTTATCCAGATCAATTGCTAAACCTTCCTTGAAAACTACATGACCAAGAAATTTCACTTCCTTCTTCTAGAAATGACACTTTAAGAACTTCGCTTTCAGCTGATGTTGCCTTATCATCTCCAACACTATTCTAAGATGATCCGCATGATTTTTCTCATTCTTAGAATATACCAAAATGTCATCAATAAAAACTAACATGAACCTATCTAAGTGCTCTCGGAAAACACGGTTCATCAAATCCATGAAGAAAGCTGGAGCATTAACAAGCCGGAAAGGCATAACCAACCACTCGTAAGACCCATATCTGGTCCTAAATGTCATCAAAGGAATACTGTCCTCTGCCACTTTTAGTTGATGGAAACATGTCATCAAATCCAGTTGAGAGAACACTCTGGCTTCACTCAACTGATTGAATAGGTCGTCGACCCTTGGCAAAGGATACCTATCCTTGATCGTCCTCTCCTTAAGCATATGATAGTCGATACACATCCTTAATGATCCACTTGGTTTCATTACAAATACTATCGAGGCGAACTGCCTGGCCAAATGAAATTCTTTCCTTTTAATTCCACTAGCTGCATCTTCAGTTCCTTCATCTCGGTTGGTGATATCTTGCTAGGTGGTCTACTTACGCGTTCACCTCCCGGTACGAGATCTATTCAAAACTCGATTGGTCTTTTTAATGGCCAACCCGAAACTAGTTCAAACACATCCACAAACTCTTTTGCAACATAAACCTGTTTCAACTCTGCTTCCTCCCCCATGGCATCCAATAATGCATAAGCATTTCCTTTTGAACTCCTTACTGAGTAAATGACTCGGTTATAGCTATTAGGGTGCTTCAATCATATTTCCCCCTCCTGGCAAAATCAAAATAAAAAACATGTAAACTGCATGCAAACTATGACCTAACAAATCAAGTTCTAACTGGTCATATCTCATTCCCAGAGTTGCATACCCTCTTATAGGATTCGCAACCCTTAAAGGAGTAATAAGGTATAAAGGTTCCATACATAAGCGATCTACCAAATACTGAGATTTAAATGAGTGCGATGCACTGGTATCAAATAGTATAATAACCGGAGTACTATGAATCACAAACATATTTTCCATCATAGGTTTTCCTTTCTCAGCAGTCGTTGGTCTAGAGGATGATGGTTCCAATGCAAAGACTTTTTTGTTTCCATCTTTAGCAGCCTGGGGACACTTGTCCTTGTAATGCCCCATCTGGTTACAGTTGTAGCACTTCACATTCAGCCTCATTGCAACCACTCTTCCATCACCCGAGCGATACTCATTAGCATAGTGCCCCTTCTTGTCACACTTGTAACAGACAATATCAGCCTTGCTCTTCTTGGGTTTTACCCCTGACTTGGCACCTTTCTTCTTAAAGAACTTCCCCTCCTTACCCTGAAAATTATGAACCTCACCCGGTTTTCCTTTTCCAAAAGTAGAAAGAATCTCTTCATTTCGAATAGCCATATCAACAACAATATGACATGGATCCCGTAGGTTTGGTATGGTTGCTCTGGCGATCTCATGATTCAACCCCCTAATAAACTTATCATTCCTCCGAATGACAGTAGCAACCATAGCATATCCGTAACAGGACAGCTCATCAAATTCAGTAGCATACTCAATCACCGATCTATCCCTTGGACTAAATTTTCGAATTTCCTTAGCAATTCTGACTTGACAACCTCTGATAGTACTCTTTCTATGAACCTCCTTCGAAATTCAACTCAAGTTTGGTCTTCCTCTGGCTCTCCCAAGGTAACTCCACTCCACCAAAAAAATGATGCTTCCTTCAATTGCCTTGAAGCAAGTCTTATATTTTGCATATCCATCAAGCCGAGATCTGCAAGTATCCTCTCACAATGCAATCGCCAATTTTCCACCCTACTGCATCCTTGGTTCCCAGAAAAGGCTTCCCTCTAAGACTAGCATAATCCCTGTTCAGCTTGGCATAATTATTGCCAATGGATTAGCTCATCCAGCATTCCCTACAGCCACTCCTGCAGTTGCTCCAGCATGCATCATATTCGTGAAGAATTGATATATTATCTACATATCAACCGGCGGGATCTCAGCACCAACATTAGCGTTCTCTACCAGGTTTGCATTTTCCTGTCAACCCCGGTTACTCCTAATATTGGATCGAACAGTTCCACTTGTTACGGTGCTTCTTCCACCTTGATTCATTCTTCCATTTCCTGCCTCCATATCCTACTTCCCTACCACTTGAAATCCAATCTTTGTAAGATACATAAGAACAGTCTAAGAGAGTGGGGAATACATACTTAGGTATTTATAGCAAAGTACACATACGTTACTATAACGCTTACCCAAGCCCAATTATATTTTAGATTCATTAGATTATGTTTTAAAATCTTTTAAGGTATAAATTCCTTTTAAGTACATAAACCATGCTCTGATACCAACTTTTAACATCCCGCTTCGGAGGCTCAAAACTAACTGCTACGAACGCTGCAGTCATCCATATGTGTTATTCCCGAGTGACCGAAATCGGAATCAAGAAACTATTAGCAAAACAGAAACACAAGAATATGAAAAATTTTAAACTCCAACAAAATATAGTTTCTCATTTCTCATGAATTTCAATTTAAGATTTAATTACATAATCCCAGATGTTAACCATGTTCAGATCACATATACATGTACAAAATACGATAAGAGAGACATATGAAGATGTCCCCTTATGATGATCAGAGAAATGATAATTATGAATTTTACAGTTCTTAATACATCACAACGCAAAACACAAAATAGCTCCTATACAACTAACACTGCCACTTGCATGTGTCCGAAAGCTTATTTGTCCAAAAACTTGAAAGTCTCCCATTCTTCGACTACTTAAACTAATTTTGAGTTCCTAAGAGTTTGTGGAGAAACACAAACTTCGAGTTGGATAATAAGTCTGGTATGAATATTCTCCTATCATCTCTTATAATAAATAGATAGATAGTGAGACCACGTCGCTTAGCGGAACGGGTTTTCTCCTCACCGGTATCCAAACAAAACGTGCAAATCATTTACTACGCCTCTGCATCCAAAATGATTAGTCTTAACATAATATGAAATAAAGCCATAAATCATGTACATTGGATATTCCATCCACCCATTTATTAAATATCCCATCTAAAAGCAATATGTTAGATTTCTCATCTAAAATCAATTTATTAGAGTTCCCCTCTAAAATCTTTAAAATGATTATCCATCAAAAATTTAATAGGACTATCCATCCAAATTCATCAAAATAAATGCACATTATCCATCATACATTATTTTATAAAAGTTGGTGTAGGCTATCCATCGCATACTCCATAGTTTTCCAAGTATGACTATGAACCCTTGGATCTAAAATCCCTAGGCTAACCACCTCAGGCAAAACATTCTTTACTTTAGAAATTTGATGTGGGCTATCCACCGCACGTTCTATGGTTTTCCTAGGTTAACCAAGAACCCTACACTAGAAAATTAAAATATCACGATCCCCATGATTATTCATTAAAATTCATGATCCCAATGAATATATATTTTCCCCACATATCCCACATATTTAACCTGTTCCCATTGGTTGCCCCAATTAGGTTAAATTAAATAAAAACACATTGATAGCCCAATGTATATTTTCAAAAGCATATTTCTGTTTGTAACCCTAAATATGTATAGAAAACATTAAACCTACACCGGTGTCCCAAGGTTTATTACCATTCATTTTATATAAGGATCCCCCTTATATTTTCAAACAAAGATAAGTATTTTATGCTATAACCCTTCGAAGTAACCCCTTCACTTAGCAAAATTTTACTTAAGCAAATGGCTAAAAAAACCCTTTAAAACCCTTCGAACGAAGTCCCATTCAAAAGCAAATAAACATCCAAAGTTAGCCCCTTCGAAAACCTTTCTTTTGAAAGCATCAAAAAAATCATACCTTTGACCTTGTCAAAAGGCCCTACCTTTTGACATTGTCGGGAGGTTTCTTTTCGACCTAGTTGAAAGGATCTACGTATTGACTTCATCGAAATCCTGGGGTATCCCTCCTTACAAAACCATTTATAAACTTTTCAAAAGCAATGAGACTCAAAACCTTTTGCAATCATTGATGGTAACCCCTTCAAAACCATTTGAAATCAAACCTTTCGAAACCATTCAAAAACAAAGAAGTCTTGGTTTTGGAACCAACCCTTTAAAAGTATACTTCCGACCTTGTTGGAAGGTTTACCCATCGACTTTGCTGGAAGGTATTAAAACTTTTACTTTAAAATCAATGGGAGGTTCAGAAGTAACCCCTTCTACTTCCCGTTCTTTTCCTTCGGCTTTGTCGAAGGTATTCTTCTACTTAGTCGAAAGGATCAAAACACCTTTTTAGAAAAAAAATTAAAAAATTCTCTTGAAGGTTTAAGTTATCGAAGATACCCTTCAAAACGCCTTCTTTAATATAAAAAAAATTAGTCTTTTATAAAATGATAGAGTCGAAGGACCCCCCTTCAACTTATTCGAAAGCAATTATGTTTCTATTCGATAGCAAAGGAAGCAGCCACCCTATCTCTTCTCCCCTCTTCCCTTCGACACCGTGCCTACCTTTCGACTTAGGTAGATGGTAATTGTTTACCTTCCATCTTAGACGAAAGCTACCTCTCGACTTCATCGAAAGGGCAAAAGCAGGCTTGTTAGAGTCGAAGGAAGAACTAGGCTTACTGAAGTGATATTTTGTCTTGCTTGTCTAATTTTGATTGGCTGAGGTGCCTTCTCATGTACTTTCAAATAGTAAAATGTATACAAAAGTTAACCTTTTTCTTAAAACACTATTCTTCTTCCTCAATTAAATTTTCGAATTGCAGCCTTCCCTCCAACTTGACTAATTCGAAGGCAATTTTGCAGTTTATCCCTTAGGCTTAAGTAAATTAATTACGTTAGTAAATCACTAAGGAAATTCTCCAAAATCACCAAAAATCTGATAAATCATATACTTCAACATATTAAAATTTCAAAGCATACGAAGATCAAAAGAACTTGAAATATAACCAAAATAGAATAAAGACGTGTTAATTAGCCCATTAACATTTAAAATACCTATGGATGACTACAGCATTCGTAGTAGTTAGTTTTAAGCCTCAGGAAGCGCAATATTAGAAATGAACAATATACAGAGCCATCTATCTATGCAATCAAGAATCTCACAATGGAAAGGAAAAAAATATAATATTAAAAATAGGTATCCATTTCATAAAAATTCAAATTCAAGAAATATAACATATCATATCAAATATCCTAAATACAACATCCCACAATAATAACATGTCTAAAACAGGTTACATCAAAATATGTCAAAAACATAAATAGATAGACAACTGCCACAATTTCTTACCTTCGCCTTCATCCTCTTAATTAGCATCTTCTCCCTAACATGTGTTTTATAATAAGGAGAGGGGTCATAACTATAATGTTTGATGAATGAAAATCTTAAGTCTTACCATAATAGTGTTCGAGTAGTATCATTTAGATAAGTAATACATCTTATGCATCGTAAACTATATCCTACCAAGAATGCCACCAACTATAAGTCGAAAGGGCCTTCTAGTCCAACTCTATAACTTATGCTCTTCCAGTCCAAATCTATAATTACCTTCAATTACAGACCAAAGCCCCTTTCCAGTCCCATGTAACAATTGTCAGTCAAGTCCTAATAATGTCAAAGAAAATACACAAGCCACTTAATACAGTTCTAATAGGACTAGACGGACTCTGACCAGTTAATACCTATATCCTAGGCAGGTCCCCCTCATTTAATATCAAACCTTAGGTAGATCCCTCTTTGGTACTCCTTAACCGACATCGCTCAAAATCTCTTTAGGTCACTTAATACTTCTTTATGGAAAGAGGTGGACCCTACAATAGCCGCTTAGTTCATTAACCCCAAAGCGGACCCCTCCCAAGATTCTCCACTACCACCCCTAAAAAAGCATTGAACATTTAATCCATCTTAAGTGGGAAGGTGGTGAACCTTACAATAGCCTCTTAATACCCTTGACCTAGAAGCAGATCCTACGCATTATGAACCATAACCTAAACAGTGGCTTCTCACATTAGTCCGACTATTCGTAGGTGCTGGTAGCCCGATTAACTAGGCCGACTTACACTACAGAATTGGAATTAAACTCTCATTGATTATGGTACATATTGTAGGCAATATCTCACATTGTTCTCAGAGTCACACTGCTAGTAGCTAGATTAGTTAGGCAGACTTTTGTGTGCATTTGACTGACCTCGCAACCTTATAACTTAGTCATAATTCCACTCTCCTAACATACAACGACACACACACCCCTCACGCATTTTGCATAATGGCCATATAAGGAAAACTCTTTATTCCTTCAACTATGGATTAATTTCCATAATTATCCTTATTTCTTACCTGTGGGGTTTAATGCTGATTACTAACCTATTTATACTACACGATAAATACATTATTAATTATATATTAATAATGTATTTATACATATTTAATTTCGGCTAACTAAATACTCCTAAGCGAATGAAGATTTCTGCGTGCTATGCTAGTTATTTTAAATGTTAAAATTTTCAATTCATACAAGTCTAACCCCATATAAGAACTTACCAATTAGCTAACGCCTTAGCCAAATAGTAGACTTGCATTAATAATATATAATCAAATACCAAACTTAATTTATATTAATATAGTAGAATCGACACCTATAAAGTTACATTTTAATCTCTTTATATTCTATTCAACTTTTACATAGATAATGAAAAAAGATTCATATTTAAATTATGGAAATAGGCAGTGCAAAGTACGAATAGAATAATTCATACCTTTCACACCATTTCCTAATTTTTTAGGACCCTTTTTCACAACAAAAGATAAAGGTTAGAAATGGAATAGAATAGAAAATATTCAAAATTGCAGTTCAAAAAAATTCAACAATTTTAATATAAAACAATTGAGATTCCAATAAATATAAGAATTAACATTTCATTTTAGGGAAAATTTAGAGTTTTAGTTTTAGAGTTCTCATGACCAAAGTTCTCCAAGGCATAAAACAAATCTAAACTTCAAATATACAGATACTGAAAATGTGAAAAACTAAGATTTCCACTCACAGATAATTGCATGCCTTCCTTTGGATTTAGTTCACGGCCACTCCTAGTTTCTCCTTCAGACTTCTTCTTTTTCAAACTATACAACAATTGGACTGTATATAAATTAGATACATAGTTCATGGATCAGGGAAGAATAAAAGTAGAAGAATGAATATATATGTATGCATGTACGTATGTGTGTATGTGTGTATACATATACATAAACATATACATACATACATAGATATACATACATACATTCATACATACATACATACATACATACATACACACACACATATATATATAAACCTGTTACCTTTTTTCCTTGAATTTGAATTCTCAAATCTACTCGAGAAAGAAGAATAATAGAGCTTTCTAACATTCCAAGTATTTTCTAAATCAAGTGATAGGGCTAGCCTCCTATTTATAATGGTTTGATGACGGTCGGACCGTTGGATTTAAGTTGATTAAAAATAATAAAATATGTGTCATTCATACCTTAGAAAACCCTAGCTGCCTTCACTACACTAGTCGACCGTCCTCCTTTAAGCTGTCAACAGGTCATGATGAGAATGTCGACCGGTCCCTATTTGGAACGTGAATTTATTTTTTGCTTTAATTGCTTCATTTATTTTCCTATTCATTTTTAATATTAATATTTGTTTAACATTTCCTCAACCCTAAGATTCTCATCAACGTTAAAATATTGATTAGTGTTTAAATTTCAAATGTTAAATTGGTTAAATTTCTAAATTTAAATTCACTTTGAATAATTTTACATTCAAAAACTTCAAATGTCAATAATTTTTTTGTTTGAGCTCCGATTACAAAACTTTATATACAAAAGTTTATCAAAAAATCGTTACAAGCAAAATAGTTTAACTTTTGTGGTCAAATTCCGATATTTCAAAAATTCATTTTTACCTCATTATTAATTAATTTCTTATAAATTTTTATAGGTTCTTTACATATCTGTAAATGTAAACATGTGATTCATTAGTAACTTCCCAATATATAATAGACAAAACTAGAACAGTAAATAGGTGTGTGCATATGTATTTTTGAATTTCTTGTATATATAATATCTGATAAAAAATACAAATATGCTCTATCTTTATATTCCTAATCCTATCTTAGTTCCTAGTAAATGATCTAATACCTAAAATAACAACCCACCCTTTCGATCTTGGGTCAAATGACTAAACCAAAATCAATAACCTAAGAATTGAAAGGATGAGTCATTGGGGTTGAGATTATATGTATAATAAAAAAGATATATATCGGATATCAGATCTAACTAACACTACCTAATAACTACTTTTTGAATCTTACAATAGAAGAAAATAAAATATAATACATAAACAAATACCATAGTTGTAACGCCCCATATTTTGGAGGATCCATAATATAGGAAATCAAATTAGATTAATAATAGGAAATTATTAAAAGATGGATAAAATAGTTTAATTACAAGAGTTTCCTAAGGGAGATCGAATTAATCAAGTTTAGGACACTTTAAAAAGTTAATTGAATGGACAAAGGGTAACTTGAGTAATTAAGGTTTTCCTTGTTAATGAAAATAAACAATTTAGTATTTTATGGGAAGGAATGTGTTAAGGGTAATGGATGGTATGACTAGACTAGTATAGGATATTAGCCCAAGCTAAAAGCATAAGCCCGCTCTCTTTGGCCACATCCCCTCATTTCATTTCCAAAACAAAATCCCTAAGTCAAGGCCGGCCACCAATTTATAAGAGAAGAGGAAAATTAAAATTTTAAGATCAAGCCTTCAACTTTAAGGGACTAAGAAGATCAAACAAGATTTTTCTTAATCAAAGTGAGTAGAAACTTTCTCTAAAACCTATCCCTACCTATTTGGGTCCAGAATTGATCTTGGATGAATGTTTTGATAATGGTAAACATGTTGAAATGATTAAAAAAATTCTTTGGGTATGTTTAGGAATTTTAGTGAAGTGAATGTGTTCGTGTTTTAGGTTAAAACATGAATAAATCTAAGTTAAATGCTTTAAAGTTTATAGCGATTAAATAAAGGTGCATTTTTAATTTCATAATTTTTGGAATTAATTTGAATTTTATATGAATTTTCTAAACTGATAAAAGGGTTAATTTTAGGAAATTAATTATAAAAAATAATTATTTTGGCCTCAAATTTTGAGACGAGGTAAAAAAATAGTATGACTTTTGGTTAATTTTCGATTTTGCCACCAATTTTCGACTTTATATGAATTTATTAGTAAACGAAAGATCTAATTAATTAAGGAAAATTAACTAATTAATTGGTAAGTAGTTAGCTAATTCTAAAAAGTAAAATGTGAAGGAGGAAGTTAACCAATGAAAATTCGACTCCAAACAAGATTGGTGGAAAGTTAACAGCTAGTAAGCAAATGAATCGGCTTCCAACAAAATTACAAATTTACCATTTTAAAACCATGAATTCCAACCTATTATCAACTCACGATGACAAGTATAGTAATGACACATGATAGCTTTTGAAAAGATAATACCCGATGGTTTTGGGAAAGTGGTGATAGGATAGGTCTTTGAGCATAACCTTCAAAAGCATTAGGGGAAAAGATAAAATTAAAGCACGATTCCTTTTATGTAATGTTGTTTGCATACATGATGTGGCTTGATGATGATAAAATATGGGGAAAAACCGCTCCGCGTTAGTGGCATGGTCTTACTATGGATGACTAGGGTACATATTTTACTCATATCAAGCTTTATGTCTAACTAGTGTTGAAAGTTAATAGTATATTCAATTTTCTTTATTTAGTGGTCGATTTGCAAGAAATACAAGTCATCGTCTTTTAGTCTAATTCAGAGATCTTTAATGAAGTCAATTAGCAAATTGATATTTTAAAGGTCCTTATTTTTAAAAACTCAAATCGTTTTCTTCTTCATCGACCATTAAAGGAGGTTTCATGCTCTCAAAGGAGCTTAGAAATGTCAAGCCCCAAATTATGGTTTGAGCTAAGAGAGAGAAAGAAAAGAAGATCCCTTTCTTTGGTAGGGTGGGTCTCCATTTATAGAGGTTGAAGAGTGGCATAACTAGCTCAGATTGGTTGACCGAAGTCGACGCGGATTGATGACTTGGCAAGACAGATGGTCCTGATAGTGCCACTTGTCATCATTTCAATACAATAGTAGTTCAAGCGGATCGCTATCATGTCCATGGTATTAAGAAAGGTGGCATGGTTGTATAAGAGTGCTTTGAAGTCTCATTGCATAGAATTCCATTCATATTAATATACTACTTTATATAAGCTATTGCAATTCTTCATTATTATTTGATAGCTTGTATCTCCCATTTGCAATCGTTTAAATAACCAAATTTCTACAGTTTTGAATTATCAATTCAGGATGGATCGATAGCTCGAATATTTTATTCACGATGGTTTAAATAATCAACTTCAAAGTGATCGCATGATGGCTCTATTAGGTTAACATAGGATGTCTCAACTTAACACACGATGGATATATTCAACATATGATGTCTTCAATCAACACATGAATGCTCTAACCAACACACAAAGGCTCTATTAGCACATGAAGGCTCCATTTGACACCTGATCGCTTTAATTAAGACATTGTAACACCCCACACACCTTCGAGTTTCCAAAAAGGGCACACCAAAGGATGTGGTGCGTTATAGGTATAACTAAAGTATCACAGAGACTAAGATTCACAGGACAAATAAGTAAAAGCAACGGAAAACATTTAAATAGTAACTTAACATTTAGAATAAATCTTCATCTCAAAATAAGTCATAAAAACATAACATGTCTTAAAAACTTAAAATCTCTCATGACTTATGAAAATTCATCTCAGTGACACATAATTAGATTAGAAATAACAATAAAAATCCCTCCCACAAGTGCCAATCCATCATAAGCCAAATGAAAAAGATGAAAAGTAGAAGAATACATCTGAAATAAGGAAACTTTGAAAATGAATCTCCAAGCAGCCTGAATCAACTATCCTCAACTCTGATGGCCTATTGGGGGAAAACAAAAGATAGAGGAGTAGGTTAGATAATAAGTCTGGTGAGTGAAAGTAATTACAAGCATTTCTAAGAAAGATAAAGATAATTGACTAAGCAATAGTTCTAGCATGAAAGGAAGACACAGAAATGATAAAACTTGGCTAAAATACTATTTCAGATTCTATTTAACTATTTGCTTTGATTGTTTTCACTTGTCTTAAACTGTTGTGATTAGGCTAAAACCCTAATCCTATCTCAAGCTAACTTGATAATGCTGAAATCCTAATCCTACCCATTGATCGGTCTTTCCTATCTCTGTTGTACCACTGTAAGCCAATCTTGTTGGTCCCATAGCAAAAGATAACTCTTAGCGTTTATGACGCAGTAGCGAATTATTTATCCTAATCGATGTCGTAGGCTCGGTCATCGCCGGTACACACTAACTGTCACCTCCTATTTGACCCTTTATTCACCCTAATCGGCATAAGCATGTGCAGCCTCACCCATGTGTGAGACCATCAGTCCTCGACCTGAAAGGGAATGCTGCCGATACTGGTTCTAGTAAACAAATCTTCTAACTTTGCGCCCCTTGCCTAAATTCCCAAATTTGTGCCTCTATCTATTGATTTACCCTAATTAGAATAAGAGTGCCCAGCCTCACCCACGTGTGAGACCATCAGTCCTAGACCTGAAGGGGAATGCTGCCGATATGGGCCACTACTGCTATATTTTCTTATTAAATTAATCCAAGATCTAAGTTTTGAACTAAGTCCCTTCTATTATTTCTTTCTTTCTAATTATAACCTACATGTTATGATTGTTCTTGCAACTGTTACTCTTCTATTTTCTCTTTTTTGTTATAACTACTTTTATAATCATGCTTGTAAATATCTTAAATTTTCCTATTTCGCTCCATCACTATTTTATTTTAGTTTTTCTCATTTTACATCTAATTTCTGTAAATTTAGTATTTTTCTATTTTAATCCATATTTGCGAATTCTTCTCTTTTTAATATTTTAATCGCGTCGAAAAGGATTAAATCTCGATAAAAAGAAACTAACGTTTACAAGCTAAATTCCAACTTAGAACAGATGTATAACTATAAATAACGACAAATAACTGTAAATAACTGAATAAAATAGCTGAGTAAAAATAGAATAAAATGAACTTTTGAAATTTACTTAAAAATTGACTGTAAATAAACTTACATAAAAACTGTCTCAAAATTGTAGAAAAACTAAAACAATTGAGAACCTTATTATTTTAAATTACTTACAAACCTAAAATAATTACAAAACACTCACCGTGGTCCTTAGCTCTAGTTCCAGGCCTTCTTGGATCCACTTCTAGGGTGTAGAATATTTTTTTAAAAAAGATCTCCTACTCGGGAAATTTTTCTATTTAGGGTTCAGCCTCAGGCAATGAACCTAATTGGGAGAAATTCTAAATGAGAAAATAGCTAGGTCTAGGGTTCTATTCATAGTATGCCTTAGGGATCTCAGGCCGTTGGATTTGAAGATTTAATTTGGTGCAACCACGTCATATGCTCATTAGGAACCATCAGATGCGGCTACGAACGCACTGGAATTCACAAACCTGGATGGAAAATCGTCCAGGCGCTAATGCAGGTCGACTTGGGCTATGTTTGGGTTGACCTATGGGTCGACCTGACCCTAGGAAGGGTCGACCACTATGGGTCTTATTATATTGTTATTTTTTCGTTTAATTTTAATATAATTCTGATTTCTTGTTTCTTTCGTAACTTCTTTATACTAGCTCAAATTTTGAAAAGTTATATTCGGAAATTGATCAAAAAATTGCCATAGGTCCAATGGTGGAACTCCCATATATAAATTGTGATAATTTCAAAAATGCTTATTTTCACTATTTAATAATTATTTTGGTTATTTAATTATCTAAAAATGCGGGGTGTTACGTTCTCCATTTCTTAAAGGATTTCACCGTCGAAATCTCCAAGGAAAGAAGAACGAAACAAATATTTTCATCCAAATTCCACAACCACATATTCAACCATCATCCATTACATCCATTTTCCTTATGCTTCTTAATGTAATTTATGATATATGCAATAGTGTGGTATCAATATGCCTAACTAATGCAATATATTAGGCGGTCTACTGATTCAGTTGACCTCCTTTTTATGCGCTTATGTCCGTGCCATGTATCCAAATGAATGTAAAATTTCCTAATGACAACTGATAGTTCTATATACGTGCCACAATCATCATCCAAATATGACAATCATATGATAATCGCCCATTCATAACAGCCATGGGAAAAATGCAAGTGCATGCACATCTATATGCATATGCTTCAGTGACCTAGTTAGGTCGATCTCTAAGAGATAATAAGATAATAGTGCCTAATGTGTGTATATGCGTCCATTAGCATCCACCAACAAACACTTGCAACCACTTGCGTCCATCGTACCTAACATGTTCTAGTAACATGTTTACATTCAGTCCTACCATCCATAGATTAAGTCCTAAGGTCTACCCTCCCAAAGGATACTGGAAGAACCTATTCAAAACCAAAGATGAAAATAGGAAATTCAAGACGTACTATCGAAAAGATGCGGATAAGAGGTACGTATTTTCTCCTTAGTCTCCCACGTAGCATCCTCAATACTATCTCTCCACTGCACCTTAACCATAGGAACTTCCTTATTCCTAAGCTTCTTGATATCATGTCCAAAGATCTTGGTAGGAATGTGACGAAACGGTGCTTCTCTCTCCACTTCAACTTCCTCAAGTTGGCTAGGTTCCACTACCTCCGTCGAATCTTATAAGCACTTTCTCAAGTACGAAACATGAAAAAAATCATGAACTCCCACGAGCCATTCCGGTAGCTTTATCCATACGCCATCTTCCTTACCCTTTCCACAATGGGGAACGATCCTATGAATCTGGAAGCAAGTATCCCACTTGATCCAAACCTCACTACCTTTCTCAACGGAGGCACCATATGAAAACCAAATCTTCTACCTCGAACTCAATATCCCTTCTCCGCTTATCTGCATAGGACTAATGTCTATCTTAGGTCGTCTTCATTCTTCTCCTAATCAAATATATCTTTTTCGAAGTCTCTCTAACCATGTTAGGACCAAATAGCAATATTTTGTAGTCCCTAACCAACACGAAGGCGACTTGCAAGGTCTTCCATAAAGGTCTTCAAAAGGAGCCATTCCAATGCTAGCCTAAAAACTATTACTATAAGCGAATTCCACTAAAGTAAGGTGCTCCTCACAAGTCCCTCCAAAATAAAAATGCACATCCTCAACAAATCCTCAAGAACTCTATTAACTCTCTCTTTTGGCCATCCACCCGAGGGTGATAGATCGTACTCAATCTAAGATGTGTACCTAAAGCATCTTGCAAGCTTCTCCAAAACTCGCTAGTAAAGATAGGGTCTCTATCGATCACTATGCTAGAGGGAACTCCATGAAGTCGGACTATCTCACGAACATACAAAGATGCCAAATAAGGTGCCGTCCTCTTACTCTTGACCAGAATGATGTGGGCGCTATTAGTCAAACGATCAAAAATTACCAAAACACAGGTATTCACCTTCCTCGATCAGGGTAAACCATCCATGAAGTCCATCGAAACACTATCCCACTTCCATTCGGGTACATCCAATGGTTGAAGCAATCTACCGGGTTTTTGCCGCTCTACCTTAACTCTTTTGCACACAAGACACTTAACTACTAGCTTTGCCATATCTTCCTTCATGCTGCTCCAATAAAACACTCTCTTCATGTCCTGATACATCTTATCACCACCCGTATGAATTGTCATTCGACAATGGTGTGCTTCTTCTCGAACCATTTGCCTTTCTAGTAAAGACGACTGCCGCCTCCACTCGGATATGCTCTATTTGATGAAGCCTTTCTCTAATAACTCACCAATCTGCTTACTTAACTCCTTCCTGTTCCTTGGAGCCATATGTTTCACGGGCAATGCCACTGGCTTAGCATTGTCATTTAGAGAGATCCTAAAAGCGATCTCTCTCTTAGGGTGTAGCCCTCTAACCTCCTCAAAAACATCTGGGAAATATCTAACAACAGGAACTGAATCTAACTCTCCTAGTGATGAATCACGGGAGTAAAGGAAGCTCAACATAACTGACCCTTGTGGGTCGCAAGGAACCTCGAGGGTCCATCTGCTACATGTCCATGGCCTGACGACTCTCCTCTCACATTCTAACATCACACCACAAGTGGATAACCAACCCATCCCCAAAATCATCCCATATCCCGAAAATCCCATTACACAAGCACCACAATCAAACTCTACGCCTAGTATAAAATTTTTCAAACCCCTACATATCATGGATAGATGTGCTGATCCTCTTATTGTGTTTGAAATAACTATAGGGTCTACAACTAAAGAGATATCTAAGTGCAAACAATCAACCAAAATACTAGAAATGAAAGAATGCGATGCTCTGGAGTCAAAAAAAAGTCTGAATAGAAAAATCCAAAATAAAGATCAATCCTTCTGTAGAGACTTTCCTACCTCGGCCAGGTCCACTAATAGAAGGCGCTTCATCCAAAGCCCGTATTTGCATCGTAGGTGCACGTGCTCTCTGCCCCATCCTCTAAGGACAAGCTCTACTAAGGTGTCCAGGCTGGCCACAGCTGTAACACCTCCCCTTCATTATGTCCTTACAGTCCTTTGAGCAATGCCCAACCAATCCACAATTATGACACTTCTCTCCCTTCTTGATCTGTCCCTTTTGAGGTCCTCCTCCTTAATTCTTATTCTTATCCTTCTTATACTTCCACCACTGCTTCTTAAAGTTTTTTGATTTAGGAACCTCCTTAACCTCTTATTCCTTAGCAACATCTAATATGAAGGCCATTTCCATAAGTGATTTATACGTCACTCCTATTTGTATATGTGTCAATGCAAACCCTTGGAGGGGCTGGTTCAAACCCTTAGCAAAATTGGTGGACTTCTTATGTAGTGTATTCAAAAGTCCATCCCGAACCTCGATAACTCATTAAACCAATTTATATACTCTTTTACTGAAAGACTCCCTTATTTCAGACTAATGAACTTCTCCAACTGCATGTTTTCCTCGGCTTGCGACAAGAACTTTATCTCAAACCTTTCCTGAAATCCAACCAAACCAATGTCTCTACCCTCCATCTCTACAATCTTCCACCAGTAATAATCCTCTCCCTTAAGCTGCCAAGATGCAAGATGAACTCTCTGTCAGTTCTCCAAGCCTAACAGCCCAAATATACGCTCCGTGCTCCTCAACAAAGTTCGTGCCTCTACGAAATCCTCCATGCCAGAAAACGTCTTTCCTCCTAGATTAGCGAAGTCCTTGCATAGCTTATAAAAATTGGCTTCTGCAGGTGGATTAAAGCGACCTCCACCTATCGGTGCTACATTGGACGCTTGCCCTTGCACCTCTTGTGTCGTAGCTTAGTTGTATCTATGGAACCAGCCAGGGACTTGGACACCCTCTGAAAGATTTGGGCGGCCGCCATTCTATGCAAAGAAAAGAAAATTCAGGGCCGAAAGAATCGAAAGAAGGTTGAATTGGACTTTGAGGTGATTTTTACAAAAACTCTCTTATACTTGAAAACTATTTCAATAATAGGAGTTTCTTCCTAAAATACTTTTAGTTTGAAGATATGCTACCTTTGAAAAATACTTTACTTTTAAAAAAAGTTTTTAGGAATCCTGTAACCTTAGGCTCTGATACTAAATGAAACACCCCATACCCCTTAGTATTCCTAAAGCGGCACACCAAAGTGTGTGGTGCATTATAGTTATTGCTAAAGCATCACAGAGACTAAGACTCACAAGACATATAAATAAACATAGAGGAAAACATTTAAATAATAACTTTTCATTCAAAATTAATTTTTATCTCAAAATAAGTAAAAAAAACATAACATGTCTCAAACACTTAAAATCTCTCATGTCTTATGAAAATATGTCTCAGTCTCACATAATTGGCGTAAAGTAACAATAATAATCCCTCTCACAAGTGCCAATCCATCATAAGCTAAATGAAAAAGTTGAAAAGCAAAAGAATATATCTGAAATGAGGAAACTACGAAAATGAATCTCCAAGCAACTCGAATCAACTATCTTGAACTCTACTAGCCTATTAGGGGAAAAAGAAAGATAGAGTAGTGGGTCAGACAATAAGTCTGGTGAGTGAAAGTAATTACAAGCATTTCTAAGCAAGATAAAGATAATTGACTAAGCAATAGTTCTAGCATGAAAGAAATATACAGAAAAGATAAAACTCGGATAAAATACTATTTTGAAATATGTTTCAATGTTTGCTTTGATTGTTTGTACTTGTCTTGAACTGTTGTGATTAGGATGAAACCCTAATCCTATCTCAAGCTAACTTGATTATGCTGAAATCTTAATCCTTTCCATTGATCGGCCTTTCCTATATTTGCTGTGCCACTATGAGCCAATCCTGTTGGTCCCACAGCAAAAGATACCTCTTAGCACTTAGGACGCAGTAGCGAATTATTTACCCTAATCGATGTCGCAGGCTCAGTCATCGCCGGTACACACTAGCTATCGCCCCCTATTTGACCCTTTATTTACCCTAATCAACATAAGCGTGCCTAGCCTCACCCACGTGTGGGACCATCAATCCTTGACCTAAAGGGGAATGCTGTCGGTACTGGTCCTAACAAATAAATCTTCTAACTTCGCGCCCCTTACCCAAATCGCCAAATTTGAGCCTCTATCTATTGGCCACTTATTTACCCTAATCAGCATAAGCGTGCCCAAGCTCACCCACGTGTGAGACCATCAGTCTTAGACTTGAAAGGGAATGCTGTCGGTACGGGACACTACTACTATATTTGCTTATTAACTTAATCCAAAATCTAAGTTTTGAAATAAGCCCCTTCTGTTTTTTCTTTCTTTCTAATTATAACCTACGTATTATAATTGTTCTTGTAATTATTACTCGTCTATTTTCTCTTTTTAGTTATAACTACTTGTTATAATCATGCTTGCAAATACTTTAAATTTGCCTATTTCAGTCCATCTCTATTTTATTTAATTTTTTTCTCATTTTTATTTGGTTTTTGTAAATTTAGTGCTTTTATATTTTAATCCATATTTGTGAATTCTTCTCTTTTTAATATTTTATTCGCGTCAAAAAGGATTGAACCTCTATAAAATGAAACTAACATTTACAGGCTAAATTCCAACTTAAGACAGATGTAAATAACTATAAATAACTGTAAATAACTGAATAAAATAGCTGAGTAAAAATAGACTGAAAAGAACTTCTGAAATTTACTTAAAAACTGACCGTAAATAAACTTACGTAAAAATTGTTTCAAAATTGTAGAAAAACTAAAACTATCGGGAGCCCTATTATTTTGATTTGCTTACAAATATAAAATAATTACAAAACACTCACTTGTAGTCCTTAAGCTCTAGTACTGGGTCTTCTTGCATCCACTTCTAGGGTGTAGAATATTTTTATTAAAAAGATCTCCTTTCTAGAATTTTTTTTCTATTTAGGGTTCAGCCTTGGGCAATGAACCCAATTGGGAGAAAATCTTAATGACAAAAATAGCTAGGCCTAGGGTTCCATTTATAGGGTGGCTTAGGGATCTTAGTCCATCAGTTTTGAAGATTTAATCTGGCGTAACCTCATAGTAGGCTCACTAGGAACCATCAGATGCAGCTATGAACGCACGAGATTTCACAAAAAATCAATTTAACGCTCTTTGTCCCGTACCTGGATGGAAAATCGTCCAGGCACTAATGCGGGTCGACCTGGTCTAAATGCGCGTCGACCCGACCCTAGAAAGGGTCAAACCCTTGGGTCTTCTTATTATTATTTGTATTTTCCATTTAACTGTAATAAAATTCTGATTTCTTGTTTCTCTCGCAACTTCTCCACACTAGCTCAGATTTCAACAAGTTATATATGGAAATTGATTAAAAAATTATTACAGACCCAATGATGCAACTCCCGTAGCTAAATTCTGACAATTTTGAAAATGCTCATTTTCATTGTTTGATAATTATTTTGGTTATTTAATTATCTAAAAATGCGGGGTGTTAGTTGAAGTCTCTAATTAACACACGAAGGCTTCATTCATCATATGATGGCATCCATTAACACGCAAAGGCTCTAATCAACACACGAAGGCTCTATCAGCACACGAAGGCTCCACTCGACATATAATGGCTTCAATTAATACATGAAGGTTCCAATTAACACATGAAAGCTCCATTCAATGTATGATGGTTTCAATTCATATATGAAAGCCATAATCAACAAATGAAGGCACTATCAGCACACTAAGGCTCCATTTGATACATGACAACTTCAACCGAAGGTTCTAATCAATACAAAAAGGCTCCATTAGACATATAATGGCTTAAATTAACCCATGAATGCTCTAATCAACACATGGAGGCTCTATCAGCACATGGAGGCTCCACTCGACATATGATGGCGTTAATTAACACACCAAGGCTTCAATCAACATAAGAAAGTACCATTCGACATACGATGGTTTCATCTAACATATGAAGGCTCTAATCAACATATGAAGGCTCCATTTGACATATGATGGCTTCACTTAACACACGAAGGCCCTATCAGCACATGTAGGCCCCTTTCGATATATGATGACTTTAACTAACATACTAAGGCTCCAATCAACAAGTAAAAGCTCCATTCGACATATGATGGTTTCAAGTAATATATGAAGGTTCTAATCAACACACGAAGGCTCCATTTTGACACATGATGGCTTCAGTTAACACATGAAGGTTCTTTCATTCGTTTGTTCGTTCTTGGAATTTTGGGTTTAAAACTTGCCCCCTATCACATAAAAAGGTTTCTTATGCTTTAATTTAAGTAAATTTTTGATCTTGCATTGTTTTTTGTCCTCTCAAGTTGATATTTATATATTCTTCATCATTGATTGCCTATGCTACTTCATCTTACTATAACATTTTCTCTTTAGCACTATAACTCTTCATTAAAAGGTTCTCAAAATTACATAGATTTTTGCAATCCTTTAGAAATATTTCTGTTTGCATTGATTATTCTTACTGAAATATTCTTTGTGGTAAAGAATTTTCCACAAATTTACTTGGAGATATCCTTAGTAATTCAAAATATATCATAACTTTACTTGGAAACCATTTGATGAAAAACCAAAATGTGTACCTACTAAAGTTTAATTTTCGAAGAAAATGAATTTTTAAAAAATGAAGAAATTAACTTTTCCTCACCTTAAATCTCTTGAAATAATTTTTGTTAAAACAAATTGATGTTTCTATAAAATAGAAATTTCTAAGGAAATGCATTTTGTCCTTCACCTATTCTGAGTTTGGTTGTTCATCGAACCAGGACCGATCCTCCATCTTTGAATGGTTGCTTTCATGGGCCTTGCTTGTGCATTAGAGCTTCCATTGACCGTCTCATATGGATGAGTTCTTTGACCAGACCCGATGGTAGGATCAAAGGGTTAATTGACCGTCACTCCTTGGTTGGTTGCTTTGGCCAGACTTTTTGGGGGACCAAATGCTTCTCGTCCATCTCCATTGGATATGTGCTTTGACCAAACCAGGTAGCAGGATAAAAGGCTTGATTGACCATCTTTCTTTGGATGGTTACTTTGGCCAGGCCTTACAATAGGACGAAAGGCTTCTTGTCCATCTCCTTTGCATTGATGCTCTGATCAAGGCCGGTGGCAGGATCAAAGGCTTAATTGACCATCACTCTTTGGACGGTTATTTTATCTAGGCCTTGCAACATAATCAAAGGCTTTTTGTCCATCTTACTTGGATAGGTGCTTTGAGCGGTCCCCGTGGTAGGATCAATAGCTTAATTGACCATCACTCTTTGGATGGTTGATTTGGCTAGGCCTTGTGATAGGACTAAGGGCTTTTTATCCATCTCCTTTGGATGGATGCTTTAACCAAGATGATAGTAGGATTAAAGGCTTAATTGACCTCTTTCAGGTATAAGGTATGCCTTTGCTTAACTGATCTTACTAGCCTCATCAAGTTAGGAGCTAAGTCAAACATATCGCATCTTGGTCAACATGATTATTTGTTAACATAAGTCTTTCAAAATCTTTTATCTCTTTTCTCAATTTGTTGGAATTCCATATTCTTGATTTACATCTCTATTAAGTTTGCTTGTCCGATGGAAGTCTAGTGGTAGATATTCTTCCAATGTTGGTTTTGAAAATTACCTGCCTTGATTTTTCTCTAGTTTTTTCCTTTTTGAACCCTTAATCATTCTCCTTCTAAGCTTTCTTTGATCAAGGTACCTAAATTTTCCTATTGCTATTCCATGATTTACAATATGTTTTTGGTTTTGGTTCTCGAACATATGCAGTTTCTTGTCATAGTGGAATCCTTGCTTTGTTTATTACTTTAAATTCTTATGCTGGTAAAGGAATGGTATGTCCAGCAAAGATTTTTCCATAGGTTTTACAAGATCACAAATCAGTGATAGATACTTCACTCAAATTTCTGACTGAAATGGTCCTTTGGGGTATCCTCGAACATTTTATTTATGGCTTTTGTTGTCTATAAATTCCAAAAATTTTTGTTACATAATGTCTCAGCCTCTTCCATCTGATAAAGTAGTTTACTTATTTTCATTTGTGAGTCTGATATCTAAGTTGAGTTTGAAAAGGCTAATTCCTTCTTATAGTGCTTTGTTGATTATAGTGTAGGAGGTTGTAACTGTTATTACCTTAGGCATTGGATTTGATGACAACAACCATATGCCATTATATAAAATATAGATACTAATGTTTTAATCAAGTCATATATTGTATATAGTGGAGGATATTAGACAGGTGTTGATTTAGATAACTGTACAATAACAAAAGAAGATTCAAAAGGCTGGTAGAGGTTCAAGAGTTAGAGATTGAAGATTCATGAGTTTTGAAGATTCAAGATATTAAGATAATTTATATAGTCATAGATTATTTTGTTAAAATCCCAATAACACTTCTTTGATCTCTCTTCCATTTTCAAAAAGGTGTTTAAAATCTATTCTCTTGTTTTAAATGATATTTAAAATATTTCAAATTTCAAAAATGATTTTTAAAGAATCCTTATTTTTAAAATGATTTTTCAAAATGGCTTTAAAATGATTCCCAACTTTTTGATTACAAGATTCTTATATTTTAGGTAATTAAGTTCTCAAGTATTTTATTTTAAATATACTTTTGATCCATTATACTTTGATATAGTTTTATTTTTATGTTTTCTAACTGCTTACAGTGGTTAAAAGTATATTTTGAGATGTATTAAACTTTGATTTTAAATATATATGACTTATACTTTTTGAATATACACACACTTTCAAAAGAAATCCATATTTAAATATTTTATATATTAAAATATTCCAAAATGATTTTATAAAATTTTCTGAAGATTTATTATGATTAAAATGTCTACAAACTATGTTTAAATGATTTTACAAAGTACTAAAATATTTTACAGAACTTAACATTTCCAATACAATTTTTTAATGGTTTTTCAAAATTATAAAGGAAATGTCAACAAACAAGTCAAAATTTTAAAATTCAAATTTTTATAGAAGTGTCTTTTTATTATATCTCTTCATGAATCGACGCGACTATTATTTCTCTATAAACAGGGGTTTTCCAACCAAAATTTTGTTAACTACTTTCTTATATTTTCTCTCCTCTTTCTCTCTTTTGGTTTCAGAAAGAAATTCCACTCAAAATTTTCTCGAATTCAAAAAGAATCAAATTCAAACTCTATTGGTTTGTTTCTCTACTATTTACTACCTGATCTCTCTCATCTCTCTCACGCAACTCAAGATCAAAGTGCTATCTAAAAGGTTATAGAATCACTTGTACTCAAGGTCAAGAAATTGAGTCTGTAAACTATATCAAATCATACTCCTATACTCTTTGGTGTACCGGTGTCCCTAAAATCCAAGTAGGTGTGTTTGTATCCCGTTTGAATCAAGTGGCTATGCTTGGTGTCCCATTTGAATCCAAATGGGTGTGTTGGTGTCTCATCCAAATCCAGTGAGTGTATCTAAAGCTCGAAAAATCTGGAGGATGTGTCTTATAGCCTTAAAATCAAGATTGTGTTTACATTGATATTTGAGAAGAAATATATACAATAAATTGTACATGATTGGATGTTGGGTAACTCCGAACCTGTATAAAAATTCCTAGTATGATCTCTCTAACTCTTTACTTTTTAGTTTTGCTGCACTTATATCCATCCGTGTTTGCATATGTGATTGTTGATTCCATATTGTTTAATTATAATCTTAAAAGAATTTAAAATGATTCACAAAAATCAGTAAACACTATTCACCCCCTCTAGTGTTAAATTTTCCTTTAGATCCATCTTTCTCAAACTAGCAGTAACCTCTTTAATTCCCTTAATTTAGTCCGTGGTTACCAATTAATTTTGTGCCAATATTAGCGACCACTGATTTCTAAAGGTGTATGTGAAGTGAGGGATTGAAATTCTATGTCATCTTCATATTGAGTCAGTGGTACCAAAAATAAGACTTGTGATCCATGTTTCGAGATTGAGGATTAGGACTTTGTTATTAGAAAGAGATTCACTTTTGGTAAAGAAATCCATACTGCTGGAAATTTAATGCCAATAATTGATGAAATTTAAGAGGATCAGAAATCATATGATTTTTATTTACTTGGAAGCTTGTCTGTAAAAGAGAACCAAAATACTTTTCCTAACAAACCTCATTGATCATTAGCTGGAGGTAGTATGCCCTCGTAACGTATGTTTTCTATTCAAAAATCTATGATAAGATCATTCGACTTTTCCTCTCGAAGTAGAAGACTAGATCTCTTTTGATCATTATACGGAGATGGGTTATTTCTCTTTTGATGAGTATCATCATAGATAGAGGGACCTATGCTTTAAATTTCATCATTGAGTAATACTTATTCCCAATAAAAGAATCCAAGAATTTAGAGTCTTGCTTATTGAAGTATTTGAACCTCGTAGATTATTCCAATAGTACTTTCTTTGCCTAAAAATCTTTAAAACCAATTTATTTGTAATAAGTACTTATATTCTAACATTGGGAATTGTAAGTTTAAATAATAAGCAATCCATGCTTTTTAATATTTCTGTGAGTTTTCTTGAAATGGGATGTCATATAGATATTCTAGGAATTTTATTCGTCTAAATGCTTGGTTGCATATCTGAATAATAGGAGTTATATAGCGCAAAAGATAATAATACCAAAACCAGAAGTCCACATGGAAAATAAATCCATTGTCATAGAGAAGATAATTTGAATCCAGGATTCAAATGGAAAGAAATTTAAATTTGATAATGGGAACAAGACATTGTGAATTTCTATTAACAATAAGGTTCATCACCTCGAATATTATGCAGCCTTTGCCTTTCATTGTCCAATGATTTTTATTTGAAAGAAAAGACCCTATTTGATAACATTAAAGGAGGTTTGGAGACCACAAATCAAAGAAATCCACCATCGCTTAATAAGAAATCCCGAATCCGTGCTAAAAAATAATAGACGGAGATTCTCTAGCTTCATTATTTGACTCAATAATTCAAAAGATGACATTCCAAGCCTTCTTTTTTGTATTTAATAAATAATTTTGAATCCTATAGCTCTACATCCTTGTTTCTACCTAGAAAGAAACTGGAATTCCCTATTAGTGGATCAATGAAATTTTCAATACAAATGGTCATGCACCTTCTTAGTTCATAACACAAGAGGAATAGCAGTTCGATAATAAATACACACTCAGTTCGTTTGCAATGGATATAAGTAATTTATAATTTCACAATTTCGCTATTGCAACATTACCTTTTATCGAAGTTGTTTAATTACAACATCTTTTATGTTATTTCTCAAAATGATTAATTAGTTTTAATATATGCTTATTTCCGAGACTTATTTATCTTCCATGCTTTATTTTATATTTCCAATTCATATTTGAATATCTCAAACTTTTTTTCTGATGTTCAAATCCTTGAATTTCAGAATTGATTATTTGATTTTCTGAACTTTAATAGCATATTCTCTTATATACAGATAGATATGAGCAAACGGTCTTTGCCTTTGTTCATATTTTTCCAAGATCTTTCTAACGGTACTAATTTCGTCAAAAGCTACCCCTATTTTAATTTTCGTGAATAGATTGGCTAATCAAGGCCGTCCGCTTATAATTTTCAATTCATCGCTCCGTTCATCAAATTGATTATGTAGACTTTCCCTTTCCAATGAATGGAACCGATTTATAATGGCCATTCGCTCCAAACCACTATCGTTCGCCCAGAATTTCGATTGAAAGTGAAAAAATTGACTTCTTTTTTTTCTAATGTCGTTAACGACTCTTGGTTTACCATATTGCTATCATTGGGAAGAGGGAAGATTGGGCTCTAAGATGGCGGCAGTCGTTGAATTTTTAGAGCAGCGGTCGTGATGATTTTAAACTTTGACAAACTGTTGCAATTCTGACCAAAACCATATTGTTTGATCAATTTCCACGGCATCCATGCTTGATTTAGGTGATGTGAATATTAGGGTTTAGGCTCCCCGAAGTCTTTTGCATTCGATCATGAATTTTTCAAGGCCTAATTCACTTTTGAATGTTCACCAACTGTGAAATTTAGTCACAATTCGATTCATTATCCTAACATCTGCTATTGTTCATCCTGAGCTATCGTTAATCATCTTGAACAAGCTATCATGAATAATCAAAGCATTATGATTATCAAAGATGAATCATTGCAAACAGGCCTTTATGAACAATCAAAATGTTGATGATTATTAGGGGTGAATCATCATGAATAAGCTATCATGAACAATCAAAGAGTTGATGATTATTGGAGACGAACCGTCGCGAATCATGCTATCGTCAACAATCAAAGTGTTGTCATCGGTGTCATCATAATCAGAATGTATCGGATTGTATCGTTTGACCGTGCATGTAAATTATACACAAAGGTGTTTGGGTGTTGCTGATTGAACACGAATATGTTTGGGGTTTTACACAAAGGCATTTGGATTGCACACAAAGGCTAGAGTCATCGAGAATTAAAGTGGTTGTCATCATGAGCGATGGAGTCTTCGTAAATGATGGATAGATTCTTCGTAAGCAATGGTGGTTTTATATGCAAAGTAACCCGCGATGGTTAATAACAACATTCCAAAAATTTAAAATGTTCAAAAATTCATATCATCTTTGATATTAATCAAGTTTTAAAAATTCTTCAACCAATGTGTTTACATAAATATTCATTATTTTTAGATTATTTTAATTTTTTTGAAATTAAGGGTATTTTGTTCTTTTTTTGGAATTCAAGGTTCCATAAATTCAGCTCCCAATGAAGGCATTAAAATGTCAAACCAGTTTTTAGTCCAACATCAAAATATTTTAAAATAAATAGAGTTCCAGTAAAATTTCAAAAATAATCAATATATCTAAAATACCCAAAGTATTTGAAATTCAATCAATCTCCTTTCATATGCAGTTAAAATGAAAGTATAGAATATATGTAATATTACTTTATTCAGTGGTCAATATGCAGGAAAAACAAGTCATTCTCTTTTGGTCTAATTCAAAGATCTGGAATAAATTCAATGTGCAAATAGATATTTTAAAGGTCCTTATGTTTAAAAACTGAAGTACCTTCTTCTTCATCATCCATTAAAGGAGGTCTCAAGCTCTGAAGGGGGATTAGAAATGTCAATCCATAATCTTGGTTTGAGCTAAGAGAGAAAGAAGAGAATATCCCCGTATTAGGTGGGGCTTGGTCTCTATTTATATAGTTTGGGGAGTGGCGTAGCTTGCTTGGATTGATTGATCGAATTTGACATCGATTGGTGATTTGAAAAGATGGATCATCTTGATGATGCCACTTGTTATCATCTCAACAAAATAGTAGTTCACATGGATTGCTATCTTGGCCATCGTATTAACAAAGGTGTCATGTTGTTGTATAAGAGTGCTTCGAATGCCACATTACATAGAATTCCCTTCATATTAGTACACTACTTCTTTTAATGGGCTATTGCTAGTACTTCACTATTATGTGATAGCTTGTGTCTCCCACCTACAATGGTTTAAATTACGAACTTCGACGGTTTTGAATTATTAGTTCTTAAAGGCTAGATGGATTGAAATTTTATTCACGATGGCTTGAATAATCATCTTCAAAGTAATCACACGATGGCTCTATTAGGTTAACATACGATGGCTCAACTTAACACACAATGGCTCTATTCAACATACGATGCCTTCGTTTAACACATAAAGGCTCTATCAGCACAAGAAGGCTCCATTTGACACACGCCGGCTTCAATTACCACACGAGGGCTCTAATAAACATGAATTTTAACGGCTTCAATTAACATACGAAGGCTTTAATCAACACACGAAAGCTCCAGTTGACATATGATGGTTTCAATTAACATATGAAGGCTCTAATCAACACATAGAGGCTCTATCAGCATACAAAGGCTGTATTTGACACACGATGGCTTCGATTAATACACGATGGCTCAAATCAAAATACGAAAACTCCATTCGATATACGATGGATTCAATTAACATATGAAGGTTGTAATCAACACATGATGGCTCTATCAGCACACGAAGGCTCCATTCAATACATGAAGGCTCCAATCAACACATGAAAGCACCATTAAACACATGATGGTTTCAATTAACACACGAAGGCTCTAATCAAGACATGAAGGCTCCATCCGACATATGATGGCTTTAATTAACACATGAGGGATCTAATCAACACATAAAGGCTCTATCAGCACACGAAGGATCCACTCAGCATATGATGGCTTCAATTAATACACGAAGGCTCCAATCACCACAATGAAATCCATTCGACATATAATTTTTTTTAGTTAATATATAAAGGCTATAATCAAAACATGAAGGCTCTATTAGCATACCAATGCTCCATTTGACACATGATGGCTTCAATTAACACACGAAGGCTCTAATCAACACATGAAGGCTCCATTTGACATTTGTTGGCTTCAATTAACACAAAAAGGCTCTAATTAAAACACGGACGCTCTATCAGCCCATAAAGGCTCCTTTCAACATATGATCGTTTCAGTTAATGCACGAAGGCTCCAGTCAACACATGAAAGCTCCATTTGACATATGATGTTTTCAATTAACATACGAAGGCTCTAATTAACACACGAAGGCTCCATTTTTACGCATGATGGCTTCAACCAACATACGAAGGCTCTTTCATTTGTCAAGTCATCTTGGAATTTTGGGTGTAACACATGTTTTCATTATTTTCCATAAACTCATCGGTGCTCATTCGAGCAGGCATAGTTTATGGAATAGAGGAGTACTTTTTGGAAGAAAGAATAAAGATTTTAAGGACGAAGAAGGGAATTTATCTAGAGAGTACAAATGTTTTAAAAAATTACATTGTGTAAAACCATTAATTATAACTGGTTATGTGTTGTGTTGGCATCTTCATATGTCAGTCACCATACTACTCTTACTTTCTTTTTATTTACCATTGCATGGGAACAAATTGGGTTAAAAATGATGTAATAAATTATGCAATTCAAATTGATGCAATGAAGAAATTATTTAGCTTCTATGTTTACTTATGTTATGCAAAGTAATATTGAACTCACTTTATCGTTTGAAAATGATTTCGATGATGACGCAATGTCATCAACATCTATTTCGGAGTCACGGAGTGAGAGATGTTATGGTGGCCACATCAGTATAACATGTCTACAGTGTTAGATACATATGTCTAATAAATACATATACAACCCTAACTACATACATAATAGATTCCAAGTATAACACTTATTTACATCATAGATGTAATACATAAATGAATCTTTATCTCCGATACTATCTCATTACTATACCCTATCAACTTGCATACATGTATAAAAGGAAAATAGAAGTGAGTCAGATATAAGTTTGGTGAGTGAGGCATACTCTACTTTACACATACTATAACAATAATACTATAACATGATATGAGTCTAACGCTCAGCCGCCACACATTCCGTTAACATGTTTATACCTAACTATCTTGTACATCTAATCATATCGCATCATATCTATGCGAAATAGCTTCCTTAGCCCAGCCTCATGCTTTACGAGTTGCCTATTATCGGCCATTACATGACCGCGTATAGGGCTCACTTCCCTGGATTTCCCGTAGCCTACAAGAAAGCCTATTGTCCTCGTGCTACCTAATTGGACTCACTCCCTAGTCCTCCCGTAGGCTGCAGGGTCGTTTAACATCCACTTCCTCCTCCTAGACCGTTAAGTCACTACAAGGGAGCAACATCATGCCTGGACCACTTACTTGTGTCATAGGAATACATTTGTATCCGCATACACACTTTACGACGTCTATTGCATCTCAGACTCATTCATGTCCATGTCCATCGTCGTGCCCCATTCGTGTATCATAACTACATATATATTCACTTTAAATAACAATCAATAATCGCATACATTTGTTTTCTTTATAGCACTATCATTCACCTCATCACTAGCCTCAGATCACCTTCCAGAATATAAGAGGAATAAGAGTCAAATAGTTTGTTATATATTTATATATTCCCTTCTAGGTCCAAGTTCAATCTGTGCCCAAATTCAATTACCCTTGCACCGGTCCAAGCCCACTGGAAGACTGTTGTACATGTTTTCTATAGTGTCCAGGGAAATTTGTGCTTTCATCATCATTTCTACCACTAACCACCTTCGCTCTGCCTTTAGTCGCCTAAGGATGTATCTAGATCCTAGCCCTTCGTTTCTAAGCCCTTTTTGATCATTTGTTTAATTAATTTCAACTTATAACCATCAAATTTATACATTCTAACCTAATCTAGTTTTCTAAGTACTGTTATTAGCCAATTACCTTCCAAATCCTAAGGTAATCCAGTTTTAGGTATACAGGTGTTTATCTACTCTATTATAAACAACATATCAAAATTAGGATTAAGATTGCATTATATGAAAAAGAGAGGACAAATCACTCATCAAAATACCTATTTCTATCCAAATCCTTGCTATCTGACCTACTACAACTCCTCACTTCAGATTTCCACCTCCAAATTACTGCTAGTACATAGCTTTGTCCGATAGTTTTGCACTCTTTTGGTCTTGTTCGATTCGGTAGAGTTTTGAGAGAGTTATTAGATTTTAGTTTTATGTAGTTTGAAAGGAAGAAGGAGGAAGAAGAAAGAGTACGATAGTTTTTGAAATGAGATACGGGAATTAGTTTCTTAGCGAAAGAAGGAAAAAGTGTTTGTCCACCTATTTTCAAAATCAAACCCACCCCTAGCTTTGGCGCCCGTTTGACTTGATGTTGTTTCAACCATAACTCCATCGTACAAATTCTAAATGAGGCAAAAAAATATCACATAATTTAAAAAAATGAAACGGACGCTATAGGGTTGGTTTAGCCATCAAATTCCAATGTTTAAAAACAACTATTTTCCCCCCTCCTTTTTTTTAATTTTACTGTATTGCTTTTATTACCACCAATTCTCACTTCAACCTTGTCGAAGCCAAGATGAATAGAAGAGAAGGATGTACAAGGGATGATAATATCAACAAAGTCTTTCAAAGAAGTCGAAGGGATGCTACAGCCAAAAGTTAGATGTGTTACAAGCTTTTGAAGGGGTCAAAAAAGGCTAAAGCACCCTCTCGTTTCAATTGCTTCCTTTCGAAACAGATGCTTCTACCTATATAAAGACGTTTCAAATAAGTTGAGGAATAATTATCGAAGGTAGCAAATAACAGCCACTTACAGGCATGCCAAACCTTTCGAAAGCAAAGGTTTCGCTTTCATTAAGATTGCTCGGAAAGATGTTTTGTTAAAGAAACCGCTTTGAAAGCGTAAGTAAGCCTTTCGAACCGATCGAAGCCTTTCGACCGTATCAATACACAAGCATGTTTTCGAAGTCACCTTTCGCATTGGAACCCTCAACATTTCAATACCTTTGAAACTCTAAAGATATACCCATTGACAAAGTCAAATGATCATGCCACTCCTTACTTGCGACAACAAAACAACATAGGGTAGAGAAGCACACCTACCCCTTTCGATGAAGACGAAAGCACTCAAGTCCATTTAGATGCAATGCAGAAGAATGCCCAAACGTTGACGGCAACGGAAGGTCTTCAAGGTCGTCTATCGACCAACTCGAAAGCGCTGATTCGAAAGGGGCTAACCAGCACCTATAAATAAGCCCCTAGGGGTCTGGTTTAGGAAATCCGCATTCTTTCACTCCATACTTGTATTTTCTTAAAGTTGTAAATCCTAATTTTAAAATTAGATAGGGAATTTGATCAATTTGTACTACTTGAGTTTAAACAAAGCAAGATTATGGAATTTTTGGATATTTTGCTGATTTGATATTCCTAATAGATTCAGTTTGTAGTTTTCTTATGTTAATTTGATTAAGGGGTCACTATTAGAGTAGGTCGAAACCCTTAGTTCAACTAATATCCATAGAACCTTTAGCTCCTAGCTTCAACTCGTCGAATGGTTAGCTTCCAAAGGATTCGGAACCTATTCATCTAATTCACGTCCTTAACCCATTAGAACCAACTTTAAGGTCAACTCAACCAATTTGGAAGGAAGGTTTCGAAAGGATACCAAATCAGATTAACTTGTTCAAAAGACAATATAAGAAGGATTTCAATGTTTCATTTAAATTGAAAGGTCCAATAAGAAGGAGTTTCGACTTCAATAACCTATTGAAAGGAAAATTAAAGTGAATAGAATGGGATATAACCATCTTATCCTAATTGGGAGATGTTAACTACTTTTACCTTTTTGAAAGAAGGTCTCGAAAGAGTCATCTACATTATGAATTCAAGTTTAGAGTGTTGATAAATTTTCTTGTAAACATTTAAGTGCTAGAAGGAGGGCTTGAAGCTTGATCTTGTTGAACTTTCAACTCCACTTACCTTTAATCCAATCCAATCTATGCTTACCACTTTAAACTTCACATCATCATGTTTAGAAAATTAAAAGGTCCGAATAGGGTTCCTCAGAGCAATATCCAATTGGATTCTCCTATAGGACATTTAATGATTCTAAACTCCATGAAGAACAAACGTTGAGATTGGAAGCTTTAAAGATTATGATGGAAAAGAAAGCTGAATCTTATAATCCAGATAAATGGAGTTTAAACCCTTTTTACATTGGCCCTACACCAATCTTTGCCTCAGGAGGAACAAAGAATGAATGTAACAACCTGTTTGACCAAATGAGGAAAATAATCCAACTCTACACCAAAGGCACAATCTTTGAAGAGGGAATAATGGCTGATTACAATGCCTTTGCACATAAGTGGTGTCACGCAGCAAGTGGGACATTTCCTACATATGAACTTAAAAGGATTTTAAAAAGAATGCTGGTCATTAACAATGAAGCTCTAGAACCAAGTAATAAAAAAATTTCAAACACCATCCTTAAAAGACAGGCTTCAAGTCAAGACTCCCTAAGCAATGCAATTTGACAACATCAATCAAGAATGTTTACCAGCTAACCAAGGAAGAGCTAAACTATTAGCCATCATAGTAGAAATCACTTAATATGAAAGGAATATAAAAGAATCCTATTGTCAATACCACATGATGAATGAACATGAGACAAATCAATGTAGAGCATTGAAAGGAACGGTGATCAGTTTCTTCAGACTAGGCAAAATCAATGAATTTGTAATGAGATCCTAACTAGATTCAATAAAGAACTACTTTACTAAGAAAAATCTACATGGTCGGGAGTAGAATTATCCTTGCACTTGGACATTATCTTAAACGGTCAAAGCCTTTGTCTATGCCAAGATGGCCAGGTAAAAGCGCCTCCCGGAGGGAGGTTAGAGTAAGCCTTTATCGGTGCTACGGTATGGCCAGGTTAAAGCATCGACAAGTCCTTGACCGTGTCACGCTATTTCCAGGTCAAGGCACCTCCTAGAGGGAGGATGGAGTAAGCCCTTGGTCCCGCCACACTATTGCCTGGCCAAGGCACCGAACAAGCCCTTGACCGCGCCACGCTATGGCCGGGTCATGGCACCTTCTGGTGGGAGGACAGAGTAAGCCCTTAGTCCCGCCATGTTATGGCCTAGCCAAGGCATCGAACAAGCCCTTGATCGTGCCACGCTACGACCAAGTCATGGGACCTCCTGGAGGGAGGACATAGGAAGCCGTTAGTTCCGCCATGTTATAGGCTGGTTAAGGCACCAAACAAGCCCTCGATCGCGCCACGCTATGGTTAGGTCAAGGCGCCTCCTAGAGGGAGGTTGGCTAAGTCCTTGGGTCCTGCTTGTTGATAAGCTAACCAAGCGCACTAGAAAACAATGGACAAAGACATCCAAGCCCGAGAAGCAACATGTCAAACAACGAACTAAGACATCCGAGCCCGTGAAGTGGCGTATAAAATGATGGACTAAGACGTCCGAGCTCAAAAAGCGACATATCAAATGATGGACTAAGACGTCTGAGCATGAGAAGCAGCATATTAAACTATGGACTAAGACGTCCAAGCTTGAGAAACGACAAATAAAAGAGCAATTATATACAAGGCCTAAAGGTTTAACATAGGTCAAAAGAGTCAAAACCTAAAGAGAGGTACAGAACAGAAGGTTTAAATGATAGCTACAACCACTGACTAATTATCAAATAAGAATTTTTGAACTTCACTTAATAATACCCGAATCCGGGGTCCGAGTTTTTTCATTATTAAGTTTAGGACTTCACTTATTAATACGCGAATCAGGATTTCAGGTCTTTACTAATAATCTATGGTCTTCATCATATCCGAATCTGGGTTTCGGGGCTCTTACTATTAATTACTGAACTTTACTCATCAATACCCGAATTAAGGCTTAAATTTTTTTGTTATGAAGAGTGTTTGCACCAAAAATGGGTATAACACTCTTCGGATCTAATTGAAGAGATTAGAATGAAGAAGTAAAATGTAAAAAGAGGCTATTCTAACAATGACACCAAGAAAATAGGTAGTAAAAGAAAGAAAACAGAGATTTATAGTGGTTTGGCATTGTAGCCTATGTCCACTTTAAAGGATTCGATGTTTATTACTGATTAGAAACTGAATTACAATAGTATAGCGACCGACACTCGAATTTCAATGGAGTTTAACCCGAGCAGCATCATAAAGGTCCTTTTTAAGTTGTAATGAGGGTGCTATTTATAGGTGTGAAGCTGGAAATATCTGCCTTGAATCTCGGATTACCCTTTCTCAAGCCTAGGTGGACCCACACAATCAATCTGGAGCCGATTGGGATCGATCCTTAATCGATCCACATTGCTTTCGTATCGATCGGAAGTTGCTCCAACTAAGCTGCGATCGATCATGGATGTTCCTAAGATGATAAGCAACCTTTTGTAAAAATCTCATTGTATTAGGATATGTGGTTGTGGAGTTGTTGATCGATCAAAGTTGCAAATATGGAGTGGCTAAAGCTTTTGTATCGATACCTTCGTATCAATCTCTTTGTGTCGATGACGTGGCATGCGCGCTTTATGGAGATCCTATTTTATGCATATGGACCGCTTATTTTGGGTTGACTGATTCTTTTATGTCCATCCGATACCTTCGTATCGATGTCTTTCCACTGTCTTCGTATCAATTGTAAGCTCTGTTATTCGTATCGATCAAGTTGGTATTCAATACGAGAAATGCAGTTGCTAGCCATGTGAAGCAAGATCGATCTGGGAAGTCCCAAAGTCCATTGTTATGTGCTTGAACCATATGGATATGAATGATGGATGCCGAGTGATGGAGATACATTCATTTCGTATCGTTGCTGATGGATATGAAATGATTGATACAGATGGATGGATACAAAATGATGGATCCGAGATGGGCTTGCTTTACATAGATCTTGATCGTTCCATAACTCGAGCATATGAACTCCTACTGACCTGAAATTTGGAATGTCGCCTTGCATAGCTCTTCTTTTCATATCATGCTAACTATGGCTCGATCTAGAATCGGACTAAGTTTTCTTGTATCCATCGTGAATCTACAGATAATTGATTTCCGGAGCAGACTGTCTTTTGTATCTTGTCAAGTCCTTGATATCACGGCTTCACCAAAAGGCGGGATAACAAAGAGTATTATTATCGACGTTTGTTTATCATCCATTAATACTCGAATCTGGATTTCAGATCTTTTAACTTTTAAATTTCATTCATCAATGCATGAATTTGGGTCACTAGACTTCTATTACACGATTATTATTGACTTGGTATTTGCTCTCTCTGGATGATGAAGTTCTAAACATCCATAATTAAATCTAGAATTGAAATTTTGGTTTTCTATCATTTGGTTTTTGGTATTTTATCAATATAATGGAAGTTGAATTCCTAACTCTCTCTCATCATTACCAAGGATGGGTTTCAAGATATTCAGCTGTATTCAATTGTAGAATTACTTTTCACTTATTAGCATATGTTTACATAATGATCTGTTAACCTCCACTTATAATGTAGATAAACTTCTACATAGATTTCAAGTTAATAATAAAGAATATTATTTACTTCATGCTTTTCAAGGAAATAAGATCAGAAAGGAAGACCAAATGGATCAGCAAATACAAAAACCATAGACCAAACTATTAGAAAGCTGATTCAAAAGCAATATTATAAGAAAGGACTATAAACCAAGTGGTATTTACATAATTCACATAATCTACAAAATTATTCACAAATATACAACGCAAGTGTATGTTTTACAAGTCCTAATAGTATTACTTAGATTTTCAGCGTCAAAGGTTCAATAATATATTGAATTGCTATATAAAGGATTTTTATAAGCTTCTTTTCCGTCTTCCTTATTTCGTCAGTATCATCAATAGAATCAATGTGAGCCTTTAAAGCACGATTAAAAGCTTTATTAGCGCCTTTGTGGGTTTTTTTGCCTTTCTAAATCTGCAATGTGCTTTTGAAGAAGATATTTGTCATGTTCAAGTTTCTGAATCTGGGCCGCATAGTCATATTTACGTTGTGAGTACCTCACTTTCTATTGGCGGCCAAAATATCTCATCATTTAGAATTTAGCCTTGCCATACCGTCCTTCTAAAATTTACTATGCTCTTATACCAAATGAAAGTTACTATACTCTGATACCAAATGAAGGTGACTGTGCTATAGGATTGTGTAATAAGGATAAACTACTTATGCAGAATAATAATTAAATAAGTAAATAATTAAAGCAGTAAAGCAAATGATACCAGAGATTTTTATACTGGTTCGAACTCCCGTTCTATGTCTACTCCTAGGCTCCCTGGAATTAAACCAACAATCCTCGCTTAACCCGAGGGAATAGGTTTACACCGCCTAAGTAACCGAACAAGACTTCTACCACCTAAGCAACCGAATAGGACTTCTACCGCCTGAGCAACCAAACAGGACTTCTTTATAAATAGCAAAAGTATCCGATTGTAGTATGCTCTTTAAGTAGCACTGAAAATTCAATTAAGTACAATCTTTCTATAATCTCCTCCTTTAAATAAAGTGTAATATGCTTGAGAAATGTGGAAGATGGAGTGATCAAACGATCATAGTTTGTATGCAGTTAATGTGCAAATTGAAAATAGATTGTAAGGTAAGAATTAAAAGTTGAGTTAATTTTTTGTAGAATTCTGAAATCTATTTATAAAGATTGAAAAGTTGCAACCATTGATGTAAGACAACGTTGAAAAGAATCAGGTGAAACTATTGGCCTACAGATGTTTCTCTTCAATGAAGAGAAGTGTCTTTCCATAAAATAGCTGTTGAAAATATTCAGCCGGCATAAATTATTTATTCAGCCCTTGAGTATAATATCTTCTCCTAAGTATAAAATCTCCCTCTATCAGTATGCATACGAATTTCTCTCCTTTTGTCACTATAAAAAAGAATGAGGGAATATAATAATTTTTATAAAATGCCTTGTGAATAGTAGGATAAACACAATATTTATTATGGAAAAAATAGATTTTACCATATTTGCTGAAGTCTATATTTCATTGTAAGCACGTAATCTATTAAATGTATGGAATGTTCTTTAAAATTCCAAAATCTATCATTTTCCTTTTGTTTCTCCGAGTACTTGCAATATATAATAATCATTTTTTGGCACCCACTTACTATGTTAGGGTTCGAGGGTTAATCATATGGTGAAATCCTTACCAAAATAGGTGTGGTTGTATCCAAAATAATAATAATAATGAAACAATTTTAAAATAACTACTACTTATAATCTAAGGTATGAGAAAACCAATTAACATTTAAAGCATATGACACCCAAGTTTCTTATAATTTCCTAATTTTTAGAAAACCATACCCATTTGGGTGTGGTTGAACCTTTATAGATATAGTTTTCATTACAAATCACATTCTTATAATAGTTTTTAATATAAAGTTGTTTATCATGATCAATCATATTGGCTAGAATCCATATCTTAATACTATTAGTCATTACCTTAGTACTTGAAGAGTAGTTTCTATCATTTGTAAACAAAGTACTATTATGACTGCAACCGGTTTTAAAACTATCTTGGTTACTTGTACTAGCACTAAAATTAGTATACAAAAAAGAATATCTAGTACTATTTTTACTTTTAGCCTTTTTATAGCCTAAACCGCTTTTATCATTGTGAGCTTTTGAATTTGTAAATAAGGAAGATAAGATATCTATACCATTGTTAAAGATTTTTGTATTTAATCTTTCAAAATTTGCTTTAGAATCACAAACTTCTTTTTGAAAAATATTATTATTAAATTTTAAAATCTCACACATTTTAGATAATTCTAAATTCTTTTTAATTAAAGTTTCATTCACTTTTTCAAGAGATAAAATTAAAGAACTAGAATTATTTAAAGCATTTTCCAAAAATGTATTTTTATTTCGCAAAACATTGATTTTCCTCCAAAATATTATTGTGTTTATCTTCTAACCACTCATTTCCTTTTTGTAGGAATTTTTGTTTGTAAAACAAGTTCTTCTATGGTATTTTCAAAACATTTAGTTTTTTTACCAAAATATTATTTTCCTCTTTTAAATTGAAAATTTCTTGCTCATAATCATTTAACTTAGCTAAAGCAATTCTATTAACCTTTTTCAAAATTTTACAATCTTTTAATAATTCATCATTTGCTAACAGAAGATCTTTATATAAAGAATCTAAGCATACCAATTATGATCTGTGTTTAGCCATGAAGCATTTGTTTGTTTGCTCCTTTGATTTTTCTTTATTGCTCTTCCTCTTCTTATTGCCTTGACTAGATCTCTTTGTAGCCCTTTATTCTAGGATGTTTTTACAATCTCTAGAATCCAGACACTGATACCAAATGACAGTTACTATGCTCAGGTAATAAATGAAAGTTACTATGCTCTGATACCAAATGAAGGTGACTGTGCTATAGGATGTATAATATGGATAAACTGCTTGTTCGGAATAATAATTTAGTAAGTAAATAATTAACGAGTAAAGAAAATGACTCTAGAGATTTTTATACTGGTTCGAACTCCCGTTATATGTCCAGTCCCAGACTCCTTCTAGAATTAAACTAGCAACCCTCACTTAACCTAGAGGAATAGGTTTACACCGCCTGAGCATTCGAACATGACTTCTACCGCCTAAGCAACCAAATAGGACTTCAACCGCCTGAGCAACCAAACATGACTTCTTTACAAATAAACAAAAGTATCTGACTGTAGCATGCACTTTAAGTAGCACTAATAAGTCAATTAAGTACAATTTTCCTATAATCTTCTCCTTTATGATATAGTGTAATGTGCTTGAGAAATGTGGAAGATGGAGTGATCAACGATCAAAATTTGTATGCAATTAAAGTCCACAATGAAAGTAGATTGAGAGATAAGAATTCAAGAATATTAAGATCAGTTAAGTTACTTTTTTGTTGGATTCTGAAATCTATTTATAGAGATTAAAATGTTGCAACCATTGATGAAAGACAACGTTGAAAAGAAACAGGTGCAACTGTTGATTTGAATATGTTTCTCTTCGATGAAGAGAAGTGTCTTTTCATAAAATAGCTGTTCAAAATATTCAGCCGGTTGAAATTATTTATTCAGCCTTCTAAATTTGATAAAATCGTAACCAGCAAGGAAATAGGCAATTTTTGGCCTAAAACAGCCGGCCGAATGAAACAAATCAGCCGGTAGAAACTTCGTATCAATTTATGAAATATTTCAGCATTCAACCTTCTGAATGGTATTATTTAGCCGACTGAATTATAATTTGTAACAAAAATTACCATAGCACATTTGGTTAGAGCTCTTGCCTTCTAAACTAGTGACCTGGATTTGAGCCCTACTCCATGTAATTTTTAAAAAATTGATTTTTCATTTAAAATGTGAATGTATATGTGTGTATACCATTTGGAGAAGATTTTAACATTTGTAAACCTGAGACATGACCCTATATGACTAATAATACTTTATTTATCACCTTTGTCTTGTCTCTATTGTGTATATCTCTTCTTGTTTTTCCATGTGCATACTTTCAACCTTATTTGCACTGTGTATCTTCATTTTGAACGTATTTGTTTGTCTCTTTTTGATGCTCATGTACTTGCAAATTAGCTTAGAGATTCTTTGGCATAATTGTATGGTTGTTGTCATTAAAATCCATCAACTGAGGTTCTAACATTCTCTCCCGTTTTGATGATGAGAAGTATACACTTTTTTAAATATTCATTCTATGTATAAAACAATATTAATATGTTTAAAGCTCCCCCGAGTATAATATCTTCCCCTAAGTATAATATCTCCCTCTATCGATATGCATATGAATTTCTCCCCCTTTGTCATTACCAAAAAGAATGAGGGAATATAATAAATTTTAAAAATATCTTGTAAAAAGCAGGACAAACTCAATGTTAATTATGGAAAAAAATAGATTTTACCATATTTGTTGAGGTTCATTTCATTGTAAGCACGTAATTCTATTAAATGTATGGTATATCCTTTAAAATTCCAAAATCTATCCTTTTTCTTTTGTTTCTCCGCATACCTACAATAAATAATAATCATTTTTTGGTACCCACTTGCTATGTTAGGGTCTGAGGGTTAATCATAGGAAGAAAACCTTACCAAAATAGGTGTGGTTATATCCAAAAAGAAATAATGAAATAATTTTAAAATAACTACTACTTATAATCAAAGGTATTAGAAAAACAATTAACATTTAAAGCATGTGATACCCAAGTTTCTTATAATTTCCTAATTTTTAGGAAACCATATCCATTTGGGTGCGGTTGAACCTTTATAGATATAGTTTTCATTACAAATCACATTTTTATAATAGTTGCTAATATAAAGTTGTTTATCATGATCAATCATATTGGCTGGAGTCCATATATTAGTACTTGTAACAACCCGAGATTTGCATTACCAATTAATAAATAAAAGTTAGAATTTTTATTTATTTTAATGAAGCGTAAAAGGATTTGGAATAACAAAATTTATTTGAAAAAGGCTATTTTAATTAAATTGGGAAATATGGGATTTTAAAATGAGGATAAAATGTTATTTTTGGAAAGTTAAATATTTTAGGAGAGATTTTAAAACGGGTTTGGGTAAGAAAAATGAGTTTATAAACATACATGAACACTTAGACTAATTTTTGGAGACATGTAAATAACCCTCTTCTTATTGGGTTACAAAACTTAACCCAATAACCCACCCTAATACCTCCTCTATAAATTATCTCAAACTCTCCTAACCTCATTCATTCATCCCTAATCAAAACCCTAATCATTTCCTAAAGCTTTCTTAACAAAAAAATGGCCTCTATCTTCATCTGCTTCTAGTTCTAGCTTATGCAAGTCATTCTATGCAAAGGTAATGCAAATGCCCACCTCAAATCCATTTTTATATCTTTTTAATTTCTGAAATTAGTTTGTTAACACATGTTTTATGTGTTTTTATGATCTTATAGCCTCCTAATCATCTTTTGCTAACTTGGGTTGATGCTATAGTGGTCTTTGTTGCTTTCTAGAGAGCTATATTGCTAAAAACCTCTTCCAGTATGTGTTTAATCCTCTTTTGATTTCGGAAATAATTTAGTAACACATGTTTTATTATGTAACATGTGAATCATAGCTCCTTGATCATCTTTGCTTTCATTTTGGGTGTGCACATAAGGTGTTTGTGATATTGCTTCATAAGGTAATGCTAAGCTTTGGCCTTTGTTTCCTTTAATATGGTGTAGTAATCATTGTATAGTAGCTTGAGATTGATATTGGTGAAATTTGATGCCAAAAACTTGAAAAAACACCCCAAAACCATCAAAAACTGCATATTAAGCTGGCTGGAAATGCTTCAGCCTGAAACATGCTGAAAACAGGGCTCTGGGTGCACCAGTGCAGGCCTGGGTTGCACCCAGGCTGCTGTCTAGGGCAGCAGGCTAGCCCGGTTGGGCTAGCCAGTACCAGGCCAGCCATATGGGGCTGGCCCGCACGTCCCCAGCCCACACGGGCTGGGGCTGGCCGCGCGTCCCCAGCCCGTGTGGGCTGGGGAAGGCCCGCGCGTCCCCAGCCCACACGGGCTGGGGAGGGCCCGCGCATCCCCAGCCCATGCGAACTGGGGACGGCCCGGGCTGGGCCGCATGTCCCCAGCCCACACGGGCCGGGTCCAGCCCCCCTTCTCCCAGCCCATGCGGGCTGGGTTCCCATCCCTCCCCAGCCCGTAGGGGGCTGAGGCTTTACCCATTACACCCCAGCCCAGGTGGGCTGGGGGCTGGACCGCACCAGGCTGCACCATGCGGTGCAGCTGGTTCTAAAAAAAATGAGAAGAAAAAAAAAATGAAAAAAATGGGCTGCATCCACTTAGAGCAGCCGGGTTCCGACCCACCGGTTGCACCATTTTGGTGCAACCGCTTCAAATTGATTGTTTCTGCAATGAACCTTTGGGCTTTAACTGCTAATCAAAAATTGTCGAACTTTGGTTCACAACCATTCGGAATATTTTCCAATGCGAATATTGATTTTCAGTGATTTTCTGATTTATCGATTTCTTTGAGATTTGTCTCTGGATTTCGTACACGGGTTTTTATGAACTATTTTAAAAGGATTTTTCACTCCTAAATGGCTTTCGAAATTATTATATAATATTATTTTTAATTATTAAATTAATTACTCCATAATAGGAGAGTTTTCAAAAGCCGTTTTAAAGTGATTTCAAAATCAATTATAAATCCGTTTCGCACCATTATTTTCTATAATAAAAATCTCACACTCACTTTTAGCACATCGAGCGAAGTGGAAAGGTGCTTAAACGGTTAGGAAATCTCCAGCTTATGGAACCGTGTGTATTTACTTTCCGGTTAATCCCCGACCTATTCGATTGATCGTTTCGACCTTTGGGTCTAGTTTACCGATGATACGAGGTGGACTTTTTATTGTTTGGAGTGTGAGCTTACTATTGGTTAGTAAACCGTTTAGTGCGAACGTGGGGTATGAGACTCATTGTTAACACTTTACGGGTTCCTCTCCAAGAAGTTTGTGACACATTAGCCTCTGGGCGGCCAGTACTAGACCTCTGGGTCACCACGCCTCTGGGCAACCGTCTCTGGACACCTGATCTATAGTGCAGTTCTTCGGCCTGTGCCTCTGGGCCTTTATCCTTCTGGGAAGGATCTCGCCGTCTCGCGCGTTCCGCATCTGTGCGAGTGATCGATCACAACTCTACAGTACTTGGCAATAATGACTCTGGTCGGTGCATGTGCAATACTTGTATTATCTGATGATTTTTATATCCATTTGAGTGCCGCCATTCGGTGTTGGTTCTATGGAACCATACGATGTAAGTGCGATTACCTTGTGGATTTACAGTGTCTCTGGACACTGCTTTTCAGTATTCAATTTCATTGACTTTTCAGTATATCCCTATTGCTCTTTGGAGCACTGATCTTTGCTTGGGCATTGATTACAGACTCTGGTCACTCTTGGGATTATTGCCTATGGGCAACTTTATATAGCTTTGGCTACGCCGATGATATGAGGTGATTTTATTTATTTAACACTTTGGTGTTGATATTCTCTTTGGAGATTTTTTCTATTTATTGATGATTAGGGATCGTCATTATATTCATGTAGTCCATAATACTCTTCTCTTTAGAGAAGTACTGTTTTATTTATGTACCGCATTATTATGTTTATCTTAGTTTATTAACTGATTGTTTAGCTAGCCTGACCCGAGTGTTTTTCGCTCGGGTCGGACCGAGTTGTTTCAGGTTAGGTCTCTAGACTTAGCTTTCTGTGCTTCCGCTTGGACATTATCTGCTAAGCTGATAGATAGCTCTTTATATTTGTCCACTATTTTGATACTCTGATTATTCAGTCTCTTATGTACATATTTTTGACTCACATGTGTGAGCGGTGGCTTTGTACCCACCTTTTGATTTTTGGATCTGTATTGATGATATATTGTACCTATGTTCTGTGACTGTTCTGTGATGATGATGTTATCATTTAGTATTATGTTTGTTCTGAAACTATTTTCCTTAGCCATTGTAATTTCGTTATAAATATCTATTGGATATGTCAAACCACTTGAGAAAAGAAAACCACCTATTCGACGTATTCAGTAGTTAGTTATAGCTTGATTACACATGGTCGCTTCCATTATACTCTATTCTCCGTTCTAGTAGACGGTATTACTCCGTAATACTCTTTACTAGAGTGGGTCTCGGAGAGGGGCATTACATCTTGGTATCAAAGCTAAGGTTCAGAATTAAGTATAACAAACACGGAATAAACACGTAGTATAATACGTTACAATACGATCCAAATTGAACATCACCACCTTTAGATAGATAAGTTAGGAATAGTTGTAGGAATCTGTTATATTCCATAATATTCCTTAATGAATTATCTATCTTTGAATCGTGCTTAACTAAACCTTACCTTATCTTTCAGTATGGTTGGGAGAGGTAGGAACCTCCGTTCTGCTGATGCTAGACAGTCCAACAACCCTCACCCTGAGGGCGTATACATGACCACGGACCAGATCATGGAGCTGGTTCGTAACTCTCAGTCGCACTCTCAGTCTCCTGCACCAGTTTCTGATGCACCGCGCAAGTCTGCTTTTGCACGCCTCTACAGCGACTTTATTCATCTCGGAAGGAAGCCATTCAATGGCTCCGAGACTGTTCTTGAGGTCTAGGCTTGGATCAGAGTTTTCGAGCATAATTTCACTCGCATGACCCTTCCTGACCATGACAGAGTTCTTGTTGCTTCTAGCCATCTTGAGGGTCGTGCCTTGGATTGGTACGAGCTCCTTATTTCTGAGACCGATGAGGCCACTCTCACTTGGGATCAGTTCCGAGAGCGCTTCTTGCTCAAGTTTGTCCCCGAGTCCGAGAAGATAGCCCTTGCACGCCGCTTTATTGACCTTAAGCAAGGGAAGACCTCTGTTGCTGACTATTCATCTTCTTTCGAGGCCCTGTCCAGGTATGGCCTCGAGTTCATCAACACTCCTTATAAGAAGAATCTCAAATTTGTTGAAGGCCTGAAGAAAGATTTGAAGAAACAGCTTATGCTCCAGCTTAAGCTCCCTTTTGATGAGATAATTGACGCAGCGCTTCACCTTGAAGCGGTTGAGCGTGAGAGAGACAGCGATGGGGATGGTGAGGGTTCTAAAAACCCCAATCAGAAGCGGGTTCCATTTCAGAAGAACAAGCCTTGGAACAAGAAGAAGAAGACTGGCAGTTCTACTTTTCAGACTCAGCCTCAGACTCGTCCTCAGTCCCAGACTCCTGCTCAGCCTAGTGGGACACGTCCCCCGAGGAAATGCTTCAACTGTGGTTCTCCAGATCACTTTATTCGAGAGTGTCCCAAACCTATTTATTGCACCTTCTGCAAGAAGGAGGGACACAGGATCTCCACTTGTCCTATTGCTCCAGCTAGTGCCAAGCCTGGCAAGCTTAATGCTGCCAAGGCTCCTACATCTTCAGCTCAGCGTCGAGGTACGCATCCTTCCGTTTTCGAAGGTTCTATTTTATTTCATGGTAGATCTTGTAGAGTTCTCTTTGATACAGGTGCCTCTCACTCGTTCGTATCAAAGGAGCTAGTAGATGCTTTATCTTTGGATGTTACTTGTTTGGTTTCTTCACTAAGGATTGTGAATCCCATCGGTGGATCCACGACCCTTAGTCTGCTTTGTGAGGATATATATATTGATCTTTGTGGATTTTCTTTCCGTGCGAATCTGCACGCTATGGAGTATTTGGGCTTTGACATGATTCTTGGCATGGATTGGCTCGCTCAGTACGACGCCAAAATCATATGTTCGGAGCGGATATTATTTCTTCGTCATCCTGACTCGTCTGCTCCGTTAGCTATTGCTCTTCAGGATGTTGGGATTTCTGATATTACTTTATTTTCTCTTGATTCACAAGATGAGGATTTGGACATATCTCGTATTCCTGTTGTTCGGGATTTCCCCGATATATTCGAGCCAGTATCAGGACTGCCGCCAAAGCGGGCCATTGAGTTCCGCATCGAACTCATTCCAGGCTCCCATCCAGTTGGGCGTCCTCCCACGAGGATGTCTACTAAAGAGAATGAGGAACTCAGGAAGCAGTTAGTAGAGCTTGAGGCGAAGCAGTTCATTTGGTCCAGTTCTTCGCCATGGGGTGCTGCTGTGGTCTTCGTTAAGAAGCCCGATGGCTCTCTTAGGCTTTGCATTGACTATCACAAGCTTAATGAGTTGACCATCAGAAATCGTTATCCATTGCCACGGATAGACGATATGTTTGATCAGTTGAGCGGTGCGAAGGTCTTTTCACAGCTCAACCTTGCCACCGGATTTCATCAGCTCCGAGTTGCGGAAGATAGCATTCCTCTTACCGCTTTCCGCACTCGTTATGGTTCTTTTGAGTGGTTGGTCATGCCATTCGGCTTGACGAACGCACCCGATTTCTTTGTCGATCTTATGAATCGAGTATTCCGGGAATACATCGATAGATTCGTTCTGGTTTTCATCGACGATATTCTTATTTATTCTAGATCTGAGGCAGAGCATGCTCATCATTTGCAGATCGTCTTAGATACTCTTCGTCAGCATCAGCTTAAGGCCAAGCTCTCCAAGTGCCATTTTTGGGAGAGCAAGGTCAAGTTCTTGGGCCATATTGTATCATCTTAGGGTGTTTCTGTCGATCCTGCCAAGATCGAAGCTATTCAGAATAGGAAGCAGCCCGAGAACGTTCATGATATTCGCAGCTTCCTTGGTCTGGCGGGTTATTACCATCGGTTTGTCAAGGATTTCTCTCGAGTTGCACTTCCCCTTACGACACTGACTCGTAAGGGTGTTCGCTTTATTTGGTTTGATAAGTGTGAAGCTTCTTTTCAGTGATTGAAGGAACTTCTCACTCATGCTCCTATACTTGTGGTTCTTGAGAGTAACCACGATCTTATTGTTTACACCGACGCTTGTGGTAGCGGGCTCGGTGCTGTGCTTATGCAGAAGGATCGGGTAGTTGCTTATGCTTCCAGGCAACTGCGTCCGAATGAGGTTCGCTATCCTACTCATGATCTTGAGTTAGCAGTTATCGTCTTTGCCTTGAAGACGTGGCGTCACTTTCTATTAGGCGAACGCTTCACTCTTTACACCGATCATAAGTCTCTAAAGTATCTTTTTAGCCAGAGAGATCTCAACATGAGGCAGCAGCGATGGCTTGAGTTTCTCGCCTCATATGATTTGGATATTCAGTATACCCCTGGCAAGGGTAATCGTGTTGCAGATGCGCTCAGTCGCAAGCACTCGGCGGTAGTTTCTATGATGATTGCCGAGTGGGATATTCTTGAGACCCTATCTTTGTGTGATATTAGAGATCGAGCTCCATCTTTTGATTCTCCGATCTTACTACTCAGCTTAGAAGCTCGTCTTATCTTATTGGATCGCATTGCCCATGTTCAGCGGCAGGATCCAGACCTATTGCATTTCATTCATCTTCTCGAGTCAGGATCCAGTGATGAGACATTGTTGGACTATTCTATTGATTTTCATCGGTGTCTTCGGAGGAAGAACCGTATTGTTGTGCCATTTGATTTATCACTTAGGCGTGACATTTTGGACGAGTGCCATCACACTAAGTACACTATACATCCTGGTTCGAGTAAGATGTACGCCGATATGTGCCGGCTATATTATTGGGAGGGTTTGAAGAGAGATGTGGCAAGTTATGTGAATGGTTGCATGACTTGTCAACAGATCAAGGCCGTGCATCAGCGTCCATCTGTTCTTCTTCAGCCTCTAGAGATTCCATTATGGAAATGAGATCAGATATCCATGGATTTCATTGACGGTCTGCCTCGATCGAGATCAGGCCATACTTCTATCTGGGTTATTGTTGATCGCTTGACCAAAGCGGCTCATTTCGTTCCTATTAAGTCCACTCGGACTGCTCCTCAGCTTGCCAAGCTATATGTGAAGGAAGTCATTCGACTTCATAGCATTCCTAGCTCTATCGTCTGTGATCGAGACACTATTTTCACTAGTCACTTCTGCAAGTGCCTACTGTCAGCTTTGGGCTCAAAGCTGAATCTCTCGAATGCTTATCACCCTCAAACCGACGGTCAGACCGAGAGGATGAATCGTGTTTTGGAGGATCTTTTGCGCTGTTGTATTCTGGATTTCGGAGGTAGTTGGGAGGTTCACTTACCGCTTGTAGAGTTCTCCTACAACAACAGCTTTCAGTCTAATATCGGCATGGCACCTTTCGAGGCTCTATACGGAAGGTCATGTCGCTCTCCTTCTTGTTGGTTAGAATCTGGCGAGAAGCTTATTCTTGGTCCAGATTCAATTCGGGAATCTTCTGAAAAGATTGTTCTTATCCGTCAGAGAATGAAAGAGGCACAGGACCGCCAGAAATTCTACGCGGACAACCGTAGGAAGCCTCTTGAGTTCTCCATTGGTGATTTTGTCTTCATTCGGATTTCTCCCATGAAGGGGGTTGTGCGTTTCAGCTCTACAGAGAAGTTGGCTCCACGCTATGTTGGACCATTTCCTATTACGGAACGCATCGGCCCCGTTGCTTATCGTGTGGCTCTACCTGCTCATTTTTTCGGAATGCATGACGTGTTCCATGTTTCTCAGCTTCGCAAGTGTGTTCGCGATCCTGATTCTATCATTGAGCCGCATGTCGTGCCTGATTTAGAGATCTTACCTGACTTATCTTTGGAGCTGCAACCTCTCCGTGTGCTTGATTCAGAGGTTAGTCGCCTTCGCAACAAAGAGGTTCCACTCGTGAAGATTCAATGGTCACCGAATCCTAAGGACTGCACTTGGGAGACCAGAGAATCTATCGAGCGCTCTTATCCTGGCTTTCTCCCATCTTCTTCTGCGGGTAAGAATTCTCTATTTTATCTTTATCACTTCTTTTGTGGATTTGACGTTATAGACGACATCTATCGTAAGGAATTGCGGGGACGCAATTTTCTTAAGGGGGAGTCTGTAACAACCCGGGATTTGCATTACCAATTAATAAATAAAAGTTAGAATTTTTATTTATTTTAATGAAGCGTAAAAGGATTTGGAATAACAAAATTTATTTGAAAAAGGCTATTTTAATTAAATTGGGAAATATGGGATTTTAAAATGAGGATAAAATGTTATTTTTGGAAAGTTAAATATTTTAGGAGAGATTTTAAAACGGGTTTGGGTAAGAAAAATGAGTTTATAAACATACATGAACACTTAGACTAATTTTTGGAGACATGTAAATAACCCTCTTCTTATTGGGTTACAAAACTTAACCCAATAACCCACCTTAAAACCTCCTCTATAAATTATCTCAAACTCTCCTAACCTCATTCATTCATCCCTAATCAAAACCTTAATCATTTCCTAAAGCTTTCTTAACAAAAAAATGGCCTCTATCTTCATCTGCTTCTAGTTTTAGCTTATGCAAGTCATTCTATGCAAATACCCACCTCAAATCCATTTTTATATCTTTCTAATTTCTGAAATTAGTTTGTTAACACATGTTTTATGTGTTTTTATAATCTTATAGCCTCCTAATCATCTTTTTCTAACTTGGGTTGATGCTATAGTGGTCTTTGTTGCTTTCTAGAGAGGTATATTGCTAAAAACCTCTTCTAGTATGTGTTTAATCCTCTTTTGATTTCGGTAATCATTTAGTAACACATGTTTTATTATGTAACATGTGAATCATAGCTCCTTGATCATCTTTGCCTTCATTTTGGGTGTGCACATAAGGTGTTTGTGATATTGCTTCATAAGGTAAAGCTAAGCTTTGGCCTTTGTTTCCTTTAATATGGTGTAGTAATCATTATATAGTAGCTTGAGATTGATATTGGTGAAATTTGATGCCAAAAACTTGAAAAAAACACCCCAAAACCATCAAAAACTGCATATTAAGCTGGCTGGAAATGCTTTAGCCTGAAACAGGCTGAAAACAGGGCTCTGGGTGCACCAGGGCAGGCCTGGGCTGCACCTAGGCTGTTGCCTAGGGCAGCAGGCTAGCCCGGTTGGGCTAGCCAGTACCAGGCCATCCATATGGGGCTGGCCCGCACGTCCCCAGCCCACACGGGCTGGGGCTGGCCACGCGTCCCCAGCCCGTTTGGGCTGGGGACGGCCCGGGCTAGGCCGCATGTCCCCAGCCCACACGGGCTGGGGCCGGCCCCCCTTCTACCAGCCCATGCGGGCTGGGCTTCCTAATCCTCCCCAGCTCGCAAGGGGCTGGGGCTTAACCCATTACACCCCAGCCCAGGCGGGCTGGGGGCTGGACCGCACCAGGCTGCACCATGCGGTGCAGCTGGTTCTAAAAAAAATGAGAAGAAAAAAAATGAAAAAAAAATGGGCTGCATCCACTTAGAGCAGCCGGGTTCCGACCCACCGGTTGCACCATTTTGGTGCAACCGCTTCAAATTGATTGTTTCTGCAATGAACCTTTGGGCTTTAACTGCTAATCAAAAATTGTCGAACTTTGGTTCACAACCATTCGGAATATTTTCCAATGCGAATATTGATTTTCAGTGATTTTCTGATTTATCGATTTCTTTGAGATTTGTCTCTGGATTTCGTACACGGGTTTTTATGAACTATTTTAAAAGGATTTTTCACTCCTAAATGGCTTTCGAAATTATTATATAATATTATTTTTAATTATTAAATTAATTACTCCATAATAGGAGAGTTTTCAAAAGCCGTTTTAAAGTGATTTCAAAATCAATTATAAATCCGTTTCGCACCATTATTTTCTATAATAAAAATCTCACACTCACTTTTAGCACATCGAGCGAAGTGGAAAGGTGCTTAAACGGTTAGGAAATCTCCGGCCTATGGAACCGTGTGTATTTTTTTTCGGTTAATCTCCGACCTATTCGATTGATCGTTTTGACCTTTGGGTCTAGTTTACCGATGATACGAGGTTGACTTTTTATTGTTTGGAGTGTGAGCTTGCTATTGGTTAGTAAACTGTTTAGTGCGAACGTGGGGTATGGGACTCATTGTTAACACTTTACGAGTTCCTCTCCAAGAAGTTTGTGACACATTAGCCTCTGGGCGGCCAGTACTGGACCTTTGGGTCACCACGCCTCTGGGCAACCGTCTCTGGACACCTGCTCTATGGACCAGTTCTTCGGCATGTGCCTCTGGGCCTTTATCCTTCTGGGAAGGATCTCGCCGTCTCGCGCGTTCCGCATCTGTGCGAGTGATCGATCACAACTCTACAGTACTTGGCAATAACGACTCTGGTCGGTGCACGTGCAATACTTGTATTATCTGATGATTTTTATATCCATTCGAGTACCGCCATTCGGTGTTGGTTCTATGGAAACATACGATGTAAGTGCGATTACCTTGTGGATTTACAGTGTCTCTGGACACTGCTTTTCAGTGTTCGATTTCATTGACTTTTCAGTATATCCCTATTGCTCTTTGGAGCACCGATCTTTGCTTGGGCATTGATTACAGACTCTGGTCACTCTTGGGATTATTGCCTATAGGCAACTTTATATAGCTTTGGCTACACCGATGATATGAGGCGATTTTATTTATTTAACACTTTGGTGTTGATATTCTCTTTGGAGATTTTTTCTGTTTATTGATGATTAGGGATCGTCATTACGTTCATGTAGTCCATAATACTCTTCTCTTTGGAGAAGTACTGTTTTATTTATGTACCGCATTATTATGTTTATCCCAGTTTATTAACTGATTGTTTAGCTAGCCTGACCCAAGTGTTTTTCGCTCGGGTCAGACCGAGTTGTTTCAGGTTAGGTCTCTGGACTTAGCTTTCTGTGTTTCTGCTTGGACATTATCTCCTAAGCTGATAGATAGCTCTTTATATTTGTCCACTATTTTGATACTCTGATTCTTCAGTCTCTTATGTACATATTTTTGACTCACATGTGTGAGCGGTGGCTTTGTACCCACCTTTTGATATTTGGATCTGTATTGACGATATATTGTACCTATGTTCTGTGACTGTTATGTGACTGTTCTGTGATGATGATGTTATCATTTAGTATTATGTTTGTTCTGAACCTATTTTCCTTAGCCATTGTAATTTCGTTGTAAATATCTATTGGATATGTCGAACCACTTGAGAAAAGAAAACCACCTATTCGACGTATTCAGTAGTTAGTTATAGCTTGATTACACATGGTCGCTTCCATTATACTCTATTCTCCGTTCTAGTAGACGGTATTACTCCGTAATACTCTTTACTAGAGTGGGTCTCGGAGAGGGGCGTTACAGTACTATTAGTCATTAGCTTACTACTTGAAGAATAGCTTCTATCATTTCTAAAAAAAGTACTATTATGACTGTAATCGGTTTTAAAACTATCTTGGTTACTAGTACTAGCACTAAAATCAGTATACAAAAATGCATATCTAGTACTATTTTTACTTTTAGCTTGTTTATAGCCTAAACCGCTTTTTTCATTGTGAGTTTTTGAATTAGTAACTAAGGAAGATAAGATATCTCTACCTTTGTTAAAATATATGATTTTTGTATTTGATCTTTCAAAATTTTCTTTAGAATCACAAACTTCTTTTTGAAAAATATTATATTAACTTTTAAAATCTCACATCTTTTATATAATTCTAAATTCTTTTTAATTAAAGCTTCGTTCTCTTTTTCAAGAGACAAGATTAATGAACTAGAATTATTTAAAGCATTTTTCAAAATGTATTTTTATTTTGCAAAACATTGATTTCCTCCAAAAGATCATTGCTTTTATCTTCTAACCGCTCATTTCCTTTTTGTAGGAAATCTTTTTCTAAAATAAGTTCTTCTACTGTATTTTCAAAACATTTAGTTTATTTTACCAAAATTTTTTTTTCCTCTTTTAAATTGAAAATTTCTTGCTCACAATCTTTTAACTTAGCTGAAGCAATTCTTAACCTTATTCAAAGTTTTACAATCTTTTAATAATTCATCATGTGCTAACAGAAGATCTTTATATAAAGAATCCTAGCATACCGATTGTGATCTGGGTTTAGCCATGAAGCATTTCTTTTTTTGCTCCTATGTTTTTTCTTTATTGCTCTTCCTTTTCTTATTGCCTTGACTAGATCTCTTTGTAGCTATTAATTCTAGAATGTTGTTACGATCTCTAGAGTCCCAGGTTTTGATACCAATTGAAATATACTAAACTCTGATACCAAAAGAAAGTTACCGTGCTCTGATACCAAATGAAGGTGACTTGCTATAGGATCATGTAATATGGATAAACTATTTGTGCGGAATGATAATTATGTGAGCAAATAATTAAAGCAGTAAAGAAAATGACACCAGAGATTTTTATACTAATTCGAACTCCCGTTCTACATCCAGTCCCACACTCCTTCTAGAATTAAACTAGCAACCCTCACTTAACCCGAAGGAATAGGTTTACACCGCCTGAGCAACCGAATAGGACTTCCACTGCCTAAGCAACCGAAGAGGACTTCTACCGCCTAAGCAAGCGAACATGACTTCTATACAAATAAACACAAGTATCTGACTGTAGTATGCTTTTTAAGTAGCAATGATAAGTCAATGAAGTACAATCTTCCTATAATCTTCTCCTTTATTGTAACGACCCGTAAATTTTCGATAATTAAAATAGCTAATTTAATAAGATTTCGTGATTTAGTGTTAGAAAAAAATTGTAAGTCGTTTGGAATAATAATAACTAGAATGAAATGCAACAAGATTCTATCTTAGTTAATTATTTATGAATTGAATAAAATCCCAAATCAATCGAAATGATATGCAGTAAAAGGTAATTGAATGAATTTGTATTGTATAGGTAATTGTGACGCTTGTTTGTAAATAATAAACTTATAAGTAATTATCAGTTAACGGTGATAATTATTTAAGTTACCTATTCATTTAGTTGGTCGAATTGAATTTGTGAACCAATTGCAATTGAAATGAAAGTTTATATATTAGTTGAGTGCATTATCTCTAACCGTAGTTAAATAATAATGTGGAATTCATTTGATGTAATATAGTAAATCGACTGATAATGAAATTTTATTTAAAAATCCAATATTGAAAGCCGTCAAATATTGAACAATTAAATTGTTTAAATTTAATATTTGGAATCTATTGAATTAATTGAATAGCGGGAATTGAATAACTGTTTAATGAAAATGGTTTTTCTATAATTTGAATTTGTTAAATTTTATAAGTTCGTTTGAATATTTCAAAAGATAGTGATTTAAGAATAATCAAATTTGTTTAAATTTAATATTACCAATGTTTGAATAATTAAATTCCGAATTTGATACGATTAATTTGATATTGAAATTTAATATATGAAAATAGAGTGAATAATTGAAATTTGATTTAATATGATTCAAATTGGTTTCCAAAGTGAATGTGAGTTATATTGGGATTAAAATAGAGTTAATAAGATTTTAAAATTGGAATTTATTGGATAATTGAATAAACGGGGTTAATATGATTAAAAATGATTTGTAAAATTTTATTTTATCATATTAAAGTTAGAATGATGCTGTAGAACTTTTAAAACCGAATTAAAAGTAAATTTGTGAAGATTGAATATTTTAATATTTATTTATCCACTAGAAAATAGCCAAATTTTGAACAGTCTCAGAATTGGACGAAACTAGTTCCATTGGATCCGTAATAGTTAGTTATTATTGGATTCCAATTTTCATAGCAATCGGAGTTGTCGTTTGACCGTGGCAGCTCGAAACGTGTCGGAATTGTTTTAATATTAATTTGGCGAGTTAAAATAGTCATTTTTTCAAACGGTCTCGGATTTCGACGAAACCAGCTTCATCGAATCCGTAATATGATATTATTTTAAGATTTCAAATTTCATGTCAATCGGATTGACCGTTTGTCCGGGGCAAGCGAAAACGCCTAGAAAATCGTTTAATCGGTTTAATTTAAATTTGATCGTTTGTTGCCGTAACTCGCACAGACGATCGAATTAGCTTTCGGAACCTGTTCCATTGTGTTCGGAACGCGGGATAAACCGTAAGAACGCCAGTCACTGCGCGAGATTTGGAGTTCGAAAATTTGGGTATGAATAATGTTCGTTAGTTGCTATAAAAGGACCCTTAATTCATTTCTTTTGGTCCAAACCCTAATTTATTCTATAGCCGGCCCTAGAAATTCAATGGCCGAAAATGCACCATCTTCCTCCCTCAATCTCTTCTGATCCATCAACTTCCATACGAAATCTTCAACATGAAAGTTCTAGAGCTCGAGGAGAGCTTCGAATCTATGCGGTTGTTTAGGGGTATCGCGCAGTGTGGGGGGGAAAAAGAAGCCGCGTCCTCCTGCAGTTAGGCACGCAAATCGAGAGAGGGGGAGAGGCCGAGCTTGATGCTCTTCTGGCCGAGGGTAGAGGGGAGTGAGGCGTTCGTTTTGGCATTTTCCGATCGTCGTCAGGAGGCTTGGCTTAGTCGCGACCTGGGGTTGTTCGAACGTGAGCATGGGTTTGGCGTGCGTGTACTGGTTACGGGAAGAAGGTGTGAGGCCTGGGAATGATTTTGGGTTAGAATGAAAATGAAAATTAAATTTGTAAATTTATGTGTATTTAAATTCGTGTAACTTTAAACTGTCATAACCTGTTGCTGCAAGGTCGGAATTTCGCGAAACGACTTGCGTCGGATTCGTATTGTCGAGCACTACGCTATGGAGCTGGATTGGAGTCGTTTGGAGCTAGTGAAAATTTCGGGTAAAATTAAACGCTCGTTTAATTTTATTCAAAATAAAACGCTGGAACTGCATTGAAATCAAGGTGAGTGTTTTGTAACGCTCACACCGTACTAAATATCTTTATGCTAGTTAAATTTGACATTATGAAGTGTTATGATTTTATTTGTCGTTGTTTGATAAAAATTTAATTGTCATATAGCTTGTCATTTGAATTAACCGTTGAAAAATTAAATTGATAGTTAAATTGAAATTAAAATTGAATTGCGATTAAATTACCTGACATTGATAACTATGAAATTGCTATGAATTGTATTGTCTATTGGATGATTTATTTCGATGGATGCTATTGGTTGATATTTAAATGTTTGGATGCTTATTTGCTTATATATAACATGTTATGCATACATATGCCACTATGATTGATTTAAGTGATATATATATTCATCCCTGACATTCAATTGAAATAAATAACTACTTGGCCATATGATAGAAAATTATATATGGACACCGAATTGGCTAAATTAATAATTTTTGAAATCGTCGATTTAAAATTTATTTAAATGTTTTGATTTAAAAGTTATAAATAGAAATCGATTTATAGAAATTGAATTCATCGAAAAAATTGAGTTTGGAATGTTGAAATAAATTTTGGTTAAAGGAATTTTGTTAAATAATTGAGTTGAGACTTTGGAATTTGAAAGTGGATATGATGGAATGTCGAAAATTGATTTGTTTAAAGATTTAACCTTAATTCGAGCTTTGAATGTTACTAAGTAAAAGTGAAAAAAAATGATATTTTGAAATCGAGTTTGGAATTGAATCATATCTGGAATTTGGATTTAAACTTGAATATTGTTGGAAATTTTTGTTAAGTGTTATAAATTGATATTTTGAGAAATCAAGCTCCAAATCGATATAAATTGAAATTGAATAAATTAAAGGTGAATGAAAAATTAAATTAATTCGAAGTAAAAATTGACGTTGATTGAATTGAAATCGAAATTGAATCGGTAGAATGGAAATTGGAATTGATTTGAATTGGGAAGTTATAATTGAAATGGATTGATTTTGAAGCTGTTTTATTTTGTTTTCCAAATTACTCGGTTATATAAACCATTTGGAATACTTAAACTATTTTAATCTATTTTAAATCTACTTAACCCAATTTAAATTATTTTAAACTAAATTTATCTATTTCAAATCCGTTTTAAGACTTTAAGTATTTTTAACTAGTTTTAATTATTTAAACTACTTTTAAACTACTTAAAATTATTTTCTAAAATTCTAAGCTGGTCAATAAGGTGAAATGTTTATACTTAAATCTTGAAGATAAAGACGAATTGGTTTAAAGGAAGTTGCAGCAAAAATGAAAATTCGAAATGATTTTAAATCGAAATGAGATATTGATGCGAAAATAAATTTTTGAAACGGAAATCTTATATTTGAAAAGATACGACGATATTTGAAATGGATTTGATTTTTGAAGCGAATATGATATTTTGATATCAATTATGAATCGATTGAAATGTAAAAGAGCCAACGGTGTAATAATACGTAGTTATTAAAGAGACCGGGATAGGATATGGACATACTCTCTGTCGATACCGAAAACCACTTTAATAACTATTATACGCGGAGTGTTGATCCAGAATGAAGTGGATGGTTTGGTGAACGCGTTGACTGAAGAAAGAGAACGATATTGGATGACCCCTGACATGACTAAAACAGGAGCCGTGCCGGGCCATTGAGGTTCGCCACCTCTAGCGGACACGCTTCTTCGATACCATTTCTATTACATTTGTGATGCGATTTGGGTGCACCCCTTGATTTGGGAGTGTTGTTTCGCGGTGTTGGGGTGGCTGCTGGCTATGCCCAACATCAGTCCGGATCACGCAACTACTAGTATCCTAGTTGGTATCGCCTCATGTACCTTGTCATACTGATTATGCTATTCGCGACCACTACGTTATGCTTTGTGTTATACCTATGGAGTACCCTCTGATAACCACCAGTTTACGGTGGGGCTTACGGTGCTGTATAGACTATGACATTATAAAAATGTGTTAAGGGGGATTATGGTAATGCCTTAACGCTATTTTGATACCTTATATTACTGGTAGGCATTATCTACTTAGCGTATATTACTACATAGTAGATAGTTTCACGAATCCTTGAGAGATGGAAAATCCCGTAATATCTTTTGAGTTATTGCACGCATGTTGACACTGGATAGGAGATGTCAAACCCCGTGAACATCTCCGACGCCGTTACACTCATATTTATTTACGATTGATTTAACTTTCATAAGGATATTTTAGTCCTGACTCAGGTGTTTTGCCTTTTCATTACGCTCGGGTCAGTCCTGAGTTTTTCAGATTTTTGAAGATCTATTCTGGAGGACGAAGACAAAGATTTGGTATGCTATTACTATTATTACCCTTGCATCATGCTATATGCTGCATTATTTAATTGTTCTGTTGTATATGTATAACTCTGATAAATGTTGTATAAATAATTATCAAAGTATAGTAGACAGCTTCATGAACTGTTTATTTGACTATTATATTTTATCGTTCCGCTGCGAGATTCTGTGTTGTTTCATTTCCTTTATTTCTCTTCCTTTACTTTTCTTATTTACCCCAATAACCATCTGCCCTTTTTGAATGGTTTGGAATCGACATGTGTATTTGATCGTCGGTTTAAACTGTCCAAAAAGGCGGGTCGTTACAGTTGGTATCAGAGCTTTGGTTTAGCGATAAACCTTGGCTCTAGTGGGGAATAACTCATCGAAATAGAGGTAAACTATATGAATGAGTTGAGTGTATATGAGAGAGCATACTTTTTATTTGATATAAAATGGTTTTATATTGTGTTAACTTTGTTTCGTTGAGTATTTATGAATTCTGGTCGATACTTGGGACGCCAAGGCGTCGATAGGAATTTCTAAACACTCGAATAGGACAAATCAACACAATATCGTTTTGGAATATATTTTATATAAAAGAATTATTTGAATATTTATTCATTTTGATTGAATTGATTGTTAGGAGATGATGATATTAGATTATTATCGTTATTGTTTGATGAGTCAATATTTACAACAATTGATTAAATAACAATGGATTTAAGAAAATGAAATCTTGTAAACACAATTGATAATGAATATAAATGAATTTTAACTTGGATTTGGAAATTTAAATTCCGGTGTTTTAAATTGACTTACAAGAATTTGAAAAATATAATATGAGTATTATATGATAGTATAATTGAGTTGAAATTGTTTTCGAAGGAATTTTTTTAATGATAAGTGTTATATTCTCTTCTCTTGACGCTAGAAAATGATTTCGGTGATGAGTGCATGCATCATCGGCGTTTATTTTCGAGAGTCCGAGTGGGGAAGACCACTTAATAGCTTGTCTAAACCTTGTTTTGATTCAAATTTTATTTTATTTTGTATTCTTTATAGTATGATTTGATATACAAATTATATAAGTATATATTATTTCAAAACTTGATTTGAAATGAAACCGGGATTGGAATTCTTAAGTCCTTTAATAATTAATGATTTTTTTTAAATGATTGAAATGAATTTAGACTTGAATCATTAAGGAACTTCTGAATTGTGAAATGAGAAATGAACCTAAGAGCTAAGTGAAAATATCAATTGAAGTAGAAATCCTTAGAATTAGGAAATTATGAACTTAAAATAAAATTGAAACTGTAAAACTCGCATAGTATTAAATTTCATTCTATAGCATAGATATAACTTACGAAAATATTTAAGAAGTTCAAAAATGTTATATGAATTGTTAATTGGATAATATACAAGTATAGGTTTGAATAATGAAATATGCATTTAATTAATTGTTTGATAATATAAATAAAAAATTTAGTAAATAATTGGAATTAAAATTAACATTTAAAGGTGATTCACAATTATGTTAATATAAAATGGAAATACCATATGTGAATGTAAATGTGAAATTAAATTATAGTGGAATCTAAGTAATGACTTAAGAATTAATTAATTGAAAATTCAACTTTAAATGAAAAGAAGTTGCATGTTGTTTAACTACATTCTATTTGCATATAACTTACCAAACACTTAAAAAGTTTAAAATGCTAATAAGGATAAGTAGAGAAATAATATACCAGTGTGAGAGTGAATAATAAAATGTGAAGATCTATTGATAGCTCTAAATATAAAAGAAATTTAAGCTGTAAAATGAATGATATATATAAGTGAATGAATAAAATTTAAAATTAATGAAATATAAAATGGGTAAATGGAAACTAATTAAATTTGAATATAACTAAATGTCAATAAACTTGGAAGTGTATGAAATTAAAATTGACTTGGAAATGTATAATTGATTTAGTGTAGATTTTGGGATGGATGTTAATGTTTGATATGCATTGGTTGTTAGATGGATGAAAATTGATTAAGTATAATTCATTAGTGTTAATGGAATTGAATAAACGGAAAAAAAAATTAAATTCAAATTTGAAGCAAAGTGAAATAAAACGTAACTGAACCCAATTTAAATTGAAGCAAATTGACTTGAATTTAAAATGTGAATGAAACAAACTTGAATAAATCGGAAACAAATTGAATGTAAACCTATTGCATGGATGAATAAGAAAATAAATGACTTTGTGTTTATGATTGTTCTTTAGAAAATTTGAAGTTTGATGGTTTGTACTTTGAAATAATAAAAGCAAATTTTGAAAAAAATCCAAAATTGTCCAATATATGCTGAAATGAAAACAACCATAACTTTTAAATGGCTGAACGGAATTCGACGATCTTGGACTTTTCAAAAAGCTTAGAAACTATAGCACAACTTTTGTTTAGATAACTTGAGAAAATTCCTTCGTCTACTAGGTTAAAAACTTGAATGTTACTCGCTGTTCTGTGTAAAAATAAGTAAAATCAGTAGCATACACCCTTAGTATTTTCGCCATATCTTTTGACTGGTTTATCGGATTTTGATGATCTTGCACTTTCTGGAAAGCTAAGAACTTAAGATAAAAATTTTGTTTTAAGTGTTTTGTGTTTTGATGTCGTTTAGAAGGTCGAAAACGTGGGTGAACGTCGCTGACCTACGCAATTCATTGCCCAGGCTGAGGCGTATCCTCTAAGTAAAACGGCCATAATTTTTGAACGTATGGTCCGAATTCGATGATTTTGGACATTCCGAAAGCCTGAAATGAATGCAATAACTTTTGTTTAAATTCTGTTGCCGAATTTTATCGTTTAGGTGTCCTAAAACTAAGATTTGTTTGCTGTCCTGAAATTGGAATCTCACTTTTGAAGCTAAATATGTTATATATATGTTGTGTTGGCTAATTATATCGATCTATCTTTATATGCATGGTTCTAATTTAGTTATTGAGTCTTTAGTAGGTGCGGATTTCGCTTGCTTCGCATTTGGAGCTCGCTTTCGCGCTATATTAGCCGTATATGCTCGCTAACATTATATAAGGTACATATCTCGGATTACATACCGTACTTTTACACTTTTTCCCTGCGGGATGCCTCATCACTTGATGAGATGTATATTTGTGATATATATACTATCATTTTTTTTTTCCGATCGAGCCACGCAAAGGAGACTCTGTCGAAATTTTCCGTAAAATCCGGGTGTTAGAAAATTTTTCAAGTTTTAAAAATTTTTATAACTTGTTTTGATTACTAACTTTTAAAGTTAAGAAGCCGTTTGGAGTAACTTAGTGGAAGCGTAGTTATGACTTTATAAATGGAATTTCATTGTTTATAAGTGGATAATTTTTAATAAAATATATCAAATGTTGAATTCTTTACTTAGTTCCTTTTCCCTTCTTTTTCCTTTTCGGGGACGAAAAGTTTTGAGTGGGGGAGAGTGTAACGACCCGTAAATTTTCGATAATTAAAATAGCTAATTTAATAAGATTTCGTGATTTAGTGTTAAAAAAAATTGTAAGTCGTTTGGAATAATAATAACTAGAATGAAATGCAACAAGATTCTATCTAAGTTAATTATTTATGAATTGAATAAAATCCCAAATCAATCGAAATGATATGTAGTAAAAGGTAATTGAATGAATTTGTATTGTATAGGTAATTGTGATGCTTGTTTGTAAATAATAAACTTATAAGTAATTATCAGTTAACGGTGATAATTATTTAAGTTACCTATTCATTTAGTTGGTCGAATTGAATTTGTGAACCAATTGCAATTGAAATGAAAGTTTATATATTAGTTGAGTGCATTATCTCTAACTGTAGTTAAATAATAATGTGGAATTCATTTGATGTAATATAGTAAATCGACTGATAATGAAATTTTATTTTAAAATCCAATATTGAAAGCCGTCAAATATTGAACAATTAAATTGTTTAAATTTAATATTTGGAATCTATTGAATTAATTGAATAACGGGAATTGAATAACTGTTTAATGAAAATGGTTTTTCTATAATTTGAATTTGTTAAATTTTATAAGTTCGTTTGAATATTTCAAAAGATAGTGATTTAAGAATAATCAAATTTGTTTAATTTAATATTACCAATGTTTGAATAATTAAATTTCGAATTTGATACGATTAATTTGATATTGAAATTTAATATATGAAAATAGAGTGAATAATTGAAATTTGATTTAATATGATTCAAATTGGTTTCCAAAGTGAATGTGAGTTATATTGGGATTAAAATAGAGTTAATAAGATTTTGAAATTGGAATTTATTGGATAATTGAATAAAAGGGGTTAATATGATTAAAAATGATTTGTAAAATTTTATTTTATCATATTAAAGTTAGAATGATGCTGTAGAACTTTTAAAATCGAATGAAAAGTAAATTTGTGAAGATTGAATATTTTAATATTTATTTATCCACTGGAAAATAGCCAAATTTTGAACAGTCTCAGAATTGGACGAAACTAGTTCCATTGGATCTGTAATAGTTAGTTATTATTGGATTTCAATTTTCGTAGCAATCAGAGTTGTCGTTTGACCGTGGCAGTTCGAAACGCGTTGGAATTGTTTTAATATTAATTTGGCGAGTTAAAATAGTCATTTTTTCAAACGGTCTCGGATTTGGATGAAACTAGTTTCATCGGATCCATAATGTGATATTATTGTAAGATTTCAAATTTCATGTCAATCGAATTTACCGTTTGTCCGGGGCAAGCCAAAACGCTTAGAAAATCGTTTAATCGGTTTAATTTAAATTTGATCGTTTGTTGCCGTAACTCGCACAGACGATCGAATTAGCTTCCGGAACCTGTTCCATTGTGTCCAGAACGCGGGATAAACCCTAGGAACGCAGGTCACTGCGCGAGATTTGGAGTTCGAAAATTTGGGTATGAATAATGTTCGTCAGTTGCTATAAAAGGACCCTTAATTCATTTCTTTTGCTCCAAACCCTAATTTATTCTATAGCCAGCCCTAGAAATTCAATGGCCGGAAACGCACCATCTTCCTCCCTCAATCTCTTCTGATCCATCAACTTCCATACGAAATCTTCAACACGAAAGTTCTAGAGCTCGAGGAGAGCTTCGAATCTATGCGGTTGTTTAGGGGTATCGCGCAGTGTGGGGGGGAAAAAGGAGCCACGTCCTCCTGCAGTTCGGCACGCAAATCGAGAGAGGGGGAGAGGCCAAGCTTGATGCTCTTCTGGCCGAGGGTAGAGGGGAGTGAGGCGTTCGTTTTGGCATTTTCCGATCGTCGTCAGGAGGCTTGGCTTAGTCGCGGCCTGGGGTTGTTCGAACGTGAGCATGGGTTTGGCGTGCGTGTACTGGTTACGGGAAGAAGGTGTGCGGCCTGGGAATGATTTTGGGTTAGAATTAAAATGAAAATTAAATTTGTAAATTTATGTGTATTTAAATTCGTGTAACTTTAAACTGTCATAACCTGTTGCTGCGAGGTCGGAATTTCGCGAAACGACTTGCATCGGATTCGTATTGTCGAGCACTACGCTATGGAACTGGATTGGAGTCGTTTGGAGCTAGTGAAAATTTCGGGTAGAATTAAACGCTCGTTTAATTTTATTCGAAACAAAACGCTGGAACTGCATTGAAATCAAGATGAGTGTCTTGTAACGCTCATACCGTACTAAATATCTTTATGCTAGTTAAATTTGACATTATGAAGTGTTATGATTTTATTTGTCGTTGTTTGATAAAAATTTAATTGTCATATAGCTTGTCATTTGAATTAACCGTTGAAAAATTAAATTGATAGTTAAATTGAAATTAAAATTGAATTGCGATTAAATTACCTGACATTGATAACTATGAAATTGCTATGAATTGTATTGTCTATTGGATGATTTATTTCGATGGATGCTATTGGTTGATATTTAAATGTTTGGATGCTTATTTGCTTATATATAACATGTTATGCATACATATGCCACTATGATTGATTTAAGTGATATATATATTCATCCCTGACATTCAATTGAAATAAATACCTACTTGGCCATAGGATAGAAAATTATATACGGACACCGAATTGGCTAAATTAATAATTTTTGAAATCGTCGATTTGAAATTTATTTAAATGTTTTGATTTAAAAGTTATAAATAGAAATCGATTTATAGAAATTGAATTCATCGAAAAAATTGAGTTTGGAATGTTGAAATAAATTTTGGTTAAAGGAATTTTGTTAAATAATTAAGTTGAGACTTTGAAATTTGAAATTGGATATGATGGAATGTCGAAAATTGATTTGTTTAAAGATTTAACCTTAATTCGAGCTTTGAATATTACTAAGTAAAAGTGAAAAAAAAATGATATTTTGAAATCGAGTTTGGAATTGAATCATATTTGGAATTTGGATTTAAACTTGAATATTGTTGGAAATTTTTGTTAAGTGTTATAAATTGATATTTTGAGAAATCAAGCTCCAATCGATATAAATTGAAATTGAATAAATTAAAGGTGAATGAAAAATTGAATTAATTCGAAGTAAAAATTGACGTTGATTGAATTGAAATCGAAATTGAATCGGTAGAATGGAAATTGGAATTGATTTGAATTGGGAAGTTATAATTGAAATGGATTGATTTTGAAGCTATTTTATTTTGTTTTCCAAATTACTCGGTTATATAAACCATTTGGAATACCTAAACTATTTTAATCTATTTTAAATCTACCTAACCCAATTTAAATTATTTTAAACTAAATTTATCTATTTCAAATCCGTTTTGAGACTTTAAGTATTTTTAACTAGTTTTAATTATTTAAACTACTTTTAAACTACTTAAAATTATTTTCTAAAATTCTAAGCTGGTCAATAAGGTGAAATGTTTATACTTAAATCTTGAAGATAAAGACGAATTGGTTTAAAGGAAGTTGCAGCCTAAATAGAAATTCGAAATGATTTTAAATCGAAATGAGATATTGATGCGAAAATAAATTTTTGAAACGGAAATCTTACATTTGAAAAGATACGACGATATTTGAAATGGATTTGATTTTTGAAGCGAATATGATATTTTGATATCAATTATGAATCGATTGAAATGTAAAAGAGCCAACGGTGTAATAATACGTAGTTATTAAAGAGACCGGGATCAGATATGGACATACTCTCTGTCGATACCGAAAAACACTTTAATAACTATTATACGCGGAGTGTTGATCCAGAATGAAGTGGATGGTTTGGTGAACGCGTTGATTGAAGAAAGAGAACGATATTGGATGACCCCTGACATGACTAAAACAGGAGCCGCGCCGGGCCATTGAGGTTCGCCACCTCTAGCGGACGTGCTTCTTCGATACCATTTCTATTACATTTGTGATGCGATTTGGGTGCACCCCTTGATTTGGGAGTGTTGTTTCGCGGTGTTGGGGTGGCTGCTGGCTATGCCCAACATCAGTCCGGATCACGCAACTACTAGTATCCTAGTTGGTATCGCCTCATGTACCTTGTCATACTGATTATCCTATTCCCGACCACAACGTTATGCTTTGTGTTATACCTATGGGGTACCCTCTGATAACCACCAGTTTACGGTGGGGCTTACGGTGCTATATAGACTATGGCATTATAAAAATGTGTTAAGGGGGATTATGGTAACGCCTTAACGCTATTTTGATACCTTATATTACTGATAGGCATTATCTACTTAGCGTATATTACTACATAGTAGATAGTTTCACGGATCCTTGAGAGATGGAAAATCCCGTAACATCTTTTGAGTTATTGCACGCACGTTGACACTGGATAGGAGATGTCAAACCCCGTAAACATCTCCAACGCCGTTACTTCATATTTATTTACGATTGATTTAACTTTCATAAGGATATTTTAGTCCTGACTCAGGTGTTTTGCCTTTTCATTACGCTCGGGTCAGTCCTAAGTTTTTCAGATTTTTGAAGATCTATTCTGGAGGACGAAGACGAAGATTTGGTATACTATTACTATTATTACCCTTGCATCATGCTATATGCTGCATTATTTAATTATTCTGTTGTATATGTATAACTCTGATAAATGTTGTATAAATAATTGTCAAAGTATAGTAGACAGCTTCATGAACTGTTTATTTGACTATCATATTTTATCGTTCCGCCGCGAGATTCTGTGTTGTTTCATTTCCTTTATTTCTCTTCCTTTGCTTTTTTTATTTACCCCAATAACCATCTGCCCTTTTTTAATGGATTGGAATCGACATGTGTATTTGATCGTCGGTTTAAACTGTCTAAAAAGGCGGGTCGTTACATTTATGATATATAGTTTAGTGTACTTGAGAAATGTGGAAGATGGAGTGATTAACGATCAAAGTTAGTTAAAGTGAAAATTGAAAATAGATTGAGAGATAAGAATTCAAGAATATTAAAATCAGTTAAGTTAATTGTTTGTTGAATTTCGAAATCTATTTATAGAGATTAAAAACTTCCAACCATTGATGAAAGACAATGTTGAAAAGAAACAGGTGCAACTGTTGGTTTGAAGATGTTTCTCTTCGATGAAGAGAAGTGTCTTTTCATAAATTAGTTATTGAAAATATTCGGCCGGCTGAAATTATTTATTCAGCCTTCTAAATTTGATAAAATCGTAACCAGCAACGAAATATGCAATTTCTATCCTAAAACAGCCAGCTGAATGAAACCATTCAGTCGACTGAAACTTCATATCAATTTATGAAAAGTTTCAGCATTCAGCCGTTTGAATGGTATTATTCAGCCGGCTGAATTATAGCCTATAACAAAAATTATCATACCTCATTTGGTTAGAGCTCTTGCCTTCTAAACTAGTGACCCGGGTTCTAGCCTTGCTCCATGCAATTTTTGAAAACTTGATTTTTCATTTGAAATATGAATGTTTATGTATGTATACCATTTTGAGAAGATTATAACATTTGTAAACTTTAGACATGACACTCTATGACTAATAATACTTTGCTTGTCACCTTCTTCTTGTATCTCCATATACATTCTTTCATCCTTTTTTGTACTGTGTATTTTCATTTTGAACGTATTTGTTTGTCTCTTTTTGATGCTAATGTACATGCAAATTAGCTTAGAGATTCTTTGGCGTAATTTTATAGTTGTTGTCATTAAAATCCAACAATTGAGGTTCTAACACCTTCTACTGCACTCTCGTCTAAGCCAGGCGGAGGGTTAGTTGTAGTTGGAAATTTTTAAATAGCTAAAGAAGAGGACCTTGTCGATTTCACAGCAGAGGAGGAAATCGAAGAAATTAGCAAATTGACATTTTGAATATTGTCCCACATAATAAACTATAGAGATTTACACCGGGTTTGACTATCTTTTAATTTTATCTCTAAATCACTTATCTGTTGAAAGAGCCAAGACATATCTTGATCGAAGTCAACCGAGGGGTTTGATTTAATTTGATGCTTTAGTTGAGAAATTGTTTCCTCCTTGTTCTTGATATCCTCTTCAATACTTGTAATCCGACCGTTAAGGCCTTTGACATTTATCTTTTGGAGCAAAAATATCCTACACCATTCTAGCACTTCAGTGTTGCCTTGTAGACGAGTAGACAAAGAATCGTTAAGAAGCTTCCTCTTTTCAATATCTGCTAACAACCTATCTCTAATACTGATGAAGAAAGATGTTGAATCTAACGAGAGTGGCGTTGTTGATAACTTTAACTCCTATTTGAACAAACAAAAGAAAAACAAAGTCAAGATCCGAAAAATCAATCTCTTTTATTATAACAATAAAGAACTACAACTTAAGTAAAAATGAAACAAAAAGTACAATTTCATTGGACACTTGTTTCACACTTAAAGTTGAGAAAAACCTCCTTTCCATCTTTACTCGAGGAATTAGCTAAAACAACAACTATTGAATCAAAAGGAACATTAAATCCATCCAGGGTAATAACTGCAGGATATTTGCTACCAGTGCCCGCAAGAGGGCTGTCACGATTACATATTAATCTGGTGTGATATGTTTGAATTTTCTTAAGAAGTTTTTCTTTATCTTCGCCGAGGAAATTGAAATGAAGGTAAGGACGTTCCATGTAAAGTCTTTGCAAGTCTCTAAGAAAGCAGTATCTAACTAGTTTTGAAGATTTTAAAAGCAAAGCCTTTTCTAGATAATCTCTTCTTAGTTTAACATACTTGCTTAAATAATCTTTAGAAACAAGGCTGCTTGGGAAACATTTATTCTATTATAACATAATAAAATGCAACTAAGTATAAAGGAAGCTAGAATAAGAAATTTCCAAATTAATATTATTACAAAATTATAGATGTTCATCCAGTTCATACAAAATTGACCTTTTTAATAACTCTGAAATAAATCTGTCCTCATAATATTTAAGTTTTCAGGAAGTAACTCATAGGAAATAGATTTGATTCCTAGCAAATTCTAGCAGGCTCCTATATGTGGATCGAACCTAAACTCATCCAAATATCTCTTGCATAAATGCCTAAGTAGACCCCCACTAATATCACCTATGTATGAAAAATATACAATTGGATGCCTTCAATAGGCTTGTATAGGAAGCCTACAAGGATGTTCCTCTTTTCAACCAACATCCAAAAGTGCATAATTAACTTCCGATTCTCTTTTCAAAGATTATCATATCGATGGCGTGCCCTCCTTAGTCGTGAGGCAGCTTCTTGATCTTTGAAAAACGCTAACACTACTACACTTTTGTCAAGCCTATGATACTTGTCGAAGAGGGTATTGTGCTCTTTTAACTGCTTATCTTACTCTCTATACAAGTTATTTATTTCTTCTTATTTTCTTTCAAGCTTGGTTTTACAAAGGTGGATGGATTTCCTCCTTATCTAAAATAGAAGATGTAAACTATTATTATCTTGGAAGTGAAAGCCATTTAGATAAGGAATCTCATCCTAAGAAACATGAATTGTAGTTTGAGACACCTTTTTTTTCTCTCTTTTTTCTTTAACCTTGATGTTCATAGTCTCTTCTTGAAATTCATAAGGCTCCGGGGGTTAGGTGGGATTGCTTCATGGATACTTAGATTGGGATTGACCTTTTCTGAAGCCGGAGTGATGTCATCACCATCTTTTTCATGAATATCGATGTGACCACCTCCGCGCCACCAGAACTCTGGCCTCTAAACTCCTTATCTTATCATCATCATCATCGTTTTTTCCATCGTCATCGTCATTGTTGCCGCCTTCTTCAACGATGACTTCATCTTCGTCACCTTCTTCATTAGAATCTGAGTCTATTTCGATAGAAGGGACTTTGAAAGATAAGATTTTTGAGGCATCAATCTCCTCCCTCTTAAGAAATTCAACTCCCTGCTTTATTCTATTGATTTTGTCCATAAGTCTATTGACAAGAACATTGTCGAGTGAAGAAAACTCAAATCTTGGTATTTTTCAATATTGTTGGAATACGTAAGCATCAAGGCATCCTCATAATAGTTTACAATAATATCATCAAGGGAAGTGTTTAGAAATTGTAACACCCATTTGTTAGCATCAGGGAAGTATTGACAGCCAACTTTAGGAACTTTTTCTTTTGCTCCAACTTTTTTATGCGAGAGGATTGTTTGATCATCATTTGAGTTTTCACATCTTCAGCTTCTTTCAAGGCCATTTTCAATTCCATGTTTTCATCATCGAGAAGTTGTTTTGATTTCCTCTCTTCAGAAACAATGGATTCTGCATGAGCAAGAGAGGCTTTCATTCTTTCCTATTTCTTCATAGCAATATATTTGTCAACAGACATAGAAGGATTTGGCTTTTCAAAGTTGAGATTTCCTCCTGAAGCCTGGAGATCTTAGTAGAAGATTTTGATGCATTTTCTTGAAGAGAGAGCCAACACTTGGAAATCTGAAAGGAAAAGTATGATCAAGTCAGCATTCAGAGAGAAACAATGATAAGAAGGATAAATAATGTGAATACGAGAAGTTGTTGCTCTATTAGAGACCGACAGTGACCAGCCGGGTTAGGAATGAAAGAAGGCAGGTGAATAGAAGCAAAGATTAAAGATTCAAGATAGATTGAACTATCTTTTCAAAATCACTTGTAGGCGCGAGTGACATGGGTCTAGAAGGGTTCAACTCCTGAGAGCGAGTTGAAGTTCCCAAATCTTTTTGCATCTGCTCAATGATGTGAGGAGAGCAGGAAACGACGATGCGAGATAAGGGATCATCCTTTGAGGAAGTCAACTTGGGTCGATCAATAGAAACTTCAAAAATGGGACTCTCCAAAGATTTACCTATATCAACAGTCTCACCCACTTTTAGTGGCGGAGAATTTGGAACTTCAAAATCTTAGCCTTCTTGAGGAATGGGCCCGTAAAGCCACCTTGCCCAATTTTCTTTTAGCAATCATCTTTGACCTAACAATGGCCCAAGTCAAGGACGATGCATGTGATGTGGAAGTTGAGAGAGCTGGATCACTTGTGATTGGTTCAACCTAAGAAGCAATTGTTGAAGATTAAATTTTTTACAAGTCTGTGAAGTAATTTAAGGAGAAATACAGACTCCAAGTACTATTTCTAAGTTTACCAGAGAGATCAGGGAAAATAGGAGATATCTGAGAGAAGTTCTTAGGATCACCGAAGGATAATAAGCGTTTGCTTTGAGAAGTGTGTTGAACCAAAGGAGGTTGACCAAGGACTCTTTGTTCAGTTGGAAGAAGAGAATGCTTCTAAAGGTTTGAGGGATTCAACAGAGTAAGCCTATTCTCGATGCTATTTGAGGCGACAATCGCGAGCTTTACAGTTTTCTTATCTTCATCATTCAGTTCATTAACAAAAGGACCTGATAAAGAAGCGTAGTTCAGCAAAGGAAAGTAATTGAATAAAAAATAAGATTATGATCAACTTATGAGGAGAAGAAAAGACTCCACTGATGTTGGGAAAGAATTTAACAAAAAAATTGCTCCTCCAATCTCTAAATTTATTCACTCCCTCAGAGATTAGTTTTTTGTGAGGGTTAGCCCTAAAGATTTGGCTTTTTAAGTTGCTGATTTTGACTAAGCGGACCAAATAGCTAAGAATTTCATCATTAAATGAAGGAGTTCCTGACTCCAGAGCCATGAGTTCCAAAGGAGAAAGGTATGTGCATATATTGGGAGATAGTTAGATGGGAGCAATTCCCAGGTGGGTTAAGAATTTGGTTAAGAAATGTAATGATCCATAAATTTTAATGGTTTTATTTACATAGTTAACTAAATTTTTCATGAAAAATATACAATAAATTTTTGAAATGAAAATTTGATATTTGGAATACGTCTATTTTAACATAGCAACTGGAAAAATTTTGTTGAAAAATATGAAAGTAGATTATGTTGTGTAATTTTCAATTTAAATTTAGTCAATTTGATGAAAATAAAATATTTTAAAAATACGAATATTTTTATTGAATAAATTTGTTTAACATTTTCTGAATTGGCTATACCAGATAGTAGGCTATTAACCTAGTCTCACTTGATCAAAGTGGACAAGTCATGCCCGACAGTCTAACAGGCATAGATCACACTAGAACTTGATAGCCAGAATCTTTTGCATTATGTAGTCTAGCCCATCTCTCCTTTGAATGAAGAAGATAACGAATTGATATATTTCGACTTGATCTTATTCTCCAACCCGCTCATCTCGTCATAATTCGTTTCGTCAAATTTGAACTTCTGTAGCTTCGTTTACCTTATTTTCAGTGAATTTGAAGCTGTTTAATAGTGAAATATTGACTTTTGATAGGATGGTTGTATCGTTGATATCCGTGTACCATTCTGATCACCTTATTGTGCGGATCTCCGTAGTATATTCTTTCCTGGTATTCGGCATCTGATACACGGTGGATTCAGCGAATGGTTAGTCTTATCGGTCTCTGTTTTGAACCTTTTAAGCATTCCATGTCCCTTTATTGTTCATCTGTTATAATTAATAGCCTCTAGTCATAAATATTTGCAGAATTCAATGGTTAGCTGTTATATCTCCATCATTTCAATTTACTATATAATTGTTCGTTTTCTCTGCGTCCTTTTTGGTTTATTCATTTACAAAAGAAAAAATATATTACTAAGTTTTCATCTTGTTGCACGTTCTCCACATTATCAAACCCTTCACCTACTCTCTTCCTCCTAAATTCATCTTCATCTTTGTCCGGCCTTTGAGAAAAAAAAACGTGAAGCATGATGCTGACAAACACAACAGCCTCGCATCCCTCCATCACTGCATGCCCCTCCGTGTCCATCACTTCTTGCTCTGCCATCATGAGCCTCACCAAAACCCACATCCCCTCTTCCTCTTCTTTGATTTGACCCTACCCATTGGTCGCTTCCACCACACCATCGCCCACACCACCGACTACAACCTTGTCTACACCGCCATCCTTCGATAACCCACCACGCCTGAATCCACCTTCCGGCTTCATTCTTCCACCCCAAGCTCCCTGTCCCCGCCGCCTATGCTTGCCCATCACCTATAACCGAACCTCGCAGCCCAATTCACCTCTGCCTTTAGCCATCACCTCTACCACGTCCCCACTGCTGCATGAAACTGACCAAACCCCGTAGCTCTGCCTCGGATCTTCTGTCCACTATACAGGCCGAACAACCTAGCCCTCCTCCTTGTGACGACCGTACACCATCCTCCTCCAACTGCCCTCGTTCGAACAGGCGTTAGAGTTGGTGGTTCGCCTTGTAAAAGAAGTAAACATTTTTCCTCGCTGCTAGCTTCTCTTCTTATATATATAAGAGATATATATATATATATATGTATATGTTTGTTTTTTTGGCAAGGCCGACAGGGTTGAATGGACCCCCGACCATTTTATTGCAACTCCATGAGAAACAGAATACATACAACAAAGAGCCTAAGCTCGCAGAAAACAGTGGAAAACTCGGAGCCATAAGCACTAGGGGAAACAAAAACAAAAAGGAAAACAAACACAAGTTAATACTTAAGGAAGGAGACATATATCCCTGGGTCAATGCTATAGGTTAGCTTTCCCATGGTTTGCTTTATCTCATGCATTATCCAGCTCTTGAATTCAACATCAGATTTCACTTTACTCACTTCAAACACTCTATTATTCCGCTCTTTCCACACCGCACTGATGAAGCTTTTCGTCTCCACAGTAAAAAATCTCTTATCTTTATTCTTCGACCCAGATTTCGTATGTATGATTTCCCACTCGATTCAATTATCCTGGGAAACATTATGCCTTTTTAGCTTTGCCATAACAACTTTCCAGAGCTTCTTAATGTATGAACACTCAAAATATAGATGCTCGACAGACTCTGGTTGATCACAGCAGAAAGAACAAAAGATATTAACGTGCATTCCCATGCAAACTAGTTTGGTTTTAGAATGAACAGCACGATTAAGAACTTTCCACAGTAGTAAGTTATCTCTGAAACTACTGTCCAAACTCCAAGTTCGTTTCCACCATTTCCACTTTGGGAGCGCTCCATTTTTCATCAAGAATTCGTATCCATCTCCAATACTGTGCTTTGCCTTATTATCACCCCAGACTATACGAGCAGAAGAAGTGGACAGCGGAGTGAAACTTTTAATAATATTCCATATACACTGTATTCTAGGGTTGGAAGAAAAGCATTGTATCCTGTTATTATTGAAGAGCACGTCCCTTACTTTCATCGAAGTGTGTATACCAGACTGCCTTATTTCATTGTACGTAAGTTGATGTTTGAGGATAAACCCTTTATCCAGCCAAGGATCGTCCCAGAAAGTAGCACAGTAAGTTGGGAGTATTCATTTGAATTAGCGGAAGGAAGGTCTCTTTTATTTTGAGTAAACTCTGCCAAGTCCAACTCAAGTTTTGAGATGAAGACATATTCCAAAACTACTTCCTCTAGTCACATTTCTTTCGGACAAAATAGCCCAGAGGCTGTCAGTGCCATTATAGTAAGTGTCAATATGTTTCGCAAAGGAAGCCCTGTTCCATTGCTTCAAATTGAGAATGCCTAGACCCCCCTTGTTCATAGGCCGTTCAAGCTTACTAAATTTGATAGGAGCTATGTATCTGCCAGTAGTCTTGCCTACCCATAGGAATCTCATAAATGCACTTTTGATCATGCTAATCAACTTATATGGTAGAATAAAGGTTCTTGCCTAGTAAACTTGCATTGAAAAAATAACTGACTTAATTAGAGTAAGCCTACCTGCCTGACTAAGAGTTCTAGAGGTCCAGCAGTTCAATCTAGCTATTATCTTCTCATAAAGGGGAAGACATTGGTTAATAGTAATTTTTGATGTTGAGAGCGGCAGACCCAAGTATGACATAGTGTGATAGTTGATAGTCATTCCAGTAATTTGCGCTATGTGAGCAGACTGTTGTTCGCTAACTCCTTCCAATATAATGTCAGACTTATAGAGATTAACCTTAAGTCCTGTCATGGTGTAGAACTGATCAAGAGTTCCCATGATATTCGTGATAGTGTTGTTGTCAGGGGTACAAAACACGACCAGGTCATCTACGAACAATAATGCAGTGATTTGAGGATCTTTGCAAGCTGGATGAAGTTTGAACCTGTTTTGGATAATTAAATTGTCTAACATCCTAATGACAAGCTCCATAACAAGAATGAAGATGTAAGCAGATAACGGATCACCCTGTCTTATTCCTTTCTTACTAGCAAAGAAACCAGCTAAAGAACCATTAACATTGGCTGAGTAGGTTGCAGTAGAGATACACTCGTATATCCAAGATATAAAGTGTGGTGGGAAGTTCATGTAGCCCATAATTCATACAATGCTGTTCCATTGCAGCATGTTAAAAGCCTTCATTATGTCGAGTTTCATCATGGTTTTCAGGGGTGCATTCTTCCTCTTGTATCCCTTAAGAAGTTCATGGGAAAGCAGGACATGGTCAAGAATATTCTTGCCTGGTAGGAAGGCAGCTTGATTCTTCGAAACTATGTTTGGTAGGACATGCTTTAACCTCGTAGCTATAACCTTCGAGATACACTTATATAGGGTATTACAGAACGAAATAGGTCAGAATTCACTGACATTGAGAGCATTCTTGAGTTTGGGAAGCAGCGCTATATTGGTATAGTTATACGACCTGAATAATTTACTCTTTCTGAAGAACAGCAATATGGCATTACATACATCAGTTGAGACAATCGACCAACAAGATGTGTAGAATAGTGCATTCATCCCATCAGGTCCACCACACGAGTCAATATTCAGAGAGAACATAGCTTGTCTAACTTCTTCAAGGGTTACTGCAGCACTAAGGAGATTAATATCTTCAGTATTTAGTCTAGGTAGGATATCATCAAGGATCTGATCGATATTAGGAATGAAATTGTCAGAGTTGTTATACATGTCAGTGAAGTAATTAATAAAAGCATCCTGAACTTCCACAGTTGTAGTTTGGAGATCACCATTCATATCGTAAATAGTTGCAATATTTTCTCTTCTCTGCTTGTTCTTGAGACTTGCATGAAAGTAATCACTATTTCTATCTCCTTTTTCCAACCATTTTAATCTCGACTTTTGCCGTATCATATCACTTTCCTTTTCTAACGCTTCAAGGTATTGCTGAGACAAAGAACTTCCAATAGTTGAGAGATGAACATCATTAACGTTCGACATCATGGCAGTTTGGACTTCAGAAAGCTTGTCTTTTATAGTTGAGCTCATTTTTTCGCCTTTGCCAAATCTTTTAAACGCCCACTGTCTCAAAACTTCTTTCACTTCCTTAAGTTTTTCCTGCAAAATGAACAGATGATTACCATTTTTATCTCTGTTCTATGCTGTACTAATAATAGTTTTGAAATCAGGTTCAAGAACCCAAGAATTAAAGAATTTAAAATTTGTTTTTCCTCTCTTGTCCGCTCCACGTAGATGGATGATTTGGGGAGAGTGATCGGAAAGAATAGGAGGTGGGAGATGATTGAAAAGGAGAGGCCATTTGGTTAGTGCAGTTTGATTGGAGAAGGTGTGGTCAATTCTCGAAAAGGTCCTACAACCATGTCTTCTTTTATTGTTCCACGAGTATTGCATTCCTACCGATCTGACAGGAATAAGGTCTGCATCAATAAGGGTATGAGCAAGAGGTTGTATTTCATTAATCGAGAGGGGATTTCCTCCTACTCTATCAGAGAGCGAATAACAACAATTGAAATCACCAAGGATTAGCCAAGGAAGGGTGTTTTGCGTCAGATATGGAATGGCAGAAAGTAAAGTAGATCTTGACGCTGCAGAGTTAAATGCATATACAAAGGTGACATAAAAAGTTGAGTTGTCAGAAAGATCAAGAACATGACAATGAATAAGCTGGGAAGTAGAAAAGATGGGGGAAAGTTGGACATGAAGGGGGTTGAAAAGAATAAGAATCCTTCCATACATAGCTTCATTCAGGTTGTGATGGAATGACCAATTAGGGTTTATATAGTCAGCTGCTTTGATTGTTTTGGTAAGGTTTAACTTTGTTTCCAGAATTGCTAAGATTGATAAATGATGAGTACTGATAAGCTGTTTACATTCATCTAACTTGATTGCTTGGTGTCCGCCACGTATATTCCATGCTCCAATGCGTGTCATCATTGAGAAACATGGGCATTGTGCATCTCTATCTTCATTCTCCTAGTTACTGCCTGCGACGAAGACAAGTTGTTAGGGATAGTTGCTGATAGGGGGGTAACTTCCATATTGGTTGTTACAATTGACTTTGGTGAAATTGGGAGAAGAGGAACCGTAGGGGTTGAATTCTATGAGGGGGAGAGAGTTGACAAAGGAGGAGGAGGTTTATAAGCAGATGGTGGTTTGAGATTGCAGTAAATATTGGTTGGAGTAGGTATGATAACTTGGGGGGGGGGGAGAAATGGTTGATTGGTTGCTGGGTTGAAAAGTTGTGCATGGTTTTTCTTTTTTGTGCATGTCACTGTGCTGAAAATTTGCTTTTCTTTGAATCCCTTTCATGTTTGTATTTTTTCTGCTCTCCCTACCACTTAAGCTGGATTTTTCTTCATATTTATTGTTCCTAGTTGATCCATCTTCACTACATGCTGCCTCACTTGCTTCTGGTTGTTGAGTATTTTCCTCTATATCTTGCTTTTGCACTATTTGGAGCACCTTCCCTTGAGTCTTCAGTGTATTATTCTTTGCCTTCTGTTTTTTGTGACTCTCAGCATCAACTTGTTTAACTAGTTCAAGTTTTTCAAGTCCTACCTGTCCCTGATTATCATCTTTTTGTATCTCTTCATGCAAAGCATTCATGTTTTCCTCCTTGTCAAGATTTAGAAGAGCATCAAATTTATTAGTTATTAAGAGCTTTTTTGCTGAGTCATCATTTTCAGTTCTCACTTCCTTGACATTCGTAATATCCCTGCTTACAAAATCAGCATCAGCCTGTGTGTTGGCATACGCTTCTTCGATTCTATCTTCTTTATTTACTCTTTCATAACTGCATTGCCGATTTTCCTGGTCCACTTTATCACTCTTTTCTATATTCTTTTCACTATCATTTCTGACTCTATCTATTACATTTTCATTTCCTTCATTACTTTCAGAGACTTGAACCATTTTCCTTTGTTAACTGTATTTTCTCTTCTCCTATCTTTTACACGTTGCCATTTACTGATGCTACGCTTTTGAAAAGGCCTTGCCCTTCCCATAACTTGGACTATCTCTGCTGCTTCTTTTTTGTTTTCTGTACTATCAAAATTTCTTTTTTCCTTATCACATTCTTTATGACTTTTTTCCATCTTATCACAACCTTCAGTTTTATGTCCAAAATTTTTGCACCTAACACAAACATCCGGCCTCCACAAGTACTACACGTATATTTTTTGAAATCCTCCTTCCACCAACTTGACCTGAAACTCGTCAGCTAGCTCCTTGTCCGGTTTGACTTCAATCAAGCATTTAGCATAACTCAACCTCTCCTGCTTCTCCGTCACTTCGTCCATGCACAAAATTTTTCCAAGATGACTAATTAACCAATTGATTCCCAAAGGCGACCATGCATAAATCGGGAGATTATAAAAATGTACCCAAACTGGAACAGCAGACACCGTTCCAGAGACGTTACTTATTGCTGCATCATATGGCTTGACGATGAACAGTTTATTATTCATGATGATAGGATCACTCTGAAGTATCTTAATCCTATCTTCGGAACAGGAGAATTTAAATAAGAAGATAATACCATCTGATTTAACAATGACAGAGCCTTTCAATTTCCAAATGAACTTCAGTTTTTGAATCACAGCAGTATATGATAACGGCTTGTCAAGGAAAAAACCAACCAATGTTTCATTCCAGATGATTGCTCCAGCGTCAAGTACCTCCTTCGTCGGTACTAGTGCTTCATTTTCATACTCAGGAATAAGGTCAACGGGAATGTACTTCCCAGCATTTCTTGGTTTATGCTTAAAAAGCAAAGTCCATTTTCGTTCACCTTGAGAGGAGGAAGAAGGCACGGTGGTAAGAAGAGAGGGAATGGGGTTTGCAACAGGTGGTCGTAAGGGAAAAAGGTCTGGGGTGATGTGAGCGGGGGGACATAGGACGGAATGAACAGAAGGTGAGACAGAGGGATGAGATGGGACAGTGTTGGTGTTGGTGGAAACAGTGGCAGGGATGGAAGACCGTTGGGGCGAAAGTTTAGAGGAGGTTGGAAGAAGACAGATGAGAGGGGACGTTCGTCAGAGAAGACTTGAGAGGAGAGGGGAGGTACAATGGAGCTGACAGTGTGGGTAAGGGGGAGGACAGTAGGGGTATGAGGGAGGACAATGGGAGCAGACATGAGAGAATATTAATTATTAAACTTTAGGGCCAAGGAAACTATGTTTTTAAACTTTAGGGCCAAGGAAACTATGTTTACCCTGGCCTTTGTTTATATACATTATATATAGTTTTATAAGTTTTATAATCAGTAGTATATATATAATACATGTCATATTATAAGTTTCTCATATTATATGAAATGCATGTGCTGTTATTTATAGTTCCTTTGCTTCTACGGAAATTTTAATATTAGTTTTAGATCATATATCATATGTACATTGATTTAAATATAGTGGGTTTTAAAATATAACGTGTGTGTATATATATAAACACACATTGACTTTATCATTGATATATAGGCAATATCTAAAATAATATGTTAGTTATATATAAAAGTTTACGTCGGTTGTATATGTGTTGGTTATATGTATGGAAATAAAGTAAATTTATATTGATTTATAACAAGTATTGAATTTTTTATATAATATGTGCAAGCTTACATATGATTTCATACATGTTGCACATACGTGTTTTTCGGCAGGAAGATGGGATGTGTGTGTGTGTGTGTCTATATATATATATATAGAGCATATCAGCTCATTTCTATTATTGTTAGATATATAGATTCCTTTGGGAAAAGTGAAGTATATATAGTATATGTAGCTATTCATTGAATCTTGTTCGCTTAGCCATTGCTTTGCAATTGGCAGCCTTCAGTTTGATTTTTATATAAATATTGTTTTACAAATATTGCTTTAAGTATTGTGTTTGAAATTATTAAATATTTTGATCTTAAGTTATGTGTTTAAAATTTTATATTGATTTTTAAATACATGTGTTTTAAGGATAATGATTTTAATTATATATATATATATATATATTATTTTAATATTTTTCTTAAATTAAAATATTGATTTTAATCAAATAATAATAATATATTTTCTGTATATACCAAGCTGATTTGATTTGTTCTCATCGATTTCTATTTATCAGCTTCGTCCGTCAAATCCATGTTCAGCTACTCTGCTTTGAGATTTATTGTTTGGGTTGGTCGATTATCGAATTCGTGATTTATTCCGTGTGCTTATCCTATTTTCTCTCTAGCCTAGAAAGGTAGGCAATTACTCACGATCAACATTCTTATATTTAGTAAATTTGTTTTCACTTGAAACGACAAGTGAAATATGCTGTCAATTTGAATTGTTAGTTATTTAATTGTTAAATATAATATGCAATTATCTGCAATTGTTCACCTGTGATATATGACTCCATATCCTGTTGTATATATTTTATTTTATTTGTTACTGATGATATATGCATGTTGTTGATATGTTATATTATGATCATATTTGTTCTCACTCTGCAAGTTCTCTATTAATGTAGAATTACATATGAGTTGAAATGATACATCCCAAATGATTTTGTAGAATAGAGGAAAATCATTATGGGTTGAAATGATAAACCCAAGCGATTTTCAATGATTTTGAATTTTTGGGATTGTGGGTTGAAATAATATATACCCATAGATATTGAAATTATGGATTGAAATGATAAGTATCCATGCCACTTAACCATAGGATAGAGAATTATATACGAATACCATTGGTCTATACTTTGAAAATGATTTCCAATGTTTGAAAGGAAATATATGGGTTTTTAATAAATATTGTTTTTTTATAGAATATATAAATGTTATTTTTATATATGTATAAAAATTTAGATTTTAAAATTTTATGTTTTGAAAATTTTAAATATATAAGTTAGTTCTGAAAATATAAAAATTAATATTTTCTTATAATTTTTTTAAAATATATAAAATAAGATTTAATACAAAATACATTTATTAATAAGATTTAATTTAATAAAAATTTAACTTAATTTGTTTATAAAATGTTTAAGCACTTATTTAAATTTATTAACATTATATAAATCGATTTTTATAACTTTAATATAAAGGTTAGGAAGATAAATTAATGCTGACTTGAAATTTAAATTGGTCAATAATTTAATTTAAATAAAAATTTATTTGAACTTATTGATTTTGATATTTTAAAAAATATGATTGATAACTTAATTTGACAAAAAGCGATTAAATGAATATTCTCAATTTTAAATAACATTGAGATTGAATATTTAAGATTGATTAAAAATTATAATTTGGGATTTTAATAAATTGTTATTAAAATGATTAAGCAAATACTTTCCAATTTGAAAAAATTAGAGTTAAAAGTTGAAATATGAATAAAATTTATATTGTAAATGTTTGAATATTCAAACTTGAATCTTAATGGGACCGAAGTAATAGTTCAAACTTGGATTTAAAATCGAGAGGAATTGAGATGGTTTACTGAGAATTTGAATTGGATCTTTGACCTTTAAATTGAAATAGTTAAACTGAAATTGATTTAAACTGAATTTTGGAATTTAAGATGATTTGAATTGACTTGTGAAATTAGAGGAAACTAATTTTATTATATGAAGTATGTTCAATATATATAAAATATTTTAATTTATAACTATTTTGATATATATGCCATTTTCAATATCTAAACTGTTTTAAGTTCGAACTGTTATGATTACGAAAGTGTTATGATTTCAAAGTAGTTATGATTACAAAAGTGTTTATGATTTCAGAAGTGTTATAAATTTTTTAAACTGTAACGATTCTGAAAATGAATATTATTTAAAGTGAATAATAATATCGAATTGATATAGTTTTGAAATGAATATAATATTTTAATATGAAGCATGGACTATTTGAAATGAAATAACCACGGTGTGAAATAAGCGTTTGGTTGTTAAAGAGACCGGGATTGGACATTGTTATACTCTCTACCAATATCGAAAACCACTTTAACAACTATGTACGTGGTGGAGATTTCAAAATGAAGTAGGATGGTTTGGTGGCGATCTTATATGGTATTTACGTAGCCCTGACTCCCATGAGTCAGCTTGATGTGGCTAAAACAGGAGCCACAACGGGCCAAGTGGGGTCATTCCTCATATCGGACACATTTCTTCGATACCATTGTATTACTTTGTAATTTGATTGAGTGCACCTTTGATTTGGAAATGTGCTACGAGGTTGGCAGTAGTAGCCGCTATGCATTACCACCAGTTCGAATATGCAAACGGTATATCTAACCTGATATTGCCTCGCTTGCCTTGTCACATGCCATATCGTGCATTCTACGAGTTTCATTTGTACCATACCTATATAGTGCCCTCTGATAGCCCTCCAGTTTAAGGAGGAATTACGGTACTATATAGACTTGGGGAATATATAAAAATGTGTTAAGGGAGATATAGGTAACGCCTTAATGCTATTTTAATAGTTTACTTTACTATAGACATATTATAATAGCATATATTGCTACACAGTAGATAGTTCCACGGATCTTTAGAGGATGGGTATCCCAAACATCCTTTAAGTTATTTGTATTTCAGTTGACATTTCACTTGAGTTGAATTTACTATATAAGAATGTTAATCCTAAATCGAGTGTTTCATGTTTTTTTATGCTCAGGTTAGACTGAGTGTGACGCAGCGGAAATAACGGATTGACGACGAAATGAAGATTTCATGTCAAACTAATCGAAGAACGATTAGATGAAGTAATATGAATCGATGGATTGAAAGATACCGAATGCCCAAATTCGTTGATCTTCGAAAGATACCGAATTCTAGCTATCTTCGACACGTTGATCGCGCACGATGCCATGAAAGAAGATCTACAATTCTTCGAACGTTGATCAAGCGCACTTGATACCGTGAATTGGCTTCAACAATCGTTGATTCGAGCGCACTCGAATAACCGAAAGTGGAGATAGGAGATCACACTCAACTACCAATTTCAAAAGAGACACAAAGCACTCAAACAAAGTTTCATTCAACCATAACCCCTTTTTACAAATGATGTAACGACCCAGAATTTTTGATAATTAAAATTTGAATATTTAATTAATTTTAAATGTTAATAAGTGAATTTATAAGTCGAATAAATTTTTATTTGAATAATTGGATTTAATTGGATAATTAAATCAATAATTTAATATGTTAAATTATGGAAATAATTGAAAATTGAGTTAAATATGATTGAAAATGATTTGTAAAATTTTATTTTATCATGTTGAAGTTAGAATGATATTTTAGAACTTTTAAAATCGAATTAAAAGTTAATTTGTGAAAATTGAATATTTTAATATTTAAATCGACTAGTGAAAATAGTCAATTTTTGAACAGTCTCAGAATTGAACGAAACCAGTTCCATTGGATCCGTAATAGTTAGTTATTACCGGATTTCAAATTTCGTGTCAATCGGAGCTATCGTTTGATCGTGGCAGCTCGAAACGCATCGAATCGTTTTTAATATTAATTTGGCGAGTTAAAATAGCCATTTTTCAAAAAGTCTCGGATTTCGACGAAACCAGTTTCATCGGATCCGTAATGTGATATTATTGTAAGGTTTCAAATTTCGTGTCAATTGGATTTACGGTTTGTCCGGTACAAATTAAAACGCCTAGAAAATCGTTTAAATCGGTTTAATTTAAATTGAACGTTTATAGCCATAACTCACACAGATGTCCGAATTAGCTTCCGAAACCTGTTCCATTGTGTCCGGAACGCGGGGTAAACCCTAGAAATGCTGGTTACGGCGCGTAAATCGGAGTTTGGAATTTCCGGATGAATAGTGTTCGATTTTCTTCTATAAATAGCACCCAACACCTTCATAAATTAAAAAAATAAAAAATAAAATAAAACCTAAAACCTAAAACCCTAGCCGCCACCCTACAGCCAATGGCTGAAAATTGTCGTCGTTCTTCCCTTAATATCTCGAAATCCATCAGGAATTAGAAAATATGATCAACTACAAAGTTGTAGCTAACATCGAGTGCTTCACATCTATACGGTTGAGATGATGTTTAGTTGAACAGAGGAGGAGCTAGGGGAGGCCGTCAGTGGCGTGTTGCGTGTGCATTTCCAAGCACAGATAGGGGCCGAGCTCCACCCTATTGGGGCCGAGCACGGTGGTGGGGTTGGGCTACACAACGGCGCATCTTGATCGAGTTTTAATCGAGTGTTGGAGTTGCAAGATTCAACCCTAGTTCATGAGCTCTATGGGTTTGTTTGCGTTTTGCTACCTGGAGTTGTTGCATGTGTTAGGAAGAAGGGGGGAGAGCCGTAGGATTGGGAATGGAGGGTGATGATGGGGGTATGTAAAAGAAATTTTATATTTATGTTGTAATTAATTATAGTTTAAATCGTGTAAACTTCAAAAATTGATAACTTTTTCGTACGAGGTCGAAAAAATGCGAAACCAGTTGCGTTGGAATCGTATGGACGAGCACTACGCGATGAAATTGGATTGGAGTCGTTTGGAGTTAGTGAGAATTTTGGGTAAAATTAAACGTCCGTTTAATTTTATTCGAAATAAATCGCTAAAACGGGAATTAAAATCAAGGTGAGAACTTCTCACTCAATCGAATCAGTTTCGATTTTATTTTAAATAGTTAGATTTAAAATATTTGAATGCATGTTTGAATGTTGATTAATATCTATTGATTGTTAAAATAGACATTATACGCCGTTAGTAAGCGGATGTTATTTATTAAAAACATATACCGCGAATATTTCATAAACAGTGAAATTGGTATTATATATAATAGCAATATATATATATTGGCATATGTATATATTGGAGTTATTGATTTCCCGCATTTTTTGTTTAGCGGATGAGACCCTATTGCGCCGTCTATTAAGCGGATAATATTTAAATCCCATATACCGCGATAATTTCGTACTGGAGCGAAATTGGTATTGTGCTAATGTTTGTGAATGCAGGAAAACAGGTTGGAGGGATCCAACAGGATTCCTCAACAGTATTTATTTGAATTCAGATATTTTGATATTTGATGGATTATCATATCGATATATGATATCGTTGTTTGTCGTGATTGACTATTTGGTATGTAGCATCATTGGACCAAATTTGGGAACTTTAAAATGATTTTTAAAGTGATTTTTGAAAATATAAAATATTTTTGGAATTGATCCATTTTATATAAATAAACGTTATAATTTTTAAAGTTATAAAAATTATGATTTTTGGGAAATATAGTTAAAAACTGATTTTTGAGAATATAATGCCAATGATTTTATAAATTATTTTAATCGGGATTTTGAATTTATTGTGAAAAGTTCAAATATAGGATTTATAAAATTTAATTATTTTATGAATCAAAATGGTGAAATAATAAAGGAGATTAAAGATGTTTTAAAATAATAGTCTAAATTGATTTTATAAAGGATTTATAAATTGATATTTATAAATTTAAACCTTTGAATTATAAAACGAATTTTTGTAAGTGTTTGAATGAAGTGAAAATGAATTTTGTAAATGAATGTAATTTATAAAATTTAAAAATGGTGAAGTTATAAATGAAATTTATAAATAGTAAGATTTATAAATTTTATAAAGTTATTAAAAGAATAGTTTTGAACAAATCATTGAATCTTATAAGTTATAAGATTTATAATTATGAAGTTTAAAAGAATGATTTTGTAAATAATCATTTTATAAGTATTTAACTTATAATATGGACTTTTGGTTCATAATTGAGATATAAAGTGAATAGGTTAATAAAGAAAATTTATAAGGAAAGAAGTTATAAAACAAATAGAAATGGAGTTTATAAACGTTGTTTTATAAATTCGCAAATGACTTATGTTGATAAGTAAATTGTTGAAACCTATTAATGGAGTTATATTCACGGTTTGACTGTGAATAATCCTTTGAAATAAAATGAATAAAAGGATGAAATTTGTTAACAAAGTATATTCACGTTTTGAATAGTGAATAAGATGTTAAAGAAATTGTTTTGAATGTGATATTTGAAATAGAATTAAAACGATCTAACGATGTTTTAAAATGTGTTGAGATTCGAAACCATAGATTTCAACATTGATTGTTGAAATAGACGTTTTCGAGAAATAGAAGGAAATGGTGGACTATAACACTGTTGTTATCGTAAATGATTTCCGAAAGGAAATGTTTTGTATAGTATTGGGATTTATATATCTATTTTAATTTTGAATCCCTATACTAGTGATTTTGGGTTGTCGTGACAATGTTTTACGCAACATTCGTTTTGGCCCAAATAAATATGTTTAAGAGAATGATTTCCTTAAAGAATGAAATATATACTTAATCTCGATTTAAATATATTGAATATTTTCCAAGTGTTGAAAATAAATAAAATTTGTGAATTACTTATGAATAAATAAGTATGGAAATGTTTTTCCAATATAAAGTGAATATTAGAGAATTTATCTTTTTGAAGATAAATTGAAAATGAATATTATAAATCGAATTGAAGTCGTATATTCATTAATACTTTGGAATGTAAATTCACTATTGAATTTATAAAAGAAAGTAGAATTTGTTTAAAAATAAATATTGATTTATTTTTGAAGTATTGAAAATTATATATCTTGTAAAGATATTTTGGAAAATAAATAATTTGGAAAATTATTTGGAATCTGGTGATGTGTGCATATCAATTGATAGTTCAATAACCGACTATCAATATTTCCCTTTGAATGGGTAACTGATGTGATTTGTTTGAATGTGAATGCCACACTTATTTTTGAATAAGCGCTCACTATTCGGGTTAACCGGGAAAGGACCATAGGGTCGTATAACCCATTCCGAATATGTGATACGTCGTTGTGAATTGCATTGAAGATCGGTGTTGAAGACCCGGTATTTGCGAGAGCAATAGGATGACCTATCGATTGTCTCTGCACTGAGTTGCAACGGTATAGAGACTCCCTAAGTGATGGGAAATCCGATCAGGATTGTGAATACCCGGATTGCAAGGACTTCTTTGTAAGTGCCTTCAGTTTTGTTCGATCCCGGAACAGACTTGTATGGATAGTATGTCTGACATTACAAATTGAGATATAAAGCCGATTTCTTTCAAATATATTTCTGTTGGTGGCGGAGAATTTATTCTTTTAGCTTAACACCCTTCTCTGAGACGTACGAGCTCAGAGGTTATATAGTTGAAGTTATCGGCGATATATTCCCAATTTGGTAATGTGACATGCTGAGTGTTGCTGTAAATGATCATTGTGTTGATTATTTGTGATAGGATCATTTGTTTGATCGTCTATCTTAGTGATCATTTCTATGATCATTTGTTGACCCAAAGCATGGCTTTTGTATAAAGTATGTTTTTGTGGACGTGACTTCGTCGAGCCTCACACCCCGTGAATGGTCAAAACAGGAAAGATGCGGCAAGGTTATGAGGGGTAGCGCCCTTTAGGATGTGTGCATTTCCTTCTGGAAAAGGGTGGTATCATGGTATGGAGCCCAGATACTTACTCATGTTGAAAACACTTTGTTATGATTGTGTGAATTGATTGCGAGCGCTCGGTGAAAGGTCCCAAAGGACCGGGGGATGGCATATTCGGTCAGTTGTTACTCAGTTAGGGGTAACCCGGCCTTGTGTTGGTAGAGATCCGGTTTGGTTCTCGGGGATGTCCATCCAGAGGCATTCTCATGTGGCAATGGGAAGTTCCTTGGCCTGATCATTCGTTGGAAATCCAAAGAAACAATACGAGACTTGTACGGTTTTAGTTGTATAACCTGCTATGGAATGTGGCGGTAACCTGCTATTGAACATAGTTAGCTATAGTAGGCATACGATAATGGTCGTATGTTGGCTAAGATTTATATTCTACTTTCGAAATGAATTTTTCCTACACTATGCACTAGTAATAATATAAAATGTTCTTTTAAATGCGTATCAAGCATCTTTGGCTATCATAAGGAGAAATCTCCTCCGATTCTGCGTTTGCATTGTGTGTGCGTGCGGGAGGCCTTATGGTAGTCTCATTTTTAAAAGCATTGCGAATTGACTTTAAAAATATTCCTCTATTTTGATTTTAAAGATAAATAAACTGTTTTGAGTTCTCACACCAGTCACATGACTGACTTGGAGTTTATTGTTTTCCTTCCTAAACTCTGGGTGCCCACCAATTTCCACACGGGCAGTCAAGAGTTAGGTTTATCAGGATATTCTGGATATTCTGGAGTTGCTGGAGGCAAGCTGGATGGCATGGCGTATTATTAGTATATGGTATTTCTTTTTCCGCTGCACTGTTTGTTGTTGTTGATGTTGTACACTCTGATGATATGATGCAAAGTATAAAATGTAATAACTGATATAGTTCTTTGTTTAAAGATTATTCATTTATTATTATATGTTGTTCCGCTGCGAATTGTGAGATTCTGATGTTGTTCTGTTGTGTTCTGTTCCGTTCTGTTTTTCTTTTTCCTCTATTCTCTTTTTCTTCTATTTCAAAATTTTCTATCTCTTCTCTATTTTCTGTTTTCTTTTCCCTATCTTTTTATATTCTCTTTTCTCTCTATCTTCTATCTTTTTCTCTTCTCTTTTCTTAAATTCTTTTTCTTAAACCATAACTTTTCGGTTTTTCGGCAACGAAAAATCGCGTACGTTACAAGGTGGTATCAGAGCATATGGTTAGGCGACAACCATGGTTCTGTTGGGTATTTCTCATTAGAGATAGAGTCAGTAGTACTCTAGAATGAATTTGAGTGTAATAATAGCTATGAGAGCGTATTTGTTAGTGAGTATGAAATTGTTTTATATTGTGATGATTGGTTTATTGAGTGGCATATGAACTTTCGTCAGCGTGGTCCGCAAGACTATGCCGAAGGGGTTTCTAAACATTTAAATAGAACAATTCGACGCAATATTGTTTTAAAAATTGGGTAAATGAAATAATTTTACCTTGATTATATTTTGTATATAAAGAAATAATTTTTCAAAATTATTAAAGTGTATATAAGTGGATTGTTTAGTTGTTTGAATAATCTAAACAAGAGAATAATTGTATAAGTATAAAGAATTATAAGAATTGAATTATAATTAAAGTGATTTACAATTGTGAAATAAACTTATATATATAAGAAGTGAAACTATATGAATATATTTATGAATATGAGTTGTAAATAAAAATGAATTTAAAGTTAAATGGAAATTTACTTTAGAAATGGAAATATAACTTAAAATATGTTGAATGAAGTTGATATTAGTATCAAAGTAAAATAATAAAATTAATGGATTGAATGTTAATCAATTAAATGTAAATAGTTGATATGGAATAATGAATATAACTGTTAATTCATTAAAATCTAATGTTATTGAAAGTTGAATAGTTGAATAAAAATCAATTTAATTAAACCAAAATGAATGAATGTAAGCAAAGGAATTTAGTTGTAATTGACATACATTGGCTGTTATATGATCGTTAGTTGATTGTATATAAATTCATTAAGTGTTGATGAAATAGAAAGCTAAAGTAATTGGAATTCAATTGGAAGTTAAGTGAATCTTAAATAAAATTGAATTTGATTTGGAAGTGAACCAACTTGAATATGAATTAGTGAATATAAACTAATTGAAAATGAATGTTAGTAAGAACATCCACTGTGAATGAATCAAATGTGATTAAATTGAAAACCATTTCATTGAATATTAATGAGAATATGAATGAATATATATTGGTTATGAATTTGTAGAATGATAGTTGGTTGATGGTTGAATTTATTGTTTTATTGCATTTGCCATGTTGACATATATAGTTATTATGTTACTATATGTTGTATATTGATACTATTGTCTATATGCATGTTCTCATGTTGTTTGTTGAGTGATTAGTAGGTGCGGATCGCGTTTGCTTCGCATTTGGAGCTCGCTTTCGCGCTATATTAGCCGTATATGCTCGCTAATAAAATATAAGGTACATATCTCGGATTACATACCGTACTTTTATACTTTTTCCCTGCGGGATGCCTCATTACTTGATGAGATGTATATTTGTGATATATATACTGTCATTTTTTTTCGGATCGAGCCGCGCAAAGGAGACTATGGCGAATTTTTCCGAAAATTTAAGGCGTTAGAAAAAATTTGAGAAAATGGGAAAATTTTGAAAACTTTAACTTTGATTTGGGAAGTTAAACAATAGTAGTTGTTTTTGAAAAGGTAACTAAGTATGATTTGAAAACTTAGTAAAGTATTATAAGAAGTTTAACTATGAATTTATGGAAAATTAATAAATTCTATAACTTTTCTTACTTGTTAATTTCGAGGACGAAATTCTTTTAAGTAGGGAAGATTGTAACGACCCAGAATTTTTGATAATTAAAATTTGAATATTTAATTAATTTTAAATGTTAATAAGTGAATTTATAAGTCGAATAAATTTTTATTTGAATAATTGGATTTAATTGGATAATTAAATCAATAATTTAATATGTTAAATTATGGAAATAATTGAAAATTGAGTTAAATATGATTGAAAATGATTTGTAAAATTTTATTTTATCATGTTGAAGTTAGAATGCTATTTTAGAACTTTTAAAATCGAATTAAGAGTTAATTTGTGAAAATTGAATATTTTAATATTTAAATCGACTAGTGAAAATAGTCAATTTTTGAACAGTCTCAGAATTGAACGAAACCAGTTCCATTGGATCCATAATAGCTAGTTATTACCGGATTTCAAATTTCGTGTCAATCGGAGCCATCGTTTGATCGTGGCAGCTCGAAACGCATCGAATCGTTTTTAATATTAATTTGGCGAGTTAAAATAGCCATTTTTCAAAAAGTCTCGGATTTCGACGAAACTAGTTTCATCGGATCCGTAATGTGATATTATTGTAAGGTTTCAAATTTTGTGTCAATTGGATTTACCGTTTGTCCGGTACAAATTAAAACGCCAAGAAAATCGTTTAAATCGGTTTAATTTAAATTGAACGTTTATAGCCATAACTCACACAGATGTCCGAATTAGCTTCCGAAACCTGTTCCATTGTGTCCGGAACGCGGTGTAAACCCTAGAAACGCTGGTTACGGCGCGTAAATCGGAGTTCGGAATTTCCGGATGAATAGTGTTCGATTTTCTTCTATAAATAGCACCCAACACCTTCATAAATTAAAAAAATAAAAAATAAAATAAAACCTAAAACCTAAAACCCTAGCCGCCACCCTACAGCCAATGGCTGAAAATTGTCGTCGTTCTTCCCTCAATATCTCGAAATCCATCAGGAATTAGAAAATATGATCAACTACAAAGTTGTAGCTAACATCGAGTGCTTCACATCTATACGGTTGAGATGATGTTTAGTTGACCAGAGGAGGAGCTAGGGGAGGCCGTCAGTGGCGTGTTGCATGTGCATTTCCAAGCACAGATAGGGGCCGAGCTCCACCCTATTGGGGCCGAGCATGGTGGTGGGGTTGGGCTACACAACGGCGCATCTTGATCGAGTTTTAATCGAGTGTTGGAGTTGCAAGATTCAACCCTAGTTCATGAGCTCTATGGGTTTGTTTGCGTTTTGCTACTTGGAGTTGTTGCGTGTGTTAGGAAGAAGGGGGGAGAGCCGTAGGATTGGGAATGAAGGGTGATGATGGGGGTATGTAAAAGAAATTTTATATTTATGTTGTAATTAATTATAGTTTAAATCGTGTAAACTTCAAAAATTGATAACTTTTTCGTACGAGGTCGAAAAAATGCGAACCAGTTGCGTTGGAATCGTATGGACGAGCACTATGCGATGAAATTGGATTGGAGTCGTTTGGAGTTAGTGAGAATTTTGGGTAAAATTAAACGTCCGTTTAATTTTATTCGAAATAAATCGCTAAAACGGGAATTAAAATCAAGGTGAGAACTTCTCACTCAATCGAATCAGTTTCGATTTTATTTTAAATAGTTAGATTTAAAATATTTGAATGCATGTTTGAATGTTGATTAATATCTATTGATTGTTAAAATAGACATTATACGCCGTTAGTAAGCGGATGTTATTTATTAAAAACATATACCGCGAATATTTCATAAACAGTGAAATTGGTATTGTATATAATAGCAATATATATATATTGGCATATGTATATATTGGAGTTATTGATTTCCTGCATTTTTTGTTTAGCGGATGAGACCCTATTGCGCCGTCTATTAAGCGGATAATATTTAAATCCCATATACCGCGATAATTTCGTACTGGAGCGAAATTGGTATTGTGCTAATGTTTGTGAATGCAGGAAAACAGGTTGGAGGGATCCAACAGGATTCCTCAACAGTATTTATTTGAATTCAGATATTTTGATATTTGATGGATTATCATATCGATATATGATATCGTTGTTTGTCGTGATTGACTATTTGGTATGTAGCATCATTGGACCAAATTTGGGAACTTTAAAATGATTTTTAAAGTGATTTTTGAAAATATAAAATATTTTTGGAATTGATCCATTTTATATAAATAAACGTTATAATTTTTAAAGTTATAAAAATTATGATTTTTGGGAAATATAGTTAAAAACTGATTTTTGAGAATATAATGCCAATGATTTTATAAATTAGTTTAATCGGGATTTTGAATTTATTGTGAAAAGTTTAAATATAGGATTTATAAAATTTAATTATTTTATGAATCAAAATGGTGAAATAATAAAGGAGATTAAAGATGTTTTAAAATAATAGTCTAAATTGATTTTATAAAGGATTTATAAATTGATATTTATAAATTTAAACCTTTGAATTATAAAACGAATTTTTGTAAGTGTTTGAATGAAGTGAAAATGAATTTTGTAAATGAATGTAATTTATAAAATTTAAAAATGGTGAAGTTATAAATGAAATTTATAAATAGTAAGATTTATAAATTTTATAAAGTTATTAAAAGAATAGTTTTGAACAAATCATTGAATCTTATAAGTTATAAGATTTATAATTATGAAGTTTAAAAGAATGATTTTGTAAATAATCGTTTTATAAGTATTTAACTTATAACATGGACTTTTGGTTCGTAATTGAGATATAAAGTGAATAGGTTAATAAAGAAAATTTATAAGGAAAGAAGTTATAAAACAAATAGAAATGGAGTTTATAAACGTTGTTTTATAAATTCGCAAATGACTTATGTTGATAAGTAAATTATTGAAAGCTATTAATGGAGTTATATTCACGGTTTGACTGTGAATAATCCTTTGAAATAAAATGAATAAAAGGATGAAATTTGTTAACAAAGTATATTCACGTTTTGAATAGTGAATAAGATGTTAAAGAAATTGTTTTGAATGTGATATTTGAAATAGAATTAAAACGATCTAACGATGTTTTAAAATGTGTTGAGATTCGAAACCATAGATTTCAACATTGATTGTTGAAATAGACGTTTTCGAGAAATAGAAGGAAATGGTGGACTATAACACTGTTGTTATAGTAAATGATTTCCGAAAGGAAATGTTTTGTATAGTATTGGGATTTATATATCTATTTTAATTTCGAATCCCTATACTAGTGATTTTGGGTTGTCGTGACAATGTTTTACGCAACATTCGTTTTGGCCCAAATAAATATGTTTAAGAGAATGATTTCCTTAAAGAATGAAATATATACTTAATCTCGATTTAAATATATTGAATATTTTCCAAGTGTTGAAAATAAATAAAATTTGTGAATTACTTATGAATAAATAAGTATGGAAATGTTTTTCCAATATAAAGTGAATATTAGAGAATTTATCTTTTTGAAGATAAATTGAAAATGAATATTATAAATCGAATTGAAGTCGTATATTCATTAATACTTTGGAATGTAAATTCACTATTGAATTTATAAAAGAAAGTAGAATTTGTTTAAAAATAAATATTGATTTATTTTTGAAGTATTGAAAATTATATATCTTGTAAAGATATTTTGGAAAATAAATAATTTGGAAAATTATTTGGAATCTGGTGATGTGTGCATATCAATTGATAGTTCAATAACCTACTATCAATACTTCCCTTTGAATGGGTAACTGATGTGATTTGTTTGAATGTGAATGCCACACTTATTTTTGAATAAGCGCTCACTATTCGGGTTAACCGGGAAAGGACCATGGGGTCGTATAACCCATTCCGAATATGTGATACGTCGTTGTGAATTGCATTGAAGATCGGTGTTGAAGACCCGGTATTTGCGAGAGCGATAGGATGACCTATCGATTGTCTCTGCACTGAGTTGCAACGGTATAGAGACTCCCTAAGTGATGGGAAATCCGATCAGGATTGTGAATATCCGGATTGCAAGGACTTCTTTGTAAGTGCCTTCGGTTTTGTTCGATCCCGGAACAGACTTGTATGGATAGTATGTTTGACATTACAAATTGAGATATAAAGCCGATTTCTTTCCAAATATATTTCTGTTGGTGGCGGAGAATTTATTCTTTTAGCTTAACACCCTTCTCTGAGACGTACGAGCTCAGAGGTTATATAGTTGAAGTTATCGGCGATATATTCCCAATTTGGTAATGTGACATGCTGAGTGTTGCTGTAAATGATCATTGTGTTGATTATTTGTGATAGGATCATTTGTTTGATCGTCTATCTTAGTGATCATTTCTATGATCATTTGTTGACCCAAAGCATGGCTTTTGTATAAAGTATGTTTTTGTGGACGTGACTTCGTCGAGCCTCACACCCCGTGAATGGTCAAAACAGGAAAGATGTGGCAAGGTTATGAGGGGTAGCGCCCTTTAGGATGTGTGCATTTCCTTCTGGAAAAGGGTGGTATCATGGTATGGAGCCCAGATACTTACTCATGTTGAAAACACTTTGTTATGATTGTGTGAATTGATTGCGAGCGCTCGGTGAAAGGTCCCAAAGGACCGGGGGATGGCATATTCGGTCAGTTGTTACTCAGTTAGGGGTAACCCGGCCTTATGTTGGTAGAGATCCGGTTTGGTTCTCGGGGATGTCCATCCAGAGGCATTCTCATGTGGCAATGGGAAGTTGCTTGGCCTGATCATTCGTTGGAAATCCAAAGAAACAATACGAGACTTGTACGGTTTTAGTTGTATAACCTGCTATGGAATGTGGCGGTAACCTGCTATTGAACATAGTTAGCTATAGTAGGCATACGATAATGGTCGTATGTTGGCTAAGATTTATATTCTACTTTCGAAATGAATTTTTCCTACACTATGCACTAGTAATAATATAAAATGTTCTTTTAAATGCGTATCAAGCATCTTTGGCTATCATAAGGAGAAATCTCCTCCGATTCTGCGTTTGCATTGTGTGTGCGTGCGGGAGGCCTTATGGTAGTCTCATTTTTAAAAGCATTGCGAATTGACTTTAAAAATATTCCTCTATTTTGATTTTAAAGATAAATAAACTGTTTTGAGTTCTCACACCAGTCACATGACTGACTTGGAGTTTATTGTTTTCCTTCCTAAACTCTGGGTGCCCACCAATTTCCACACGGGCAGTCAAGAGTTAGGTTTATCAGGATATTCTGGATATTCTGGAGTTGCTGGAGGCAAGCTGGATGGCATGGCGTATTATTAGTATATGGTATTTCTTTTTCCGCTGCACTGTTTGTTGTTGTTGATGTTGTACACTCTGATGATATGATGCAAAGTATAAAATGTAATAACTGATATAGTTCTTTGTTTAAAGATTATTCATTTATTATTATATGTTGTTCCGCTGTGAATTGTGAGATTCTGATGTTGTTCTGTTGTGTTCTGTTCCGTTCTGTTTTTCTTTTTCCTCTATTCTCTTTTTCTTCTATTTCAAAATTTTCTATCTCTTCTCTATTTTCTGTTTTCTTTTCCCTATCTTTTTATATTCTCTTTTCTCTCTATCTTCTATCTTTTTCTCTTCTCTTTTCTTAAATTCTTTTTCTTAAACCATAACTTTTCGGTTTTTCGGCAACGAAAAATCGCATACGTTACAATGTGGTATCATAGCATATGGTTAGGCGACAACCATGGTTCTGTTGGGTATTTCTCATTAGAGATAGAGTCAGTAGTACTCTAGAATGAATTTGAGTGTAATAATAGCTATGAGAGCGTATTTGTTAGTGAGTATGAAATTGTTTTATATTGTGTTGGTTTATTGTGTGGCATATGAACTTTCGTCGGCGTGGCCCGCAAGACTATGCCGAAGGGGTTTCTAAACATTTAAATAGAACAATTCGACGCAATATTGTTTTAAAAATTGGGTAAATGAAATAATTTTACCTTGATTATATTTTGTATATAAAGAAATAATTTTTCAAAATTATTAAAGTGTATATAAGTGGATTGTTTAGTTGTTTGAATAATCTAAACAAGAGAATAATTGTATAAGTATAAAGAATTATAAGAATTGAATTATAATTAAAGTGATTTACAATTGTGAAATAAACTTATATATATAAGAAGTGAAACTATATGAATATATTTATGAATATGAGTTGTAAATAAAAATGAATTTAAAGTTAAATGGAAATTTACTTTAGAAATGGAAATATAACTTAAAATATGTTGAATGAAGTTGATATTAGTATCAAAGTAAAATAATAAAATTAATGGATTGAATGTTAATCAATTAAATGTAAATAGTTGATATGGAATAATGAATATAACTGTTAATTCATTAAAATCTAATGTTATTGAAAGTTGAATAGTTGAATAAAAATCAATTTAATTAAACCAAAATGAATGAATGTAAGCAAAGGAATTTAGTTGTAATTGACATACATTGGCTGTTATATGATCGTTAGTTGATTGTATATAAATTCATTAAGTGTTGATGAAATAGAAAGCTAAAATAATTGGAATTCAATTGGAAGTTAAGTGAATCTTAAATAAAATTGAATTTGATTTGGAAGTGAACCAACTTGAATATGAATTAGTGAATATAAACTAATTGAAAATGAATGTTAGTAAGAACATCCACTGTGAATGAATCAAATGTGATTAAATTGAAAACCATTTCATTGAATATTAATGAGAATATGAATGAATATATATTGGTTATGAATTTGTAGAATGATAGTTGGTTGATGGTTGAATTTATTGTTTTATTGCATTTGTCATGTTGACATATATAGTTATTATGTTACTATATGTTGTATATTGATGCTATTGTCTATATGCATGTTCTCATGTTGTTTGTTGAGTGATTAGTAGGTGTGAATCGCGTTTGCTTCGCATTTGGAGCTCGCTTTCGCGCTATATTAGCCGTATAAGCTCGCTAATAAAATATAAGGTACATATCTCGGATTACATACCGTACTTTTATACTTTTTCCCTGCGGGATGCCTCATTACTTGATGAGATGTATATTTGTGATATATATACTGTCATATTTTTTTCGGATCGAGCCGCGCAAAGGAGACTATGGCGAATTTTTCCGAAAATTTAAGGCGTTAGAAAAAATTTGAGAAAATGGGAAAATTTTGAAAACTTTAACTTTGATTTTGGAATTGAAAGTTAAACAATAGTAGTTATTTTTGAAAAGATAACTAAGTATGATTTGAAAACTTAGTAAAGTATTATAAGAAGTTTAACTATGAATTTATGGAAAATTAATAAATTCTATAACTTTTCTTACTTGTTAATTTCGAGGACGAAATTCTTTTAAGTGGGGAAGATTGTAACGACCCAGAATTTTTGATAATTAAATTTGAATATTTAATTAATTTTAAATGTTAATAAGTGAATTTATAAGTCGAATAAATTTTTATTTGAATAATTGGATTTAATTGGATAATTAAATCAATAATTTAATATGTTAAATTATGGAAATAATTGAAAATTGAGTTAAATATGATTGAAAATGATTTGTAAAATTTTATTTTATCATGTTGAAGTTAGAATGATATTTTAGAACTTTTAAAATCGAATTAAGAGTTAATTTGTGAAAATTGAATATTTTAATATTTAAATCGACTAGTGAAAATAGTCAATTTTTGAACAGTCTCAGAATTGAACGAAACCAGTTCCATTGGATCCGTAATAGTTAGTTATTACCGGATTTCAAATTTCGTGTCAATCGGAGCTATCGATTGATCGTGGCAGCTCGAAACGCATCGAATCGTTTTTAATATTAATTTGGCGAGTTAAAATAGCCATTTTTCAAATAGTCTCAGATTTCGACGAAACCAGTTTCATCGGATCCGTAATGTGATATTATTGTAAGGTTTCAAATTTCGTGTCAATTGGATTTACCGTTTGTCCGGTACAAATTAAAACGCCTAGAAAATCGTTTAAATCGGTTTAATTTAAATTGAACGTTTATAGCCATAACTCACACAGATGTCCGAATTAGCTTTCGAAACCTGTTCCATTGTGTCCGGAACGCGGGGTAAACCCTAGAAACGCTGGTTACGGCGCGTAAATCGGAGTTCGGAATTTCCGGATGAATAGTGTTCGATTTTCTTCTATAAATAGCACCCAACACCTTCCTAAATTAAAAAAATAAAAAATAAAATAAAACCTAAAACCTAAAACCCTAGCCGCCACCCTACAGCCAATGGCTGAAAATTGTCGTCGTTCTTCCTTTAATATCTCGAAATCCATCAGGAATTAGAAAATATGATCAACTACAAAGTTGTAGATAACATCGAGTGCTTCACATCTATACGGTTGAGATGATGTTTAGTTGACCAGAGGAGGAGCTAGGGGAGGCCGTCAGTGGCATGTTGCATGCGCATTTCCAAGCACAGATAGGGGCCGAGCTCCACCCTATTGGGGCCGAGCATGGTGGTGGGGTTGGGCTACACAACGGCGCATCTTGATCGAGTTTTAATCGAGTGTTGGAGTTACAAGATTCAACCCTAGTTCATGAGCTCTATGGGTTTGTTTGCGTTTTGCTACCTGGAGTTGTTGCGTGTGTTAGGAAGAAGGGGGGAGAGCCGTAGGATTGGGAATGAAGGGTGATGATGGGGGTATGTAAAAGAAATTTTATATTTATGTTGTAATTAATTATAGTTTAAATCGTGTAAACTTCAAAAATTAATAACTTTTTCGTACGAGGTCGAAAAAATGCGAAACCAGTTGCGTTGGAATCGTATGGACGAGCACTACGCGATGAAATTGGATTGGAGTCGTTTGGAGTTAGTGAGAATTTTGGGTAAAATTAAACGTCCGTTTAATTTTATTCGAAATAAATCGCTAAAACGGGAATTAAAATCAAGGTGAGAACTTCTCACTCAATCGAATCAGTTTCGATTTTATTTTAAATAGTTAGATTTAAAATATTTGAATGCATGTTTGAATGTTGATTAATATCTATTGATTGTTAAAATAGACATTATACGCCGTTAGTAAGCGGATGTTATTTATTAAAAACATATACCGCGAATATTTCATAAACAGTGAAATTGGTATTATATATAATAGCAATATATATATTGGCATATGTATATATTGGAGTTATTGATTTCCCGCATTTTTTGTTTAGCGGATGAGACCCTATTGCGCCGTCTATTAAGCGGATAATATTTAAATCCCATATACCGCGATAATTTCGTACTGGAGCGAAATTGGTATTGTGCTAATGTTTGTGAATGCAGGAAAACAGGTTGGAGGGATCCAACAGGATTCCTCAACAGTATTTATTTGAATTCAGATATTTTGATATTTGATGGATTATCATATCGATATATGATATCGTTGTTTGTCGTGATTGACTATTTGGTATGTAGCATCATTGGACCAAATTTGGGAACTTTAAAATGATTTTTAAAGTGATTTTTGAAAATATAAAATATTTTTGGAATTGATCCATTTTATATAAATAAACGTTATAATTTTTAAAGTTATAAAAATTATGATTTTTGGGAAATATAGTTAAAAACTGATTTTTGAGAATATAATGCCAATGATTTTATAAATTAGTTTAATCGGGATTTTGAATTTATTGTGAAAAGTTTAAATATAGGATTTATAAAATTTAATTATTTTATGAATCAAAATGGTGAAATAATAAAGGAGATTAAAGATGTTTTAAAATAATAGTCTAAATTGATTTTATAAAGGATTTATAAATTGATATTTATAAATTTAAACCTTTGAATTATAAAACGAATTTTTGTAAGTTTTGAATGAAGTGAAAATGAATTTTGTAAATGAATGTAATTTATAAAATTTAAAAATGGTGAAGTTGTAAATGAAATTTATAAATAGTAAGATTTATAAATTTTATAAAGTTATTAAAAGAATAGTTTTGAACAAATCATTGAATCTTATAAGTTATAAGATTTATAATTATGAAGTTTAAAAGAATGATTTTGTAAATAATCGTTTTATAAGTATTTAACTTATAATATGGACTTTTGGTTCGTAATTGAGATATAAAGTGAATAGGTTAATAAAGAAAATTTATAAGGAAAGAAGTTATAAAACAAATAGAAATGGAGTTTATAAACGTTGTTTTATAAATTCGCAAATGACTTATGTTGATAAGTAAATTGTTGAAACCTATTAATGGAGTTATATTCACGGTTTGACTGTGAATAATCCTTTGAAATAAAATGAATAAAAGGATGAAATTTGTTAACAAAGTATATTCACGTTTTGAATAGTGAATAAGATGTTAAAGAAATTGTTTTGAATGCGATATTTGAAATAGAATTAAAACGATCTAACGATGTTTTAAAATGTGTTGAGATTCGAAACCATAGATTTCAACATTGATTGTTGAAATAGACGTTTTCGAGAAATAGAAGGAAATGGTGGACTATAACACTGTTGTTATAGTAAATGATTTCCGAAAGGAAATGTTTTGTATAGTATTGGGATTTATATATCTATTTTAATTTCGAATCCCTATACTAGTGATTTTGGGTTGTCGTGACAATGCTTTACGCAACATTCGTTTTGGCCCAAATAAATATGTTTAAGAGAATGATTTCCTTAAAGAATGAAATATATACTTAATCTCGATTTAAATATATTGAATATTTTCCAAGTGTTGAAAATAAATAAAATTTGTGAATTACTTATGAATAAATAAGTATGGAAATGTTTTTCCAATATAAAGTGAATATTAGAGAATTTATCTTTTTGAAGATAAATTGAAAATGAATATTATAAATCGAATTGAAGTCGTATATTCATTAATACTTTGGAATGTAAATTCACTATTGAATTTATAAAAGAAAGTAGAATTTGTTTAAAAATAAATATTGATTTATTTTTGAAGTATTGAAAATTATATATCTTGTAAAGATATTTTGGAAAATAAATAATTTGGAAGATTATTTGGAATCTGGTGATGTGTGCATATCAATTGATAGTTCAATAACCGACTATCAATATTTCCCTTTGAATGGGTAACTGATGTGATTTGTTTGAATGTGAATGCCACACTTATTTTTGAATAAGCGCTCACTATTCGGGTTAACCGGGAAAGGACCATGGGGTCGTATAACCCATTCCGAATATGTGATACGTCGTTGTGAATTGCATTGAAGATCGGTGTTGAAGACCCGGTATTTGCGAGAGCGATAGGATGACCTATCGATTATCTCTGCACTGAGTTGCAACGGTATAGAGACTCCCTAAGTGATGGGAAATTCGATCAGGATTGTGAATATCCGGATTGCAAGGACTTCTTTGTAAGTGCCTTCGGTTTTGTTCGATCCCGGAACAGACTTGTATGGATAGTATGTCTGACATTACAAATTGAGATATAAAGCCGATTTCTTTCAAATATATTTCTGTTGGTGGCGGAGAATTTATTCTTTTAGCTTAACACCCTTCTCTGAGACGTACGAGCTCAGAGGTTATATAGTTGAAGTTATCGGCGATATATTCCCAATTTGGTAATGTGACATGCTGAGTGTTGCTGTAAATGATCATTGTGTTGATTATTTGTGATAGGATCATTTGTTTGATCGTCTATCTTAGTGATCATTTCTATGATCATTTGTTGACCCAAAGCATGGCTTTTGTATAAAGTATGTTTTTGTGGACGTGACTTCGTCGAGCCTCACACCCCGTGAATGGTCAAAACAGGAAAGATGCGGCAAGGTTATGAGGGGTAGCGCCCTTTAGGATGTGTGCATTTCCTTCTGGAAAAGGGTGGTATCATGGTATCGAGCCCAGATACTTACTCATGTTGAAAACACTTTGTTATGATTGTGTGAATTGATTGCGAGCGCTCGGTGAAAGGTCCCAAAGGACCGGGGGATGGCATATTCGGTCAGTTTTTACTCAGTTAGGGGTAACCCGGCCTTGTGTTGGTAGAGATCCGGTTTGGTTCTCGGGGATGTCCATCCAGAGGCATTCTCATGTGGCAATGGGAAGTTCCTTGGCCTGATCATTCGTTGGAAATCCAAAGAAACAATACGAGACTTGTACGGTTTTAGTTGTATAACCTGCTATGGAATGTGGAGGTAACCTGCTATTGAACATAGTTAGCTATAGTAGGCATACGATAATGGTCGTATGTTGGCTAAGATTTATATTCTACTTTCGAAATGAATTTTTCCTACACTATGCACTAGTAATAATATAAAATGTTCTTTTAAATGCGTATCAAGCATCTTTGGCTATCATAAGGAGAAATCTCCTCCGATTCTGCGTTTGCATTGTGTGTGTGTGCGGGAGGCCTTATGGTAGTCTCATTTTTAAAAGCATTGCGAATTGACTTTAAAAATATTCCTCTATTTTGATTTTAAAGATAAATAAACTGTTTTGAGTTCTCACACCATTCACATGACTGACTTGGAGTTTATTATTTTCCTTCCTAAACTCTGGGTGCCCACCAATTTCCACACGGGCAGTCAAGAGTTAGGTTTATCAGGATATTCTGGATATTCTGGAGTTGCTGGAGGCAAGCTGGATGGCATGGCGTATTATTAGTATATGGTATTTCTTTTTCCGCTGCACTGTTTGTTGTTGTTGATGTTGTACACTCTGATGATATGATGCAAAGTATAAAATGTAATAACTGATATAGTTCTTTGTTTAAAGATTATTCATTTATTATTATATATTGTTCCGCTGCGAATTGTGAGATTCTGATGTTGTTCTGTTGTGTTCTGTTCCGTTCTGTTTTTCTTTTTCCTCTATTCTCTTTTTCTTCTATTTCAAAATTTTCTATCTCTTCTCTATTTTCTGTTTTCTTTTCCCTATCTTTTTCTATTCTCTTTTCTCTCTATCTTCTATCTTTTTCTCTTCTCTTTTCTTAAATTCTTTTTCTTAAACCATAACTTTTCGGGTTTTTGGCCTTCGATTTCTCGGCAGTCGATAAAGTGAGTATCGATGTTGAATTTTCGAAAGTCGAAAATTTCCGGGGAGTTACAAATGACCAACACGCCTATTTATAGGCTACAACACACACTAGGTCATTACCGACCTAACAATTCACACGACCTAACCTAGAGACCGACCTACGACCTAACTAAGGTCGTTAGCGACTTAAAGACAACGCAACACAACAGAGTACAACACATGAGTTAACAACATACAAACGAGTTACATTATGCGACCTAACAGAAATACAACGCACGCGACTTTACAATGTTAACGACTCAAACATTATACGATTTACATACATGACCGACCTAACTAGGTGCGATCTAAGAATTACGACCTAGGACAACAACACAGCACATAAGCATCTTCACGCGACCTAAGCTCTCCAGCGACTTAAGGATCTTATGCTTGTTAGCGACCTAGAATTTGCGGCACAAGGAAATAAGGACAGCTTCAAGGCCTGCGACTTAACTTAGTTCGTGAGCGACCTAAGGCTTTTCACTAGGTCGTTTGGGCGACCTATCATACCCTGGTTAGGTCATACGCGACCTATCATAGGTCGTTGGTTCCCGCCTTCTGCATAACTCGCTTCACTATACTCCTTAGCTTTACTGCCTTGCTCCGGTACCTTGCTAGGTCGTTCGCGACCTAAAATATTGCGACTTAAGAAATAACGCACTACATCTCTTTGGCGCTCCATCCTTCAGGCTGGGCTGGCTGGGCTGCATCATCCTTCCCTGGTTGGGAAAAATTCGTCCTCGAATTTAACAGTTCTTCTCCATTGTATTGTTCTTCTCCATAATACGTATAATATGTTTAACATTAAACACGTCAGAAGTGTACACATCCTCTGGCAGCTTCAACCTATACGCGTTCTCATTGATCCGTTTCACAATCTTCACAGGACCAATTTTTCGAGCTTTAAGTTTATTATATGCTCCTACTAAAAAACGATCCTTCGTTAATACAGCATATACTAAATCTCCTTCATTAAATTCAACACTTCTTCACTTCAAATCCGCATATCGTTTATACTTCTCATTCGTCTTCTTCAATCGTTCCTGAACGATTCTATGACATTCTGTCAACCCATCAACGAAATCAGCAGCTCGCTTAACTGTCCCCTTCGGTTGTGGTACTATCACTAAATCCAACGGCCCCTTTGGCAAGCTCGAATATACAATTTGAAACGGACTAAAACCTGTACTTCGGTTAACTGCATGATTATGAGCAAACTCTGCTTGACATAACTTCACATCCCAACTCTTCAGATTATCTTTCACAAGACACCGTAATAAATTTCCCAATGATCTGTTCACAACCTCTGTCTGTCCATCTGTCCGCGGATGATAAGCGCTACTAAATTTCAACTTTGTTCCCACCATCTTCCACAAACTTAGCCAAAAATGACTCAGAAACCTGGTATCCCTTTCTGAAACTATAGATTCTGGTAACCCATGTAAGCGATAGATCTCTTTAAAGAACAACTGTGCCACATGGACTGCATCTGCCGTCTTCTTACAAGCAACAAAATGTATCATCTTTGAGAAATGATCCACCACAACATAGATAGAGTCATTTCCCCGTTGTGTTCTCGGTAAGCCTAACACAAAATCCATGCTTACATCTACCCACGGTTTTGTCGGAACAGGTAAAGGCATATACAAACCCGCATTTGTCGTTGTCCCTTTCGAAATTTGACAAACATGACATCTCTCCACATATCTTCCAACTTCCTGCTTCATCGAGGGCCAATAGTAAGACTGAGAAATCAACTGCAAGGTGCGATCCCGTCCAACATGTCCTTCCTCATGCAACTCTTTAACAATTTTTATTCTCAAGCTGCAATCTGGTACGCATAATTGATTCCCCTTGAAAAAGAATCCATCTACCAACACAAATTCATCAGTACTCCCATCCTTGACTTTCTCAACATACTTCGTAAAGTAAGGATCTTCTTCAATCAACTCTGGTAATAGTTCAAACCCTATCACTTCAACTTTCATTGTCGTCAACAAATGATTCCTCCTGCTCAAAGCATCAGCTACACGATTCGTCACCCTTGATTTGTGCTTTACAAAAAAAGTAAACTATTGTAGATACGCGACCCATGAAGCGTGCCTAGCTGAAATCTTGTCCTGCCCTTGCAAATGCTTCAAAGCTTCATGATCCGTGTAAAGAACAAACTCCTTCTGAAACAGATAATGTCTCCAGTGCTTCTTAGCTTGAACAATTGCGTAAAACTCAACATCATAAGTGCTATATCTCAACTTGGCTCCAGACAATTTCTCACTGAAATAAGCAACTGGCCTTCCTTTCTGACTCAATAATCCACTAACCCCAACCTTCGATGCATCAGTATATAACTCAAACAACAACTGAAAATCCGGTAAAACTAGAATTGGCGCTGATGTCAGAACTGTCTTAATCTTCTCAAAAGCAACCCCTGCTTCCTCTGACCATGCAAACTTCTTTCCTTTCATGCAATCGGTCACAGGTGCCATTACACTGCTAAAATGTGGAATGAATCTTCGATAAAAAGATACCAATCCATGAAAGCTCCTCACTTCAGTAATTGTCTTGGGTTGTGGCCAACTCCTGACAGCTTCCACTTTACTTTCATCCACTTGAATGCCTTCCTTCGATAGAACATATCCCAGAAACAAAACACTGTGCGTCATGAACATACACTTCTTCGTTGCAGCATAAAATTTCTCCTATCGTAGAATCAACAGTAGTTTAAGCAAATGTTGGACATGCTCTTCCATACTCCCACTATAGATCAAATATCATCAAAGTAAACTACTACAAACTTCCAAATGAATGGTCTGAAAATCTGGTTCATTACTCTCATAAAAGTACTATGAGCATTTGATAAACCAAACGGCATAACCAGCAATTCGTATAAACCTTCCCTCATTTTAAAAGCAGTCTTCCACTCATCACCCGGTCTAATACGAATCTGATGGTATCCACTCTTCAAGTCAATCTTTGAGAACATAACAGCCCCACTCAACTGATCAATCAAATCATCAAACCTCGGCATAGGAAATCTGTATCTCACAGTGATCTTATTCAGAGCCCGACTGTCTGTACACATCCTCCACGAACCATCCTTCTTTGGCACCAATAAAGATGGCACTGCATAAGGACTCAAGCTCTCCTGAACGCGGCCTTGTTCTAACAACTCCTCCTTCTGCCTTCTCAGTTCCTCATGCTCCTTAGGACTCATCCGGTAATGTGGCCTGTGTGGTAATACTGCCCCTGGCACAAGATCAATCTGATGCTGAATATCCCTCAACGGTGGTAACTCCGTTGGTAACTCCTCAGGAAATACATCTCTGAATTCTTCCAATACCGGTTTTACTTCCTTTGGAACTTCAACAGATTCAGTAGCTTCATGTCCAATCAACAAAAACACCTCTGGACTCTCCTCTACTTCTTCAATAAATTCCTTCAAAGTCAACAAAGTCTTTCCGATTTGCTCTCTCCTGGCTGTCTCTTCTTTGGAACTAAAATGATCTTAACATCTTCAAACATGAAGCTGTAACTATTGGTTCTACCATCATGCTGCACTGCTCGATCATACTGCCATGGTCTTCCCAAAAGTAAGTGACAAACATCCATCTCCACAACATCACATTAGATCTCGTCTTTATACTTCTTCTCAATAGAAAATGGAACATAAACTTGCCTGTCCACCTTCACCTCTCCTCCTTTCCTCAACCATGCTAACTTGTAAGGATTTGGATGCTTCTCCGTCTTCAAGTTCAACTTCCTCACAGCTTCGGTGAAATAATATTGTCACAACTCCCTGCGTCAATCACAAATTTACACACCTTCCCCAGAATAGTGCATGTCGACTGAAAGATGTTACTCCTCAACAAACTAGCTTTCTCTTCCTGCTTCGGTGTTAAACAAGACCTCCTCATCATTATATTACATCCTTCATCTCCCGACGCGATATCCTGTTCATTCTCCTCAACTGGACTAGAATAATCTTCACCAACATCCTCACCTTCAACTTCAGCAATCATAGTTCGTTTCTTCGGCTTCGGACATTCATTACTCTTGTGACCCGCTTCCTGGCAATTATAACACTTGAAACTGTTGTTGACCTTCGCCTTCGCAACTTCATTCACAACTGGTTTACTGACAGCTTTAGAAACATTGGAACTCCCACTAGCACCCTTGCTTTGAAAATTGGAACTTGGAAACACACCACCACCTCGTCTTCCATGCTTCTCCCAAGCCAATGCTTTCTGATGTGCCTCTGCAACTGATCTCGGATCGAACATATTAACCATGTCTTGAATCTGCGTCCTTAATCCTCCAACAAACCTAGCAGTCAATTGTTCCTCTGTCTCCATAATGTCATTTCGAGCAATCAGTTGATAAAATTCATCAGCATAATCATCAGCAGTCTTCGTCCCTTGCCTCAGGTTCTGCAACCTCTGATACATAAGTGATTGATAATTATACGGCAAGAACGTAGCTCTCATCAACTTCTTCATTTTCTCCCATGATTCAATCTTTGACTTCCCCATTCTCTCCCGTGTAAGTTTAGTTTGCTGCCACCACGCTAAAGCTCTCCCTCTCAACCTTGTAGCAATTAACTTCACTCTTCTATGCTTAGAAACTCCTTTAAAGTCAAAATTTTCTTCAACATTAGACAACCAATCCAGAAATTCTTCTGCTACCATTCCAATTTTGAATTCTGGAATTTCTGTCTTCGTTCCCGACTCCCAACGTCGATCATCTTCTACCTCTCGATATTGATTCCGAACTCGGTCTCGATATCGATAATGAATGCTAGCTCTATCACCATCTTCATCAAAATCAAATGTACGTCTATATCGATCTTGGCCATCAATATCCCTTCGATCACGCATGTCTCTTCTACTATGTATCTCTTCATCTCGATATGGCTCATCTTCAAACTCACGTGGAGTTCTTCTCTCTTCATGTCCATATTCATGGTGATCTCTTCTCGATGAAATTGATGTTTCTCTTCTTTCTCTAAAAGATTGTGGTGACACCCTCCTCGCTTCCGTAACCGATGGTGAAACTCTACTTCCTCCATGGCTCGATTCAGGTGAAACACTTCTTCTACTTTGATTCATTTCAAGCATCATTCTCTCTAATCAACCTATTCCTTCATCAAACTTTTCATGGATGCGCTGTTCCATTTGATCGGCTTCTTCTCTTCTATACAACGCTTCAACATTTTGATGGCGGTTAGCTCTTTTCAGTGGCATGATTGAATCAAACACAATTACGTTAACAATTCAAACACAAACTTCAATAACTTCAACTCAAAACTTCAGATAACTTCTCGGCCTTAACCTTCAAGAATGCACTTCAACACAAGTGATGCTCGGCTTTCAACTAGCTCGAATCTACACTTGAACAAATCTTCTTCAAAAATTCAAACACTTTCCGAACTTTGATCCAAAATGTTATGGATCGAAAACTCCCAAATTGTTGCAACTTCACGATGAATACGATGAACACCAAACTTCAAACTCCTTGGCTCCAAGACTCGGCTTAGCTATGATTGGCTAAGTCTAGCTCCGATACCAAACTGACGCAGCGGAAATAACGGATTGACGATGAAATGAAGATTTCGTGTCAAACTAATCGAAGAACGATTAGATGAAGTAATATGAATCGATGGATTGAAAGATACCGAATGCCCAAATTCATTGATCTTCGAAAGATACCAAATTCTAGCTATCTTCGACACGTTGATCGCGCACGATGCCATGAAAGAAGATCTACAATTCTTTTAACTTTGATCAAGCGCACTTGATACCGTGAATTGGCTTCAACAATCGTTGATTCGAGCGCACTCGAATAACCGAAAGTGGAGATAGGAGATCACACTCAACTACTAATTTCAAAAGAGGCACAAAGCACTCAAACAATGTTTCATTCAACCATAAACCCTTTTTACAAATGACCAACATGCCTATTTATAGGCTACAACACACACTAGGTCGTTACCGACCTAACAATTCACACGACCTAACCTTGAGACCGACCTACGACCTAACTAAGGTCGTTAGCGACTTAAAGACAACGCAACACAACATAGTACAACACACAAGTTAACAACATACAAACGAGTTACATTATGCGACCTAACAGAAATACAACGCACGCGACTTTACAATGTTAACAACTCAAACATTATACGATTTACATACATGGCCGACCTAACTAGGTGCGATCTAAGAATTACGACCTAGGACAACAACACAGCACATAAGCATCTTCACGCGACCTAAGCTCTCCAGCGACTTAAGGATCTTATGCTTGTTAGCGACCTAGAATTTGCGGCACAAGGAAATAAGAACAGCTTCAAGGCTTGCGACTTAACTTAGGTAATGAGCGACCTAAGGCTTTTCACTAGGTCGTTTGGCGACCTTTCATACCCTGGTTAGGTCCTACGCGACCTATCATAGGTCGTTGGTTCCCGCCTTCTACATAACTCGCTTCACTACACTCCTTAGCTTTACTGCCTTGCTCCGGTACCTCGCTAGGCCGTTCCATATAGGTCGTTCACTACCTAAAATATTGCGACTTAAGGAATAACGCACTAAATCTCTGTGGCGCTCCATCATCCTTCCCGTTAGATCGTTCGCGACCTAAGATTACTTCAGGCTGGGCTGGCTGGGCTGCATCAGAGTGTCACAACATTTGAGACTCACCTTTGGAGTTTGGGGCTTTGCTTGAAGATCTGTCTTTCTCTATTCATCTTTGCAGTTACTTCAGTTTATTCCAATTGTTTTGTTCTGACTTGTCATTTGCACTTGTATTATTAACTTCTGTGTATCAGTTGTTGTATTTTACTTTAAACTCTGATGTTTGTATCGTAGCTTCATGAACTACTATTTATCTATTCCACTGCTTATTGTTATATTACTCGGTGTCTTTGATTCTATGATTGATTTATTCAATGTATATGATTAGTTTTGCCAAATATAAATTAACAATATGATATTTTGAGCAATTCAAGTCTGAAATGTATGGATGCGAATGGTTCGAAAAGCCAGGTCATACAGTTGGTATCAGAGACCTGGTTTAGACAAAACATAGCATATGGAATAAAAATTAATTACAGAATCACATTCTTCAGAGCTTGAATTTCTCCTATTTGATTCAGATTTCCTTTGAATTTTAGAACTTTTCCCCTTCATTTTGAAAATTCATTCTTGTCTTCTCCTGTTCGCATTCTTTAGATACTGGAGCATTCCATAGCTCCAACCTCAACTGTCAACTTCATCCTTTGTGTGACTAATCCCATCGGTAGTCCCGCCAACCTAAATTGGATCTGTAAAGGGGTGAAACTCCTTTACAACAACGTTGATATACCAGAGATTTCTATATCATGGTTATGATGCTATTGCCTCTTGCAATGCTCGAGTGTTTCTCTAATAGACAACCAAGGTAATTGCCTTGTGATCTTGAATCCACCACTGTTGTCCAAATTTTTTAGGATATTTAGTGAAGTCATTTTCCCCCTACCAAGTGGGAAATTGAATTCCGCATTGTTCTTATTCTTGGAGCTTGATCTGTTGTCCTTTCTTTCGAGGAATGGTTTCTATAAATGGTTACTCATGCCTTTGGATTTACCAATGCTCCTGCCTTCTTTGTCGATCTCATGATTCGCGTATTTCATGATGTTCCCAACCAGTTGTCCTGGTTTTGCACTGAAGATATTCTCATCTTTTCGAAGTCTCGGTTGACCCGGTTAAGGTCGCCTGTGATTCATATAAGTCTATCAATCTCTTCTCTTTTGTAATCATTCTATCTTCCTTTCGAGCCTATCTACTTAGTTGGAATTCTTTCGATTAGGGTCACTCTAAATTTGAATCACTATTCTTGTTCTATAATCCATTCTGGAATCATCGGGTGAGGGAGTGTACTTGTAATTAATATATATGCTCTATATTGTGTCGTTTGAGTTGTTATGTTTGACTTAGGGTTTCTAGCGATTCGTTTGGCCAACGCTATCAAAAGGAATTTCAACACACTTAAATAGAGCAAATTGGTACAATATTGTTTACAAAAATTGTAAATGAAATAATTTTGTATATGGTTATATTATAAAAGTAAATTTTCTGAAATTAAATAGTTAAGTGAATTTGTTATTAGAAATGATAATGCTTGATTTCCATTCATTGTTTTGTCAACCGTTAACTATTGTTGTATAATTCTAAAACATTTCTTTTAAATTGGTTCTGAAAATGAAATAAATTTAAATCAAGGATTTGAGAATAAAATTTCTGATGTTTTTCCAAATTTGGTCTTCAAGGTTTTGAGAAATATATTATTTGAAAGTGATTGAATGAAAATTGTTTTTAAAGAAATTTAAAAGAACTAAGTCTGTACTCTCTTCGTTTGTCGTTAGGAAATAATTTCGGTGATGAGTACAACAACGTCAACATTCATTTTCGAGTCTCAAAGTGGAGAGACCACTTAGAGGCTTTGCTACAGTTTTGTTTTGGAAAATAGATTTGATTTGAATTTCTTGAATATGATTTGATTTATATAACATATACGTATATACTTATTTCAAAATAGTTTGAAGTCAAACTGAGAATTTGAATTCTAATTTTTATGTTAAGAAATGGTTTCAATTATTGAAATAAAGTGAAATTTCGAATAATTGGAATATCTAAACGAAATTAAACCAACTTGAAATAAATATATAACTTACCTAAAATATTAAAAAGTTAAATTGTTTGGGTGATTATATAATTAAAGGTTATACAAGAGAAAATTTAAGAAATAAATTGTTCAAACTAAAATCTAGCTTAATATTATTGTTGTAAATAAAAGGAATATTTGCATAGTATTTAATTTCACTCAGAACCTTAATATAACTTACCTAGAAATAGTTAAATGTTAGCGAGAATAGATAACTGAATAATATACAATATAAATGCAAGCAATAGAATATCAAAAAATGACATTTTGTTAAGGAATTTACTAATAACAAATTTAATAATAAAAATAAAATTTATTTGTTGAATAATATATGGTTAGAAAATGTTTATACACTTAATATAAGTTGCAAAATATGTTAAGTGCAATAAATTAAATAAGTAAAAGATAAGACTATTTAAGCAGATAAAAATGAAACTAAGAATAATGAACTTGAATTTTAAGTGGAATCAACTTAGCTAAAGAAAATGATTAAAATAAATAAGTTAAATGAAATAAATTTTATTTTGAAAGAAATTTTTGTAATAAAGGTTAATAATTGAAGCCAAATCAATTGAATGAAAATATATTGAACTGAAATCAATCAAAGGTGAATATAACGACTATTTATTGAATGAGCAAAAAAAAGGATTGAAACCAAATTTGCTGAGCATTAATCAATTTTGAAATAAATAAAAATTTATATGGCTCCAAAATTAACTGTTGTTTCTAATGTTGTGTATTTCAAATTTGTCCTTTTTTTGTTAATTTCTATTCTCCTACCCCGTTCCTTTTCGGGGATGAAAAGTTTTGAAAAGGGAAAAATTTTTAACGGTTTTATTTACGTAATTAACTAAATTTTTTGTGAAAAATAAATAATAAATTTTTGAAATGAAAATTTGATATTTGGAATACATCTATTTTAACATAGCGACTAGTAAAATTTTGTTGTAAAATATGAAAGTAGATTTTGTTGTGTAATTTTCAATTTAAATTCAGTCAATTTGATGAAAATAAAATATTTTAAAAATCTGAATATTTTTATACAAAAAATTTGTTTATCATATTCTGAATAAGACGTCATAATTCATTTCGTCAAATTTGGATTTCTCTAGCTTCGTTTACATTATTTTCAGTGAATTTGCAGTAGTTTAATAGCGAAATATCGACTTTTGATAGGATGGTCATATTACTGTTATTTTTGTACCATTCTGATCACCCCATCGTGCTGATCTCCATAGTATATTCTTTTCCAAAATTCGACGTCCGGTACACGGCAGAATGGTTTGCTGTTACATCTCCATCATTTCAGCTTTACTATATAGTGGTCCATTTTCTCTGTGACTTTTTCGTTCTGTTCGTTTACAAAAGAAAATATATATTATGAAATTTACATCCTGCAGCACGTTCTCCTCATTATCAAACCCTTTACATGCTCTCTTCCTCCCAAATTCATCTTCATCTTCGTTTGAACTTTGAAAAAAAAAACCAAAACATGATGCTGCCGAACATAACAGCCTCACATCCCTCCATCACCATGTTCCACTATGCGTCCATCACTTCCTGCTCCGCCACCATGAGCCTTACCAAAACCCACTCCCCTCTTCCTCTTCTCTGACCTGACCCCACCCAGCGGTTACTTGCACCACGCCATCGCCCACACCACCGGCCACAACCTTGTCCACACCGTCATCCTTCGACAACCCACCATGCTTGAATCTGCCTTCCGGCCGCATTCCTCTAACCCAAGCTCCCTATCCCCACCGCCTATGCTTGCCCGCCACCTACATTCGAACCTCACAACCTAATTCACCTCCACCTTTAGCCATCACCTCTGCCACATCCCCACTGCTACATGCTAATGACCAAACCACATAGCTCTGCCTCGGATCCTCTCTCCACCATACAGGCCGAACAATCCAACCTTCCTCTTTGTGACGGCCGAGCACCATCCTCCTCCATCTGCCCTCATTCGAAAAGGCTTTAAAGTTGGTGGTTCGCCTTGTAAAAGAAGTAAACATTTTGCCTCGCTACAAGCTTCTCTTGTTATATATATATATATCTATATATATATATATACATATATATCTATATATATATATATACATATATATATATATATATACATATATATACATATATATACATATATATATATATATATATATGTATATGTTTTTTATATAAATTATATATAACATGTTAATTTTATAAGTTCTATAATTTGCAGTATATATATAATACATGTCATATTATAAGTTGCTCATATTATATGAAATACATATGTTGTTATTTACGGTTCCTTTGCTTCTATGGAAATTTTAATATTAGTTTTAGGTCATATATCATCTGTACGTTGATTTAAATATAGTGGGTTTTAAAATATAACGTGTGTGTATATATACACTTTGATTTTATTATTGATATACAGGTAGTATCTAAAATAATATGTTAGTTATATATAAAAGTTTACGTTGATTGTATATGTGTTGGTTATATGTACTGAATAAAGTCAATTTATATTGATTTTATAATAAGTATTGATTTTTATTTATATACGATGTGCAAGCTTACATATGATTTCATACAAATTGCATATACGTGTTTTTTGGCAGGAAGATGGGCTGTATATGTATGTAGTATAGCAGCTCATTTCCATTATTTTTAGATATATAAATTCCTTTGGGAAAAGTGAAGTATATATAGTATATGTAGCTATTCATTGAATCCTGTTCGCTTAGCCATTTCTTTGCAATTGGAAGCCTTCAGTTTGATTTTTATATAAATATTGTTTTACAAATATTGCTTTAAGTATTGTGTTTGAAATTATAAAATTTTCTGATCTTAAGTTATATGTATTTAAAATTTTATATTGACTTTTAAATACATGTGTTTTAAGGATAATTATTTTTATTATATATATATTATTTTAATATTTGTCTTAAATTAAAATAGTTGAATAAAATAATAATATATTCTGTATATACCAAGCTGATTTGATTTGTTCTCATCGACTCCTATTTATTAGCTTCATCCGTCAAATCCGTGTTCAGCTACTCCACTTTAAAATTTATTATTTAGGTTGGTCGATTATCGAATTCGTGATTTATTTTGTGTGCCGATCCTGTTTTCTCTCTAAATTCGAAAGGTGAGCAATCACTCACGATTAACATTCTTATATATAGTAAATTTGATTTCACTTGAAATGAAAAGTGAAATATCTGTTAAATTTGAATTGTTAGTTATTTAATTGTTAAATATGGTATGCTATTATGTGCAATTGTTCACCTGTGATATATAACACCATATCATGTTGTATATGTTTTATTTAATTTGTTACTAATGAAATATGCCTGTTGTTGATAGGTTATATTATAATCATATTTGTTCTCACTCTGAAAGTTTCCTGTTAATTTAGAATTCCATACGGGTTGAAATGATAAATACCCGAATGATTTTATAGAATAGGGGAAAATCATTATGGGTTGAAATGATAAACCCAAGCGATTTTCATTGATTTTGAATTTTTGAGATTGCGGGTTGATATAATATATACCCGTAAATATTTATATTACGGATTAAAATGATAAATATCTGTACCACTTGACCATAGGATAAAGTATTGTATACCGACATCATTGGTCTATACTTTGAATATGATTTCCAAAGCTTGAAAGGAAATATATGGATGTTTAATAAATATTGTTTTTATATAACATATAAATGCTATTTTTATATATGTATAAAAATTTGGATTTTAAAATTTTATGTTTTGAAAATTTTAAATATATAAGTTAGTTTTGAAAATATAAATTTTTAAGATTTTCTTATAGTTTTTTTTTTTAAAAAATATATAAAATAAGATTTCATACAAAATTCATTTATTAATAAGATTTAATTTAATAAAAATTTAACTTAATTGGTTTATAATATATTTAAGCACTTATTTAAATTTATTAATATTCTAAAAATAGATTTTCATAACTTTAATAATAAAGATTGGGAAGATAAATTAATGTTGGCTTGGAATTTAAATTGATTAATAATTGAATTCAAATAAGATTTTGTTTGAACTTATTGATTTTGAGATTTTAAAAAATATGATTTATAACTTGATTTGACAAAAAATGATCAAATGAATATTCTCGATTTAAAATAAAATTGAGATTGAATATTTAAGATTGATTAAAAATTAAAAATTAGGATTTAATAAATTGTTATTTAAAATGTTAAGCGAATACTTTCCAATTTGAATAAAATTAGAGTTAAATGTTGAAATATAAAATTTATATTGTAAATGTTTGAATATTTAAACTTGAATCTTATTGGTATTGAAGTGATAGTTCAAAATTGGATTTGAAATCGAGAGGAATTGAGATGGTTTACTGAGAATTTAAATTGGATCTTTGACCTTTAAATTGAAATGGTTAAACTGGAATTGATTTAAACTAGATTTTGGAATTTAAGATGATTTGAATCGACTTATGAAATTGGAGGAAACTAATTTTATTATATAAAGTATATTTAATATATATAAACTATTTTAATTTATAACTATTTTAATATATATGCTATTTTCAATTTCTAAACTGTTTAAGTTGGAACTCTTATGATTAGGAAAGTGTTATGATTTCAATGGTGTTATTATTAAAAAGTGTTATGATTTCAGAAGTGTTATAAAATTTTGAAGTGTTACGATTCTGGAAATAAATATTGCTTAAGTGAATAATGATATCGAATTGATATGGTTTTGAAACGAATATGATATTTTGATATGAAGTACGGACTATTTGAAATAAAATGATCACGGTGTGAATAAGCATTTGGTTATTAAAGAGACCAGGATTGCATATTGTCATACTCTCTACCAATACTAAAACCATTTTAACAACTGTGTACAAGATGGAGATTCCAGAATGAAGTAAGATGGTTTGTGACGATCCTATATGGTATTTACGTAGCCCTGACTCCCATGAGTCAACTTGATGTGGCTAAAACAGGAGCCACGCGAGGCCAAGTGAGGTCATTCCTCGTATCGGACACATTTTCGATGCCATTCTATTACTTTGTGATTTGATTGGGTGCACCTTTGGTTTGCCAGTGTGTCACGAGGTAGGCGGTAGTAGCTGCTATGCTTTACCACTAGTCCGGATTTGCAAACTGTATATCTACACTGGCATTGCCTCGCGTGCCTTGTCACGTGCCTTCTACGAGTTTGCTTTGTACCATACCTATGGAGTGCTCTCCGACCCTATAGTTACGGAGGAAATATGGTACTGTATAAATTATGAGTATATATAAAAATGTGTTAAGGGGGATATGGGTAACGACTTAACGCTATTTTAATACTTTACTTTACTATAGGCATATTATAATAGCGTATATTACTACATAGTAGATAGTTCCACGGATTCTTAAAGGATGGGTATCTCAAACATCCTTTGAGTTATTTGTATTTTTACTTGACATTTCACTTGAGTTGAATTTACTATATAAGATTCTTAATTCTGACTCAAGTGTTTCGTGTTTTCTTTATGCTCGGGTCAAACTGAGTGTCACATCATTTGAGGCTCACCTTTGGAGTTTGGAGCTTCCCTTGAAGATCTGTTTCTCTCTATTCAGCTTTCTAGTTACTTCAGTTTATTTCAATTGTTTTGTTCTGACTTATCATTTACACTTGTATTAGTAACTTCTATATCAGATAGCTGTTGTATTTTACTTTAGAATCTGATGTTTGTATAGTAGCTTCATGAACTACTATTTATCTATTCCGCTGCTTATTATTATATTACTCTGTGTCTGCGATTCTGTAATTGATTTATTTATTATATATGCTGAGTTTTTTCAAATATAAATTAACAATCTGATATGTTGAGCAATTCAAGTCTGACAAGTGTGGATATGAATGGTTTGAAAAGCCAGGCTGTTACAAAAAAATCCAGGAAAGGCAGGAAGCCATGTGCCAAATATGGATAGTAATATAAAAGAAATATCCTTTAAGTGGATTTTGAATGGTGTCGCTATCGCTCGGGTGAATGGCTTCTACTCCAGTGATGCCGAAGTCATTTAGAATAGCATTCACCTCATCTTGGGAGGATATTAAAAAAAGTTTGGAAACTTCTTCAATCTTCTTTGGAGAAGATTCCATCATCGGTACTATATATTTTTTGGTTTCTAAGAGGTATTTTTCACATCCATGATCCTGCCAGGTGAAACCATTCCCATAAATAGTTATAATTTGTTATATAATCAACATTTTTCAAGGATATCGAAAACCTATTACAACAATTCAAATATCAACCAAAATATGAAATTTCATATTTTTGAAAGAATGTTAGAGTCGGTTTAGGAAAATGAAATTCGTTGAGCTTCCAATAGTGTCGAAAGGCAAAATGGAATTGGAACTCCAGCAAACACCCTTCGACAATGTCGAAAACCCAAGGAAAACTTTGTTGTTGAATGGAGTAGTAAATCCTGCACAAATAATTTGAATATAAATATACGCTAACAACATTCAATAAATAAGACAAATAAACCTTTTGACACTGTTGAAACCCATGAACTTTGTTTTACTAAGAGAATATGAATGCTGTCGAAACCCTATATGCCAATTGAGTCGCAAGGTTTGGGTTTGAGTAAAATCAATATAAATGAAAGGGCTTTAGGACGTCTTGACAATGTTTATATAAAATGATGATCAAAACTCAATTAAATACAATGGGTTTCGAGTTAGTCGAAAGGGATGTAAGGCTTCGAAAACGTACAAACAACCAAACCTAATTCAGTATAGTAGGTTTCGATCAAGTCGAAAGGCTTGGTTTGGTATTCAACTTAAACAAAATATGTTTTCCTCTATCTAATTTATGAAAAGAAAAATGAATTTCTAACTCCTTACATCTCCTAAAATAAATAAGAATTAGGCATGTACTACAGGTTTCGAAACCTATAAAAAAATTATGTTTTTGAAAGTATATATTATGTAATCATTTAGTTAAGACGTCAGGCAACTTCTTTGAAAAGTGTCGGAATATAATAAACCGTGCTTACGCTTTCGAAGAAGTCCACTTCATATTAGATATTTCGACACTTTTGACAAGATTAATTAAGAAATAGATAATGGATCTCCTTTCGACCCCATCAAAGGGGTTGAAGAAGCAAAACGAAGTTAGCCGCCTTAACCCCTTTCGAATGGGTAGAAAAGTAAAATTAAAATGTCAGATTGTAATTTGTACAACTTAAACTTCTCCATGAAGTAACCGGAGAAACCTTTCTTCCCCAAAATCAATTTCAACCTAGTACTTTAAAAAATTAATAAAAATTTGATTTAAGCGTGAATTTATAATCAATGATCATAAAAATCCCCAAAATGTAAATTTGAACCATAAATATAAAAAATCAAATGAATTTTAGATGTAAAATGACATGGAAAATGAATAAAATAAGTTATAAAAATGAATCAGATGATACTTTCAGGTGAATGAATTAAATTCCAACCTCTTGAATTTTAAAATCAAATTTTAGCATGGAAAATTAGTTCGAAAAAGCAGGGTAATAAGAACTGACTTTATATTCAAGCTTATATTTGCTAGATATAGGAATTTATTAATAAATTGAGAATTTCAATTCTTGCTGGAATTTTCTTTTAATCGTATGTAAATGAGAAAGAGGAAGAAAGAAGCATGATTTATAAGAAAAGTCAGCATGAAGGACAGACCGTACGATCTAAACGGCCAAGATTTATGAAAGGATATGAAATGGTGGGAAATCTCAATGCTAAAGTAAAGTGGAGTGCTGAGGTAGATGACTTGAAAAGTCAAAGGCATCCTTTCGAGGGGAGGGGGGCAAGTGCTACCACCAATTCTCACTTCAACCTTATCGAAGCCAAGATAAATAGAAGAGAATGATATACATGGGATGATATTATCAATAAAGCCTTTCAAAAAAGTTGAAGGGAAGCTACGACCAAAAGTCAGACGTGTTATAAGCTTTCGAAGGGGTCAAAATAGGGCAAAAGCACCCTTTCGCTTCAATTGCTTCCTTTCAAAACAGATGCTTCCGCCTATATAAAGACGTTTCGAATAAGTTGAGGAAAACCATCTGAAGGCAGCAAATCGCATCCACTCATAGGCATGCCAAACCTTTCGAAACCAAATGTTTCACCTTCATTCAAATTACTCAGAAAGATGTTTTGTTAGAGCAACCCCTTTGGAAGCATAAATAAGCCTTCTGAACCGATCAAAAACCTTTCATAACTAAAAGGGGTTCCGCATCAACCCCCAAGTATGTTTTTGGAAGTTACCTTCCGCATTTGAACCCTCTGCATTTCAATACCTTCGAAACTCCAAAGATATACCTGTTGACAGAGTCGAAAGCTCGTGCCTCTTCTTACTTGCAACAACAAAACAACATAGGATGGAGAAGCGCACCTACCATTTCGATGAAGATGAAAGCACCCAAGTCCATTCAGATGCAATGCAGAAGAAAGACCAAATGTTAAGGGCAACAAAAGGTCTCCAAGGCTATCTATCGACCAAGTCAAATGTACCGAGTCGAAAAGTGCCAACCCGCACCTATAAATAAGCCATTAGGGATTAGGTTTAAGGGATCCGAATTCCTTCACTCCATACTTGTATTTTCTTAATGTTGTAAACCATAATTTTAAAATTAGATTAGGAATTTGATTAATTTGTACTACTTGAGTTTAATCAAAGAAAGATTATGGAATATTTAGATATTTGGTTGATTTGATATTTCAAATAGATTCAGTTTGTAATCTTCTTATGTCAATCTGATTGAGAGGTCACTATTAGACGGAACCCTTAGTCCAACTAATATCCATGGAACCTTGGCTCCTAGCCTCCACTTTTTGAAAGGTCAACTTCTGAAGGACTTGGAACCTATTCATTTGATTTGCATCCTTAACTCATTAGAACCAAATTTAAGGTCAACTCCACCAATTCGGAAGGGAGGTTTTGGAAGGATAGAAAATTAGATTAACTTGTTCGAAAGACAATATAAGAAGGATTCTAGTTTTTCATCTAAATCGAAAGGTCCAATAAGAAGAAGTTTCGAATTTAAAACCTATTCGAAAGGAAAACTGAAGTGAATAGAATTTATTATAACTATCATAACCTGATTGTGAGATATCAACTACTTTTACCTTTTTGAAAGGTCTCGAAAGAGTCATCTACATTTTGAATTTAACTTTGGGATGCTAATAAAGTTTGTTGTTCACAAATTCATTAATTTCAATTATTTTCGCATTATTCCTTTTGTAATATTTTATTAAAATATTTATCAAATTTTTAGGGTATCACATGTCTTTAATCATATAATATCCAAATATAACTTCAATTTAAATACGCGTTACTACTAGCATATCTCCATCGTCGAATACCTTGCAACCTAATTTACCACTTGCATCTTCATCCTCGTCTAATAGAAATTACTCTTTGTATCCTTTGACATACCTCACCAAATTCCTCCTTTAAATCTAGTGCATAACAACATGGTAATGGACAGTGTCTCCCGTCTAAGTGGATTAATAGTGTGGATACTTAAGCTAACCCCATACACCATCACTGTTCAGTTTATATATATCACAATTGGATGAAGCTTTATTTTTAGTGAATAAAATATTACTATAATGAACTCATAAACTAGTCTGTAAGGTTTTCAATCATTTCACAAGAAATCATAACTCATATTTATGTCCATTTAATCACTACATATCAGTTCATATACCCTTGTATAAACAACTTTTGTACTATTAATTTCCAAAGCTAATTTTTTCCAACAAATTCTTAAAATATCCAATTTTTAAATGTTTAACTTCAAAAACTTAATTCTTCATAGCATTGCAAAATCAATACCATTTAATCAGAATTCTATTAGATTCGAAATAACTTGGGTTATTTTCTAAAATACTCATACTTTATTTTTTTCATATAAAACAAATTTGTAATACATACATATAAATATGTATGTATCATTTTATTTAAAAGTTAGCCAATTTCCAGCGCCTTTAAATAATACACCTTGTATATGCATAAAAATATATTTTTAAAATTCAGTTTTGGGTACTAACCATTTTCACATCGGATCTGGAAAAAATTCCCAAATTTTAAATCATTTATTAACGTTTATTTCCAAATCCCTTTATTTCCCATTCGAATACATTTATATTATGTTTGCACCAAAAGTGGGCACAAACACCCAAGAATAGAATTGTAGAGAAATAAACAGAGAATATTCAAAATTAAACAGAGACGATAAGTAAATAAGCAATCAAAATTAAGAAGTAACAAAGAGACAAGGATTTACAGTGTGCCTACGTCCACTTTCAAGAATTTGCTTTATTGATCACTTGTAAATTTGATTACAATGAAGTAATGATGATAGCACTTGATTACAATGGAGTCCAAAGCAACAAATGGCGTCAAAAAATCCTTTTTATGAATAAATATATCTGTACATATAGGTAAAGACGTTGAAATATCTCGTTGGAATTTCTGTAGAAGACTCTACAGATTGGTAGGGTTTTACATAACGAGCGCGGGTCCCATCTCGATCATTGGAATGATCAGTACCAATCATTCATTTGTGCTCCAACGCATATGCAATCATTTTTGTAAGCTCCCATATGCCTCTAGTTCATGCTCTCAAAGCTTGGTGTCATTCTGAGTTGTGGTTGGTGAGATATCGCCAAACATCATTGGGTTGGATTGTTCATGCTAAAATAGTACGATCATTCATGAACAATGTATACCGATCATTCAAACTTGCTCATTGTGACATGTATCATTTGTGGGGAATCCTTTCTCTAATATATTATTCTAAAAATTTCAAGTGTGTTGGACTTGTAGAATTTGACATATTGATCGATTATCGTTGAATTAAATTTAATCGATACAATCCATTGTATTGAATATGGATCGTATCTGATCTAGCTTTAGGGAGTAGTGAACTTCCATGTTCTAAGTGTTTTATTGAGTTTTCCTTTGGCTTTTGGTTTTCTACTGGTTTATACTATCTTTTAAGCCTAATCTCTGGCTTCATGATCATTGATTTGATACATTGATGTTGATGAAATTGAGTATGTCTCGTCCGATTGGTCCAGATATAGCCGGATCAAAAGGCTAGATAACATTTGCTCCCCAATGTATGTCTTGTTCCAACATGATGTGCTTTGAATTACTACAAATTTTTATCGTCGGAAAGGATTCCATCTAGTTTATTGACTAGTCGCCATTCTTTCATTGAGTCGCTTTTTATTGAGAGTCACCATCCTTTCATTGAGTCACTTTTTATTGAGAGTTGCATAAGTTTCTATTTGCCATAATTATTGGTCAATCACCAATAGTATAAATACTAGATTACGGCTTGTCAATGGTTATCTTGTTTTGTTTCCAGTGATTGAAGTGCTTTAGCAATTTGGCTTAAACTCTTCTCCATTGATTTCAGGCAAGAATTCAATTTCCATCGATTTCAAAAATTGAATTTTTTAGTACGTATACTAGCACGTATACGTTTTCATACCTGACCCCAGTCACAAGTACATGTTCATAGGTCGTTGCCAAATGTTTTTAGAAACAATCACACTCGATCATCGCCTATTGAATAGATTTTTGGATCCATCAAATACGATTCGTTTATGTATGATCACTGCCCCCATATCGTTTTTTAATAGATCACATCCGACCATTCAATGCTAAGGTTGGTTTTTAGATCATTCCAGATTTGATAATTTCAAATCATTCTAGATCATGGAACGATTGATCATTACAGAACGATTGGTGCGTCATCATAACAGAACATTCGATTACCCTACTAGTTTCATGGATTTTTGTATCGTGAACTTTCTCCTCCATATGATACCTTTCGAACCAGCCTAATTACATCCCTTATTCCATCCTACATTGTTTCCATCCGAACCGTAAAAAAATTACTCCTCCTCTCCTTCTTCATCATTTAATACATGATCTGAACTCCCAAAACAAAAACCGATCCTCCACCATTAAATCTTCGTCAATCATTCTCTTCACCGTGCTTGCTATTATTATCGAATTCGAACCAATTCCATTCTTCAAACCTTAATATAGGTAGGTTTATTTTACTTCGTATATGGATTTGCTAGCAAGATTTTGGGTTTTTCAATGTTATGGTGTTCTATTAGAATGATGAATTCGATTGATTTGAAGTAGGTTGGAGGAAGAACGGCTTTGGCAGATCATTTTTAGGATGGTGAAGTGGTTGTATTGGATTTGAGGGTCGAAAACGATCGTTTGTGAACGATTGGTTATAGCCATGGACTTGGCGAATCTTCAAAGTAGATGAATCGACTTGTGAAATGATCATATAGATCAATCGTATGGGGTCAATGTTGAGTATAGTTTTGGTGTGGACCGACTGTACTAGAATGATCGTATGAGAACAATGCGGCATATGGAACGATCGTTTAGTAATGGTTTGGTTCAAACGATCGGTGGAACGTTGATGCAAATGATCTGTTGGAGAATTGAAGCAAACGATCAGATGGAGGATCGAAGTGAACGATCAGATGGAATGGTTGGAATGAACAATCAGATTGGATCGTTGGGAATAATTGGTGGGAGGAATGGTGTGGCACCTAGCTTGACTATGGACATCATTATGGAACGCTTGGCTATACTTTGATGAAATGGTCGGTTGTCACTAATGAACTTTGAAATGAGATTCGATCACATGAAATTGACTTTGAGATGAGCTTCGGCCTTGAACGCTTGAGTAAACGCATACAACTTCTATATGACTTGAACTGCATACTCCGACATACACGATGTTCGAACTATGACGTAGACAAATGCCTTGGATAACTCTCTTGGAGTTCATCTACTTATGGACATAAAAATCAATCTTTAACCCGCTGACAATCGATCTTGAGGCTTAAGCTACATCATTCCCTAAAGATGTAGAGAACCGATTGAGATGGTCAGCAATGACGGTCACTTCGGTCAAACTTTGAAGCCTTGTCATCTTTTCCGCCTTTAATTCTGTATGACTTATCACCATATTGCGTGACACTTAACAACACAACACTAGCACTCACTCCACACTCGAGGGTACTGGTTACTTTTTCTAATAACGATTTTTTACTTAGTTCAATAGCGAGGGATTCCAAACGTTTAGATCATCTTACAGCTATATTCGCTGGACCATCTTCTTAGCGCAATTATTTTGATGCCGAGTCATGTTCTGCCACTGAATCAGATAGTCCATCTCCTAGTCAATCTGAGCAACTAGAATGCTCTGGTTCACCATTTGATTTATTCTCCACCATTCTTAATCTTCCAACAGAAATCATCGATCATGATCCTAACACTTTGGAGGATGCGGTCTTCTTGGAAGATCCTCTGGAAATTTGGCCTCAAAGATTAGTGAAGCTACACTTCACTGAATCTGTGGGAGATACGGGATTTCATTTGATGATGTACTAGTCCCATCAAGGGACGATAGAGAACATAGGCCTTCGGAGGGGTATAAAGCATGCAACAAATTTATGTACTAGGCTGGATGCATTTCGCCGTTTAACTCATATATCCGCGAGGTTTTACATTACTTAAGGATAGCCTGGGTGCAACTACTTCTGAACGGCTACTCCCTGCATAACTATATTTACATTGTATTTATGGAGTTCTTATATCGCCCTTACCAAGGACACTCGATTTATATTCATCTTCAAGCAACAGATATGGAGTCTCTCATTTACATTTCTAGAGTCAGTTAAGAAGTACCAAATCTTAGCAGGTAGTTGGAATAAATTAAGTGCTTTCGAAAGCAAATGGTTCTTTATGCGATGTCCGCCTGGCTTCGCTTGGCTATAATTGGAAAGATGCAAATGTTACTCTTCATTTTAATTCATATGCTTATATCCGGGTTGTAACCTAGACTAAGCATTTTATTTGATTTTTACATGCACTATCCTATAGCTCAAAGGTAAACATCTTAAGGAGGTAGTCTCGACTCTTAAAGATGTGCCGCTTAAAGATAGAGATATTGAGTGCCTCCTTACTAATGAACATCTCATCACCTTTTGTCTAATGGAAGAAGGCCACATCATAGAACTAGTGAATACTGCTCAAGTTACATTGCAAGACAGCAATCTATAGTTGGTGAAAGGATCAACCGACTTGATCCTATCATGTCCCCAGTAGTGGGAGCTTGGAAGCTCACCAATATAGACACTAGAAAAGTTGAAGGTGATGAGTCCAGTCATGATAACGAAGGGTCTAGTCATGGGGTCGTGGTTGGATTCTTACAGACCTCACAACCCTTGGCTCTTGAGAAAGGAAAGAAAAAGTAACTCATCTATCGATTTCCTAAGAGTCGTCTCTCTGGTCAGCCCAATCTGTCTGCTACTCCTTAAATTGTTCCAGATTAGTCTGATTCTCAACCATTTGAGCATTTATGCAAACCCCTTGACTCATTATCTAATTTGCTGATTCCACACGACATTGAACCTTTTCTCTCTACTGATATAAGCGCCGGTGGGTCTGACTCTCTTACCACATCGGTGCACAAATCCCATTTACTACTAAAGGAGAGGTTACTCCTGTGAGCAGAGCTCAACTATCTGGTCCGTCAGGGGAATACAAGGACATTTGTACACACTTGCACTTCAAAACATTGCACTGTGTTAATCTCGTGTGCTTCATTATTTAAAGTTGATTCACTCCCTATTCTCTTTTGTACGAACCATGGTGAAGAAGACGAATATGTTCTAGTCTCTCCAAGACTTATCTCACCAAACTTTGGGCTTAATTTTAGGCCCATATCATCAAGGCGATGGTCATGAGTATGATCTAAGGTATCGCTCCAGTCGAGATCGAGATCGTTAGGATAGAGGTGATGGAGGCAGGTCTGCCCATGACAAGTATCGACCAAAATCTAGAACCCCTCAAAAGGTTCTAAAATGCAAATAGATCGTTAAGACCTGCCTATTGATTCATCTCATGGTCCATCTTCTATTCCAGTTCCTCCACAGCCTTTATTCCCTTCTCTTTCTCAATGACTTAGTGATCGTTGTCATTATAGTGAGCATGTTGCTTCCCATAAGTCGAGAAGGGAAAGTGTTGACATTGCTACAACCATTGAGGAGCATGAAATCGATCCAGCCAATCCTATAGGCCAGCTCAAGGAGGAGTTTTCGAACTTGTGCTTTGACGTGTTTTCTTCCCTCCTAATCAAAAAATGGTCCCCCAAAAATTTCAAAACTAACTATGTTTTGTTTTACTGATGTTCACAGGCAGTATAATGAGTGGATGAAAGCTACAGAGAAAATGTCCAAAGTATCCTTCGAATGAGTAGCAAAGAATGAAAAACTAAAGCGCCAAGAGTACCAAGATAAGAGGATTATCTCCACTCTGACAAACAAGCTAGAAGCTTCAAGGAACTCCCAAGCAGAGCCAAGAGAAAAACCGAGACCACTGTCAATGCTTTAAAGAATGAGAAGACCAGACATCTGGATGAATTTCAAGTGCTACATCATTAAAACCATCAACTTGCACTTAAAAGAGACATAGCCTAAAAGAGGATAGCTGAACTTGAATCTAAACTTGATGCAAAACCAAGGAGAAATATAAGGCACAAAATATTGGTCAAGATGCCTATGAGGAGCTAGTGAATGTCAGTCTTGAAAGGGATGCGGCTGTTGAGAAGGCTAAGATGTTAATGCCCTAGTCCAGCGTAAAGTGGATGATGCTAAGGGGAAAATAAATGAGTTTGATCTGCTACCTTTTCTCTACAACATAAATGTTCTTAAGCATAGAAACCTAGAATGGCTTCAAGATGACTATCCCTACCAGCTTTTATGTGTTTGGGAATTTCTTATTACTGAGGAGAAGAAGGGGCTAAATGTAGAGGAGATTGATCTTATGAGGTTTGAGCGCGAGATCTTACTAGGCTATGAACCAAAAATTTTACATGATGCACAACTTGTATTTCAGAAAAAAATCAGCTATTACCTCTCAACATGAAGTGGGTGAAAGTTTTGGGCCTAGGCAACCCAATGCTGCAACTAATCTGTTCCCCGTGTCTCAGGGTATTATTAGCACTACAATGGGTTCTTCCACTGTTTCAGGATACAACCTGAAAAGCCTCAATATGAAATTCACAGCGAGCCTTTTCCAATTCTAGAATGAAGTTCTAAAGGTACTCGAACTCATCTCGGGAGCCATATTGAAGAAGGTATCTTCTTGACAACTTCCATCTTTTAGAAAGTTGGGGCATTACCGGTTGATATTTCTAATTGTTTTAGCTATGTTTCCTCAGCTTTAGGTCTTCCAGCTATAGTCCTTCCTCCTAAAGAATCCCAATTGGGGCCTCAAGTTTCCATAACGGAGTCTGTTATAGTTACAACCTCGGCTACGATTTAAAACATTCCATAAGAGGTGGCTTTCATATTTGATGAGCATATGGCGGATGCATTGTTGAGGGAAGGTACTGATTCGCACCATGAAATCCTGATTGATGATGACGTCATAATCATAGGCACCTATAATCCCACTGACGAGCTCAGTCTAAAGGAGTGCATTAAGAAGGAAGAGTTGTTAAATAAAAAGGCTAAAGCTGAGCCAGTTGACATGAACCCCAATGATCCGGACCCTATCCAGCTTCAAGTCATTCCTCTAAGAGGGTTAATTCCTAGGGATGAGATTCCTCTTGTTTCTAAGGATAGTGCTTCTTCAATCCCCATATCTAGCGATGTCTCTCCGAAAAGAGGTAGAGGTGGTAAAGGATCAAAGAGTGGGTTGGGTGTTAGTTCGAGTGGATCGACCCCTAAGAAATCGAGGAAGGACAAGAAGTCCAAGAAGTAGCCATCAGGTCGGCTAGATGTGTAGATAGCTTATGTTGCTACTCTTTCTCTTTTGTTGGCCGTGTTTTGTGCAGATACGGACTTCGCACCCGTTAATGTTTGTAATACAATTTGCACTCTGGGAGTTTGGAGTTGTTTGGAAACCTATTGAATTCAATTTCCCTTAGTTAGTCATCTTGCCCCTAAGTATGGGATTCTATTCAACGAGTGATCGGTCGAACCACGATCTCTATCAGGTCATGTTGACTTCATTATATGGTGGGATATGGTTTGTTGTATATCGCAGTTAATATGCAATGCAATGGCAGATTCACAAATATGAAGAAAAATTCAAAACTTTATCTACTAAGTGGAAATAAATGACATAATTTGTCTTATTATATATAAGGAAAATCAAATGCTAAAGAAAATCCTGAAATTAAATAAAACTGAATGAAAAAGAAATAAATTAAGTGGAATAGAATCGTAAATGCTCACCATTCCATGCCCTTAGGAGTGTGATGCCATCAATAGTCACTAGCTTGAAAGTTCTCTCCAATCCTTTTTTCAACGACATATGGTCCTTCCCAAGTAATATTCATATGCGATGGGTAGGAAAATCCATTTCAAGATGGGATCGTCGATTTTAAAGGTTCTAGGTTGGACTTTAGTGTCAGTATCTGGCAATTTGGTATCAGTGCACAACTGCCTTTCAAATCTGCTTCTTCATGCTTCTCATCTACAAAGTTTAGACACTTTAAGAGGAGATCTCCATTCATTCTAGGATTCTAGTAGATCACTCGATGAGAAGGACTTCGAGTTCAACAAGAATAATGGCTTCAGAGATGTAAGCAAGGGCGAATGAAGTATGGCCAGTCGTGGAATTGTGGTGGTTCTATAGGCCCATAATGGTGTTGGGAGTTCGACCACCCACTTGCCTCTAGCCATTTCCAAACGCTTCTTCAGAATGGACATTATGAATTTGTTCATAGCCTCAAATTGTCCATTTGCTAAAGGGTGAGCAATTACAGCAAATCTTTCTCCAATATGACGCCGCTGGCAGAAGTTATTGAATTCGACATTGTCAAATTGGGTTCCATTATCAGTTACTATAGTTTGTGGAAGGCCAAAATGACAAACAATGTTCCGGACGATGAAGTTGATTAATTTCTTTGTTGTGATCATGGCTAAAGGTTCTTCTTCGGCCCATTTAGTAAAGTAACCAACTGCCACGATGGCATACTTCACACCACCTTTAAAGATCAGTAAGGAACCAATAATATCTATGCCCCATATGGAAAACAGCCATGGGTTGACCATTTGTGTTTTATTAGTCGGTGCAACTCTTGGAACTTTTGCATACATCTGGCACTTATCACATCGCCTTGCATACTCAGCAGCATCTCGATTGACAGTCGGCAAATAATACCTACAACGGAGTATTTTCATTGTTGGGGCTTGCCCTTCAGTGTGATTTCCACATTCCTCTTTATGAACTTCCTTTAAGACTCGCTTTATTTCACCATGAGCGATATGCTAGAGCAGAGGGATAGAAAAATCCTTTCTACACATAACTCCTTCTGAATGATACATCGCGAAGCTTTGTGAAGTACTTTTCGTTTCTCATTCTTCCGTTCGAGAAGAACTCCATGTAGCAAATAGTCTTTAATTGGAGTCATCCACGACTCCTTCTCATGCTTTATCTCTAGTACCCGGTCGAATTCCATCAGGTTTATGCTTGGAGTGTTTAGTACTTCGATTGAAACCAAGCCCATTTGTTGTGTATCCCTATGCTAGTAAACTTTGCCGATGAGTCGGCCTCTTTATTTTGATCTAAAGGAATGTTTGTAATATCATAGTATTCAAAGTCATTCAATAGCTCTTGGACTCGGGTAAGGTACGGGGCGAGTCTTTAGCCTGGTAATCTCCTCCGACTTGGTATATTATCAACTGTGAATCGCAAAAGATTTCAAGAAAATTTATCCCCCATTTTCTAGTGAGTTTAAGTCCAGCAATCAGAGATTCAAACTCAGCTTTATTGTTTGTTGCAGGAAAATCAAGCTTTAAAGCTTAGAAAATTGGCCGACTTCTGGAGTAACTAGCACAATTCCAGCTGTAGAACAACGATCGTTGGATGCCTTATCCTTATACTACTTCCACCATATGGTAAGGGTTTTACCGTTCTTTAGGAAATCATCCTATGCAATGAATTCTGCTATAAATTCTACCAGTGCTTGTCCCTGGATAGCCCTTCGAGGAAGATAAATGATGTCGAATTGGCTTAGTTCGATATTCCACTTGAGTAACCTTCCAAATGTCTTAGGTCGTTGTAGGACCTGTTGTAACGGCTAGTTGGTGTAAACGTTGGTAGGATGAGCCTGAAAATAAGGGCGGAGCTTTCATAATGCAATCAATAAGCAGTATGCCAATTTCTCTATCATTAGATAGTTCCTTTCTACTCCTGTTAATCGCTTTCTAACATAATTAACCGGTCTCTAGATTCGATTTTCTTCGAAAAGCAATGCGGCACTTATAGCATGTATCGACATAACCAAGTAGAAATATAAGTCATCATAACCTACCGGATTTGACAAGGTGGGAGGTCTCTTTAAGTTGCTTATCGAATATTGGAATGCATCTTCATAATCCCGTGTACATTCAAAATTCCTTTCCTCTCTTCTAATCAAGTCAAATAAAGGAATGCATTTATCAATAACTTTGGAAATAAATCGACTTAGTGTAGCAACCTTCCCATTCAAGCTTTGTACTTGTTTGATGGTCTTTTGCACTTGGATGTGGTGAATAGCTTGGATCTTCTCGGGATTGGCTTCGATTCCACGAGCATTAACGATGAAACCTAAGAACTTTCCTGATGTAATGCCAAAAGAACATTTCAGAGGATTGATCTTTATTTTGTCATATCATAGGACATCGAACATTTCTGTCAAGTCTCTAATATGGTCGCTAGATCATCATGACTTCACGAGAATATCATCCACGTACACCTCCATCGTCTTTTCGATTTGATCTTTAAACATTCTATTGACTAGGTGTTGGTAGGTCGTTCCAGCATTCTTTAGCCCATACGATATTACAACATAGCAATATGATCCAATATTGGTAATGAAGCTCGTATGGTCTTGATCGGGAATGTGCATCAGGATTTGGTTATATCCAGAGTATGTGTACATGAAAGATAGTAATTCATGCCCTGCGGTTGAATCTACTAGCTGGTCATTCCTTGGAAGGGTAAAACTATCTTTCAGGCATGCCTTGTTCAACTCCGAGAAATCAATGCGTGTTTGTCATTTCCCATTCGCCTTTCTCACAAGTACAAGATTAGATATCCACTTAGGGCAAAGTGCGTCGCGAATAAACCCACTGTCTTTGAGCCTATCCACCTCCTTTTTAAGAGTGGCAGACTTCTCCAGATCCACGCTAAGATTTTTTGTTTCACCGGGACATGCCTCATATCCATATTCTATGCATGACTTCCAATGGCATGTGAGATCCCACACTTGTCAAAGTGAGTCCAAGCGAACAAGTCGAGATTAGTTCGGATAAAATCAATATGTTCTTTCATCATTGGGTGGCTAAGCTATGATCCGATTTTTAGGACCCATGATGGGTCGTCATGGCTAATGGTGATGTCAATCGTCAGCTTAGGCGGGCAACCTTGGTCTCTTTGGGCTCCTATTTGTCATCCTTTGGATCTGTGTCTCTATAAAACCGATTGTGGAGCCTGAGCCAAGGCTTAGGCATTGGTTGTCAATCTTTAAAGGCTTGGATGCAGAGAGGCTTGTGTATACCTTTACCTTTCTTCTTTCATTAAGCATACCTCAATTCAGCACAAAGTAGGCACGTCCGGTCGCTTGATCACCATAAACAATTCCAACACCATTATCTATCGGGAACTTCAAAGTCAGCCGCTATGGGGCAAGAGCCGCCCAAAACTCAGCTAGGGCCGGTAGACACAGAAAAGCATTGTATGGAGAGTCAACATCCAAAATAACAAATGGCAAAATCTACACTCTCTTACGGTCATCGTCTCCCAACTCTAATTCAACAAAATTAACAACTATGGTATCGCAACACCATTAAAGCCATGAATGCGGCTTTAGACAGTCTCAAGTCCTTGGCTTCCATCCTCATCTGATCATAAGCTTTTCTGAAAATTATATTTATGGAGCTTCCACAATCAACCAAAATTCTCCTCACCAAGGCTCGGCCAATCAAGGCTGAAATGACTATTGGCTCGATCGTTGGTGCCTTGACCTTGTCTGCATTGTCATATGTCATTATACGTTGCTATTTTGCCAAAGCTCCATCTTCTATACTCGAGCAACATTTAAAATTCATATGCTTGATCGCGCTAGCATAGTGCTCCATCTCATGCCAACTCTTATCAGCTAGATGCGGTTCTTCGACTATTGTATTGATTACTAATCTTCCACTAGTTCGCATAGGCTCTGTAGCCCTATGTAGTGGTTGTCCCTGGTTAGGGTCAGATGTCCCTTGCCCGCCATCCTATATTGCTTTAACAAACTGCTGTAACTTTCTTTCTCGAATCAATTTCTCGATAATATCCTACAAATGCCTACACTCATTAATGTTATGACTATAACATTCATTAAGCCGAAAATCTTTCTGGTTTTGTTTCTTCTTCTCTGTTGATTCTTTCGGAAGCGGCTTCATATACTACATGGTATTGCACGTAGACAAACAGGCATTCTCTAGAGATGTATTCAGTGGCATGTAGGTATTGTACATCGAAATCCTAAGCTGCCTCTTCTAGAATCTCTCTTTCGTTCTCGGCTCCTATCTCCACCTTTCTTTTGCTGATTCAGTTTATTTTGGATATTCACTTGAACTTTTCATGAACTATCACAAGACCGCTTCACTACAATGTTACTTTATACTCCCTCTCCACTTGGTTCCACAATACTCTTCTTCTATGAGCATCTATCTTCCTCTTTCCTCAAATATTAAGCCGCATCTGCATAAAAACACTCCAATGTTGGGGGTGTTTTTCCAGCTAACAAGTCGCCAAAATCAAAATTCGGATCAATCCATCTTGTTACCTCCATCAATATTAAATGGCCATTTGGATTACTAACTTTAATGATGGATGTATAGAATCTCTCCAAGTAATCTTTCAATGATTCTCCTAGAGCCTAGATCACGCTAGATAAGAACATTACATCTTTGGGACGAGTTGCGTGCATATGGAACTGCTCCACAAACTTCATTGCTAAATCATCAAATCTAAAGATTGAGCATGGAGGTAATCTTGTAAACCACATTGTTGCTATTCCAGAAAGATTAATAGGAAAACATCCACACTAGGTTGCATCATATGCTCGTGTGGAGTTCATCAGCCATTCATAACTCATGTTGTGCTACATGGGATCGGTCTTTCCCTTATAGGCAGGCATCAATTTCATATTGGACCTCCTTGGATATTCTGCACGCAAGATATTGTTAGTGAACATGGTATAGCTTCATGAGATTCCCCGGTAGTTATTGTCAATCCTTGGCTCTCTCTTTCTAACCGTCTGACCATAACCGACAAGTCCGCCGTTTGGATAGTCGGAGCCAAGCGGTGGTCGTGTTCCACCTCACGTAGATGGTCCGATCAATGTCTACGGGAAGTTCTATACCTTCTTTTTTCAGTATCCTCCCGACGTATATACATTCACTTTATCATCATTCCGAGGAAGTAACTGGTCATCATTTGCTTGAACTTCAGCATCAAGATTGATCGTAGCATCGTCGGTATAGAACCCTACTATCACTGTTTAGTATCGTCTATCAAGTGAATGACTGGTACTAGTCTTTCCATATGGATCAGCATCGATCATTGTCGCTTTGTCTGGAATGATCGGTGGAAGGTGTGTCGATGCTTCAGTGTGGTATCTGTTTGTTCTACGGCGTTTGTGTCTGTGATAATGCTTGATGAACTAGAACTCTTCGACGTAGAGTAAGGGATAGGGTCCCTCCTTACTTTCCCATGTTGTTGCTGACTAAGTTGGTACATTAGATCAATATTGGCTTGGATTTTCTGATTCAATTATCCACGGCTATCCACTAGCTCACTCATCAGATTCTGGAATTCAGCTCTTATAATGAAATCAACTAGATTTCGTACATCTACTAGATTGGTAGCATCCACATCCACTAGTTGATTGCTCGAGCCCCCTTGTTGGACACTAGCGCTCTTGTTTCCTTCTTCGTTTTAAGAATTAGATCTGGTGTTCCTAACCATTGTTGATAGCTTTACTTAGTACATTATTGAATAGGACAAGCAAGCTTTTTAAAGATAATTATGGATCTCCTTTAGGGATTTATGTAATCTAGTAGCACCAAAGGATCCGAATAAACTGAGAATCAAGCCTCTCAGTGAAAGCATAAAAATGTTTACACCATAAGTGGGCACAAAACATTCAAGAATAGAATAGTAGAGAAATAATGAAGAGTAATTAAAATTAAATAGAGAGATAAGTAAATAAGAAATCAGAATTAATTAGTAACAAAGACACAAGGATTTATAGTGGTTATGCATTGTGTGCCTACGTCCATTAGAAGAATCTGCTATATTGATCACTTGTAAATCTGATTACAATGAAGTAATGACAATAGTACTTCATTACAATGGAGTACAAAGCAGCAAGCAGGATTAGAAAATCCTTATTTTGAAGAAAGAAGTCTGTATTTATAGATGAAGATAGCGAAATATCATTTAAACTTGATCTCTACGCTTCATGATCGTTAACCTGATACGTCGATACAATGACAGTCGAGTCTGTCTCGTCCAATTGGTCCAGATATAGCCGGATCAAAAGGCCGGATAACATATTAAAATAGTGAAATTCCGTAATTTTAAATAATAATTTTTAAGTACTCTTTTACTTTAAATTTAAGCTCTATCCAAAATTGTTCAATTTACTTAGATAAATAGGCATGTGCAACATATCTTTTTTTAATTTACTTAAATGAGAAATGTTCATAAAAGTGTATAAGAAATGTAATATTTCAATTTTTTTCAGAATGCACCATAAATTTTCATAAAATAAAAAAAATCTATGTTACTTATTATTATTATCATTATTATTTTCTACAAAAATTTCGTTTACAAAGGAAATATACATGAAAATATAAGTGCAACAACATGGGTTACACTAAGCAAAAATTAAACCTTTAAAATATTCATGAATATTACTCTTATTAAAATTTCCTATTTTTGAAGCTATATGGACTATTATTTTAGCATATTAAACAAACTTTAACTGCTATTTTCCCAAAATCTCAGACATTATTATCTCTTTTTAGGTAAGACATTTGAATTAATTTAAATACTTTAATTTGAGTAGATCATAACTTACACAAACCCTACTGTAATTTCAAAATGCTTAAGTACCTTCATTACGCCTCATTGACATCACATTATGTTCTATGGACTTAAGGATACTGTTCTTCTCTTATTCATCCTTAGTCCCCCAATTAACTCTACTACTACTTAGTATATAAACCATCTTTTAGCAATTCTTTATAAAAATATGATGGGTATATCTTCCACTCGAAATTATTTAAAGCTCAACATTTATTTAACTCATAGTTTTTTACTTCTACAAGGGATAAGCCAACAACCACCTGTACGAGTCAAAATATATAGGTTTTGGCATAAAAATATTATATATATATATATATGTATGTATGTATGTATGTATATAAAATACATATAATATAAACTACAATTATGCTCACTCATACGCTCTATAGAAACTGCCTAACCTCGCTCTGATACCAGATGAAACAACCTACCATATATGACACCCGATTCACACATAAAATTATCGGACATCACATACCTCAAAGATGATGGATTATTTTGAGTTTGAATATAAAATAGATCATAAAGCTATCTACAATAATTCATTTTTTGAAACTCATACCGAGAGGAATAACATATTATAGCAATCAATAATAAAATCCCAAACAAATAAAACTATGTAATATCAAATAAATTCCTGCTACAACGTCTCTCTATACTGGTAATGGAAATAATGTAATGTCTGCAAATAAATGAAATAAAATAGTAGATAGTTAAAAATAAATGTGTGGGACTCTATCGTACCATCTCGCGTTTAAGTCTCTAGTGAGAGAAACTCATCATATAAGTGTAAATACTAATAAGCTAGCAAATCAACACTTATGCTAAAATATCATACCTTAACCTATATCACCTATACCCAATAAGTCAGCCAAACATAATACGATACTGCTGTGACATCATATGCTAAGGTTTCACTAAAATCTCTATAAGGTCTAATCATATGCCGAAATACTATGGCAGGATTTAGCCCAAAGTCCCAACTTGTCATCGCCACAAACATACATAACCGAGCTAAAAGTCCTAACTGGTATGCCTAAAACATATGCACACTACTGACCCTAAAGCCCTAGCTTGTATGCCAAAAATGTATGCATAGGATGAAGCTCAAATTCCTAGCTCTTATGCTAAAAACATATGCACACGGCCGAATCCAAAAATCAAGCTCATATGCGGAAAACATAAGTGACTATTGGGGTCAAGACCGTGCTAGAAATTCACCTAACATTCAGTGACACTATAAGGATCAAGCCCAAAACATGTAATCGTCCCACTATTTATGAAGCTATTGGATCAAGACCCAACTTGCAAGTGTAATTTCAAGCTACGTTCACCTAACAGTCTATGATACTATAAGGATCATGCCAAAATTCGTCATCATCTCATTATTTACGAAGCCGTTGGATCATTCCTAAACCCGTAAGTGCACAACTATATAACAAACCAAACACAATAAGACACTTTTCTAGAACATCTTAGAACACAACATCTCCACAATCCCGATGCCATGAACCTCATGTGAAACAATTCTCATATGTAAGAGTTATAAGCGTTTGAAGTCTAGGTCGTTTAATTAATCTATTTAATAATTTAATTAAATAAATAATTTTATATTATACCTGTTACAATAACCATTATCATCAAGAATGAACCCTAGCTGCCTAGTTTATCTATTGACCACCGCTGCTATGTACCTCAGATCCTAGATCCGACCATGTCGTCGACTTCACCATGTTGAGCCACGCCTATCACCATCAATGAGGTTCCTTCATACCACTCTTTCAATTCCATTGATGTCCATGTTTCTTAGCCAATTATAGAGATCTCTAACTATATTTGGTCGATTGGACACTAGCATGGTGACCTACTCGATCTCCTCTTCATAAATATACCCATCGATTGTAGTTTCACGTTAAACCTAAATGGATGGTCCATATTTATTATTACCTCGATGCATTTTCTGATCAACCCAAATGTCCAATTGATGAACGAACATCGGATGTGTGTCGTTGAGAACTACAAATTTGATATATGATATCCCTAATTTGGAAAATTTCTTTATTGCACACATTTTTACATAGAAAGTGATTAACTTTGGCTAATTACAATCAATAAAAATTTACTTTTTAATCCTCTAGCCATGGCATATTGCACCCTGATCATGTTTATATTAAAAAAAATCACTTTTTAGTTTTCAGTTTATCATTTATAGCGATTACGACCATAAAGGATGAATTACTATATCTTAAAAATATATACCCAAATAGGATGAATCCCACTCACTGATAAGCCGTGCATCTTCTTTGATTCGAGGGAATTCTCCTCATTTTTCACTGCCTAGAATTTCTTCGTGTTAAAAACCAAATTTCTCGATAGCTTTGATTTATTTGCTTAGATCTCATTACAGTAATCAGTTCCATAGTTCGTTTAATTTGGATTTGCTTCAGCGGATTTGGAATTGATTTTGTTTGGAGATTAGATGAAGAAGAAGATTGAGATCTGTTGAGTTTCAAGTAAGATTAGAGAATAGGGTTAACTTTTCCATTTATAGGCTTAAATATCACATGTTTAGCTTAAAATATCGAAACTAATATATTACGGAAATGCAACTGGGTTGAATTATTCTATTTTTTAGCTCGTTAAACCAAATTCAGTAAGTTATATATGTTTTCTGACTGTAAACTATATTCTAGACGCAATGGAATAAGTCCCAAAATCTACTTCCAAATTGTTAAATTTTAACTATTTATCCCTCTATGTAAAATTACTATTTTACACTTTTTAATTTAATTATTTTATTTCGTAGAGTTATGTTGCGTTACATTCTCCTTCTTAAATGAATTTTGTACCTGAAGTTCCAAGAGACAGATAGTGCAACTTCGTTTACATCATACAAACATATAAAATGGACAAAGCTACGTCGATCTAGTATCCACTATGCAACACAAGCAAAAAAGACATAATAAGAATATATAATATGATGTATAACGTTTATACATTGTTTCGATTGATTTTATGCTTCAAATAAATAATAAAACATACCTTGAATATTAATACAACATATGTATTTATTTTAATTTTAATTTATACATTTTATGTAACGATTGCGATTTTTCGTTGCCGAAAAACCGAAATGTTATGGGTTTAAGAAAGAAGAAAAGAAAAAGAAAGAGGTAGAAGAAAGAAAGAAAAGATAGAAAATAGAGAGAATAGAAAACAGAAAATAGAACGGAACAGAACACAACACAACAATATCAGAATCTCACAATAGCAGCGGAACAACATATGATAATAAATGAATAATCTTTAAACAAAGAACTATATCAGTTATTACATTTTATACATTACATTACATCATCATCAGAGTGTACAACAACATACAACAACAAACAGCGGAAAAGAAATACTATATACTAATAATACGCCATGCCATCCATCTTGTCTCCAACAACTCCAGAATATCCAGAATATCCTGATAAACCTAACTCTTGACTGCCCGTGTAGAAATTGGTGGGCACCCAGAGTTTAGGAAGGAAAACAATAAACTCCGAGTCAGTCATGTGACTGGTGTGAGAACTCAAAATAGTTTATTTATCTTTAAAATCAAAAATAGAGGAATATTTTTAAAGTCAATTCGCAATGCTTTTAAAAATGAGACTACCATAAGGCCTCCCGCACACACACACAATGCAAACGCAGAATCGGAGGAGATTTCTCCTTATGATAGTCAAAGATGCTTGATACGCATTTAAAAGAACATTTGATATTATTACTAGTGCATAGTGTAGGAAAAATTCTTTCGAAAATAAAGATATAAATCTTAGCCAGCATAGACATTCCGCACTTATGCCTACTATAGCTACCATGTTCAGTAGCAGGTTACCGCCACATTCCATGGCAGGTTATACAACTAAAACCGTACAAGTCTCGTATTGTTTCTTTGGATTTCCAACGAATGATCAGGCCAAGGAACTTCCCATTGCCACATGAGAATGCCTCTGGATGGACATCCCCGAGAACCAAACCGGATCTCTGCCAACACAAGGCCGGGTTACCCCTAACTGAGTAACAACTGACCGAATATGCCATCCCTCGGTCCTTTGGGACCTTTCACCGAGCGCTCGTAATCAATTCACACAATCATAAAGTGTTTTCAACATGAGTAAGTATCTGGGCTCCATACCATGATACCACCCTTTTCCAGAAGGAAATGCACATATCCTAAAGGGCGCTACCCCTCATAACCTTGCTGCATCTTTCCTGTTTTGACCATTCCGGGGTGTGAGGCTCGACGAAGTTTCGTCCACAAAAACACGCTTTATACAAAGCCATGTTTTGGGTCAACAAATGATAATAGAATTGATCACCAAGATAGACGATCAAACAAATGATCCTATCGCAAATAATCAACACAATGATCATTTCACAGCAACACTCAGCATGTCACATTACCAAATTGGGAGTATATTGCTGATAACCTTCAACTATATAACCTCTGAGCTCGTACGTCTCAGAGAAGGGTGTTAAGCTAAGAGAATAAATTCTCCGCCACCAACAGAAATATATTTGAAAGAAATCAGCTTTATATCTCAACTTGTAATGTTAGGCATACTATCCATACAAGTCTGTTCCGGGATCGAACAGAACCGAAGGCACTTACAAAGAAGTCCTTGCAATCCGGATAATCTCTAATCACGCCCGAATTTCCCATCACATATGGAGATCTCAATACCGGGGATCAGCCAGTGCAGAGACAATCAACAAGAAACCCTTACGTTTTTGAAAATATCCTGTCTTCAACACCGATCTTCAAATGCAACTCATAACAACGTATCACATGTTCGGAATGGGTTATACGACCCCAAGGTCCTTTCCCGGTTAACCCGAATAGTGAGCGCTTATTTTAAAAAAAATAAGTGTGGCATTCAATTTCAAGCAAATCACAATAAATACCTAATTAAAGGTAAATATTGATAGTCGGTTATTGAACTATCAATAGATATGCCAACATCACCAGATTCCAAATAATTTTTCAAATTATTTATTTCCCAAAAATTTCTTTATAATATATATATATTTTCCATTCTTTAAAAATAAATCAATATTTATTTTTAAACTCATTTTCCAAATTCCATTTATAAATTCCATATTGAATTTATATTTCCAAAAATATTCATGAATATACGATTTCCATTCGATTTCTAATATTCATTTTCAATTTTATCTTCAAAAAGATAAATTCCAAATATTCGCTTAATATTGGAAAAGCATTTCCATACTTATTTATTTATAAGTAATTCACAAGTCTTTTTATTTTCTATACTTGGAAAATATTCAATATACTTTAATCGAAATTAAGTATATATTTCATTCTTTAAGGAAATCATTCTCTTAAACATATTTATTTGGGCCAAAACGAATGTTGCGTAAAACATCGTTACGACAACCCAAAATCACTAGTATAGGGATTCGAAATTAAAATAGATATATAAATCCCAATACTATACAAAACATTTCCTTTCGGAAATCATTTACTATAACAACAGTGTTATAGTCTACCATTTCCTTCTATTTCTCGAAAACGTCTATTTCAACAATGAATGTTGAAATCTATGGTTTCGATGGTTAATATATTTTAAAACATCTTTAGATCGTTTTAATTCTATTTAAAACATCACATCCAAAACATTTCTTTAACATATTATTCATTATTTAAAACGTGAATATACTTGTTAACCAATTTCATCATTTCTATTCCTTTTATTTTAAAGGATTATTCACTGTCTAAAACGTGAATATAACTCCATTAACAGGTTACAACAGTTTACTTATCAAAATAAATCGTTGCGGATTTATAAACAATATTTATAAATTCCATTTCTATTTATTTTATAACACTTCCTCTTATAAATTTCGTTTATTAACTTATTCGATTTATAACTCAATTATATACCGAAAGTCCATATTATAAGTTAAATGCTTATAATTTATTTGTTTACAAAAACATTCTTTTAAACTTCATAATTATAAATCTTATAACTTATAAGATTCATTTATTTATCCAAATCTATTCTTTTAAATAACTTTACAAATTTTATAAACCTACTGTTTATAAAATTCCATTTATAACTTCACCGTTATAATCTTATAAATTTCATTCATTTATGGAATTCATTCACAATTCATTCTCATACTTATAAAAGCTCGTTTTATAATTCAAAATATTCTAATTTATAATTATCCATTTTATAAATCTTTTATATGGATCAATTTATATTATTCTTTTAAAAACGTCTTTGAACTCCTTTATAATTCATCATTTTGATTTATAAAATAATCAAATTTCATAAATCCTATTTTTAAACTTTTTATAATAAATTCAGAAATCCCAGTTTAAACTATTTTATAAAATCATTAATCTCATATTTTCAAAAATCAACTTTTAACTGAATTTCTCAAAAATCATTGTTTTTATAATATTAAAATTATAACGTTTATTTATTTTAAGATGGATCAATTCCAAAAATATTTTATAAACGTATACTTTCAAAAATCACTTTAGAAATCCCATAAAAATCAAAATCGTTATTTTTAAACTTCAAAATTGGATCCGATGATGCAACACATCAAATAGCCAATCACGACTTTCCAACATCATACATCGATATGATAAACAATCAAACATCACAATATCTAAAATCAATAAATATTTGTGAGGAATCCAGTTGGATCCCTCCAACCTGTTTCCCTGCATCCACAGACATTAGCACAATACCCATTCCACTTCGAGGTGGAATATCGCGGTATATGGGATTTTATAAAAATATTATCCACTTATTAACGGCGCAATAGGGTCTCATCCGCTATACAACGCGGGAAATCAATCAACTGCAATATATACATATGCCAATATATATATATTGCTATATATATAATATAATACCAATTCCACTTCGAGGTGGAATATCGCGGTATATGTGTGTAATAAATAACCTCCGCTTACTAACGGCGTATAGGGTCTATTCACATTCAATATATATATATATATAACAATCATCATACAAGCATTCAATCAACACAACTAACAATTTTAAATCTAACTATTTAAAATTTAAATAAATCCTTTTGAGTGAGAAGTTCTCACCTTTGCTTTTATTTTGCAATCCATTTCCCATCTTGACTCGTTTTCTCTTGATTTATACCTTGTATAAATATTTACACAATTTATTAATATTCGAAATAATCGAATAATAAATTTTCATTTGATAATTTTGATTCATCGGTGATTTCATTTTAATAGTTAAATTAACTGATGGTTTTATTTAAATCAGTTTCTTCTTTAATATTTTAAACAGATTACTCTTAACAAATTTATCTAATAAAATTTAAATTTCAACTAAATTTACTTAAATAAATTTATTTAACTAAACATTAAATTAAATTAACCAAACTCTCTTTTAATAATTTAATCAATTATATATAAATTCTAAACTTCCTTTTTAATAAATTAATCAAATATATATAAATTTAAACTCTGGGATTTTTTTCCTTTCTGGTAAAATCATATTATATATATATATATATATATATATATATATATTCACTGTATTTTTCTTTGAAGATAATATATATAGATTTTAAAATTTATAAATAATAATTTTTTTCCCAACTTTATTTATGTAAAATATTTTCTTTACTGTAATATTTAAAATACCATAATACATTTTTAAATTGAACTGAAGATAATTGAAACTACATTTTTTATATCTTCAAACTTTTAAAATCCTATTTCTAATCTATATACATTTTGCTTAAATTAAATATAATTTGAAATCATTAAAATTTTAAAACTCGAAAATTACCTTACTGTCAATTTGCGAACCCAGCTATTTTCCCCAAGCCCTAGCTTCCCCCTATCGTTCGCTGCCCACCTGCGAAACCCGCCCTCAACCTCGCCTCATGCCGCGCGCCACCACGCGGTCGCCTCCATCTGCATCGCGAATCCCCCCTTTCTGCCTTGATCGAACTCACGCGTGCCGCCACGACTTCGAAGTCGTTGCTTCCAATCGACTTCGACTTGCCCCATTCGAGTGCTCCCAATCGCGACTCACTCGAGTGCCGCCACTGTGCTCGAGAAATGCGCCTCCAGATGCTTGCGCACGCCTCCACCATCGCGCGCGCCATCACGTCGCGACTGCCTTCGTTGATTTCAATCTAGGGCTTCAGCCATTTTTTTTTATATATACCTGGAGTCGCGATTTTGAATTAATTTCGTTCGTTCGAACGAATGTTTGAAGGGGCTTCGGCCATTAAATTTTGAAGCTGCCGTGATTTTTTTTTTTGAATGAAAGAAGATGGATTGCGGCCATTTTTTTCTTCTGAGATTCAGATATTGTTTTGTACAGATAAAGGAAGAAGGTATTTAAAAGTAAACTGAGGCATGTTTGCACGATCTTGTTCGTGATCTTAGGCGCGATACTAGGCGTGATTAAAGGGGATAACGTGCTACCGTTTGACTAAATTTAAATTTAAATTTAATTTGAATTCAATTTGATTTCGACGCGTTTACTCACCGTGTGCTCACATATTAACTCTGAAAAATACGAAATTTGAAATCCGATAATAATTCAATATTACGGACCCAATGGAACTGGTTTCGTCGAATTCTGAGATTGTGCCTCGGACGGCTATTTTTAAATATCGATTCAAACGATTTAATTTCAAAACTGTACAATTCAATTTCAAATTAAATTCTGAAGCTTCTATTATCTTTAGTATTATCGATATGAATTTTTCAAGCCTTTGAAATATTTTTAATCAGCTTAAAATTGAAGAATCAAATTATTATTCAACTTTCCATAGATTAAATTCTATAATTTAATCGCTAAATTCATTCTGATAATTTGAAATTCAAGTCAAACCATCATTCAAATATTTAAAATAAATTAAATATTTTCAAATTAAATTGTTCAAAATTCTGGGTCGTTACAATCTCCCCCCTTAAAAGAATTTCGTCCCGAAATTACAAGTTAAGAAGAATGCCCTTATCCCGTCTATTATTTTTCACAATCTAAATAGTTTTATCAACTTTCTAAAACAAATCTTTTTACTAGAGATTCATTATCATTTCAACTAGCTTTCCAACTTCAATTATACGTTTCAAACAATATTGTTTACCTAACAATTCAAATTTAAATTTAAATTTAAATTTTAAACTTTCAAAATTTCTCAAAAATTTTCTAACACCCTAAATTTTCGAAAAATTTCACCAGCATCTCCTTTGCGCGGCTAGCTCGGTACGACTACAAAATGGCACCACGGCCCCTCAGAATCAAAAAGAAAAGAGAAAGCCAAGTGGCTGGAGAAGAAAATCATCAAATTTCATACTGAAATTGAAATACGTACCTTTTTGTCGAGCAATTCAATTTTATCTTTGAAATCAAAATCCCAATTCTTTTATACACCTGTATATCCTGTTATCCATAATATTCAATTCCAATATTCAAACCATTTTGCCAATTCATTACAAAATTTCCAATATATACTTCTTTTACATTTTTACTTCACTATTGAAGTTACATATTCATTTCATTTTTCCATATTCAATTCATCTCGAATTTACTGAATTACTCAATTCAATTTTATTGCTTACGACCAATTCACATACCATCTTTATTCAATTTTTATTCACATTTCATATTCATATTCATTCCATTTGAAATTATTTCACAAATAAATAAATTATCAAGTTAATTTACTTGAATTCAATCCATTTTATTTTTATTTAATTCCATATAATAATGATAATAATTTAATATTATCACTTCCTAACAATCATGCAACCATATACTATAATAATTCATAGAAAGTCATTTCTTTTCTATACAAAAAAAGTTTTGGGCAAAATTATCTTATTTACCCGATTCAAAAACAATTTTATATTCACTAACAAATTCGCGCTCATATCTATTATTACACTCAAACTCATTCTAGAGTACTGCTGACTCTATCTCTAATGAGTAACACCCAACAGAACCATGGTTGTCGCTTAATCATATGCTCTGATACCAAATGTAACGATTGCGATTTTTCGTTGCCGAAAAACCGAAATGTTATGGGTTTAAGAAAGAAGAAAAGAAAAAGAAAGAGGTAGAAGAAAGAAAGAAAAGATAGAAAATAGAGAGAATAGAAAACAGAAAATAGAGCGGAACAGAACACAACACAACAATATCAGAATCTCACAATCGCAGCGGAACAACATATGATAATAAATGAATAATCTTTAAACAAAGAACTATATCAGTTATTACATTTTATACATTACATTACATCATCATCAGAGTGTACAACAACATACAACAACAAACAGCGGAAAAGAAATACTATATACTAATAATACGCCATGCCATCCATCTTGCCTCCAGCAACTCCAGAATATCCAGAATATCCCGATAAACCTAACTCTTGACTGCCCGTGTAGAAATTGGTGGGCACCCAGAGTTTAGGAAGGGAACAATAAACTCCGAGTCAGTCATGTGACTGGTGTGAGAACTCAAAACAGTTTATTTATCTTTAAAATCAAAAATAGAGGAATATTTTTAAAGTCAATTCGCAATGCTTTTAAAAATGAGACTACCATAAGGCCTCCCGCACACACACACAATGCAAACGCAGAATCAGAGGAGATTTCTCCTTATGATAGTCAAAGACGCTTGATACGCATTTAAAAGAACATTTGATATTATTACTAGTGCATAGTGTAGGAAAAATTCTTTCGAAAATAAAGATATAAATCTTAGCCAGCATAAACATTCCGCACTTATGCCTACTATAGCTACCATGTTCAATAGCAGGTTACCGCCACATTCCATGGCAGGTTATACAACTAAAACCGTACAAGTCTCGTTTTGTTTCTTTGGATTTCCAACAAATGATCAGGCCAAGGAACTTCCCATTGCCACATGAGAATGCCTCTGGATGGACATCCCCGAGAACCAAACCGGATCTCTGCCAACACAAGGCCGGGTTACCCCTAACTGAGTAACAACTGACCGAATATGCCATCCCTCGGTCCTTTGGGACCTTTCACCGAGCGCTCGTAATCAATTCACACAATCATAAAGTGTTTTCAACATGAGTAAGTATCTGGGCTCCATACCATGATACCACCCTTTTCCAGAAGGAAATGCACATATCCTAAAGGGCGCTACCCCTCATAACCTTGCTGCATCTTTCCTGTTTTGACCATTCCGGGGTGTGAGGCTCGACGAAGTTTCGTCCACAAAAACACGCTTTATACAAAGCCATGTTTTGGGTCAACAAATGATCATAGAATTGATCACTAAGATAGACGATCAAACAAATGATCCTATCGCAAATAATCAACACAATGATCATTTCACAGCAACACTCAGCATGTCACATTACCAAATTGGGAGTATATTGCTGATAACCTTCAACTATATAACCTCTGAGCTCGTACGTCTCAGAGAAGGGTGTTAAGCTAAGAGAATAAATTCTCCGCCACCAACAGAAATATATTTGAAAGAAATCGGCTTTATATCTCAACTTGTAATGTCAGGCGTACTATCCATACAAGTCTGTTCCGGGATCGAACAGAACCGAAGGCACTTACAAAGAAGTCCTTGCAATCCGGATAATCTCTAATCACGCCCGAATTTCCCATCACATATGGAGATCTCAATACCGGGGATCAGCCAGTGAAGAGACAATCAACAAGAAACCCTTACGTTTTTGAAAATATCCGGTCTTCAACACCGATCTTCAAATGCAATTCATAACGACGTATCACATATTCGGAATGGGTTATACGACCCCAAGGTCCTTTCCCGGTTAACCTGAATAGTGAGCGCTTATTTAAAAAAAAATAAGTGTGGCATTCAATTTCAAGCAAATCACAACAAATACCTAATTAAAGGTAAATATTGATAGTCGGTTATTGAACTATCAATAGATATGCCAACATCACCAGATTCCAAATAATTTTCCAAATTATTTATTTCCCAAAAATTTCTTTATAAGATATATATATTTTCCATTCTTTAAAAATAAATCAATATTTATTTTTAAACTCATTTTCCAAATTCCATTTATAAATTTCATATTGAATTTATATTTCCAAAAATATTCATGAATATACGATTTCCATTCGATTTCTAATATTCATTTTCAATTTTATCTTCAAAAAGATAAATTCCAAATATTCGCTTAATATTGGAAAAGCATTTCCATACTTATTTATTTATAAGTAATTCACAAGTCTTTTTATTTTCTATACTTGGAAAATATTCAATATACTTTAATCGAAATTAAGTATATATTTCATTCTTTAAGGAAATCATTCTCTTTAACATATTTATTTGGGCCAAAGCGAATGTTGCGTAAAACATCGTTACGACAACCCAAAATCACTAGTATAGGGATTCGAAATTAAAATAGATATATAAATCCCAATACTATACAAAACATTTCCTTTCGGAAATCATTTACTATAACAACAGTGTTATAGTCTACCATTTCCTTCTATTTCTCGAAAACGTCTATTTCAACAATGAATGTTGAAATCTATGGTTTCGATGGTTAATATATTTTAAAACATCTTTAGATCGTTTTAATTCTATTTAAAACATCACATCCAAAACATTTCTTTAACATATTATTCATTATTTAAAACGTGAATATACTTGTTAACCAATTTCATCATTTCTATTCCTTTTATTTTAAAGGATTATTCACTGTCTAAAACGTGAATATAACTCCATTAACAGGTTACAACAGTTTACTTATCAAAATAAGTCGTTGCGGATTTATAAACAATATTTATAAATTCCATTTCTATTTATTTTATAACACTTCCTCTTATAAATTTCCTTTATTAACTTATTCGATTTATAACTCAATTATATACCGAAAGTCCATATTATAAGTTAAATGCTTATAATTTATTCGTTTACAAAAACATTCTTTTAAACTTCATAATTATAAATCTTATAACTTATAAGATTCATTTATTTATCCAAATCTATTCATTTAAATAACTTTACAAATTTTATAAACCTACTATTTATAAAATTCCATTTATAACTTCACCGTTATAATCTTATAAATTTCATTCATTTATGAAATTCATTCACAATTCATTCTCATACTTATAAAAGCTCGTTTTATAATTCAAAATATTCTAATTTATTATTATCCATTTTATAAATCTTATATATGGATCAATTTATATTATTCTTTTAAAAACGTCTTTGAACTCCTTTATAATTCATCATTTTGATTTATAAAATAATCAAATTTCATAAATCCTACTTTTAAACTTTTTATAATAAATTCAGAAATCCCAGTTTAAACTATTTTATAAAATCATTAATCTCATATTTTCAAAAATCAACTTTTAACTAAATTTCTCAAAAATCATTGTTTTTATAATATTAAAATTATAACGTTTATTTATTTTAAGATGGATCAATTCCAAAAATATTTTATAAACGTATACTTTCAAAAATCACTTTAGAAATCCCATAAAAATCAAAATCGTTATTTTTAAACTTCAAAATTGGATCCGATGATGCAACACATCAAATAGTCAATCACGACTTTATAACATCATACATCGATATGATAAACAATCAAACATCACAATATCTAAAATCAATAAATATTTGTGAGGAATCCAGTTGGATCCCTCCAACCTGTTTCCCTGCATCCACAGACATTAGCACAATACCCATTCCACTTCGAGGTGGAATATCGCGGTATATGGGATTTTATAAAAATATTATCCGCTTACTAACGGCGCAATAGGGTCTCATCCGCTATACAAAGCGGGAAATCAATCAACTGCAATATATACATATGCCAATATATATATATATTGCTATATATATAATATAATACCAATTCCACTTCGAGGTGGAATATCGCGGTATATGTGTGTAATAAATAACCTCCGCTTACTAACGGCGTATAGGGTCTATTCACATTCAATATATATATATATATATATATATAACAATCGTCATACAAGCATTCAATCAACACAACTAACAATTTTAAATCTAACTATTTAAAATTTAAATAAATCCTTTTGAGTGAGAAGTTCTCACCTTTGCTTTTATTTTGCAATCCATTTCCCATCTTGACTCGATTTCTCTTGATTTATACCTTGTATAAATATTTACACAATTTACTAATATTCGAAATAATCGAATAATAAATTTTCATTTGATAATTTTGATTCATCGGTGATTTCATTTTAATAGTTAAATTAACTGATGGTTTTATTTAAATCAGTTTCTTCTTTAATATTTTAAACAGATTACTCTTAACAAATTTATCTAATAAAATTTAAATTTCAACTAAATTTACTTAAATAAATTTATTTAACTAAACATTAAATTAAATTAACCAAACTCTCTTTTAATAATTTAATCAATTATATATAAATTCTAAACTTCCTTTTTAATAAATTAATCAAATATATATAAATTTAAACTCTGGGATTTTTTTCCTTTCTGGTAAAATCATATTATATATATATATATATTCACTGTATTTTTCTTGGAAGATAATATATATAGATTTTAAAATTTATATATAATAATTTTTTTCCCAACTTTATTTATGTAAAATATTTTCTTTACTGTAATATTTAAAATACCATAATACATTTTTAAATTGAACTGAAGATAATTGAAACTGCATTTTTTATATCTTCAAACTTTTAAAATCCTATTTCTAATCTATATACATTTTGCTTAAATTAAATTAAATTTGAAATCATTAAAATTTTAAAACTCGAAAATTACCTTACTGTCAATTTGCGAACCCAGCTATTTTCCCCAAGCCCTAGCTTCCCCCTATCGTTCGCTGCCCACCTGCGAAACCCGCCCTCAACCTCGCCTCATGCCGCGCGCCACCACGCGGACGCCTCCATCTGCATCGTGAATCCCCCCTTTCTGCCTTGATCGAACTCACACGTGCCGCCACGACTTCGAAGTCGTTGCTTCCAATCGACTTCGACTTGCCCCATTCGAGTGCTCCCAATCGCGACATACTCGAGTGCCGCCACTGTGCTCGAGAAATGCGCCTCCATATGCTTGCGCACGCCTCCACCATCGCGCGCGCCATCACGTCGCGACTGCCTTCGTTGATTTCAATCTAGGGCTTCGACCATTTTTTTTTCTTTTTTTTTATATACCTGGAGTCGCGATTTTGAATCAATTTCGTTCGTTCGAACGAATGTTTGAAGGGGCTTCGGCCATTAAATTTTGAAGCTACCGTGATTTTTTTTTTTGAATGAAAGAAGATGGATTGCGGCCATTTTTTTCTTCTGAGATTCAAATTTTGTTTTGTACAGATAAAGGAAGAAGGTATTTAAAAGTAAACTGAGGCATGTTTGCACGATCTTGTTCGTGATCTTAGGCGCGATACTAGGCGTGATTAAAGGGGATAACGTGCTACCGTTTGACTAAATTTAAATTTAAATTTAATTTGAATTCAATTTGATTTCGACGCGTTTACTCACCGTGTGCTCACATATTAACTCCGAAAAATACGAAATTTGAAACCCGATAATAATTCAATATTACGGACCCAATGGAACTGGTTTCGTCGAATTCCGAGACTGTGCCTCAGACGGCTATTTTTAAATATCGATTCAAACGATTTAATTTCAAAACTGTACAATTCAATTCCAAATTAAATTCTGAAGCTTCTATTATCTTTAATATTATCAATATGAATTTTTCAAGCCTTTGAAATATTTTTAATCAGCTTAAAATTGAAGAATCAAATTATTATTCAACTTTCCATAGATTAAATTCTATAATTTAATCGCTAAATTCATTCTGATAATTTGAAATTCAAGTCAAACCATCATTCAAATATTTAAAATAAATTAAATATTTTCAAATTAAATTGTTCAAAATTCTGGGTCATTACATTTTATAAATGTATTATTACTTTAGTCAAATTTGTAAATAACCAACATAATAGTTGTGTTGGCTTTTTGTTATGAACACAGTGCTCAGTAAGTATTTAAACTAAACACTGAAGCCTATGCAAACTTTATTGAAGCATGGTACCGATCACATGTTTAACACTTATAGATTATTCATGCGAAATCCAGTAAGCTCACCTAACAACAATATTTTGTACATGTATTCTTTTCACCATCACTATATCACTTAGATATCTAGAGTTTGGTGTAAGGTCAAAAATTCTACTAATATCAGTATTTAATTATATATATACCTTATAAATCATTGGTTCAATCCAATAACATTTATCAATTAACCTATTCACTCCAGCTAGGGATTTAGACTTTAAATGCACTACAAATTACGGTGACACTAACTTTCTATAATGAAGGAGGCGAATCCTAGCTTGAGTAGTGTTTCACTTCAAGAATTTCAAAGTATACCCAACTATGGCCATAAAATGGCAAAGAATTATTTGTAGATTACAGCAACATATTTGGTTAAAGAAAGAAAGCAATGGTCGAAAGATAATAGATGTTGAAGAAATCACAAATGCAAAAAAGGAAATTAGAAGACGAAGATGGGCATGTATTAAGTAGGAAAGAACTCCCATCTATGAAAACCAAACGAGAAAAGATATGAGCCACTAGAAGCAAATGATAATAAAAGGTTTTCATTATATATGAAGTGGATTTCTCAGAATAACTAACAACGATCGGATAAAGTAACCAATCATGATATGCCATGTGTAAAGGGCATTAAATGCAAAATCGAGCGATTAGACCATTGGGAAACTAGGTGCTAAATGACAAGTTTACCCTACATACATTAGTGTAGGATTGAAAAAAGTGTTACACCCATTTCTTAATCAAGTATCTAGCCCAGGTTCAAGTGGATGAAGTCAACATGAGATGCAACATAGTATAGAATAAGATGGGTTGAAAGTTACATTAAATTGGAATTGTACAAGCTTCTAACTATAATATACAAAGCTCAACAATTACTAACTAAACTGCATAGCCAAATGATTTCATGTTAACTGGGTTTTTAACCTAGCAGAATTCAACAGGAGTTAGAACATTTAGATTAAGCCGGAATTACCTGAAAATTGAACAAGGCATCTAAAACAACAAGTCAATGGAACTTAAGAGAAACAAGCCAAAAATACACTAAGTAGACGGATTGCTGGCGATCCATCATCCATGGATCACTAGCGATTCAAAAGGAAGCATCATGAGTTGTCAAAGCCTCTTGCATTATGATACTACTTCTTCTAAGAATACTTGCCAAGTTTCATAGCATGTCAAATAATCTAGCTTGAGAAGTGAAGACTCATCTGATTCAAGGTGTTTGACCGAAATCAACTAACTTAAAATGGACCTAGATAAGTCATATGGAGTCAGATTGACTTGAGGTTATGGGAGAACACTTGGAATATGTAAAAAAAGGCTCACAGAAAAAATAGGATCATTTGGAGATCGTTTGATTGATCGCTAGCGACCTAACTAGATGGATCGCTAACCATCCATTTAGGTTGGGCCCCACAACCTGAAATTTATATGGTAGTTCCACAAACCCCAGTGAGAATACCTACAAAGTTTCATTTGGTTTTGTTAAGTTTGAGCGAGTTATGGATGATTCTTCTCCAAATTAGGCTAGTTTGATTCATCAGGCCCGACCCATGAGGATTGGGACCATGACCTATGATCTATAGGAACGACTCTCCTACTCACCTACACTGCTTGTGTGAAGTTTCATGTGATTTGGTTAAGTATTGAGTGAGTTATGGATGATTCTTTTATACTAGACGACCCATGAAGACGGATGATCAAACGAACTCCAAACATCTTGATATTTGGACAAGGCACTTAAATAGAAGATAAGAAAACAATCAAACTAAGATAACTTAAAAATATGCTAAGTGAATGGATAGCTAGTGACCCTTCCTCTATGGATAGCTAGTGATCCATCCCCTATGGATAGCCAGCGATCCATCAAGATAGGTTAGATCGCCCTCAAACTTTTCAAGCTCTTTCGTAGAAGTAAGTAAAGGCTTTTGGTAGAAAAATATATTGAGTTGATGGATAGCTAATGATCCATCCCCTATGGATAGCTAGTGATCCATCCTCTATAGATAGCTAGATCCATAGAAATGACTCAGATTGATTTAAGATTTTCTATCCTGACATGGTGTAACAACTTGACTCTTCTACACTTGGACTTCTGACCCAATACTCATTGAATTCCCCTATAAATACTTACCTATCTGCAATATAAAGAGGATCTTCTAGACTGGTCATTGAAACTCTACAGAGATTATTCTTCATTCTTCTCCTCCCACATAATAGTCATTTAGGGGTTCACTGTGATTGTCCAGTGAACTCTTGTACTTATGACTTGATCTAACTTAGAAGATTCAATCATATTGTAATCCGATTCAACTTGTAACAGCTGCCGGTTAATAGAAAGTTAGAAAGTGGTCGTAGGCTTCATTAACAGCCGAACCGCTATAAAAATCTTCTTGTCTTTTTACTATTTTTGCTCTTTTTACACTTATTTTCTATATTATTGCTTTGTAAGAACAGAGCTAGTGCTTTCACACTCATTCCAAGGCGTTGATCCATTTTTGGGTTACTTCACATAACTACCAATGCTGTTTTAGTTCTAGAATGCTATCATGGTTAGCTTTTCAGCAAGGCACACTGCACCACAACTATATCTTCCTAAAATTTGCCCAAGAAGCGCAACAAACATTATGCACTCAAACAACAAACCCAAACTTCTCATCATATTATGACAACCCAAACTAAGCAGCAAACAACCCATGGTGCCATTCTTAGCCAATCAATTTCAAATTCAAATTTTTCAACCTCAACAAATATTGTCTCGCCTGAAACCAAATTTATCCTGCCTAAATTACATTATCCTAGCTAAATCCACATTAGCAAACCAAGCACATCATATTGTTTCAGCGATAAAGGAAACATGGAAAGATCCAATAGCAGTTTTTAAATACGAGGTATGACGTTAGCAATCCACATGATGTCTTTTCTACTATAAAAGAAAAGCACTGTAATTTTTATTTAGAGAATTAAATATTGTAAAATTGTACTAAAGATCTCCATTGGTTTTAGAGTTTTACTAAGAAAGAAAACAAACGAAAGTGATTGATTTTGACCATGAACATAGGAATACTCAATACATGAACCACGTAATTATCCATATCTTCACTTTTTCAACATTTACTTTATTGAAATTTGTGTTTGGACTTGTTTTAATTTAAATTAGTTAATTTAGGCATTTTAATAAATACTTAAACTTCAACCCTCTTAACTGGGTAAGTATTCCACACTACTACATTTAAGACAATTTCATACTCATTAAATTAGCTAATGCATAATCACGTAAGCATTCGACTATGTGGTTCTTTAATTCACTTTGTGTTATAAGATCTAAAAATCTCACTAACAATACGATGCCACTTACATGAATGCTTCCACACGATTTTTAAAGTGTGATGGCATCTTCCCTCTTTTTTTACCTATATGGTTGTACATCTGACTTCAAACTTTCAAATAATCCATCTTTTATTATACACATAAACAAAAATTAATTTAAAATTTTCAAAAATATTTTTGAAATGAAAATAACTAACTTCAAAATTTTAATATATATTTAATTGATTAATTTAATAAAATAAAATAATTAATTAAAAGGTTAATTAATTAAACTAATATACTAGTATTCGAATGTAACTATAATTGTTATAGCTATATGTTATAATTTTAATTTGTTTAAGATAAATCAAGTTAAAATTTCAAATTAATTTAAATAATTAATTAATTTTTTTAACTGAATACTTCATCTCTTATTGTAAGTCCATATTTTCTATTCCCTATTGGGAATTCCATCTTTCCCTATTCTAAATATTGCCATCAATGTGATTGGTCAAATGCCTACATCAATGTAGTTGTCAATGCATTTGACCGAATCCTAAGGTTCAATATATTAGATGTTTTCATGGGTTGCTCTAATTAAATATGAACTCATTAGTAAATTTTATGCTTTTGGATTAAAAGTCCTATTTCGCCTCTTTCTTTCATTTAGTCGATCATGGCCTTTGAGGACACCCAGCACTTTTGGAAAAGATGTTTCTTCTTTCACTGACCTTGTTTCAACTATCCGTGAAAATAAAAAAATCAAACACAATTTTTGTAACAACCTGCACCCCCCTGGGCTTGAATTTTCGCTAAATCGAAAATCCAAGTCCATTAAAGTACAAATCGTTGGTTTGGTATCCTACAAATAACATATGAATGCATATCAAAGTGCTAACGATATAACCTATAGTGTAATAATAAAATATAATAAGTCACATAGTCACTAACCAAGATTTCACACTTCCAATGTCAAGTTCTTATCGGTGTCAAGGATGATAAGGAACATGACCTTCTACAGTTCTCGCCTTATACCAGTACCTATCCATCTAAGGTATCATGTGGGTTGTAATGAAGAGGGGGTTAAAACAACATTATAGTGACTGGTAAATTATATAGTAGTTTGTACATAACGCTAGTTAATGTCGATTGTCTTCCTTCTCTTGTTATTTATTTTTATTCTTAATCAGTCATCTCGACTCCACATACACATACCATACATCTCATCTACTCATAGTAGACTATAGCTACAAACCCATTTATATATGTAAGTACCATGGTCCCCTATTTGACTAAGAAACTATCCACAATACTATTTGTAATTATGCATTTTCAGGCATCATCATCAATGTTTAGGCCAAATTGCCATTGTACGAAGCAAAACATCCTGTTAGTGCCTGGTTATAGAGTAACTATAATTTAGCTATATTCTATCCTGCTTTTTTGGGGATTTACTACTTGTCTGCTTCCTATCATGGACTCAGCTCCATGGACTACCCCATTAACTTGTGAAAGAACTTTATCATGGGTTAACTAGCCATGTCTTAACAAAAAACTAGCAAACAACTATGGCCGTGCATTACCCAACATGGCTTACCTTAGTAGGAGTGTAGGCCATTAGGTGTAACTATTTCTTTCTCATTTGACCACTCTAGACCAATGGTGCACTCTACCTATGTAGCTTCTACTCTTGATTTGCTGCCACACCTGCTAACATAGCATCAAGTTGCTTACCATCCTATTTAGATTTCTTAACATAATCAAGGTAATGCCCACATTTTCTATTTTGAAGTAGATTCCACTTTCTATTATCGTATTTCTTTATCTATATGCAAGCATACACTCTCCATGGATCCTACGGCTAGGTATGTCCTACATCGATACAATGTATACACAACTGCTGGTAGCCCCTTGTGGTGGGCATACATCTACTGTGTAACACTACTGACCTTACATTCCATTCCATTTTAATGATTATGTCATTCTTATATAGTTAAGTTATTTATATACTTATGTAATTGTAACACCCCCCATATTTTTAGTAACATTATTTAGGGAATTTAATTAGCTAAATTAAATTAAATAATGTAGGTTAATTAGTGGATTGAGATTTGTGATTTAATTAAGGCGCAACCGTTCCATGTTAATGAATAAACAAGTGACTAAAGAATGAGGCGTTAAGGCAAATAGAGGAGGGGTAAAATAGGAAATAAAGCATTCTAATACCTTATACCCTTAGGAATTTATTACCGTACATTCATTCATGCATTCACAAGAATAATTTTAAGTCTAAGGTCGACTACCATTAGCAAAGAGGAAGAAGATAAAGCTAGGATTCAAGAGAGAGAATCTAATCACTTAATCATGATCAAACCTTACATCTTAAATCACAAAGCTAAGTTGAATAATGACCACATCTCTTATTTCTTAAATGTTTTGGGTTTTATGGGAATCCAAATTTATCTTGCATAGTTTAGCCATGATTTAGATGGACAAAATATTTATATATGCTTGTTGATGATTTGTGCTTATTCATATAGATTTTACGATATTTTTGATGTTAAAACCTATTTAATGACATCCAAATGCCTTGTATTTTAAGATATAGATCAGAAATGATATTTTAAAGATGAATTTCAATTTTCATAATTTTTCAAATTAATGTGGATTTTATATTAATTTTCTAGTGTAGAAAATGATTATTTGGGTTTCAAATTATTTTGGGCTACTGAAATTTATATATGTTAGAAAACATATCAGAAAGGATTTTTTTGGAATTTTTGTAGAAATTTCCGAGGTGTTTTGATGAATATACAAAATTATTTAAGGTGTAGTACTTAAATATTTTATATATTTATAAAAGGAGAAGGGATATTTTGTAAGTGATTTAAATTTATTAATTTTGAAATTATGGAAGTACTTTTAGAATTGAAAAATTAGCAACCAATAAGATTTTGACAAACAAGGCAAGTTAGTTAAAAAGATAACTTAAAAAGGTTAAAAACTAGTTTTTCATGCCAGATGCATGTTTCGACACTTCCGGCACCCTGCTTCCAATGGGATAGCTTTCGGCTTAGTAGTTCCTCCTCCATGACATCAAAACAAATGCACATAGTATCGATAACTTGGTACATAATGAATTGGAGAAACCGGAAGGAACCAGGTCAAAACCAAGGGTTTCGAAGGAGGTCGAAGCGCTACTTTGTTTTAAATTGAAAAGGCGCCTGCTTTGCTTTTGACTATATTGCTTTCAACTTGGTTGGCTTACAGTTGGGTCAAATGGTTTAAAGAAATGGCTTTAAGAGGTTGGGCCTTTGTTTTTAAATAACCGCATTCGACTAGGTCGAAGCCTTAGCTTCCGCTTTCTACCTTTCGAAGCAATGCCTTCAAAAGGGTTGATTTTGTTTTATAAAAACCCTGACGTTCCTTCAATGCTCACTTCTTTAGTACGGTTTTGGCTTTTGAAAGTGTGCTTTCGACCCTATTGTTTGTGACCCTGAGAGATTTTTAAACTTTAACCCAAAGGTTTCGAAAGAGATAGTTTTGACTGGTTTCGAAAGGTGTTTCCACATATTTTAAAATTGAACCAAAATGTTTTTGAAAGGTTTAAGGTTTTGATGCTTTCAGAAGGTTTTTTAGGAAGGTTTCAATGGGGGTGGTTCCCCAATGGTTTCGAAAGGTTTAATTAATGGTTTAGAAAGGTTTAAAGGAAAGTTTTTTCCAATGGTTTCGAAATGATATGTTTAAAGGTTTAAAGATAGGATGTCTAAGGATTTTAGTTTTTGAAGGAAAAGGCATTTCAATGGTTTCGAAAGGTTTATGTAAATAGTTTCAAAAGGTAGGTTTTGGCCTTTCAGCTTAGATAAAAGAAAAGGTTTATTTGGTTACGAAAGGAATACTTTCAATGGGATTGAAAGGGTACTTTCGAAGGTTTAAATGTTTTCATCAACAAAGATTTGGGTAAAGTATATATAGCATGGCAAGGTGATTTTGAGTAAAGCATAAAGTATATATTTTCCTTGTTTAATTTTGGTTTAAAGTTTTTAAATCAATTTGAGATGAAAAGGTTTTCAAGGAAAATTTAAGGGAAGATTACCCTAAGTAAAATGACTCGGATACTAGAATACCAGATGGGCCTAGCATAAGGTTAGCGCCATATACATTAGCATTAGCCCCAGCTAATTTAGTCCGTGTTTGTACCAAAATTGGGAACAACACTCTTCGGATGTGTTTGAAAAGATAAAATGAAGAATATAAATGTAAAATGAGGAAGATCTAACAAACACACCAATCGATAAATAGGAAAAACACATAGAAACACACAGATTTAGAGTGATTCGGCATATGTCCTACGTCCAATACGCAATAGCTAACTTTTATTGATTTTTGCTTGTTGGTTACAAAGAATTACAACTGTACAAATCAAGTACAATAATAATTTAGAAGAATTCTAGACGTAGAAGAGCCAAAAGTCCTTTATCATAGGTTCTGGGCCGTTATTTATAGGCATAGGTAGCAATTATCTTACCTAGATCTCGGAAGACCTCTTCTCTCATGTGGGTAGGCCCATAAGATCGATCCCTATCGTTTGGACTCGATCCGTTATCGATACAAATGAAATTCGTATCAATCAATATTTAGCCCAATCGAGTCGAGATTGATCATGAACATTCCTGAGGTTGCACGCAAGCTCCTGTGAAAATTTGGTTGCATTTGGACTTGTGATTTTGAAATATGATCGATGCACGTTTGGATTTGCAAAGCACTGTTGCCTTCATATCGATATCGTTCGTATCGATTGTCTCATATCGATAGTTCTATACGTGTCGATCAGATGATGTGGCGCTACATCCCAGGATCGATCCACTTTTCATGCCAAGTGACCGAGTCTTCCACTTCTATAGGCTTTGTTCGTATCGACCTGGTGTATTCATTTCGTATTGATGCCTTCATTTCCATTTCACCTCGATGTTTGAGGCTGCTTCGTATCGATGACTTTGGGGATGTATCGGATCGATTACATGCACATACTTCGTATTGATGGTGCTTCGCTTGTTTCGTATCGATAGAAGATATCACTTTGTATCGATCGTTCGGTGGCTTATACGTACCGATCGCTGATCGATCGATCGATACAAACTATGCATTTGGAATCAATACATATTGACTTCAATTGATGGATACAAAGCCGAAATGTGATGGATATGAAATTGAACCAGGCAAAGTGGATATGAAGTAGAGTAGGCGTGATGGTTACGAACCAACGGATGCTTGATGGATATGAAACAGAGTTGTTTCACATGAGATTTGATGAGTCAATTTCTTGGGCATACGAACTATGATTGACTTGAAATTTGGAATGTTGGCATCTATGGTCTTGGTTGTTGTGTCATGTTAATTGTAGGCCGATCCGGACTAGGGAAAATTTACGAGCATCCATAGGGGACCTGTGTATGGCCACTTTTCGGGATGAACCGTCTTTGATTTACGGTCAATTCCTTGGTATCAAGGCCTTGCCAAAAGGCGAATAACATTTGTCCCCCAAAGTACGTCCTGTGTGAACATGACTTGCTTTGAAAAGCTACCACCTTCATTCTAAAAAGTTCTATCCAATCTGTTGAGTAGTTGTTGTCTTTTAGTTGAAAGATGTAACCTTCGATTAATCTTTAATACTACAAACAACGAACTGTTGACTGCCAATTGTTGTACTATGCACTATTGTAACTGCATATTAAATGGTAGCAATCTGTTATTTGTTTTTATCGCCATCAGGTGAGCATTTAACTCCTTGTGAGTTTTGAAAATTGGACATTAGCCCATCATACATGTACATATGTTAACCTGACTTCCTTTAACATTCACATGTTCATGAGTCATTGTCGGTTCATTTTTTTGTATCGAATCTCGTATCGATCCTCTCCTGGATTGATGTGAAATTCTAGTTGTAATGACGCTTGATTGTCATTTTTAGAGCATCTCTCCGTGTTGATCCTCACCTGGATCGATTTGAGAAGTTGGAAAATCATCTTCGTATTGATCGCTGTGAATCCCAGTAGCGTTCAAAATGATGGACATGAGGTTGTGATTTCATATTGATGGACTTATGGTGGATACGGACAGCTGGTCCTACGAGTATTATTCGTATCGATGGAGATGAACTCCTATGGTCCTTGAAATGATGGATATGAAAATTTCACCTCGTATCGATGAATTACCGATGGATTTTAATGGCCATGCTGTAGATTGATTCGAGTCAATGGTTACGAACAACTTTTGTATTCTCAGCCAACGCAGAAGGATGGATTCGAACAATGTTCGTATCGATGACATAGGAGATTGCTTTCAACCAGTTGTCATAACTAGGAGATGAATCTTTTTTCCTTTTTAGTTTTGTATCCATGTAAATACGTTTTTTTCTTAGCCAATTTTTCATCTGCTTTTCATTTTATTCCAGCCTTCGTATTGATAGAGAGACCGAGAAAAAGAAATAGCCTTCATCTTCAAACTGCTTAAATTACTAATCCTTCAACCCAAACTTTTATAATACATAATCGACTAATTAAATCAACCTTAAAACAATGAGCTTAGAGTTTTAACGCTAACTTGTCAAAAATCGTGGCCTATTCCAGCGTCGTTGATGCTGGAGTTGGGTTGAAGCGAGGTCGAGGAGAGAATAATGGCACTTAGGCTGCTTGAAGAAGAATAAGTCTGGGCGCTCTCATATCGAAGATGGATGAAGGACGAGTTCGCATCATTCTAAATGTAACGCAGCTTCATATCGATTGATAGAGCTACTTCGTATCGATGGAAAGTGGATACTCGTATTGATCGATTGATGATCAATACTTGTATTGACCCAAAGTGATCGATGCGAGATTTTGGGCCTAGAGATCGATACGAAAATGTCACTACCGATCGATGCAAAGTAGAGAATATTGCATAGACACGAAATAATCTTCGGGTGATCGATACGAAGTGGTGCATCATGATCGTTGTAACGACCCAAAAATTTCTAACCCGAAAATTTCAGATAGTTATGAAAAAGAAGAAAGAGATAGAAGAAGAAGAACAGAAACACCAAACATCTCACAATCACAGCGGATAAAATATAATAATAAATAATAACAGCCTATAAGAGAATATTATAACTGTCAGTTACATTCTAATACTTCAGAGTTTCACATTATATACAGTCACTGAATATTTACAATTATCATATCTTAGGGTAACAATAATATAAATACAACGAAAATACTCTATACGCTCCTGCCATCCAACTCGCCTCCTGAGCTCTAGAACGTACCTACCTGAAAATATGTAATACTCGGTCTGACCCGAGCATTACACCAAAGTAACACCCGGGTCAGGCTGGAAACCAGCGTGAGTAAACCCATCTAACATGTAGTACAAAAGTATACAACTCATATAAACCCGAGATACGTATATCAATCTACAACTTTACAAGTTGCTATAGACATCACTTATTTCACACATCAATTTCTAAGTGCTAGAACTTAGATTATCTGGTCCAATTCACTTAAATCATTCCATTACAACCTATTAATTCTACGTATCAATTTGTAAAGAATCGAAGTGGTTTCGGATATTATCCAATACCCGACTCCGGTCTCTTCGAATTCAGTTCATCTTAACACATGTTATTCAAGTGAAATGCAGTTCAATTTTAAATAAAAGATGTCACCTTTACTCAGAAATTCATCATTAATAAAGAACCACATTATCATTACCCACCCAACCCATCATATCACGAACCATTTCATATCAGGGGTATCAATCCATTTAGGGCATATAAACAATCACTTATCATACATAAGCAAGATAATAAATCACACCATCTCGAATAAATCTAATTAACAATAATTTAATTAAATCAATTACCTTTAAGTCCTGCTTATTAATTAGTTACAACCAGATTGATTTACCATCCCATAATCATTCATCTTTAACTACATTAAGATTATCATCATTATCTAATTACTTGCATTAAGTAATTATACTTAACCACATTCCATGAATGATTATCCTTAATTAATTGCATCCATTAATCAACCCCAATTGCTCATGAACGGTAATTACCCCTCTGTAATTTCTTACTTAAGTAATTAACCCCTTACTTAATTATTAATCCTTTTTGATTAATTACACAAAGTAATTTATCCTTAATTACTTCTACTAAGCAATTACCCTTTAATTACTTCCCATTAAGTAATTCATTTTAATTTATCACACCCTGTAATTTTGAATTACTTCACTAAATCTCCTCAAGTATTTATATTTAATTAATCTCCAAGAGATTACCTTTAATTAATTTACAAATTAATTTCAAGCGGGCAATCCATCCCTTAATTACCCTTAAACCCAATTAATAAATCTTAATTGCAGATTAATTAGTCTTTTGACCATTAATTTATAAACCTTAGTTATTGATTAACACAACTTAATTACAAATTAAGTATTTCTTAATTACCAGTTGATTAATCATTAGTCATTAGTTAATTAAATTACTTAACTACTAATCATTTGCTAGTTAACATTAAGTAGTTACTTACAAATTTATTTATCAATTAATCATTAATTAATCCAAACTCTAATTACAATTATAATTTAATTATTCTTAATTACTTTCTCAAAATAATTAATTGAATAATTAGTCATCTTAACTAACATTTTAAAAGAAATCTTCTTAAACTTTGAAAATCAAATTATTATTAACTACAAATCTTAAATGTTAAAAATCTTTAAGCTTAACTTAACGTAATTACTTAATTAAAATATTAATTAAGAGCGAAATAAAAAAAACATCATTAAGCATTAACTAAGACAGTTTAGAACTTGAATTAAAATCTTAACTTATATTAAACCTTTGTTAAGTTTACAGTGCCTAAAATCTGTTGAAACATTTTCAGTTAACTTCATCTTTATAATGCAACACCTAAGTTAGAAAAACCCGAGATTTTCCCGTCTTTGCTCGAGTAGCACTTCGAGTTCCTCACCCATATTCCCGAGTCCTTTCTTTTATTCTCTCATGTACTTCTTCTTCTTCCCCTCCTTTTCTTTTATATTTTTGTTTTGTTTAATTATAAACAGCAGTGTACAAACCCATTCACGCACCAGGTACCCGAAGCAATCCCACTATTCCCTCGAGTAATAACTCGGGTCAACGACCAACTGGAAGTTGCTGACATTCACACCACCGTGCATGTGCATGGTGGTTCACCGACCCTCCGGCAACTCTCATCGCCTCATACAAACCCCAATTCGACCCTCGACTCGAAATCAAGACCCAGTATTTCAAAAAAAATTCGAAATCGAAAATTCGCCTGAAACTTGAACTAAGAACTCGAACTTCCTTCAAAAAAAAACCCCTACGTTCTTCCATCACCGACCGCTGGAGGGAAGGAAACTCCGTCCACGCCACGGTCCTTCTCTTCCCTACCACCTCCCAGAACCGCGAGAAACTCGATCAAATCACGACGACGAAAATTACATTTTACAAAACGCAAAATATAACTCGAACCAAACCCTACTTTCAATTTAACCAACTAATCCTTGCATTAGAAATTTTCTTTAGCATTTTTCCTATATTAATACATCTTCAAACTTGCATCATAAGAAATTTCAACAATTAAAATAAATCAAATCAACGAATGTTGACAAAGATGTAACTTTTATTTAGATTCAAACTATACCTTCAATAATGATCTAAAAATCCTCGTTTCTATTTGAAAAATCCTAACTTTGTACGTTGCATCAAGATATGAGATCAAATCTTCAAATTAAAACATTCTAATTTTAGCTTTTGATTCCTTTCTTACTTAAAAACCTGTATAAACAGTTTCTAAAATTTACTGTCTTGCTTGAATTCACTTCCAGGTTATAACTTAAGTTTTAAACAACCTATTAGGTTATAAATTCTGAACTTAAGAAGTTATATATAAAGATATATAAGTTTGTTTCTTTGCTCAGGATTTTTTTTAAAAAAAAACTGAAGAACATCACAGATTTAAGCTTCCAGATAACATCTTAGAACAACATACTTACTATATATAGTAAACACAGGATTACTTCAACTAATTACCCAACTTAATTTTTTTTTTTAAAAATAGTCAGTTTACTCACTGTTAATATGTTTGAGTAGAGCTTGAAAAACTGCTGTATGAATAACAGAGGCATATATGTTTAAATATAAGCAGATATGCACATATTCTTCCACTTAATATTCATTAACATATGAATTTATTCATGCAAATCTATATTCACATATCACCCAAAAGACCATGCATCAGATTAATATTTAAAGAATGTAGTTTACTCACTGTTGATAGTTGAACAAAGGGCAATTGTCTGGTTTTGAAAAGCTAACAGCCCGACCTTCTTAAATCTCCTTGCTTATTTATGTTGAATTGTAAACTTGAGTTGAGTTGTTTAGTTGTTGTTTTAAGTTTGGAAATACTTCTGATTTGCTCAGTTTGGATGAACAAAATGGAGTAAGAAAAATTGATATATATATATATATATATATATATATATATATATAACAAATATACAGGCTTTGTACTACTCGTACAAATGGTCAGAGATTTTTTTCTTCTTTGTAGCCTCCTTCTTTGACCTGCCAACATTTTACAGGAATTGAACAGATTCGTATACACTTCGAAATAACCTGGTTTGAGCTTGAATTGATTGCGTTTAATGTTGAAGCTTCCTTACAAATATACAGCCTTGAACAGGGATGTCAGCTTCTAATACAAGCCTTAACTTGTTTTAAGCATATTTTATTTTATGTTAACGTACTGTAAAGTTGAGATAATACTTGTATTTCGGCTGAATAAATGTTTAGGGTGCTAAGATGAAAGCATTAAATGAGATTGTCTTCAAATATGTTTACAAACTTATTACATGTTTGCTGGCATTTATATTTTGAACAAAGATTTTTGTAAAAAGATTTTGTTTTTATTATCCCTTCTAGCTTGAACAATGCATATATCTTTTTATGTCAGGGATCACTTACACTTTGCTGATATGCATTTGTACAAAGATATTTTGTTTACAGATTTTTGTTTTATTTTCATCTAGCTAACACACACACACACACACACACACACACATATATATATATATATATATGTATATATATGTATATTTATGTCAGGTACTACTTATACTATGTCTGATTTCATGTGTTACAAAACTATTAATTATTTTGTATGTCTACTTCTATTCTAAGCTTAAACTATCATGTACTTCATTCATTTGTTTATTTTATACTTATATTAGTATTATAGTTTCTTACGTTTATATACTTATATTTATAACCATAAATTTGTTTTCTACTTATGTGTAATATTTATAAGACTTATTTTATTTTAATCATATAAGGTGTTGTTAGAATAATTTCTTAATTCTATTTTTATTTAGAGTTAAATATTCAAGTATTTGACTTATAACCTATATTTGCATCTATATATTTTATATTTATATTTAATATGGATAAATTTGCATTATTTTAAACATTATTATTATAAACTGCATTTATATATATATATATATATATATATTATACCAAATATTAATAACATGGAACCTCTAATTTAATTGAATAAGATAAATTTTATTATAAATATTTTTGAAAGAATCTATTTTAAATTCTAAATCAAAATTTCCTTCACAAACACATATATAACGGAAAAATGTTCCAAGATCTTATCAGTTTTGTAAAACAAAAAACTTGTATTTTATTTAATAATATTGCCAAAATACCGGGTCATCACATTCCTCCCCCCTTTGAATCTTTTCGTCCTCGAAAAGAAAAAAAGCCAGATCTATTTAAGATGCTTAAAATCAGATAAATTTTCTTTGATCATTATTAAACTTCTTTAAAAATATATATAATATTTCTAAATTAGTTTTTATAAAAATACTTTTATAACCTGATGTTTTGACAAGTCCATCCTCGTTCTCATAGAAATTCAGTTATACGTTGATCAGGCGTAGGACTGAAAATCTATAAGTACTTGGTCAACCCGTTTTCAACATCCAGTGAAAATACCTTTGAAAATAATTTTATTGAAAATATAGAAAACAGTTTTTGAAAATAGAGGAAATATCTTTGGTGATAATGCTCTGGAAATCATCACCCCCATCCATGGTCGCAGTTAACTCGATGGTTACGTTGCCATCCCGACAAAATCCATAGATAACTGTAGGCCTCCGCGCCCCTCGATTACACCATGGAACCCACGACAGATCGCAGCTACAACTGGGGTTACGTAGCTATCACAGCAAAACCCATATAACTGTAGGCATCAGCGCCATCGAATTTCGCTGCCAAAAATGAAACTTATCCACTCCACTTGACCATAGATCGCAGTCTACCGATGTTGCGTTGCCTTCCCGGCAAAATCAAGTGTAGACTGTTGGCACTCATCCTCCACACGATTTCGCTATGGTCCCCACAGTAGATCGCAGTGACATCGAGTTACACTGTCGTCACAGCATAACCCAAATGCCCCTGTAGGCATCAGCGCCCTCGACTTTCGCTACCCAATAATCCTCAGGAGCTAGTTTGTCCGGACTCCTTATAGGATCAACTTTAGAACCCCCCGGGGCTCAAGGCAGCACCACCCAGTGGCACTCCTGAGAAGTTCATTTCAAGGGAGCGCCTTTTTCCCTAGAGCCATCATCAAAACATTTTATACTATACACATATAGAATCTCTTCAAATCATACACCTAGTATGATATCCTACAAAGCTCCTTTACACAAAATCGATTATCTCAAAATCGATAATTCTCAAACTAGGCTTTCCAAATTCAATATTGATTTTACCCAAAAATCGAAAGCCTTTCCAAATCCAAAGGTTCTCAAGACCTTTTCCAAATTCCTCATAAAATCCTTTATATATATATAAAAAATATATATAATTTTTAAAACTTTAGATCATTTCAAACTTGTATAAAATTCCTTTTATACTTCAAACATCATCAAAAATCCTTTTCTTCCGGCAATAGATTTAACAAGGAAAGATTTATCTTAAATAACAAAGATATATAACTTTGTTTATTCAAAATCAAATATTCAAATTTGATTACTCTTTTCAATATCAATTTCATTCAAATCCGTACGATGTACACTTATCATCCGTACGCTATACCAATCTGATAGCTCACTCGATCACACAATTTCACTTCCGAACTAGTATCGTCCACCCGACTTCCTAGTGCGGACACAGATCTGGTTTCTTGATTAGAAACCGTCATTCTCCTTGAATAGCCATTACTATGATAGAGAACATCCAGAACCAATCAACAATCCATATCTAGGTTCGCCGTCGAAAATCAAGTGAAAAATCTCACTCGGATCGATATAATTATCTCGAAATTCTGTGCTTGAATCTGGATCAAATCACTACGCGAATAGAATAATATACTTACACATCCTATGTATTTATTTTCATTGATTATTATCCAAATCAATTTCCTTTCCATTCACATTAACTTAAATTTTCACTCACTTATTCATATTTGCCTTAATCCCCATTTGGATTATCACTTCAATTCTTATCTCAGTTGGGTATTTAAATCAATAACAGTTTGAACTCCGACCAGTTTATATTTAGAAAATAGCTTGAATTTAAAAAAAGAAAGATAAGTAGTTGAAAAATAAATATTAGTTTGCAAAATAGCTATAAAATAGGCAACTAACTATAAAATAGTTGAAAGATAGCTAAATAGTTTCAGACATTTCAAATAATTGCAAAATAGTCGTAAAATAGAAATTAGTTTGTGAAATAGTTGAAAAATAGTAATTAGTTTAGAAACCAGTTGAAAAATGATCAAATATCTTCAAAAACTAATCGTAAAACAAGTATAAAATAATTTGGCTTTAAGTAAGAAGCATTGTATATATTTAATGGCTTTTAAAAAAATAAGTTTATATCAAAACAATTTATATTGAAAATAGTCAAGGGTCAAACTGTTCACTTCCCCAACATTTCAACTTAAATTTCCATTGAAATTTATTTAATCCCAAGGCAACTTCAATTCTAATTAATTCAAACTAAATTCAATGGAATTTAAATTTCAACTTTAACCCATCTCGAATCATATAAATTCAAGTTAAATCCTCAAAGGTTGGTTTAACTCTTTAAACCAAATTAACTTTTATTAAAAGCTTTTAAACAATTTAATTTCTGAGTCCAATTCTCAAAATTCCATTTTAAATTATCTTTACTTATGTATTTCAAGGTTCAAATAAGAGTTCAATACAATTTTATTTTAAAATTTTAATTTATTATTAAATTTTATCTTCCAGTTTGAAGCCAGTTCTTAAACAATTTTAATTTACAATTCAATTATTCAAATTTATTTTATTTATTTTTTTATTTAACAACAATAGGATGATATCATCCCATTTATTTAAAAACATCCATCCATTTCCAATTTTTAAATCTCAAACCCGTTTTGAGATTACACAAATTCCCAATTCAAATCAACCATTTAACTTTCCAAGTTTAATTCCAATTTTACTTAATCCAATCAACCTCATTCAATCCTTAAACATCACAATAATAATCTTCCCACTTAAAAACTTATATCACTTTGGGTTTTTACATCACCCTTCAGGGAAAAATCAAAACTCAACCTCTTAGAGTTTATTTCAAATTATCTTTGATATCATGTATATCCATACATATATACATATTTATTTCTTGGTCCTCCCAGCCATGTTTTACAATTTTAAACCACCCTTGGTTTTTTAAATTCAAATCAAATTTCAAACAACCCATTGTTTCCAACAAGTCCCAGTTATCCAAATAATACTTATTTATTATTTTTCATTACTTTGAAACAAAATTTTCGAATTCTGGACCAGATTTAAAGTTTCATTTTTAAGTAATTTAAATTTAAATTTGGTTGTATTTCCAATTTTACTTAATTCCAATTCAAGACTTCAATTCAATTGTATTATATTACTTCTTATTTTTATTTCAATAATTTAACAACCAATCGCCATAATATTTATTAAAATGAAGTATTTCCTTATATATCAAAATATATATTTATATAAAATCAATTAAAATATTTATATAAGAAAATAACAAGTACACACTCATATATATATATATATATATATACATACACTCAACCCATTCTAGAGTACTATGGACTCTATTTAATGAGTAACTCCCACCAGAGCCAAGGTTCTCGCTTAACCTTTCAGCTCTGATACCAAAAGTAACGACTCAAAATTTTCTAACCCGAAAATTACAGATAGTTATGAAAAAGAAGAAAGAGATAGAAGAAGAAGAATAGAAACACCAAACATCTCACAATCGCAGCAGATAAAATATAATAATAAATAATAACAGCCTATAAGAGAATATTATAACTGTCAGTTAGACCTGTCAAACGGGTCGGGTCGGGTCATAAATGGATCGGGTAGAATTTAACCCATTCCATTCAAGACATAAACGACCCTAACCCGTTTGATCCATTTAATAAACGGGTTAACCCGACCCGACCCATTTAGTAAAAGGGTTGACCCGACTCGACCCATTTAACAAAAAAATGTTGCATAAGCAGTAAATACCGCACAATCAAATAAAAAACTGCACCATTATATTATCAATACCGCACCATTTAACAAAAAAATGCATCATTTAATAAAAACAGCATCAAAAAATGAAAAACTGCACCATATAATAATCAATTCTACATAAAAATACAACAACCTGCATCAGAAAATTGCAAACTGAACTGGATATTATAAAAATTTTGTAATTTTGTAACCTTATAGATTTCAAAATGTTCTTTTGCTTAGCAACAAATTGAATACTTAGGCCATATCATTACTTATAATGGAGTAGCAGTAAATCTAGCTAACACCTAAGCTATTAACGAATGGCCTGTACTAAAGAACTTGAAGTCATTGGGAGAGTTTCTAGACCTTTCAAGGTATTAAAGGAAGTTTATAAAAGACCATGGAAGCATTAAAAAGCCTCCAAATGGCTTGCTTTAGAAAAGCTCCTTCCATTGGAATCCAGATGCACAAATTTCTTTTCAAGAACTTAAATTAGACTGATGAATCCACCAGTGCTTGCTATGCCAGATTTATCAAAATATTTCGTATTAGAGTGTGATGCTTCTGGTACTGGCATTAGACTAGTACTCCTACAAAATGAAATCCATGTTAGTACAGATTAAGGTTCAAGTACACGTTTAATATGTGTTAAGTTTGGGTGGACTAAAAACAAATAGTAAGAGCTGACCAAAGCATCATGCAAACCGTCCATTATTTCTGAAAAATCCATAAACTTGCATGGAAAAAAAACATTCGTAATAATGCAGTATACATTCCCAGCTTAGAGTGGATACTGCATCATTTATGATGTTTTCGTACATCAAAAGAATTACTATACATAATGTTGCAAATAAAGGTAACAGTGAAGAACATACCTGTTTTTCCCAATTGGTACAGCCAGTTACAATTGCAAGAAGTAGAGTTTGCACAGTAGCTCCACAAAGTATGCCTATCCAAAGCCCTTTACCTCCAATATGGCATAGAAACCCCAGAACAACCGCTACCGGAATTCCAAAAAGATAATATCCTCCAAGGTTTATATATGCACCTATGTGCTGCCACCCACATCCTCTTGCGACACCTACAATGTTTAACAAGTCAGTATTAATATCACATTTACAAACTAAGATTCTAATATATGTTTTTGAAATCTCAGCCTTGTAAAAGTTAACGGTTATTGCTTTATTATCACTTTTGGTTCAATGTATTAACACGCTATTAAAAGATGCTTAATCAAAGTATAAAGCACACTCAACTCTAATAATACTTCAGATGAAAAATTGATGCGAATGGTAAAATAGTTAACCTGATAGAACTCCTTGCGCGCTGTCCATTATAACGGAGAGACAAACAAGAGGGACCATCTGCATAACATAGTCTGTGACCTCTTCTACATTGCTGTAAGCATATCCAACAACTCTACGCAGTAAAAAGAGGGTTACAGAAACTATTAAAGCTTCCGTAACTGCCAACACCATCACAACTCTAACAGTTCTTTTTGCTGCCTCTGAGTTTCCAGCACCCAGTTCATTGGATACACGTGTACTGCATAATGAATAAAGTAAACAACCTTAATTTAAACTAGATAGACCAAAGCTACATGTAAATGAAAACATCTTGAAACTCATGATTAAGGTTCAAGTGATGATAAATGTAGTTCGTCAGTTGAAAAAACAAATTATCTTTTCTACCATTATTTTATCGCCGTCGCTTCGAATCAGGAAGATGACATCATGAGGGTATTTACGATTCTTTTGTTGTGTCATGATCATACAAAATCAAAGATGAAATTCATGAAGTAATTAAAAAACCAATCACGGTTCATGTAATGACTTTTCTTTTGTTGTGTTTTACATTGACCCAACAATAAAATGGCATTGACAATACTACCACAGATGTAGATTTCATGAATTGTATTGGTTTTGCTAATTTATTTGAACCTCAGAGTATGTGCAATTATTACAACTAGGGAGGTGGAAATAGTTTGTTGATTCATATTGAACAGATTGTTCATCACAAAGAATGTTGCCACAAGTTCCCACATTTTTCTATCTATTTTGCAAATCATTTAACCAACAATCACAGTACTACAATTTTCAACTTTGTAGTACAGATACAAGATAGAGAAATAGCTCTTTCAAATATAATAACTCGTAACATTTCAAATTTGACTATAACAGGCTAGTGTAAGCAGAATGGAATACTGAATGTTCTGGTAACCCTTTGTTTCAATTATTGTCAAAACTTAAGAAAACTAAAGCTTGTCTCAAATAATGAAGTAAGAAATTTTTTTGTCAGACCTCCACTGATGTGTTAATGAAAGAGCATGACGTAGCATACTCTCAATTAGTTGATAAATCAAAAGATGCAACTTTTAGGAAGGTCACAGTATCATAAGGACACCAAACAACAACGAATGAAAATAAACTCTACTTCCACCATCTAGAATATTGTCTGCAAATCCTCAAACTTGTAAACGAATGAAAACATAATCATAACCAGTTGATCTAACTAAAATAACAAAATCATATAATAAAAAATAAAACTAATTTTAGGGTTACTAATTTCACTTAAATAGCATAATTAGTCGAATGAAGTGAAACAAAAATATGCAACAAATTCCGATTTAAACTAAAATTAGATTAATTTAAATGATTGAAAAGATTAATACCTAAGCTCGAAGATTGAAGAAATTGCCTCTTTTTCTTCCTTCGCGATTTGCAGATTTGAGCTACGGAAGAAATTAGAATTAGGGTTGGATGGGTAAACAGTTTGGGTTGCTGCAGGAAGTTTTGTTCATGGGTTGTATACGGGCTGGTTAAAAACAAACTAAATTTTTAAATGGATAGACCCAACCCTTTTAATATAAGGGTTATTGGTTGGGTAAATGGGTTAGGGTATGATTTGACAGGCCTACTGTCAGTTACAATCTAATACTTCAGAGTTTCACATTATATACGGTCACTGAATATTTACAATTACCATATCTCAGGGTAACAATAATATAAATACAGCGAAAATACTCTATACGCTCCTGCCATCCAACTCTCCTCCTGAGCTCTAGAACGTACCTACCCGAAAATCTGTAATACTCGGTCTGACCCGAGCATTACACCAAAGTAACACCCGGGTCAGGCTGGAAACCAACGTGAGTAAACCCATCTAACATGTAGTACAAAAGTATACAACTCATATAAACTCGGGATACGTATATCAATCTACAACTTTACAAGTTGCTATAGACATCACTTATTTCACACATCAATTTCTAAGTGCCAGAACTTAGATTATCTGGTCCAATTCACTTAAGTCATTCCATTACAACCTATTAATTCTACGTATCAATTTGTAAAGAATCGAAGTGGTTTCGGATACTATCCAATACCCGACTCCGGTCTCTTCGAATTCAGTTCATCTTAACACATGTTATTCAAGTGAAATGCAGTTCAATTTTAAATAAAAGATGTCACCTTTACTCAGCAATTCATCATTAATAAAGAACCACATTATCATTACCCACCCAACCCATCATATCACGAACCATTTCATATCAGGGGTATCAATCCATTTAGGGCATATAATGTGACGGCTCGAATTTTTCACGTTCGAAAATCGACATCCATACTTTACATTGTACTCGAATGCCGCAGATTCGATCGTTCAAATTCGAGTCGCCGGAGCTTATAACACATTAAGTAAATAACACAGCGGAAGAAATGAATAATATATTTCATATACAGCATTTGATACAATATCTGATACAACAGAATGATACAATGAACATCAATATACATCAGAGTTACAAAGAATAGCAGCGGAACAAAATCTCCAATGTAGCTTCAAGAAAGAACTCCAGCTGTAACTCCATCTCCAAGGCATCAATCCAGAAATAGCGAGAACTCCCAAATCAAGATGAAGAGAAGCAACTCGATCCAATTGTAATTGCCAAATCCTAAGGCTGAAAGCTATCGAATCTACACCTACTACTGATTATCTGAAAATCCCAACTCTAGACTGCCCGTGTGGGAAATAGTGGGCACCCAGAGTTTAGGAAAGGAACAATAAACTCCAGGTCAGTCATGGGACTGGTATGAGCAAACAAAAACATTTGGTCTTTTAAAACAAACAACAGAATTTAAATTTGAAATCCGCAATGCTTTTTGAAAAATGAAACTACCATAAGGCCTCCCGGCACACACACAATGCAAACGCACACATGGGGGAGATTTCTCCTTATGATAGTCAAACATGCTTACTACGAGAAAAATCCTTTGATATTATTACTAGTGCATAGTGGAAATCTTTCGAAAGTATAATATAAATCCTAGCCAGCATAGGTACCATGATACTATGCCTACTATAGCTGCCATGTTAAATGGCAGGTTCTACAACTAAAACCGTACAAGGCACGTATTGGATGAATGGATTTCCAACAAATGGTCAGGCTAAGGAACTTCCTATTGCCACATGGGTACGCCTCTGGCGGGACGTCCCGAGAACTAACGTTACGGTTAGATCTCTGCCAACACAAGGCCGGGTTACCTCTGTAACTAGGTAACTACTACACGAATATGCCATCCCCCGGTCCTTTGGGACCTTTATCCGAGGCGCCTCAAAGCAACAACCACACAGTAAATGAGATTGGAGCAACCACATAGGTTAAATACCAGGGCTCCATACCTGATACCACCCTTTACCAGAAGGGAATGACACACCCTAAAGGGAGCGACCCTCATAACCTTGCCGCATCTTTCCTGTTTCGACCATTTCCGGGGAGTGAGGTCCTGATGCAGTCTCGTCCACAAAGCTACGCTTTGTGCAACAAAGCCATGCTTTGGGTCAATCAGATGACCAAAGCAATGATCACAAAGATAAATGATCAAACAAATGATCATATCACAAATGATCAACCAATGATCATCACACAGCAGCACTCAGCATGCCACATTACCAAATTGGGAATATCACTGATAAATATCAACTACATAACCTCTGAGCTCGTACGTCTCAGAGAAGGGTGTTAAGCTGAGAGAATAAATTCTCCGCCACCAGGCAGAAATGTATTTGATAGAAATCAGTTAACATCTCAAAGTGTAATGTCGGACATACAACCATACAAGTCTGTCCCGGGTTCGAACAGAACCGAAGGCACTTCCGAAGAAGCCCTTGCAAATCCGGATAATCCCTAATCACGTCCGGACTTCCCATCACATATGAAGATCTCTATACCGGGGATCAGCCAGTGCAGAGACAATCGATGAGTTATCCTTTTGTTTTTGGAAATATCCGGTCTTCACCACCGGTCTTCAATTGCTATCCATAACGTCGTATCACTATTCGGAATGGGCTATATGACACTAGGTCCTCTCCCGGCTAAACCGAATAATGAGCGCCATATTTTAAAACATATGGATATGGGATTTTAGTTAAGTCACAACTTATAAAATCCAAAACCTTTCTTTCAAATGGTTAAACAAATTACCATTTTAAATCTTTAAACCAAAAGATTTATTTCACAAAGTTTCACCTAGTTTCACAAAGATCTATTCATAGATTCAAAACAACTTCCATTCCAATTGGATTAACTCAATAAATCTTTAAATTAAAGATTTAATTTATAGCTTTCAAAAACCCGTTCCAAAGGTTTATTTATAACTTGGAATACCATTTTCATTTCAAAACTTGAATTCCTTTTAACATACATTGGAAATCCATTTCTTATATGAAAGCTTCTATTATTTGAAAACAACAGTTTTCGTTTCAGAAAAGTCCGATTTATACAAGTTGGAATCTTGGGTTAATTTTTAAATTTCAAAACATCACTTTTAAATTGGTTTAAAAACCCCATATAAACCCATTTATAAGTTGAATAACTTTTTAAAACCCTAGTTTCCAAATCATAGAATTCAATTCAATTATTGAATTCAAATTTAACTCAAATTATTTAAATTTCAAAACTCCATTAAGTTATTCACATAACTTTTATTTTTGAAATTCATTTTTTTTCAAAAACTTCAATTCTAATTACAAAACTATTTTGGATTCAAAAATTCAAATTTGAAAACAATTTCAAAATCTGTGACTTAACCCATTTCCACGTGCAATCCATATTTGTGTGTGTATAAGTGTGGTCTAGGGGTTCAACACAATAGTGCACAACATCATCATCACAGATTTAATCATAAAGATAAGCGGTATAACCCATAGCGCTTATTTATATTCACAGATTCATAGATAAAGTAAATTATCAATCACAAAAATTCACTAATATGATTCCATGTGGGTTTCGGATAACCAGCTGGAATCCGACTCCCTGTCGCATCGAAATTCAAATGTCGTTTTACGGGTCAAAGGGTTTCATATTCATACAACAGTATATTCATCACAAATATAGCAGATCAGCACAAAGTATCACATAGCATCACATCACATATCAATTATATCAATCCATCACACAACATTCAACAACAATCAGCATCTACAATTAAGATGAATAAACTGGGTGGTTTCAAATTTATTACCTACATGATTACTTTCATTTATTAGTCCTAATTAATTAACTATCCATATTTATTCAATTAATAAATCTTCAATTATTAATTTAAAATCTAATATCATTCAATTAATGATTTCTTAATTACAAATTAATTATTCCAAGAAAAATTAATCTTAAACTTTAATTAATCAAATTAAACCCTTAATTACTTTAATTAATTATCCATTTCTTAATTAATTAATTATATTAATTATCCATTTGTACTACCTTAATAATTAAATGAATTACAAATCATTATACTTTTCTTTATCTTTAAATAAACATTCCTTATTTAAATTATGCATTTAAAAACAAAATGTTTTTTTTTATTTTCATTAAATTCCATTTAACATTTTCTTTAAACTTAAGACTCAAATTTGTCTTAAATAAGAATTTAAAACAATACACAACTTAATCTTATATGTTTAAAAGAAACATATACTTTATTAATAAGTTGGAAAGGATTTAAATTTCAATTCAAATCAAATTCAAATCAATTTTAAAAATTACTTTAAAACTTCAAAATTGAAATACAACTTTCATTCTCATTTTAGTTTTAAATTCTTTAAAACTCTTTCTATAATTTACACCTTTAATTCAAATGTATGTCATTGAAAACAATTTAAATTTAAATCTTTATTTAAAAACTGAAGTCTAAATTTTAAATCCAGATTTAAAACTCAGTTTTGAATTCAATTTGAATTCCTAAATTAAATACTTAACTTTTTACTTCAAATGCAAAACAACAATGCATTTTATACTTGAGAGTTTTAAATCAAATTTAAATTTAAAAACACAATATGGTTTCAAATTTCAGACAATTAAAATTTGAATTCATTTTCAAATTCCAAACTAAAACCCAGTTTAAATCTTCACTTTCAAATTTAAACTTACCCTTTTATTTAAAACAGAAAACAGTTTTCTGTTTATTAAAAAAAAAAACTTAACTTTGAATTTCTTCCAGAATTTAAACTATTTCAAAAAACATAATTCAAACTTATTTGAATTCATACTTGAATTCAGTTTTAATATCATAAGATAAAACTTTAGTTTGCAAATTATTTCAAACCTTAAAAATCTGGAAACAGGCTCTTGTTCCTCCTTTTTTTTTCTTTTTATTTTAAACCAATTTAAAATTTCTGCATTTAAATTAATATAAAATAATAATTCAAACAATTTGAATTCATCCCTAGGTTCAAGTTTAAATCCTAAGTTCAAATTTCCATTTTAATTTAAACTTGATTCTTAAAATTATAAAAAAACAGAACAGGTCTGTTAAATAACACCTGAAACAATGCAACTCAAGCAACCCCATTTACTTCGAGTTTTTACCCCACTTCCTTCGAGTTTTTTTCCAATTTACCCGAGACCTACCCGAGTCAAAATTCCCTGCAACCCAAAACATACCCAAAAACCTGAAACTGCACAACACCAACCCCACCACCATCACAAACCTGCACACACCCCTGTGCATTCTTAAACCACCTCCGGCCACCTTGACCTTCATCTCCGACCATCCCCTAACTATCAGAGACTTCACTACAACATTAAAACCCCAGATTCCCTAAGATTAACTTGAATTTGAAATCAAGTTTTAAAGCTAAAAACTGTAACAGCCTATACCCCACCTTCCTAAACCTGTCAACATCCAATCTCTCCCCTTCCCGACCACCATCCTTCTCCATACTCCGGAGATATTCTCATCAATCCATCTATCTCCATATCCCAAATCCCTGAGTCTCCCAGTCAAGTATAACTGCCGAAAAAATTTACTTTCACCAACTCAGTAGAACTAGGTTTTAGATAGCCAGAACAAAAATTGTATTTTAATTTAAAACCAAAATTTTTCCAATGCTTACTTTAATTTGAAATAAGCAAGTTTCAATCAAGATTGGAGCATAACAGCATACAAATCAAAAGAAACATGATTTTCCTATTAACTAGAACTTAAACTATAGCAACAGAACTTTTGGAATCAACATGCATTGCATTACCTATTTACACAGGCAGTAAAAATCAAATATGTACACAAATTTAACTCAGCAGAAACACATTCATTTCAAATTTTACAAGCATGTAACCCAATATCAACAAGCAAGCATCACAAAGCAATTCACAAGTTCATAGATATCAGATTCAAAGGGAAGATTTTCAAGTTTGCTCACCTTTAAAATGAAGACAGAGGCCAGACATTTGCAACTGTTTTGATTTTCTTCTTTTCCTGAATCTGCATTTTTGATTTTTTTGTGATTTTTTGTTTCAACTGTTTTAAACTTATACTTTATCATTGATTAACAACATGAAATTCAAAGCTTTAAGAAAAATTTACTTATCTTTATTTAATTTCAGAGAGAACTGCCCTGCTCTATCTTCTCTGGATTTCATTTGCTTTTCAGTTTCAGGTTGGATTCAGGTCATTGCTTCCAGATTCGATTTGCAACTTGACATTATAACACTTTGTTTAAATCTCTATTGCATGCTCTTGTTTATTCAGTTTATTAATATCAAAACAAGAATTTTAAGTTTTACTTACTGTTTTGAATGAAACAGAGAAGCCTTTTAATCTTTGTATTGAATCATTGATGAATTGAATTGTGAAAATAGGTTCTTCAATTATCACCAGGGAAAACTGCATTTGCTTGTTCCAGATTTGCTATGCTTAAATTTTGTTACAGGTAATTGATGAGAAAATCTGGTTTTGAATTTCACTTTAAATCTAATTTCAGATTTTCTTTTGAAGATAATGTTTGAACAATTATGAATTGCTAAGATTTCTACTTCATAAATTTTTAATAAAATATTTTTCAAACAAAAATAAGTAAAACAATTGCCACTTGTTACTTATGTTTACACTTGTTATTCTTTTATGTCATATGGTTTACATTTGTAAAATTTTGTATATTTATGTTTTTAACCTTGTCTTGAATTTATTTTATAAATTTTGTTTTGGTCCTTTAGTTCAATTAATTTTAATTCATACATTTTGTTTTTAAACCTTATTTGATTTTAAATTTATAAAACATGCTTATCAATCTTATATTTACACATATATGTTATGTAGTTATACTTACACAAATTAAAGTAAAATAGTTTGAAATTAGATTATACATTATTAGCAAATATTTATAAGTTAGTAAATACAACTTTTATTTTCAATACATCTATATTTATAAACTTAAGATGTTCAACTTATTAACAAACACTTATTTTTTTTTTAAAACTTTCATAATTAAATTCACAATAAAATCTCAAATCTTTTAAATTCCAAATTCAATCTAAAAATGCATATTATTATTTATTCTGTAAATCTTCCAATTGATTCAACTTTTAATTCTAAAAAATTAAAAATTAACTACAAAAATTCCATAATTTAATTCAAAAAAAATAAAATAAATAAATTGTCAAATTATCTTGTTCAAAATTCAGGGATGTTACAGACTTCCCCCCTTAAGAAAATTTCGTCCTCGAAATTTGAAAGTAGGAAGACAACCAATGATGGATAGATACACAAGGATAGATAATCGACTCATAAATCAGGCCGATTAACTATTCTGCATTTGGCTTACCAAATAAGAATATTAATAATAGATATGAGAACAATCTCATATAATATTACACAAGATATTTGGGTCCATCGGTCTACGAATATGCAAGGGCATTGACTAGTTCGAAGAGATAACTAATCGTTCGTAGAATATATCGGATCCCAGAGAATAGATAGATGGATCAAATCTTCATATTAGTTAACCAATTTACTAATTTAAAATTTCCAATTTATTTAATATTTTCAATTTCAAATTCATTAGAGTTTAGATCGAAAAGCTGATAAGAAACCGATGAAGATACGAAGTAAGAATTTCCTACAACAATACGTATGGCCATCATCACACCGAAACTTCTTTCTGGAGCAGTCACGAAGCAATCAAAAGAATTCGAAATCGAATCAAAGGAGATTGATAGAGAAAAGATATTCCCACTGTTGCAGGGTATTGACCATTTATAGTGGTATTCCCTGTCCCCTATCTCGTTCTCTTCTCGCACTCATACTCACTATCGGTGAATAGTAAGAGAATTTACTGAGGCATTCGAACGGATATCTCAGGGATATACTCATTCTAGGGTTTACTTCACCCTATCTCTAATGAGTTACTTAATGTGTTATACTCCTGAGCTAAAGTTTTAACCTTCAGCTCTGATACCAAGTGTGACGGCTCGAATTTTTCACGTTCGAAAATCGACATCCATACTTTACATTGTACTCGAATGCCGCAGATTCGATCGTTCAAATTCGAGTCGCCGGAGCTTATAACACATTAAGTAAATAACACAGCGGAAGAAATGAATAATATATTTCATATACAGCATTTGATACAATATCTGATACAACAGAATGATACAATGAACATCAATATACATCAGAGTTACAAAGAATAGCAGCGGAACAAAATCTCCAATGTAGCTTCAAGAAAGAACTCCAGCTGTAACTCCATCTCCAAGGCATCAATCCAGAAATAGCGAGAACTCCCAAATCAAGATGAAGAGAAGCAACTCGATCCAATTGTAATTGCCAAATCCTAAGGCTGAAAGCTATCGAATCTACACCTACTACTGATTATCTGAAAATCCCAACTCTAGACTGCCCGTGTGGGAAATAGTGGGCACCCAGAGTTTAGGAAAGGAACAATAAACTCCAGGTCAGTCATGGGACTGGTATGAGCAAACAAAAACATTTGGTCTTTTAAAACAAACAACAGAATTTAAATTTGAAATCCGCAATGCTTTTTGAAAAATGAAACTACCATAAGGCCTCCCGGCACACACACAATGCAAACGCACACATGGGGGAGATTTCTCCTTATGATAGTCAAACATGCTTACTACGAGAAAAATCCTTTGATATTATTACTAGTGCATAGTGGAAATCTTTCGAAAGTATAATATAAATCCTAGCCAGCATAGGTACCATGATACTATGCCTACTATAGCTGCCATGTTAAATGGCAGGTTCTACAACTAAAACCGTACAAGGCACGTATTGGATGAATGGATTTCCAACAAATGGTCAGGCTAAGGAACTTCCTATTGCCACATGGGTACGCCTCTGGCGGGACGTCCCGAGAACTAACGTTACGGTTAGATCTCTGCCAACACAAGGCCGGGTTACCTCTGTAACTAGGTAACTACTACACGAATATGCCATCCCCCGGTCCTTTGGGACCTTTATCCGAGGCGCCTCAAAGCAACAACCACACAGTAAATGAGATTGGAGCAACCACATAGGTTAAATACCAGGGCTCCATACCTGATACCACCCTTTACCAGAAGGGAATGACACACCCTAAAGGGAGCGACCCTCATAACCTTGCCGCATCTTTCCTGTTTCGACCATTTCCGGGGAGTGAGGTCCTGATGCAGTCTCGTCCACAAAGCTACGCTTTGTGCAACAAAGCCATGCTTTGGGTCAATCAGATGACCAAAGCAATGATCACAAAGATAAATGATCAAACAAATGATCATATCACAAATGATCAACCAATGATCATCACACAGCAGCACTCAGCATGCCACATTACCAAATTGGGAATATCACTGATAAATATCAACTACATAACCTCTGAGCTCGTACGTCTCAGAGAAGGGTGTTAAGCTGAGAGAATAAATTCTCCGCCACCAGGCAGAAATGTATTTGATAGAAATCAGTTAACATCTCAAAGTGTAATGTCGGACATACAACCATACAAGTCTGTCCCGGGTTCGAACAGAACCGAAGGCACTTCCGAAGAAGCCCTTGCAAATCCGGATAATCCCTAATCACGTCCGGACTTCCCATCACATATGAAGATCTCTATACCGGGGATCAGCCAGTGCAGAGACAATCGATGAGTTATCCTTTTGTTTTTGGAAATATCCGGTCTTCACCACCGGTCTTCAATTGCTATCCATAACGTCGTATCACTATTCGGAATGGGCTATATGACACTAGGTCCTCTCCCGGCTAAACCGAATAATGAGCGCCATATTTTAAAACATATGGATATGGGATTTTAGTTAAGTCACAACTTATAAAATCCAAAACCTTTCTTTCAAATGGTTAAACAAATTACCATTTTAAATCTTTAAACCAAAAGATTTATTTCACAAAGTTTCACCTAGTTTCACAAAGATCTATTCATAGATTCAAAACAACTTCCATTCCAATTGGATTAACTCAATAAATCTTTAAATTAAAGATTTAATTTATAGCTTTCAAAAACCCGTTCCAAAGGTTTATTTATAACTTGGAATACCATTTTCATTTCAAAACTTGAATTCCTTTTAACATACATTGGAAATCCATTTCTTATATGAAAGCTTCTATTATTTGAAAACAACAGTTTTCGTTTCAGAAAAGTCCGATTTATACAAGTTGGAATCTTGGGTTAATTTTTAAATTTCAAAACATCACTTTTAAATTGGTTTAAAAACCCCATATAAACCCATTTATAAGTTGAATAACTTTTTAAAACCCTAGTTTCCAAATCATAGAATTCAATTCAATTATTGAATTCAAATTTAACTCAAATTATTTAAATTTCAAAACTCCATTAAGTTATTCACATAACTTTTATTTTTGAAATTCATTTTTTTTCAAAAACTTCAATTCTAATTACAAAACTATTTTGGATTCAAAAATTCAAATTTGAAAACAATTTCAAAATCTGTGACTTAACCCATTTCCACGTGCAATCCATATTTGTGTGTGTATAAGTGTGGTCTAGGGGTTCAACACAATAGTGCACAACATCATCATCACAGATTTAATCATAAAGATAAGCGGTATAACCCATAGCGCTTATTTATATTCACAGATTCATAGATAAAGTAAATTATCAATCACAAAAATTCACTAATATGATTCCATGTGGGTTTCGGATAACCAGCTGGAATCCGACTCCCTGTCGCATCGAAATTCAAATGTCGTTTTACGGGTCAAAGGGTTTCATATTCATACAACAGTATATTCATCACAAATATAGCAGATCAGCACAAAGTATCACATAGCATCACATCACATATCAATTATATCAATCCATCACACAACATTCAACAACAATCAGCATCTACAATTAAGATGAATAAACTGGGTGGTTTCAAATTTATTACCTACATGATTACTTTCATTTATTAGTCCTAATTAATTAACTATCCATATTTATTCAATTAATAAATCTTCAATTATTAATTTAAAATCTAATATCATTCAATTAATGATTTCTTAATTACAAATTAATTATTCCAAGAAAAATTAATCTTAAACTTTAATTAATCAAATTAAACCCTTAATTACTTTAATTAATTATCCATTTCTTAATTAATTAATTATATTAATTATCCATTTGTACTACCTTAATAATTAAATGAATTACAAATCATTATACTTTTCTTTATCTTTAAATAAACATTCCTTATTTAAATTATGCATTTAAAAACAAAATGTTTTTTTTTATTTTCATTAAATTCCATTTAACATTTTCTTTAAACTTAAGACTCAAATTTGTCTTAAATAAGAATTTAAAACAATACACAACTTAATCTTATATGTTTAAAAGAAACATATACTTTATTAATAAGTTGGAAAGGATTTAAATTTCAATTCAAATCAAATTCAAATCAATTTTAAAAATTACTTTAAAACTTCAAAATTGAAATACAACTTTCATTCTCATTTTAGTTTTAAATTCTTTAAAACTCTTTCTATAATTTACACCTTTAATTCAAATGTATGTCATTGAAAACAATTTAAATTTAAATCTTTATTTAAAAACTGAAGTCTAAATTTTAAATCCAGATTTAAAACTCAGTTTTGAATTCAATTTGAATTCCTAAATTAAATACTTAACTTTTTACTTCAAATGCAAAACAACAATGCATTTTATACTTGAGAGTTTTAAATCAAATTTAAATTTAAAAACACAATATGGTTTCAAATTTCAGACAATTAAAATTTGAATTCATTTTCAAATTCCAAACTAAAACCCAGTTTAAATCTTCACTTTCAAATTTAAACTTACCCTTTTATTTAAAACAGAAAACAGTTTTCTGTTTATTAAAAAAAAAAACTTAACTTTGAATTTCTTCCAGAATTTAAACTATTTCAAAAAACATAATTCAAACTTATTTGAATTCATACTTGAATTCAGTTTTAATATCATAAGATAAAACTTTAGTTTGCAAATTATTTCAAACCTTAAAAATCTGGAAACAGGCTCTTGTTCCTCCTTTTTTTTTCTTTTTATTTTAAACCAATTTAAAATTTCTGCATTTAAATTAATATAAAATAATAATTCAAACAATTTGAATTCATCCCTAGGTTCAAGTTTAAATCCTAAGTTCAAATTTCCATTTTAATTTAAACTTGATTCTTAAAATTATAAAAAAACAGAACAGGTCTGTTAAATAACACCTGAAACAATGCAACTCAAGCAACCCCATTTACTTCGAGTTTTTACCCCACTTCCTTCGAGTTTTTTTCCAATTTACCCGAGACCTACCCGAGTCAAAATTCCCTGCAACCCAAAACATACCCAAAAACCTGAAACTGCACAACACCAACCCCACCACCATCACAAACCTGCACACACCCCTGTGCATTCTTAAACCACCTCCGGCCACCTTGACCTTCATCTCCGACCATCCCCTAACTATCAGAGACTTCACTACAACATTAAAACCCCAGATTCCCTAAGATTAACTTGAATTTGAAATCAAGTTTTAAAGCTAAAAACTGTAACAGCCTATACCCCACCTTCCTAAACCTGTCAACATCCAATCTCTCCCCTTCCCGACCACCATCCTTCTCCATACTCCGGAGATATTCTCATCAATCCATCTATCTCCATATCCCAAATCCCTGAGTCTCCCAGTCAAGTATAACTGCCGAAAAAATTTACTTTCACCAACTCAGTAGAACTAGGTTTTAGATAGCCAGAACAAAAATTGTATTTTAATTTAAAACCAAAATTTTTCCAATGCTTACTTTAATTTGAAATAAGCAAGTTTCAATCAAGATTGGAGCATAACAGCATACAAATCAAAAGAAACATGATTTTCCTATTAACTAGAACTTAAACTATAGCAACAGAACTTTTGGAATCAACATGCATTGCATTACCTATTTACACAGGCAGTAAAAATCAAATATGTACACAAATTTAACTCAGCAGAAACACATTCATTTCAAATTTTACAAGCATGTAACCCAATATCAACAAGCAAGCATCACAAAGCAATTCACAAGTTCATAGATATCAGATTCAAAGGGAAGATTTTCAAGTTTGCTCACCTTTAAAATGAAGACAGAGGCCAGACATTTGCAACTGTTTTGATTTTCTTCTTTTCCTGAATCTGCATTTTTGATTTTTTTGTGATTTTTTGTTTCAACTGTTTTAAACTTATACTTTATCATTGATTAACAACATGAAATTCAAAGCTTTAAGAAAAATTTACTTATCTTTATTTAATTTCAGAGAGAACTGCCCTGCTCTATCTTCTCTGGATTTCATTTGCTTTTCAGTTTCAGGTTGGATTCAGGTCATTGCTTCCAGATTCGATTTGCAACTTGACATTATAACACTTTGTTTAAATCTCTATTGCATGCTCTTGTTTATTCAGTTTATTAATATCAAAACAAGAATTTTAAGTTTTACTTACTGTTTTGAATGAAACAGAGAAGCCTTTTAATCTTTGTATTGAATCATTGATGAATTGAATTGTGAAAATAGGTTCTTCAATTATCACCAGGGAAAACTGCATTTGCTTGTTCCAGATTTGCTATGCTTAAATTTTGTTACAGGTAATTGATGAGAAAATCTGGTTTTGAATTTCACTTTAAATCTAATTTCAGATTTTCTTTTGAAGATAATGTTTGAACAATTATGAATTGCTAAGATTTCTACTTCATAAATTTTTAATAAAATATTTTTCAAACAAAAATAAGTAAAACAATTGCCACTTGTTACTTATGTTTACACTTGTTATTCTTTTATGTCATATGGTTTACATTTGTAAAATTTTGTATATTTATGTTTTTAACCTTGTCTTGAATTTATTTTATAAATTTTGTTTTGGTCCTTTAGTTCAATTAATTTTAATTCATACATTTTGTTTTTAAACCTTATTTGATTTTAAATTTATAAAACATGCTTATCAATCTTATATTTACACATATATGTTATGTAGTTATACTTACACAAATTAAAGTAAAATAGTTTGAAATTAGATTATACATTATTAGCAAATATTTATAAGTTAGTAAATACAACTTTTATTTTCAATACATCTATATTTATAAACTTAAGATGTTCAACTTATTAACAAACACTTATTTTTTTTTTAAAACTTTCATAATTAAATTCACAATAAAATCTCAAATCTTTTAAATTCCAAATTCAATCTAAAAATGCATATTATTATTTATTCTGTAAATCTTCCAATTGATTCAACTTTTAATTCTAAAAAATTAAAAATTAACTACAAAAATTCCATAATTTAATTCAAAAAAAAAAAAAAAATAAATTGTCAAATTATCTTGTTCAAAATTCAGGGATGTTACATATAAACAATCACTTATCATACATAAGCAAGATAATAAATCACACCATTTCGAATAAATCTAATTAACAATAATTTAATTAAATCAATTACCTTTAAGTCCTGCTTATTAATTAGTTACAACCAGATTGATTTAACATCCCATAACCATTCATCTTTAACTACATTAAGATTATCATCATTATCTAATTACTTGCATTAAGTAATTATACTTAACCACATTCCATGAATGATTATCCTTAATTAATTGCATCCATTAATCAACCCCAATTGCTCATGAACAGTAATTACCCCCCTGTAATTTCTTACTTAAGTAATTAACCCCTTACTTAATTATTAATCCTTTTTGATTAATTACACCAAGTAATTTATCCTTAATTACTTCTACTAAGAAATTACCCTTTAATTACTTCCCATTAAGTAATTCATTTCAATTTATTACACCCTGTAATTATGAATTACTTCACTAAATCTCCTCAAGTATTTATATTTAATTAATCTCCAAGAGATTACCTTTAATTAATTTACAAATTAATTTCAAGCGGGTAATCCATCCCTTAATTACCCTTAAACCCAATTAATAAATCTTAATTGCAGATTAATTATTCTTTTAACCATTAATTTATAAACCTTAGTTATTGATTAACACAACTTAATTACAAATTAAGTATTTCTTAATTACCAGTTGATTAATCATTAGTCATTAGTTAATTAAATTACTTAATTACCTAACTACTAATCATTCGCTAATTAACTTTAAGTAGTTACTTAAAAATTTATTTATCAATTAATCATTAATTAATCCAAACTCTAATTACAATTACAATTTAATTATTCTTAATTACTTTCTAAAATAATTAATTGAATAATTAGTCAACTTAACTAACATTTTAAAAGAAATCTTCTTGAACTTTGAAAATCAAATTATTATTAACTACAAATCTTAAATGTTAAAAATCTTTACGCTTAACTTAAGGTAATTACTTAATTAAAATATTAATTAAGAGATAAATAAAAAAAACATCATTAAGCATTAACTAAGACAGTTTAGAACTTGAATTAAAATCTTAACTTACTATTAAACCTTTGTTAAGTTTACAGTGCCTAAAATCTGTTGAAACATTTTCAGTTAACTTCATCTTTATAATGCAACACCTCAGTTAGAAAAACCCGAGACTTTCCCACCTTTGCTCGAGTAGCAATTCGAGTTCCTCACCCATATTCCCGAGTCCTCTCTCTTGTTCACTCATGTACTTCTTCTTCTTCCCCTCTTTTTCTTTTATATTTTTGTTTTGTTTAATTATAAACAGTAGTATACAAACCCACTCACGCACCAGGTACCCGAAGCAATCCCACTATTCCCTCAAGTAATAACTTGCGTCAACCACCAACTGGAAGTTGCTGACGTTCATGCCACCGTGCATGTGCACGGTGGTTCGCCGACCCTCCGGCAACTCTCATCGCCTCCTACAAACCCCAATTCGACCCTCGACTCGAAATCAAGACCCAGTATTTCGAAAAAACTTCGAAATCGAAAATTCGCCTGAAACTTGAACTAAGAACTCGAACTTCCTTAAATAAAACCCCACGGTCTTCCATCACCGACCGCTGGAGGGGAGGAAACTCCGTCCACGCCACGGTCCTTCTCTTCCCTACCACCTCCCAGAACCGCGAGAAACTCGAACATATCACGGCGACGAAAATTACTTTTACAGAATGCAAAATATAACTCGAACCAAACCCTACTTTTGATCCAACCAACAAATCCTTGCATTAGAAATTTTCTTTAGCATTTTTCCTATATTAATACATCTTCAAACTTGCATCATAAGAAATTTCAAAAATTAAAATAAATCAAATCAACAGATGTTGACAAAGATGTAACTTTTATTCAGATTCAAACTGTACCTTCAATAATGATCTAAAAATCCTCGTTTCTATTTGAAAAATCCTAACTTTGTATGTTGCATCAAAATATGAGATCAAATCTTTAAATTAAAACATTCTAATTTTAGCTTTTGATTCCTTTCTTACTTAAAAACCTGTATAAACAGTTTCTAAAATTCAATGTCTTGCTTGAATTCACTTCCAGGTTATAACTTAAGTTTTAAACAACCTATTAGGTTATAAATTCTGAACTTAAGAAGTTATATATAAAGATATATAAGTTTGTTTCTTTGCTCAGGATTTTTTTTTTAAAAAAACTGAAGAACATCACAGATTTAAGCTTCCAGATAACATCTTAGAACAACATACTTAATATATATATAGTAAACACAAGAATACTTCAACTAATTACCCAACTTAATTTTTTTTTTTAAAAATAGTCAGTTTACTCACTGTTAATATGTTTGAGTAGAGCTTGAAAAACTGCTATATGATTAACAGAGGCATATATGTTTAAATATAAGCAGATATGCACATATTCTTCCACTTAATATTCATTAACATATGAATTTATTCATGCAAATCTATATTCACATATCACCCAAAAGACTATGCATCAGATTAATATTTAAAGAATGTAGTTTACTCACTGTTGATAGTTGAACATAGGGCAATTGTCTGGTTTTGAAAAGCTAACAGCCCGACCTTCTTAAATCTCCTTGCTTATTTATGTTGAATTGTAAACTTGAGTTGAGTTGTATAGTTGTTGTTTTAAGTTTGGAAATACTTCTGATTTGCTCAGTTTGGATGAACGAAATGGAGTAAGAAAAATTGATATATATAACAAATATACAGGCTTTGTAGTACTGGTACAAATGGTCGGAGATTTTTTTTCTTTGTAGCCTCCTTCTTTGACCAGCCAACATTTTACAGGAATTGAACAGATTCATATACACTTCGAAATGACCTGGTTTGAGCTTGAATTGATTGCATTTAATGTTGAAGCTTCCTTACAAATATACAGCCTTGAACAGGGATGTCAGCTTCTAATACAAGCCTTAACTTGTTTTAAGCATATTTTATTTTATGTTAACGTACTGTAAAGCTGAGATAATACTTGTATTTCAGCTGAATAAATGTTTAGTGTGCTGAGATGAAAACATTAAATGAGATTGTCTTCAAATATGTTTACAAACTTATTACATGTTTGCTGACATTTATATTTTCAACAAAGAGTTTTGTAAAAAGATTTTGTTTTTATTATCCCTTCTAGCTTGAACAATGCATATAACTTTTTATGTCAGGGAATACGTACACTTTGCTGATATGCATTTGTACAAAGATATTTTGTTTACAGATTTTTGTTTTATTTTCATCTAGCTAGCACACACACACAGATATATATATATATATATATGTGTGTGTGTGTGTGTGTGTGTGTGTGTATGTGTGTGTTAGGTACTACTTATACTATGTCTGATTTCATGTGTTACAAAACTATTAACTATTTTGTATGTCTACTTCTATTCTAAGCTTAAACTATGATGTACTTCATTCACTTGTTTATTTTATACTTATATTAATATTATAGTTTCTTATGTTTATATACTTATATTTATAACCATAAATTTGTTTTATACTTATGTGTAATATTTATAAGGTTTATTTTATTTTAATCATATAAGGTGTTGTTAGAATAATTTCCTAATTCTATTTTCATTTAGAGTTAAATCTTCAAGTATTTGACTTATAACCTGTATTTGCATCTATATATTTTATATTTATATTTAATATGGATAAATTTGCATTATTTTAAACATTATTATTATAAACTACATTTATATATATATATATATTATACCAAATATTAATAATATGGAACCTCTAATTTAATTGAATAAGATAAATTTTATTATATATATTTTTGAAAGAATCTATTTAAATTCTAAATCAAAATTTCCTTCACAAACACATATATAACGGAAAAATGTTCCAAGATCTTATCAGTTTTGTAAAAAAAACTTATATTTTATTTAATAATATTGCCAAAATACCGGGTCATCACAATCGATATGAACTGCTGCTCTCATGATCGATATGAACAATACTCCTAGTGGTCAATCCGAGTCTGAACTTTGATAGATACAAAATTCCTACGCACTCAAACATTTGACTCCGACGAGCTTCTGCCCTGCAAAACTAGACTTAGTTGTTTCACTGCATATTTGACTGCCGTTCGAAGCTCGTCGACGAAACTACAACTTAACAAAATCTGATGAACACTAACTAGGATTGATCTTTGAAGTCTGAATGTCATGGTTGTGATGGTCGGCGATGATGGTCGCTCTGGTTGAATTTAAAATCTTATCGTTTGAACATTTTCTCAAATTCTATAGAATTTCTTAAGTATTATGTAGCACTGCTCAACACGTTCATGCACTACACACTAGGGAACACACAGCCTATTATCACTTAATGATGGTTTTTACCGAGTTGATTAGCTATGGAACCCAGAAGTTCACAACAGCAGGAGGCTAAAAGTTTACCTCCTTTGATAATAGAGATGTCAGCCATTGTGGCCGAAGTTATAGGTCCAGCTCTGGACGAGTTACTAGGATCAATCTTTATTGCAAACCCACAGGATTATATACCATCCAATGTCTCCAAAGATATATTGGGGAGATGAGGACCGAATGACAAGGCATAGTCCCCCCTAAAAGGATTCACCACTTTTAACAGACATTCGTGCGTAGTTGGAACGCTTCCTCGATTTAACCAATATATTCGAGAAGTATTAGCTTTTTTTGGGATCGCTCCATCACAGTTGCATCTAAATGGATATGTGCTGTTGAATAGCCTATTCATTGGAGCATCTTTTTCGTCCCCCGATTCTAAAGAAGACAGATTCTTGTTCAATGTCAAGAGTAGGGGAGATAATCCCTCATTCACATTCCTAGAGGCGGTCAGGAATTTCCAAGTGGTGAATGAATCCTTGACCAGGCTTAGCTACTTCAAGATAGAGTGGTTCTACGTTCGGTGCCCTCCAAGGTTTGCCAGACGGTGGTTAGTTAGAAGTAAGTGCCGCAATTTCTCTAGTGGTTAAGGAGATAGTTTAATCGACATTGAATCTAATATTTTTCTTCCTTTACAGCCGCAATACCATGACCTGAAGGTTCCTAATTTAAAGAAATAGTGAGGGTTCTTCAAGAGGTGCCTGGTGAAATGAGAGAGATCGACTCAGTGCTGACAGATGAAAATTTAAGGACCGTTGGGCTAATTGATCAAGACCAGAGCATAAGACTTGAGGGATCTCTTAGGGAAGCCCCGGCAAGACAGGCTAAGTGTAGAGCGCCCGAGGTTGTAATAGCTGAGTATGGTAATGTAGAAGATACGCCCACTGAAAACGAGCTCGTAGTCGGGCCCCCAGACAGTTCTCGGGATTTAAAGGGAAGGAGGAAAGGCAAGGCAGTTGCTCATAAGCGTCATAAGTCTCTAAGATGGAAATCCTTGGTCGTGTCCCTACCAGCCTCCAGTGTTTGAATTTCAGAGGTTCCTCCCTCACAAATGGAAAATCCTTTCGAAGGACTCGCCGACATTCCAGTTTCGGACTATGTGTCGCTCCAACACGACACCGGATTGGAAGGGATTTAAAGCGCTTTAGATTTAAGTGAGTCACTTCCTACGAGTGTGGTCGACATAACAGGTTGGTCGGAGGGTTTAGCAAATGCATATAGATCTTCATGGAACTACACGATTTCCAATCATAAGTTGTTCATTTCTGAAGATTATTAACAATGCTTCTCTTTCTATTTACAAATACGATGATGAGGAGGGAATCCATGCTCACCAGCCTTCGCTCGGCATGCCAGTCATCCAGTTCATATTATAAGTCTCGCAGAAGGGAGGTTGATAGAGACCGCGATCGTGGTTATTCTAGCCAGGAGCATTACAAAAGAGAGAGGGACAGAGAGAGATAGAGAATATAGGCTTCGCTCCCGATCATGCTTCCCTTACCTCGAGCCCCAACATAACCTTCCGATCATGGCAAAAAACCCATGGAACCATCATGCCAAAGATTTCTTACTCAAGTACTAAGGTTCGATTCACATCGTAGGAGGGTGGAAAATTGAAACTCCCATTATTGCCGAGCAAGCTATTATAGAGCCCACTGGTAGGAAGCGATCAGAATCGCCCAACTGAAAAAAGATTTTTCGAAAATCTGTTTTGATGGCTTCATCTTCCCTCCGCATTTAAAGAGAATTCCAGTCGAGGCTAAATAAACAATGCACGACTATATCCATGACATTTACAGCCAGTACCAGGAATGGATGAAGACTGCAGATAAAGCATCGGCGGTGGCCTTCGAGCGGGCGAAAACAATTGAGAAATTAGAAACTGATCTCGCCCAAAAGGACTGCATAATTTAGGTGCTTCATGATGAGAGAGAGAGTCCGCTAGAAACTCTGAGACAGAGGCCACCATAAGGGTTGATGAGCTACTCGGCGAATGGAAGAGATGAGGCGGGCACCTCTGTCCCTAGTTGAGGAGATGGGGCATCAGACTACCACAGTCATAGCCGAATGCGAGGGGCGCTTAAAGAGATTAAGGCCAAATTTATTGCAATCGTCAAAGAGAAAGATGATGCAAACAAAGCTGGCCAGGAAGCATGTGAACAGGCTATGGTGCTTAGGATTGAGAGGGATGAGACAATGCATAAATTCAGGAAGTGAAGGCCAGGGTTGAGAATGAAGTGAAGATGGTAGAGACCAGGTTGGAGGCCAATATCGAAGATCTTCTTATCGCTTATGACACAAATGTTTAGAAGCACCGAAAGCTAACCTAGCTCGATAACTCTCCATCACACTTATATAGTGCTTGAGGCCTCTTGGTGGAAGATGAAAAGGAAAAACACCAAGCTGAATCTGTCGATAAATTTGATCTAAAGAACGGGTGCTGCGTGAGGACAAGATAAAAGTTCTCCATGACATCACGATTACATATGAAAAGAAGAAACTTGGTACTCATCATTTGGAGGCTGGAGAGGGTTCTGGTGTTGAGCACCTTGATGTGGGTTCTGAAACTATTATGCCAACTCTGTCTGCATCTACATCTATGGTTGATCCTCAGTCTGTTCTTGCATATAATCCTGATGAACCGCAGTTGTCTCCAGCTCGCGAGAATGTCTCTGAAGCTACTCCACCATCCGTGAGCCAAACTGAGGAAGGTATTCTGAATATTTTTCATGCTCATTCAAATCTGGAAAAGTCTGGAAAAGTTGATTGAAGTAATCACTAACTCTTTTCCTTTATCTGTATTCAGTGATAGGAGCTACATCTGTTACGCCTCCTGCAACTCAAGATCCGCATCATGAGCAGGAGGCCACCATAACAGAAGCGACCATGACAACAGCCACTGCACCAACCATCAAGGCACGGGGAAGAACACTTATTTTTAATAAGTAGATGATGGAGGAACTTCTCAGTCATCATAGTGACCCCTTTGCCGATTTTCCCTTTATTATGGGTGGAGGCATACCTGTGACCAGCTCCTCGGGCCCAACTACTAGCATCCCTGGAGATGCCCAAACAATGCATGAAGAGGAGAAACATGCTGAAATCAACATTGAAATGGAAGCAGCTGCATGAGCCAGTGGCATTGGAGGTGGGATGGCGGGCCCTGCTCCAGCCCCTTTGCGAATGATTTCTCCCGGAGGCACAGTCGTCGACAACAGTGCCTCTCCCACCTCCTAACATCGATCCTGTCCCTTTGACTCCGCCTTTAGAAACAATTCCAATCCATGTGAGCTCGGAGGAGGAGGTTATGATAATGCCCCTGACTGGAGATCAACCTCCAAAAGGCAAGGGATCAAAGAGGCATCTAAGCGGCGATTCCAGCGGGTCGATGCTGAAGAAGAAGAAGAATAGAGAATAGGCATGTCTTCTCGACTCATTTTTGGTAGATAAATAGGAATTTCCTTTTCATTTTGTAGGCCGTGTATAAATGTGGGTTCGACCCCTGCTAGTAGGATTTTTTGGAATAATTTTGTACTTATCCTTCTCTTCGAAAGAATAGTTGAAATAAAATTTCATTTTTTCGTAAGAACAATTTGCGTTTACTTTGCGTAAGTATTTCAGGGTTCGAACTTCCATTCAATGTACTTGTGAAGTTTTAGCCTTTGAATTGGACCTGAGTTTAGTTGTTAAGTTCTGAAGCTATGGCTTCGGGTCATGACCGATAGATAAGTCCAGTTCCAATATTGCACTATCTCGATCAATGGTCGATACTTAAGTTCTGCCCCCAGTTTCGAGGAAAAATTGAAAAGATCGGTTTTTTTTCCTTTAATATATCAATCTCAACTTTGTTGAATCAAGGCTGAAACGTGACAAGTTCGGGTGGTTGAATAAGACCTGCTCATCCATTGGTGATTGCATCCACGCTCTGGGGATTGCACTTGAACATCGACAGTCGGTCACACCCGCTTAAGGTTTTGAGATATGTCCGCACTCTGGGGACTTGAGTTATTTTATGGGTGGTTAACCACATCTGTCTGACATTTAGAACTTTTATCCACACTCCGAGGACTTAGACTGATTCGTGGGTGGTCAGTTACACCCACTTTGCGTTTATACTCTGGCTCGCACTATGAGGACTCGGAGTTATCCTACGGGTGGTCAATCCACACCCGGTTTGTGTTTAAATTCTAATCCGCACTCTGGTGATTTAGGGTTAGTCGATGTTTGTACTCCGGTCCACGCTCTAGGGACTTAGAGTTAGTTGATGTTATACACCAGTTCACACTCTGGCATTTTAGTGTTAGATAACAGATGGTCAATCATATCCGTTGTGAGTTTCAGAATTTTGTTCACACTCCAAGAATGACAGATGCATCAGGATTGTGGATGGTTGGATCACATCCACCCTAAGTTAATTTTAGGGCCAGAATTGGACATTAACACCCAAATCCAGATGAAAGCACCAAATCACAGTCACAGCTCACAGATAGAATATATGTAGAGCGTAATAACGTGGAGAACGGTCAAAATTAAAAAGAAACCAGTAAAAAGACAGAACTTATAGTGGTTCGGTTGACTCCGGCCTACGTCCACTCTAGAAATTTCCTTTTTATTGTTGTAATAATCAATTACAGTCACAAAATAGTAGAGTAGTCATAGCCTTAGACATAGAAAGTCAGAGAGTAGAAAGAAGATCCCTTTTCAGAACCCCCTCATGATGTATTTATAGGCAAATTCTGAGTTGTTGGGCTTTCGGAGTGGTGCAGGGCCATCAAGACTCTTGTCGAACCTTCATTACTGAGCCATCCTGACCAAACCTCAACACTGAGCGACCCATGCCGAGCCACCATGCCGAACGACCCATGCCGAGCCACCATACCAACCGACCCATGCCGAACCACCGTGTCGAACGACCCATGCCGAACCACCATGCCAACGGACCCATGCCGAGACACCATGCCAACCGACCCATGTCGAACCACCATGCCGAATGACCCATGCCGAGCGAGGTACGATGCCGAACGACGTCCAATGCCGAGCGATGCACGATGCCGAGCGACGTCCAATGCCAAACGAGGTACGATGCCGAGCGACGTCCAATGCCGAGGGAGGTACAATGCCGAGCGAAGTCCAATGCCGAGCAAAGTACGTTGCCGAGCGACGTCCAATGCCGAGCGAGGTACGATGTCGGGCGATGTCCAATGTCGAGCAAGGTACGATGTCGAGTAACGTCCAATGCTGAGCTACCCTGTCCTCACATTAATGCCGAGCGACCCTATTCTCACTCCAATGCCAAGCGACCCTATTCTCACTTCAATGTAAAGCTGCCCTCGCTTACGAATTATCCAAATATCAGGCCGCTTCCAATGCCAAACCACTACCGACCGACCTGCCTGAACTTCCACATCATGACCCAACCATACCGAACCACTTTATTCCGACTGAACGACATATCTGATTGAACTTCATACTTTTAAACCGAATCTATCATATTCCAAACTCGATAATCGTGAGGTTGAATTAGTTAAATCCTCTTGTCTGTGGCCTTGTCGAAAGGTGGGTTAACATTTGCCCATAAAACATGCCTTGCTGTTGGAAGGTGTGTTTTGAATAGCCTCAAGTCCGATAACCGAAGTATGTATGTTAGTGATTTCGATTCATAATCTAATCCACTTTATCCAAGTGCCATCGCCGTATCCTTATCCGAGGCTACGACTACTTTGAGTCGACATCCGATTCCGAATCCAATAACCAAATCCTTACCCAAACCCATATCCATCTAAACTCGACAACAGAGTTCTAATCCACCTATATCCAACAACCAATAACCACGTCCGTGACCTCTCCTGATCAATGTCCAAATCCTGGACCGTTCTGGGTCCATGCTCGAACCCTTAGCTGTTCATAGCCAGCATCCAAATCGGTAACCGCTCCAGGTTCTAGCCAAGCGCAATCTAGACTTGTCGACCTATTTTAAGTAATTCCATGGTGTTCCTGGTTCAGTGTGCCTGAATACCAAATAATGCTGTGGCTTAAGTTCTAAGCCGAATCCTGGTCGCTCTGGACCCTTGCCGAGCATAGTCCATACTCGACGACCTGTAATAATAACCGATAACATAGGGCCTAAATCCTAGGCTGATTCCTAGTCTCTCCGGACCCTTGGGAGCATAGTCCATACTCGACGACCTGAAATAATAATCGATAATATATGGCATAAGTCCTAGGATGAATCCTCATCTCTCCGGACCCTTGCCGATCATAGTCCATGCTCAACGACCTTTTAGCCAAAATTCAAAGGAAAATCTAATCAAAATCCAATCCAAAATCCAAATCCAACCAGAAAACCAGAAATCCATATAAAAAATCCAAACCAAAAAACGAGCAAAAAAGGGAGTTCAAACCAAACTCCAAAACCAAACCAGAAAAAGCAAATGTCCATGTCAAGAGGAAGAAATAGATTTCGCAAACCGAGGCATCTCGGTAAACCATCATCTCAGAGCATGCATGAGGGTTATCTTCGACCCCGTACATGAGCAAGTGATTTAGCCGATTGCCCAGAGTTTTTTCTTATTTCAAACCATTAAGATTAGTCGATGACCAATCGACCACCATTCCTGGGCCTCATGCCCTCGTCGTTCAAGGTAGACGATGGTTGCTCCTGTTCCACCGTCGCATTCTGAGTTCCGACATATTGTCGCAACTAACCATTTCTATAATGCTCCTTGATTATGTCCTTCAAATGCTGGCAGCTGTTAGTGTCATGCCCGTCCAGGTCATGAAAAAGACAGTTCCTTTCCGACGCCCTTTCGCGTTCCAAGGGCTCCCTCCTCGTCGGCCTTCGATACAGAAGGTGATCTTAAGTATCCAAGAATATCCATTCCAAGGTTGCGTTTAGTCTGGTGTAAGTGGAGAACTTTGGTTCTCCCTAGCGTTTCCTTTTCCCTTTATCCTTATTCTTACCCGAGCTTTCGTCGGGTAGTCCTCCATCCTTAACCAGGTTTACTTCCTTTAACCTCATGTCCAAGCATGCATCCTCTTGTCGGAGAAATCTCTCAGCTTCATGGAAGAATTCCCCAAGATCCAACGATGGGCCCTATATCAAAGATACTTTGAAATCCGAATTATCTGACTCCTAATACGTAGCCATCAAAACCATTGATGGATCCGGCAGATCCACCAAAGCAACTACTTCATTAAATCGAGTTAAGAATGTCCTAAGAGATTCAATTCATCCGCCCTCTGTTTATCTGATGTCAACGTCATCACATTCTTTGGCCTTTTTATGTGAACTCGAAACTGACTTAAGAACTTGTCCACCAGTTCCGTCCATGTTACAATGGATCCACCCTCCAGCTGCCTGAACCACATGGCAGCTATATCAGTCAAGTAAAGGGAGACACATCAGGCCATAACCTCCTCTGTTGACCCCAGCACTTCCATATGACTAGTGTACCTCATCAAGTGGTCAGTTGGATCTGTTTTCCTGTTTTGCACTTCTAGAGTGGGCAGCTTGAAATCGGGCAGATTTCTAGCTGTCCTAATGTTTCAGGTAAACGGACTTCTGTTGACTTCCTTTGGGTCCCTGTTTGTCAGACCTCCATGAACAGTCTGCCTGATAATGTCAGCCAATTTGGAGTTTTCAACCAAGGGTTGCCCCCTATCCATGTTTCCAAACTGCTCTCCAAGTCTTCGAGGAAATTCTGGCATATATTCCTCATCACGTACTCCTGTATTCCTGTTGACGTCGGGCCGTGTAGCATTATCCAGTGTCCCTCCATGAACTGGTCCAGCATTAGCTGCTGGTGTGCCCCTGAGTCTTAGTCCATCCAGATTGTTAGCTATTTGTTGGTTGGGAGCTGCCCCCTGCTGAGCCATTCCCTCTACTTGCTGGTTGAGTTCCTTTGGTCCAATTCCAAGAACTTGAGCACCTGCCCTTCCTCGTTGTCCAAATTTCCTTAGAAGAGCCTGCATCATCTCCTCTTACTGTATCACCATCTGCTCCTGCATAGAATTCATCATAACCTGCATCTCGCCCCGAGTTATGTAGACGGATGCATGATCCTCCAACTCCACAAGAGGCCGTTTGACTTCCTTCCCGATTGCTCCTTTTCGCTGCTTGCTTCCTTGTTGGTGTTCTAGCCATTGCTTTCCAAAATCCGAGTTCCTAAGCTTTTCAATCCAAAGTCCAAGCTCCAAAATTCCTGAGTGCTAGCTTTCTCGATGAAAGCACCAAAATGTTAGGGCCAAAATTGGATACTAACACCCAAATCCAAATGAAAGCACCAAATCACAGTCACATCTCATGGATAGAATATATGTAGAGAGTAATAATGTGAAGAACAGTCAAAATTAAAAAGAAAGCAGTAAAAACACAGAATTTATAGTGGTTCGGCTGACTCTGGCCTACATCCACTCCAGAAATTTCCTTTTTATTGCTGTAATAATCAATTACGGTTACAAAATTACATAGTAGTCTTAGCCTTAGATAATAGAAAGTCAGAGAGCAGAAAGAAGATCCCTTTTCTAAACCCCTCATGCTGTATTTATAGGCAAATCCTAAGTTGTTGGAGTTTCGGAGTGGTATAGGCCCATCAAGACTCTTGCCGAACCTTTATTACCGAGCCATCCAGACCAAACCTCAATACCGAGTGACCCATGCCGAGCCACCATGCCAAACGACCCATGCCGAGCCACCATGCCGAACGACCTATGCTGAGCGACATCCAATGCCTAGCGAGGTACGATGCCGACCGATGTCCAATGCTGAGCAAGGTACGATGCCGAGCGACGTTCAATGCCGAGCGAGGTACGTATCGAGCGATGTCCAATGCCGAGCGAGGTACGATGCCGAGCAACGTCCAATGCCGAGCGAGGTACCATGCCGAGCGACGTCCAATGCCAAGCGACCCTATTCTCACTGCAATGCCTAGCGACCCTGTTCTCACTCTAATGCCGAGCGACCCTGTTCTCACTCCAAAGCCGAGCGACCCTGTTCTCACTTCAATGCCGAGCCGCCCTCGCCTATGATTTATCCAAATGTCGGGCTGCTTCGAATGCCAAACCACTACCGACCGACCTGCCTAAACTTCCACGTCATGACCCGACCATGTCGAACCACTTTATTCCGACCGAACGACATATCCAAGTGAACTTCATCCTTTTAAACTGAATCGATAATATTCCAACCTCGATAATCGTGAAGTCGACTTAGTTAAATCTGCTTGTCCGTGACCTTGCCGAAAGGTGGGTTAACTGTTAACAAGCGAGGTTATTAGATGGACGGGTCCATCCTCCTCGAATTTGGTTTAAACACAAGCGAAGTAGTTAGGTGGACGGATCCACCCTCGTCGAGCCCGTATTAAAGAGTTTATACTCCAATTTGCACTTTGGGGATCTAGAGTTAGTTTGAGAATTATCGCGTATTAATCCTTTTTTGGGCTTCAGTGTGCTGACTTGTCCCGGAGCTCAGGTTACACGTAGCGAGTGACCGATCATACCACAGTTACTCCCTGTTTGAATAAATCCCATCGTATGATGGAACTTAGATCTCTGTGCATTGTAATGGTCGTATGACGCATTTTAAAAACACCGCTCTTTCTCGAAGAGATTACATTTTATTATAGAAATAATAAAATACGGCAAAGTCAGTTGCGTTATTTCAAATTCATATTTCAAAATGCATAAACAAATTGAAAATTAAAAGTAGACTGGATAAATAAATAAAGCCTATTATATGTAATAGCGATGAAGACTCTTACTGTTCCAAGCTCTCGGTAGAGTAGGACCATCAACGGTCGATAATTTAAATGTGACGTCTCCAAGCTTTCATTTGATGACACAAGGTCTTTCCCGTGTTGGTTTCATATGCGAAGGAATTGGGTAAATTCTCTTGAGGATGAGATCGCCGAGTTCAAAGGTTCGGGTCGGACCTTGGCGTTGTATAATCGGGCGACTCGATTTCGATATGCGGCTGCCCTCAAATCAGCCTCTTCTCGCTTCTCATCCAATAAATCCAGAGATTAATATAGCATTTGTCTTCGGATCATAATAGGTCACACAATAAGAAGGTACTTCCATCTCGACTAAAATAACGACTTTTGAACTATAGGAAAGAGAGAATGAAGTTGAAAAGAAGGCTATGTTATAGGATCGAGTAATATGGATAAACTACTTGTGCATGATAAGTAAATAAACAGTAAATGCTGTAAAGTAAATGACACCCGAGGTTTTTATACTGGTTCGGAGCATCGTCCTACGTCCAGTACCAGACTCCTTCTGCAATTTCACTAACACAATCCTCACTTAACCCGGAGGAACCGGTTTACACCGCCTGAGCAACCGCACAGGACTTCAACGCCTAAGCAACCGAATAGGACTTCAACTGCCTGAGTAACCGAACAGGACTTCTTTACAAATACCAAATGTATCTGACGGTAATGTGTTCTTAAATAACACTGATAAGTCAATTAAATACAATCTTCCTATAATCTTCTCCTTTATGATATGCGGTGTGATGTGCTTTGAGAATTGTAGAAGATAAAGTGATTAATGATCAAAGTATGTAAGCAATTTGATTGAAATTTGAAAGCTTGAGAATAGATGAGAATTCAAGAAAGATAAAAGTATATTCGGTGAATAGATTGTTGAATTTTGTAATTTATTTATAATGTATAAAGAGTTGCAACTATCGATGAAAAGTTATTTTGAAAAGAACATGTGCAACCATTGATTTTGAAAATGTTTCTCTTCGGTGAAGAGAAGTGTCTTTTCAAGAAAATAGCAGTTAGAAATATTCAGACGTTTGAAAAAAAAAGTCAGACTTCTGAATTAGATTGAAACGCAAACAGCAAGATTTTAGGAAAATTTTGACTAAATTCAAACGTCTGAAATTTTCATTCAGACGTCTGAATATTGTGAAACAATATTCAAGTTTCAACATTCAGACGTCTGAATGAATGACCTTTGTGCATATGTGTGCATGTGTGTGCATATATGTACATATATCTTTTTCAGGAGAGATTTTAACAAATTTCTAAGTAAAGTATAGACTCCAAACACACCATACTCAGCTTTAAACATCTAAAGAGGAATCTGCAACAAATCTCCTGTAAAGATGTTGTATTCACATAATATTTTATATAGCTTGTCATAATCAAAATCGAGATTTCAACATTCTCCGCCTTTTTGATGATCACAACTATATAGTAAATAACAAATATTTGGAATGTTGTTACTCCCCCTGTCAATATGCACAATTTGTAGATTTCTCCCCCTTTGTCATCGACAAAAAGAAAGAGCAAAGATATTAATAGACGTACCATCTCATTAAAGCAAGTAGAGTTTTCAATACATGAAGGAACAATAGGAATAATAGTTAAGAAATTTTTTATACATCTTGACAAACAAAGTTAAAACATAATCAAATCAAACATAATTTAAAAATAGACATAGATAATTAAAATTGACTGGAAATAGACAGATCATCGTGACTAGAACTCGAGCTTGAGGAAGACCACTGAAATTGAGATGGGTTGTAAGCTTGAGTGGGTGAAGAATCGGAACAAGAAATTCGCATATTTTATTGAGAAAGCCTTTGGTCGAGTTGAATTTTCTTTCCGTCTTCTTCTCAAGTGCCTTAATGTCCTGATGAATCTTTGATTGATTCCGGGAGAGAGTGATAATGGCTTGTCTTAAAGAAGTGTTCAGGCCAACTTCTTGTATGGTGTCATCGTCCTCCTCTTCTTCTTCATGTTGAGTATGAGAAGAAGAAGCAATACTAGTGTCTCGAGGTTGAGAAATGCCTTGTTGAACATTTTGAGACCACTGATGGAACGAGATGATTTGTTGAGGAGGAGGTCGCGGTGGAAGACCCATCAATCCTAAATTTTTAGCGTCTAACTCACTAATAGTTGTAAAATCGGAGTCGAGCATTGGTACACCGACATTGAGGAGGATGCGCATCATATAAGCACCATAACGAATGGTTCTATATTTTCTCCGGATTGTGATTTCATGAAATTCATCCAAAATAATTTTTCCCTAATTCACTTGTTGATTGGAGTAGATAGAATAAAAAGCTTGAAAATTTTCTTTATAAACCTTTTCATAACTCCTCATTCTTGGTTGTAAAGAGAAAATAAGTGCACGGTGAATGAGTCTAGCTTGTGGCCTTAAGAAGGTAGATTTTAAATTACCCAAATTTATAAGTTGATTGGACAAGAAACGATGTGAAACTTCGTCTCGACGATCCATATCAACTTCAATCTCATTAATATCAATTCCTTGATAAGGAAAATTTAAAATATAACCTAGTCTTTGTAAAGGTAAGAAGATTCTGACGCCATAAACTATTGACCAAACACATCTTGACGGTTTTGGGGATTATGATGATCCAAATTTAAGTTTGCAAGAAAAAGTTTAATCATAAGATGATTAATATTAACATTGTTAGGAGTATACCCAATTAAGCTATCAAAGTGGAATTGTTCCGCCAACTCTCGAACACAATAAGCTGCAAAATCTGGGAGTTTCATGAATTCTCCTTCGAAGATGTTGGAATTTTTCATAGAATTATATCGGGAAACAAGAACATCGTTCCATAGCCATTGCTGAATTTGATCTTCGGATGGTCCGGAGATTGACTCTATAATAACATTTTGATCTTGGTGCCATTGGAGCGTTAGAGGAAAGGTAAGAAGCTTTGAAAGAGCTGAAAATGGAGGCTAGGGTTCTGAAAATAATTGGGAACAAAGTGAAAAAGGTAATATATAGTGGGTTAAAAAGTAAGGGTATAAGTGGAAAGATAAAGAAAAAAGAAAGGTGAAAAAATTGGCTCAAAAAAATTCAATCGTCTGAATTACTTGATTCAGACATCTGATTTAGACTGAGTTGCAACCCGCAAAGTAATAATTCAAATTCGACCTAATTCAGATGTCTATTTTGCTTGATTCAGATGTCTGAATTTGGGGTAAATTTTTTCTACCTTGAATATTTAGACGTCTGTTTTAAGTAAAATAGCCATCTGAATTTTGCTCAAAGGCACATATTAGCTTTATTGAATATAGAAAACAATATATATATATATATATAATCAAATATTTTTAAATAAGACAAGTTTAGAACAAACAGAATGAAATAACGAATGAACAATAGTATATAAACAACAACAAATAAATTAAAGGGATTTTGAAGAAGAACTTGGAGTATGATATGAATCTTCTTCAATTTTAGTCTCCTCTACAAATGGTCGAAGTGGAGACCATCTTTTTCCATGTACCCAAGAATTTGGTGATGTTGGTGGACGTTGTGGTGATGGTTCCCAAGGATTGTGATGATTTGGAGAATGAATGATAGACGGTTGATGAACTATGTCTTTTGAGGAAGAGCCACAGAATTTTAACGTGACTTGTTCCAAAAAGCTCAACGTTTGGCATTAACTTTTTGTTATAGTATAACTCACGCTGTAATTCTAATGTTTCTCTCTGGTAGTGATGAATATCATCTATTTTCTCTTTTGTGGATGGTGATCCAAAAAAGAGAGACCGTCTTGTTCTTTTAGTAGGTGGAGTATATCTAGTATGAGTTGAAGGTGGAACAATTGGAACTAGTTCATAAATTGGTGTTGGAGTTGGTAGATTTACCGATCCCAAGGAAGGAGAAGTATAAGAAAGCTTAGATGATTCGAAGTTGTATTGAGATGACATTTTGAAATAGTATTTGGAACTTTTTAAAAAATTCTAGTATGAATTCTAGTGTAATAATAAAAAAAGTTCAAAGAATATATAGTTAGAGGCATAATAAAAATAGAAGAAGCTTGTATGGTTAGGAGAATAATGACCATAGAAAAAGGAGGATGAATGAAAGGTAAATAAAAATTCAAAAACAAACTAAGGTTTCATAAAATAGCAAAGTAGTAAAGTGGTAGAATAGTATACCACCAAGTATGAGATCCTGAATTCAAGTGCACGAAAACAAACTAAGGTTTTATTATATATATATATTTAAAAAAAAAATTAAATCTTTGAAAGAGACGATTCCAAATCCTCGTCTTAAATTGATGAAAATATTTTCATTCAACGGTTTTGTAAAGGTATCTGCCAATTGTTTGCCAGGGGAAACAAATTCTAGATTTATCAGATCTTTTTCAATATTATCACGAAGAAAATGACCACGAATGTCAATATGTCTTGTTCGTGAGTGATTAACAGTATTTTTAGGTAAATTTATAGCACTAGAATTATCACAATAAATAGTTGATTTGAATAAATTAAAACCAATATCTTGCAAAGTTCGTTGCATATAGATAACTTGAGCGCACGCCAAGGCTGCAGAAATATATTCTGCTTCACATGTCGATAATGAAACACAGATTTGTTTCTTACTAAAGCAAGATACAAGAGACCGTCCAACGAAGTGACAAGTTCCACTTGTACTTTTTCGATCTATTCGGCTTCCTCCAAAATCAGCGTCACTGTAGGACACTAATCCAAAAGCACATTCCTTTGGATAGAATAGTCCAAAGTCCTTGTTTTGTTAAATGTCATAGTATGCGTTTCACTGCTCGCAAATGTGATTCTTTGGGATCTGCTTGAAATCGTGCACACAAGCAAACGCTCATCATTATGTCAGGTCTACTAGCTGTTGAATATAGTAACGATCCAATCATACTTCGATATAAGTTTTGGTCAATACTTTTGCCACTTTCATCTTTATCAAGATGTATAGTTGTACTCATAGGAGTTGGTTTGGTAGAAGTATTTTCCATTCCAAAGTGTTTAGTTAAATTGTTACAATATTTTTCTTGATTTATAAAAATACCATTTTCTAATTATTTTATTCGTAAGCCAAGAAAATAAATTAATTCACCCATATGTGACATTTCATATTTTTTGGTCATTATTTAGAAAATTCTTGACATAATTTTTCATTTATAGATCCAAAAAATAACATCATCAACATAAATTTGAACAATTAAAATATCTTGCTTGTTTCTTTTAATAAAAAAAGTTTGATCAACCTTTCCAATTTCAAAACCAGAATCTATTAAATATCTTTTAAGACGATCGTACCAAGCATGTGGTGCTTGTTTCAAACCGTATAAGGCCTTTTTATGTTTATAAACATGATCAGGAAATTGTTCGTACACGAATAAAGGAGGTTGTTCAACATAAACTTTTTCTTTTATAAAACCATTTAAAAAAGCACTTTGTACATCCATTTGATATAATTTAAAGTTATGAAAACATGCATAGGCTAGTAAGATTCGTATTGCTTCTAGTCCAGTGACAGGTGCAAGCATTTTTTCATAGTCAATCCCTTCTTCTAGATTATATCCCTGTGCAACTAATCTAGCTTTATTCCTAGTAATATTTCCTTGTTCATCTGCTTTATTTTTGAAGACCCACTTTGTACCAATAACTGATTGATCACAAGGCCTTGGAACTAAATCCCAAACGTCATTTCTTTCGAATTGGTTTAGCTCTTCTTGCATAGCGATTAACCAATTTTCATCGGTGGATGCTTCTTTAATATTTTTAGGTTCAATATGATAAAGGAAAGCTATGTGGCCCATTTGATTTAATTGACTTCTTGTTCTAATAGATGAATTGAGTTCTCCAATGACATTAACGGAAGGATGATCCCTTAATAATCTAGGTGGAGATCTTAATTCAATGTTATTGTGAACTATGTTTTCATTAGTTTCAAAATTTTAAATTTCTGTATTTTTGATATTATCAGGGAATTCTTCATCATCTCTTATACTTGGGATTTGTTTAAAATTTTCATCGAAGGATACATGAAGTGTTTCTTCGATGATATTGGTTCTTTTATTATAAAGTCGATAAGCTTTGCTTCGATCTGAATATCCTACAAAGATTCCTTCATTAGACTTTGGGTCAAATTTTCCAAGCTGATCTTTTGTGTTTAAAATGAAACATTTTGAGCCAAAAACTTTGAAATAAGAAATATTTGGTTTTCTTTGACACCCCACCTCTATGCTCACATAACAAAGTTATTATAAGGAATAACGTCCGCTATTGCGAAGAATAAGGCTTGTTTGAAGTGACCATCTGTAAGTTATGCCTTAGACGAGTATTGATTACATCGATAGGAGTTGTGTAAATTACTCCAAAAGATATAAATTCAATCCAAATCTAAAACGAAACTACGGTGGCTAAAGAAAAATCCAGAACAACTCATAACAACAACAACATTGATAGTATAATCACACCAGAATAGAAATATCAGATATATATATAGCGGAAGACAAATCTGGAATACATGCTACAACACTCAATGGTTCACGAGAACCAAATGTACATATACACAGGTATCAACATACATGGTACGATAGTCAATGCACCAAAAAGGAACAACCTGAAGCTAGACAAACGATGAAGTGAAATCCCAAAAGCTGAAGCAGCAACAGAATCAGAGATAGCGATTATCCTGAAATAACTCGGTCTGACCTGAGTATTATTTAAAAGAAAATAATAAATAGATCAGTCTAATTTAAACTTCAGAAATAAGTGTATGATAAACAACACTTAAGAAAATAATCATAATCTCGAATGAGATTATACAACATAGCTAATCAAGATTGTTCAAATAAAGAAATCGCAATTTAAACTCCATCAAAATTAATAATCTCGAATGAGACTATTCAATATAAATAATCAGCATAGTTTAAGTAAAGAAATCTCAAATTAAACTTCATCAAAATCAGCTTTTAAAGTCCCAAATGAATTCAAAACAGCAATACGCAAATTTATAATCTCGGATGAGACTATACACAAAATTATAATCTCGGATGAGAATATACACAAAGTTATAGTCTCAGGTGAGACTATACAACATAGTAATCAACATAGTTTAAAGGAAGAAATCCCATTAAACTCCATCAAAATCAATTTCCAAATTGATAGTTGAATTCGAAACAACAATATACAAAAATCTAGAAATCAAATGAGATGACTAGAAAATCAACATTCACAAAATCTAGAAATCAAAATAAGATAACTAGAAAATCAACATAAAAGATGGATCGATCCCAGCAGATATCGAGTTTTAGCTACGCTGCACGTGCATCTCATATGGCCGAAGCCTACCAAGTACTATATTTTTGGCTCCCAACAAATGACCCGGAGGTCCAACAAATGACCCAAAGGTCCAACAGATGACCCGAAGGTCTAATACTGGTAATTGACCCTAAGGTCCATCATATGACCCGAAGGTCCAACGTAGTGGCTCGAAAGCCAAATAAAATCATCAAAATCATCAAACAACAAATATTTCAATTAACGAATCCGAAATTAACAGAAATAGTAAAAGTGTGGTTCCATACTCCGCACTTTTACTAAATCGTTTAAATCTCTTCATCGTTTCCTTGAAAGTGCAAAATTGTGTAATTTATATAAATAACATTTTACGTTCTCAAACGGACAAGTCCGGAATTAACCGAATCAGTAAAAGTGAGGGTTCATAGTCCTCAATTTTGTTGAAGCGTTTAAATCGCTTCCTCGTTCTTTTGAAAGCGCAAACTGTAAAAAATTTTGAAAACAATTTTATTTTAAAATAATTTTTAAAATGCATAATTAAAAAAGCAACAACTATAGCAATTTCGACAAGGAAATTGCGCTTCACAAAACACCGTAAAAACGGTTATCAAATCAGCGTTGCGGGATAGCCGCTTGAAAATTCACTTTAAAATTGACGGTTACTGAAGTCAAAACAACCGCAATTTTTTTTGTCAAAAATATCATCAAAATATCATGCTTCAAAAATATAATACCAGAGTAAAAATTCCATTATAAAAATAATGGCACAAAATACGTTTTAAAACGTAACACCGGTTCAATGTAAATTACTGCAGTAACGTATAACTCATATTTGCACGCACACTATAGTAAAACAAAATATTTTTGAGTTACTTTCATGCATAGAGTATATAAAAATCACTGACTGGTTTGGCGTTACTACTCTTTCATGCAACACAGGAACCAAAATAAAAAGACTTGGACTTACATGCATGAAAACAATAATAGTCAGTGTAACACGCCTTTTAGCATGCAAGTATAAACTGCAAAGCAAGAAAATGACCTAGACTTAATAATCTTGGACTTCACACGCACGTAAGCACACACGTTACTTGCTTTACAAACTAAATATGCACGTAACTTGAATATTTATATAAGTACGCACGTAATTTGCACCAAATATGACTTGTACACGTTTGTTTATCACTCACTTCTACATGCATCAAACTTTAAAACAACAGGCAACACATGAAAATTGAAATGAAGCCACGTATGAAAATTTTGAACACACTTAGTTGAAGTTTATGAAGGATTACATTCAAAAAAAGACTTTAACAGTTTCACCCGCATAAAATAAGAACAAGCCTACTGACCTTTGAACAAAATTAAAAAAGGAATTGGCACTAATAAAAGTAATCGTGTGTAACCTAATATGCATAATGTTTTTTTTCTAATTCGCTTTTCTTATACTTCATGTATGCTACAACGTGTACAGTTTAACTGGGCTCAACCTGATTATCACGCAACTATGAATAAAAGTGACTGGATTCTATACTAACCTTTTTTACACACATAAAATTTTCAAAAGAATATTTCTGGAACCGAAATTACGTAGCACTAGGATTCTGTGCAAACCATACACGCATGTAAAAAGGATTATACAAAACGCTACATGCATGCATGGATTATACTCTGTTTTCACAAAAATTTTCAGAGAACCCTTACATTCACGTGTGACCAAAAATTGAATAGGGAGGTGACATCTTGATTCATTTTCACTGCAACCAGTTAGAGATAATATGCACAACAAAAATGAAAACAAAATGAACTCTTGGCACAAAATATGAAATGAACAATTTGCCTGGCAACATAGTTTACACCAAAATAGAGTAGTTATTAAATTAGGGATGTGAGTGTTGAACTCACTTTTAATTCGTCTCCAGACCAGTTAGCATTAAAATCCAAAAGAAGCAATAATATTTGAACCGCCATTAATTTCGTTTGCACAGCTTCACCAAAAGGAGCAGAAGAATGTAATGAAGGCTACTGAAATTTTGAAACAGACTGAAAATGATGAAGGCTACACTCCATACTTCCAAATGTGCACAAGTCAAGGCAAAAGTTACATAAACATTTAATGCAGAACGTGCTCTAGAGGAGATAAAGTATTGGCTGCATATAAACCAATGATGACAGCAATTGCATAAATGTTTACTGCTACCTTTTGAATTTTAGAGCTAGCAAAGTGTTTGCACATTTTTCTATAATAGGGACCAATCTGTACACGTGAAGGCAAATGAATTAGAACACAACTTTTCTTTCCAAACTTTAGTGACAGCTAGCCAAAAATGAGTGTTGTACTTTGTTTTGAAATGGACCAATTTTTCACATGTACACGTGAATGCAAAAAAATGCAGTCTAGTTCCAACGTGCTACAACTGGGAAGTATGCAACTGACTTTTTAACAAAATTTGCTTTGCAAATTTATTTTTCAAACTTCAATTTAAAATTTCTATTTTAAATATTTATTCCGACAGTAATTCAAAAATTACGGTCATTACATTTTCGACCATTAAGAAGTTCATAGGGAGTATTCTCAGTTAATGGTCGAATAGAAACACGATTCAAAGTATAGCAAGCTGTTGCAACTGCTTTAGCCTAGAAATGTTTTGGTAATGTAACGACCCAATTTTTCGACACTCGAAAGTCGACATCAATACCTCCACTGTATCAAATGCCGTAAAGTCGAATGCCGAAAAACCGAACCGTTAGGGTTAAACAAGAAGAAGATAGAAGAAGAAACATAAACAATAACAGAATCTCACATTTCGCAGCGGAATAAATATAATAGATAAATGAATACCTTTAAAACAAAGAACTATATCAGTTATTACATTACATCACATTACATTATCAGAGTGTTACAACAACAAAAAAAGGGAAAAGAATATAACATATACTAGTGATACGCTTCGCCATCTAGCTTGCTCCTGATCTCCATAGCATCTCTTTTTCGACTTCGCTTCAGAATAATGATAACCTGACTTTAGGCTGCCCGTATGGAAAAATTGTGGGCACCTAGAATTTAGAAAGGGAACAATAAACTCCAGGTCAGTCATGGGACTGGTGTGAGATCTTAAAAACATTTATTTCCACAAAGAAAGGAAAATAAATCTGCTATGTTCTTCGACAATGAAACTACCATAAGTCCTCCCCGCGCACACAAAATGAAATCGCAGACTTGGGAAAGATTTCTCCTTATGATAGTCAAACATGCTTGATACGCAAAATCCTTTTTAATATTATCATTAGTGCATAGTGCAAAAAACATTTGCAAGTATAATATTAATCTTACCCAGCATAGGTACCATTATACTATGCCTACTATAACCGCCATATTAGATGGCAGGTTCTATAACTAAAATCGTACAAGGCGCGTATTGGTAATTGGATTTCCAACAAATGGTCAGGCAAAGGAACTTCCTGGGCCACATGGGTACGCCTCTGGAGGGACGCCCCGAGAACCTAACCGGATCTCTGCCAACACAAGGCCGGCTTACCTCTGTAACTAGGTAACTACTACACGAGTATGCCATCCCCCGGTCGTTTGCGACCTTTATACGAGGATCCTCAACCACAAAGAAACAGCCACAAAGTATAATAAATTTGCAGCATCAACATAGGTAAAACATCTGGGCTCCATACCGTGACACTACCCATTTCCAGAAGGAAATGACATACTCTCATGGGGGGATACCCCCAAATAACCTTGCCGCGTCCTTCCTGTTTTGACCATTTTCGGGTTGTGAGGTCCGACGAGGTCTCGTCCACAAAGATAAACTTTTCACAAAGGCATGCTTTGATCAACAAATGATCAGCAGCACTTCGTATGCCACACTACCAAATTGGGAGTATATCACTAATAACCATCAACTACATAACCTCTGAGCTCGTACGTCTTAGAGAAGGGTGTTAAACTAAGAGGATAAATTCTCCGCCACCAACATAAATGTATTTGATAGAAATCAGCTTTATATCTCAAAGTATAATGTCAGACACACGTCCATTCCAGTCTATTGCGGGACCGAACGGAACCGAAGGCACTTTAAAGAAGCCCTTGCAATCCGGATATTCACTAATCACATTCGAAATCCCAATCACAAAGGGTGATAAAATCTCTATACCAGAGTAACCCGGTGCAGAGACATTCGACAGGTAATCCTTTCGCTTTCGAAAATACCCGGTCTTCAACACCGTCTTCAAATGTAATCCCATTTCGTCGTATCATTATTTGGAATGGGTTTTATGACACAAGGTCCTCTCCCGGCTAATCCAAATAATGAGCGCTTATTTTTTAAAATAAGTGTTCGTTTAGATTTCAAACAAATCACAACAATTTCCACGTTGATCTTCTTAAACAAAAGATCCATCACAATCACAAAGGTTCGACGTAGGTTTCGAATATCCATTTGGAATTCGACTTCCGGTCGCATCGAAATTCAAATAACATTAAAAAGGCCAATATGGATAGTTGGTTATTTAACTATAAATCATCATTCACAACCATCACTGGATTTCAAATAATTTTCCCGAGTCATTTATTTCCAAAATATCTTTGCAAGGTATACTTTTATCACTTTAATATTTTTAAAATAAACTTCAAGTCACTATTCACATTTCAATCCTTTGAAAACAAATTTTCAAAGCATTTTCCTTACGTGGAATATATTTCCAAATATTTATTCATTTCCACTGAAAATCTTCCGAGTTCAAATATTTTAAAATAATATAAAATACTTATCCAAAATATACTTGGAAACATTTAAAATAAAACTATTTTAAAATAATTGCTTAAATATTAGTTATGAAAAATATCATACTAATATCTCATATAAAAATTCAAGTCCAAAACTAATTTTAAAATAAAATTAGTAGATAGAATATAACTATTTAAATATCTAATTTCTAAAATAAATATCAATTTAAAACTTTAAAAAATCACTTCTATAATAGTTTAAAATATATTTTACTTTGAAGATTTTCAAAATAACCTAAGTAAATAATTTTTTTCCAAACATTCTATCCTTAAAACCATCTTTACAACTTCAATATATATTTATAAACTATATTGAAAACATTCTCGGCTGTTAGGAAAAGTACACATTCCATTCTAAAATGGTTCATTCAAATCAACTTATAAATCTTTCTGGATTTATTTTAAATTTACATCCCAAACCTGTAAATTCCTTTCCAACTTTTAAAAATAAAACAATATTTATTTTTAAAACAAATTTCTCTTTCTTTTATAAAATTCCCATTTGTGGATTTAAATTTTTAAATATCCACTAATTTGCGATTTTCAAATCGATTCCCAAGTACTTACTTTCAATACCAAATCAATTTTTCAAATTGATTTCCAAATTTATTTCAATTACCAAATCCAATTCCAAATTGGTTTCTAAATTTATTTCAATCGAAAAATCAATTTTCATATCAATTTGCCAAAGATTTATTTTTAAACACCAAATTAATTTTCAAATTGATTCCTAAAATCTTTTAAAACACTAAATTGAATTCCAAATTTAGTTTCTAAAATTTATTCCCTTTATCTTTACCAAACTATTTAAAATCCATATTTTAAATAACTTCCCCAACCTTTGAATAATATTACCCGAAATCCATTTATTAAGCCTTTTTCCCATGTTTTGGAATTTTTATTCAGTAGGATTCAAAAATAAAACTTTATCCCTTTAACATTCCTTCTTTTAAATTTGTCCAATTCGCAAAAATAAATTTTACTATAAATTTTTCAACTTGAATTTTAAAAATCCAATTTTATCTTTTTATGGTATCTTATGATACCATAAATATATTCGGCTAAATTTTAGCCTTCAATGATTTCAGTCATAATATAATTACATAAAGATTATCAACACACAACATATGAAACAAATTCAATATTTGAGGAATCCAGTTGGATCCCTCCAACCTGTTTTCCTGCATCCACAGACATTAGCAACAATTAAATACCAATTCCACTTCGTGATGGAATATCGCGGTATATGGGGTTTATAAAACATCATTCGCTATTATGTGGTGCATAGGGTCTAATCCAATACAATTGATAACAATCATCGTCCAAGCAAACAATAAATAATTTAAATTAACTATTTAAATTAGATCGGGTATCCGATTGAGTGAGAAAATCTCACATTTGCTTTGCATGCAATCCATTTTCATTCCAGTGTGTTTTTCACGATCTTTTGACCTTGTAACAAACAATTTACGATTTATTACTATTTGAATCAATCAAACAATTATTCACCCTTTATTGATTAAATTAAATCAAAGGTTAAATTTTAAACTAATTTTCCATTTAAAAATAAATTAAAAATAATTAAGTTACGTTGACACCAGCCACTGCCGATCCCACGTTCCCACGAGCAGCCAACCACTCGAATCCCCCATCTCGTACTTGATCTACAGCTGAGGATGAAGATGTCACACTCGCGATGCTCAAACTCGCGATGCTCGCAAACTCATTTCCGCTGATGAAGTCGCACTCGCGATGCTCAGATCTTTCCTCTCAAACCCGCAGCGATTGAAATCGCACTCGATTCCTTCCGTCCCCTTTTTTTCGATTTCTACCAAGGAAGAGAAATTGGGATTTATTTGTGGTTTTAGTTTCGAATGGAAAAAAAAGAGGGGATTTGATTCACCTTGATTTTGAAAATAAAGGCTTCGGCCGATTATATTTCTCAAGCAACTGATTTATTTTCTCGATTTGAAATAAGGGAAAGGCTCGGCTAGATATAAGAAGAGGGAAAGCGTGCTTTGAAATATTGCGCGATGGAAGAAAGGACACTATGTTTTGAAAAAAGGGGAATAGGCGTACAAAAATTTCAAGCGACAGTGATTGAGATGAGAGGCAAAAGTTTTGACGTGAAAAAATTTGACTGGTTAAACATTGTATTAATTTTATTTAAAATTAAATCTAAATCGACTCGAATTACACAACCTAAAATCTGGACCTCCAATTGCAGAGTGCCGCTTGGCGTTTATAATGTTAAACCCTATTCCGAACACAATGGAAAAGGTTTCGAGTCCAAATTCGATCATATGGAGAAGATAGCTTTTTTTGAACCATTATCAAATTGAATTTCGATAGGATTTTCAGCGCGTTTGCTTATCGTACAATCACACGACAACTCCTAATGCTACGAAAATTGAAATCCGATAATAATATAATATTATGGATCCAATGGAACTGGTTTCGTCGAAATCCGAAACTGTGCCTCGGAATGCTATTTTTAAATATCGATTTAAACAATATAAATTCAAAACTAAACAAAACATTTCCAAGTTAAATTCTGAAGCTTCCATTATCTTCATTATTATCAATATATATTTTCTAAGACATCAAATTATTTTTAACAAGCTTAAAATTGAAAATTCAAATTTTTACCCATCATTAATAAATCAAATTCAATAATTTAATTGCCAAATTCATATTTATATTCGAAATTCAAGTTAAAATAACCTCCAAATATTTAAAATTTAAATATTCCACTTCAAATTTAAAAATTTTCGGTTCGTCACATCCTACCCCCCTTAAAAGAATTTCGTCCCGAAATTTCTAGTTAAGAAGATTGATCCTTAACCCATTTGTTATCTTTCCAAAACTGAATAGTTTTATCAACTTGCCCAATATAAATCTTTTTATCAAAGATCCATTATCATTTCAACTAGCTTTGCAAAATCTTCACAGTTTCCAAACAACTTCATTTACTTTACAATTCAAATTTAATTTCAAATTTTAAATTATCAAAAGTTTTAATTTTTCTAACTCCCTAAATTTTCGAAAAAATTTCGGCAGCGTCTCCTTTGCGCGGCTAGCTCGGTACGACTACAAAATGGCACCACGAGCCCCCAGATTCAAAAAGAAAACAAAAGGCCAAGTGGCTAGACAAGAAAATCATCAAATTTCATACTGGAATTTAAATACATACCTTTTTGTCGAGCAATTTAAATTATCTTTAGAATCAAAATCCAATTTATCCTTTGTCTTTAACGCACTTGTATATCCTGATATCCAAATGTCCAATTTCAACATTCAAAAACCATTTTTGCACATTTCTTTACAAAAGTTTGAATACTTCTTATAACATTTTTACTTCACTATTGAAGTTATATATCCAATTTCATTCAATCTCACATTTTTTTAATTTCATTTGAATTCAATTTACAATTTCAATTCTATTTGAATTCAATTTACCTTCTGAATATTGAATTTTATCAACTATCTTTCATTCACAACCGATTCATCTCACTATTTTAAATTAGTTCCATTTACAAATTCATTATAAATTCCAATTCATTTTATCTCAAACCATTTTTTCCTCCACCTTTATTACCTTTAGTTCACTTCGAACTACTTTTACAACTTCATTCTATTTTGCACAATTCGAATTGGTTTTCAATATTCAATTTCAATTCCAGTTTTTTTTTCTTCTTTTGTTCATTCCCAAACACAATTCAATTTCAATTCACCATTTTGGTTTACAACCACTTGTATTTAAACTGGATTTCAAATTCCATATGAATTTAATTCACCTTTATCCAAATTAACTCAAGTTAATTTCAGTTTAAATTTGAAATTTTCTAAGTTTTCTAACCTATTTATTATTCCATAATTATTTTAAATAAGGTTCCAGAGTCTTACCAACATTTTCAAAATCATTTTTGAAATCAATTCAAATTATCCCTTTAAATTTCTAAAACCAACCCAGTTTTCCAAACATCTTCAATTTAAAACAATTTGGCAGCAATTTCTCTCTTGGAAACTCGAAAATGAACACCGTTGATGTCGCGATCATCATCGAAATTATTTTACAGCGACCGAAAAGAGTTTGGAGCTTTTATCCCTTCGAAAACATTTTTTCCAAACCTTTGAAATTCATTTTCAAATCAAAAAGGAATTTAATTTCTAAAATTTCCAAATTTCAAATCTTTTTCAAAAACAATTTCAAATATTTCTCTGGAATTCAATTTTGAATTATAAATCATATTTACAATTCATATTTAAAAATCTATTTGTATATGGATTTTATTTCTCAACCTTATTTCAATTTTCGTATAACAATGATAATAATTTAATATTATCGCTTCCTAGCAACCAAGCAACCATATATTATAATAATTTACGAAAAATTATTTCCTTCATATACGAAAATTGTTTGGGTAAAATTATTTTATTTACCCTAATTTTAAAACAATATCGTGCCGAATTTTTCTATACAATTGTTTAGAGATCCCTATCGATAGAGTTGTACGGAATATACCGACCAGAATCCATATGCCACTCAACAAACCAATCATCACAATATAAAACAATTTTATATTTAACAAATACGCGCTCATATCTATTATTACACTCAAACTCATTCTAGAGTACTACTGACTCTATCTCTAATGAGTAACACCCAACAGAGCCAAGGTTGTCGCTTAACCAAATGCTCTGATATCAAATGTAATGACCTAATTTTTCGATGCCCGAAAGTCGACATCAATACCTCCACTATATCAAATGCCGGACAGTCGAATGCCGGAAAACCAAACCGTTAGGGCTAAAGAAGGATAGAAGAAGAAACAGAAACAATAACAGAATCTCACATTTCGCAGCGGAACAAATACAATAGATAAATGAATATCTTTAAAACAAAGAACTATATCAGTTATTACATTACATCACATTACATTATCAGAGTGTTACAACAACAAAACATCAGAAAAGAGAATAACATATACTAGTGATACGCTTCGCCATCCAGCTTGCTCCTAATCTCCACGACATCTCTTTTTTGACTTCGCTTCAGAATAATGATAACCTGACTCTAGGCTGCCCGTATGGAAAAATTGTGGGCACCCAGAGTTTAGAAAGGGAACAATAAACTCTAGGTCAGTCATGGGACTGGTGTGAGATCTTAAAAATAGTTATTTCCACAAAGAAAGGAAAAGAAATCTGCTATGCTTTTTGGAACATGAAACTACCATAAGGCTTCCCGGCACACACACAATGCAATCGCAGACTTGGAGAAGATTTCTCTTTATGATAGTCAAACATGCTTGATACGCAAAATCCTTTTTAATATTATCACTAGTGCATAGTGCAGAAAACATTTTCAAGTATAATATTAATCTTATCCAGCATAAGTACCATTATACTATGCCTACTATAGCTGCCATATTAGATGGCAGGTTCTACAACTAAACCGTACCATGCGCGTACTGGTAATTGGATTTCCAACAAATGGTCAGGTAAAGGAACTTCTCGGGTCACATGGGTATGCCTCTGGAGGGACGCCCCGAGAAGCTAACAAGATCTCTGCCAACACAAGGTAGGGTTACCTCTGTAACTAGGTAGCTACTACACGAGTATGTCATCCCCCGGTCGTTTGCGACCTTTATCCGAGGATCCTCAACCACAACGTATAATAAATTTGCAGCATCAACATAGGTAAAATATCTGGGCTCCATACCATGATACTACCCTTTTCCAAAAGGAAACGAAATATCCTTAGGGGGCGCTACCTCCAAATAACCTTATCGCATCTTTCATGTTTTGACCATTCCGGGTTGTGAGGTCCAACGAGGTCTCGTCCACAAAGCTATACTTTTCACAAAGCCATGCTTTGATCAAAAAATGATCAGCAACACTTCCTATGCCACACTACTAAATTAGGAGTATATCACTAATCCCTATCACAAAGGGTGATAAAATCTCCATACCGGAGCGACCCGGTGCGACAGGTAATCCATTCGCTTTCGAAAATACCCGGACTTCAACACTGTTTTCAAATGCAATCCCATTTCGTCATATCATTATTCGGAATGGGTTCTATGACACAAGGGCCCCTCCTGGCTAATCCAAATAATGAGCGCTTATTTTTTTAAAATAAGTGTTCATTCAGATTTCAAACAAAGCACAACAATTTCCACGTTGATCTTCTTAAACAAAAGATCCATCACAATCACAAAGGTTCGATGTGGGTTTTGACTATCCATTTAGAATTCGACTCCCGGTCGCATCGAAATTCAAATGACATTAAAAAGGCCAATATTGATAGTCGGTTATTTAACTATCAATCATCATTCACAACCATCACCGGATTTCAAATAATTTTCCCGAATCATTTATTTCCAACATATCTTCGCAAGGTATACTTTTATCACTTTAATATTTTTAAAACAAATTTCAAATCACTATTCACATTTCAATCCTTTGGAAACAAATTTTCAAAGTATTTTCCATACGTTGAATATATTTCCAAATATTTATTCATTTCCACTGAAAATCTTCCGAGTTCAAATATTTTAAAATAATATAAAATACTTATCCAAAATATACTTGGAAACATTTAAAATAAAACTATTTTAAAATACTTGCTTAAATATTAGTTATGAAAAATATCATACTAATATCTCATATAAAAGTTCAAGTCCAAAACTAATTTTAAAATAAAATTAGTATATAGGATATAACTATTTAAATATCCAATTTCTAAAATAAATATCAATTTAAAACTTTAAATAATCACTTCTATAATAGTTTAAAATATATTTTACTTTAAATATTTTCAAAATAACCTAAGTAAATAATTTTTTCTCCAAACATTCTATCCTTTAAACTATCTTTACAACTTCAATCTATATTTATAAAACTATATTGAAAACATTCTCGGCTTTCAGGGAAAGTACACATTCGATTCTAAAATGGTTCATTCAAATCAACTTATAAATCTTTCTGGATTTATTTTAAATTTACATCCCAAATCTGTAAATTCCTTTCCAACTTTTAAAAATAAAACAATATTTATTTTTAAAACAAATTTCTCTTTCTTTTATAAAATTCCCATTTGTGGATTTAAATTTTTAAATATCCACTAATTTATGATTTTCAAATCGATTCTCAAGTATTTACTTTCAATACCAAATCAATTTTTCAAATTGATTTCCAAATTTATTTCAATTACAAAATCCAATTCCAAATTGGTTTCTAAATTTATTTCAATCGACAAATCAATTTTCATATCAATTTGCCAAAGGTTTATTTTTAAACACCAAATTAATTTTCAAATTGATTCCTAAAATCTTTTCAAACACTAAATTAAATTCCAAATTAAATTTCTAAAATTTATTCCCTTTATCTTTGCCAAACTATTTACAATCCATATTTTAAATAACTTCCCCATCCTTTGAATAATATTACCCGAAATCCATTTATTAAGCCTTTTTTCCATGTTTTGGAATTTTTAATCAGTAGGATTCAAAAATAAAACTTTATCCTTTTAACATTCCTTCTTTTAAATTTTTCCAATTCTCAAAAATAAATTTTATATAAATTTTTCAACTTGAATTTAAAAATCCAATTTTATCTTTTTCGAGTATCCTACGATACCAAAAATATATTCGGCTAAATTTCAGCCTTCAATGATTTCAATCACAATATAATTACAGAAAGATTATCAACACACAACATATACAACAAATTCAATATTTGAGGAATCCAGTTGGATCCCTCCAACCCGTTTCCCTACATCCACAAACATTGGCACAATAATTAAATACCAATGTCATTTTGAGGTTGAATATCGCGGTATATGGGATTTATAAAATATCATCCCCTATTATGAAGCGCATAGTGTCTAATCCAATATAATTAATAACAATCATCATCCAAGCAAACAATCAATAATTTAAGTTAACTATTTAAATTAAATCGGGTATCCGATTGAGTGAGAAGATCTCACCTTTGCTGTGCATGCAATCCATTTTCATTCCAATGTGTTTTTCACGATCTTTTGACCTTGTAACAAACAATTTACGATTTATTACTATTTGAATCAATCAAACAATTATTCACCCTTTATTGATTAATTAAATCAAAGGTTAAATTTTATACTAATTTTCCTTTTATAAATAAATTAAAAATAATTAAGTAAGTTAAGTGTGTATATGTGTATATAACTTTCTTTTCAATTCCAGTTTAAATCTGATTACAATAACAGTATATAACCTCATTAACATTTCCTTTTTCAAACCAGACAAAATTTCTATTTCTAACTTTATATTTTTTCAAAATCTTGTCTGAATATGTGCTACTGTGAATTTACATGCATATACATAAAAAAGCTAACTTTTTTAAAAATTTGATAAAATTTTTAAATTCCCACTTCTTTCAACTTTGTCAATATAAACAAAATTTTGTTTCCCGTATGCATTAAAATAGGTGTGAATAAATATATTCAAATCAAAATGGAACTAGTACCTTACTGTCCCATAGCCTATCTTCGAACACGACCAGCCCTCACTATTCTGACAACCAAAAACCCAGCAGTTCACTCGCGACATGCCTCTACGTCGACACCAGCCACTGCCGATCCCGCGTTCCCACAAGCAGCCAACCACTCGAATCCACCATCTCGCACTCGATCTACAGCTGAGGATGAAGATGTCGCACTCGCGATGTTCAAAATCACGATGATCGCAAACTTGTTTTCGCTGATGAAGTCGCACTTGTGATGCTCAGATTTTCCTCTCAAACTCGCAGCGATTGAAATCGCACTCGATTCCTTCGGTCCCCCTTTTTTTCAATTTCTACTGAGGAAGAGAAATTGGGATTTATTCATGGTTTTAGTTTCGAATGGAAAAAGAAAGAGGGGATTTGATTCACCTCGATTTTGAAAATGAAGACTTCGGCCGATTATATTTCTCAAGCAACTGATTTATTTTCTCGATTTGAAATAAGAGAAAGGCTCGGCTGGATATAAGAAGAGGGAAAGCATGCTATGAAATATTGCGTGATGGAAGAAAGGACACTATGTTTTGAAAAAATGCGAACATGCATAAAATTTTTTTAGGATATAGTGATTGAGATGAGAGGCAAAAGTTTTGATGTGAAATAAATTTGACTGGTTAAACAATGTATTAATTTGATTTAAATTTAAATCTAAATCGACTCGAATTACACAATCTAAAATCTGGACCTCCTATCGCAGCGTGCCGCTAGGCGTTTATAATGTTAAACCCCTATTCCAAACACAATGGAAAAGGTTTCGAGTCCAAATTCGATCGTATGGAAAAGATAGCTTTTTTGAACCAATTATCAAATTGAATTTCGATAGGATTTTCAGCGCGTTTGCTTATCGTACAATCACACGAAAACTCTGAATGCTACGGAAATTGAAATCTGATAATAATACAATATTACGGATCCAATGTAACTAGTTTCGTCGAAATCTGAGATTGTGCCTCAGAATGCTATTTTTAAATATCGATTTAAACAATATAAATTCAAAACTAAACAAAACATTTCCAAATTAAATTCTGAAGCTTCCATTATCTTCAGTATTATCAATATAAATTTTCTAAGCCATCAAATTATTCTTAACAGGCTAAAAATTGAAAATTCGAATTTTTACCCATCATTAATAAATCAAATTCAATAATTTAATTGCTAAATTCATATTTATATTCGAAATTCAAGTTAAACTAACCTCTAAATATTTAAAATCAATTAAATATTCCATTTCAAATGTTAAAATTTTTTGGGTCATCACAGGTAATGTACTTCCATTTAACAAAGTCCATGCACATTCTTGTAAGATTCTACTTTTATGTTCTACAACTCCATTTTATTGTGGAGTACTAGGAAACAAAAAATTATGGAATATTCCCTTGTTCTTACAAAAATGTTCAAAGGCTTCGTTTTCGAATTCACCTCCATGATCACTCCTAATGTTTTTGACTTTCGATCCTTTAAAATTTTGAAATCTTTTGACAAAAGTTTTGAAATTATCAAAAGTATCACTTTTATTTTTCATAAAAATAGTTTAAGTATATCTAGAAAAATCATCAACAATTACAAACACATATCTACTATGATTAATGGATTGTACTTGTGTTGGTCCAAATAAATCCATACGTTGTAATTTAAGTGATTGTAAAGTTGAAATAACTTTTTTATATTTAAAAGTTGACTTAGTTAATTTTCCTAATTGACAAGCATCACAAATATAATCAATTTTAAAATTCATTTTTGGTAGACCTTTTACTAAATCATTTTTAGAAAGCTTATTTATAGCTTTGAAGTTAATGTGACAAAATCGTTTGTGCCATAACCAAGGATCATTTCCTTTGGTTATTAAACACAGCTGAATTATGGTTTATTTTCATATTCAGAACATAGATATTTCTGTCTCTATTTCCTTCAAAGATAATATTTTGATTTTGATCAAAAATACCACATTTATTTTCAAAAAATGTGATTTTGAATCATTTGTTACATAATTGGCTGATACTAAGTAAATTGTATTTTATATTTTTGACTAGTAAAACATTTGAAATAAGAGGAAAAGTTGAAATACATTGATGCTCACATTGCCTTTCCCGATGATATAGACTTTGGAGTTGTCTCCAAATGTGACAGTGCCTCCATCTGAGTAAATAATATTTGATAGCATATTTTTGTCTCCTCTCATATGTTTTGAGCAACCACTATCTAGTATCCATTTTCCTCTTTTCATGAGTGGGACCTACAAAAAATATGAGTTAACATTGGTACCCACCTTTTTAATAGGGTCCTAAGAGTTAAGTCTTGGGAAACCAAACCCAAGATGGTTTAGTATCCCATTTGAATATGTAATCTTTATTCTTATGAACAGTTTCCAAAAAGGTGTTAATAGATTTCTTCCTAATCAAACTGTTGTTTGTTTAGGAACCCAGACTTTTATGTTTTACGAGTAAGTATTCCTTTCTGACTATTTTGCAGTAGGATTAATATTTCTCCTAATTTTCTTTTTAGGTGGAGCATTTGTTTTCTTAACATATCCTAATCCTTTCCTATTTGAAACAGATTGAGAGCTATCAATAATTTTAGATAAATTTTCTCTACCTCTATTAAAGTTTGAAACATTTTTGGTGATGCTATCTAACTTAGTTTTGAGACTAGTATTATCTAATTCTATCAATTTTACTTTTGTTTTTAATTTGTGATTTTCAGAAACAAAAGTGTCATTCTTTTCTTTTTGAGTTTCAATTTCTTGACTCAAAAGTGTGAGTTGAGAATTAATATTAGAGAATGATTCTTGTAATTTTTAAGTTCTTCCTCTAGTATTTTCTTTTCATCTTTAAGCATATCTCTTTCGAATTCTGCTTTGTTATGATGTTCACGAGTTTCCCTATTTTTTTTTAAAGTTTTTTGAGAGTGTCAATTAGCTCTAAATTTATCTCTATCATATCATCAAAGGTAAAATTACTAACCTTTTCCAGTAGCCATGAAGCAAACATTAGCTTGCTTGTTTTCACTGTCACTGTTGCTATATATCTAATGAAGAGGTATCTAAATCATCTCATGTCACAGAGAATGCTTTCTTTTTCTTATCTTTTCCGCCCTTGTTGAAGTATTTTTTCTTTAGTTCTAGACATTCTTTCTGGATATGATCTTTCTTCTAGCAATTAAAACATTCTAGTACCGAAGATGATGGTTTTCTTGGAAAGTTCCTTTTTCCATTGTTTCTGTTGTTTTTCCGGAATTTCAAGAACTTTTTAAAAATTTTGGCAGTAAAAGCTAGAACTTCTTCATCTGAATCTTTATCCTTTTCTTCTTCAGCGTGGAAAACTATGTTCTTTTTGTCCTGAGCTTGTACTTGTTTTGCTTGCAAGTTCACTTCATAGGAAATTAGATTTCCTATTAACTCTTCTAGTTTTATGGTAGAGAGGTCATTTGCTTCTTCAATAGCTAAGACTTTTCTTTCCCATTCATCTGTTAAAGAGTTTAGGATTTTTGATACAATATCAAAATCAGTGATTTTTCCCCTAATCCTAATAATGAATGATAGATATCTTGAAATCTAGAGTGCATATCATTGATAGATTCATCTTGCTTTATTTTAAAATTTTGAAACTGATTTTTAAGCATGGAGATTTTGCTTTGTTTGACTTTGTTAGTTCCTTCATGTGTGATTTTAAGTGTTCTCCATATTTCATAAGCAGTTTAACACATGCTAATATGATTAAATTCATTTCTATCTAGTGCACAAAATAACATGTTCATAGCTTTAGCATTAGCTGTAGCATCTGATTTTTGTGTGTTTGTCCATGTGGAGTATTCTCCTGTAGGAAGAGTGTATTCATTTTGTGTGATATTTCATGATTAAAAACTATTTGATTGCATATTGATACTCATGCGTGTAGCCCAATAACTATAGTTTAATCCATTGAAAAATGGAGGTCGTGCAGTGGATTAACCATCTATAAAACTGGTGTTAATGCTTATAGTGCTAGTGTTACTATCCATATTAGCAAAGAATCAAATAGCTATGTTACGGTTAGATGAAACCTTGCCTTGATACCAAATGAAAAGAAGCAATGTTATAGGATCGAGTAATATGGATAAACTACTTGTGTGGAATAAGTAAATAAACAGTAAATGTTGTAAAGTACATGACACCAGAGGTTTTTATATTGGTTCGAAGCACCGTCCTACGTCCAGTCCTAGACTCCTTCTGGAATTTCACTAATACCATCCTCACTTAACCCGGAGGAACAGGTTTACACCGCCTGAGCAACCAAACAGGACTTCAACTACCTTAGCAACCGAATAGGACTTAACTGCTTGAGCAACCGAACGAGACATCTTTACAAAAAACAACTGCATCTGACTGTAATGTGTTCTTCAATAACACTGATAAGTCAATTAATTACAATCTTCCTATAATCTTCTCCTTTATGATATATGGCGTAATGTGCAATTGTGGAAGATAAAGTGATTAATGATCAAAGTATGTAAGCAAATTTGAGTGCAATTTGAAAGCTTGAGAATAAATGAGAATTCAAGAAAGATAAAAGTAAATTCGGTGAATTGATTGTTGAATGCTATAATTTATTTATAGTATATAAAGAGTTGCAAATACCGATGAAAAGTCATATTGTAAAGAACAGGTGCACCATTGATTTTGAAAACATTTCTCTTTGGTGAAGAGAAGTATCTTTAGCAGTTGGAGATATTCAGACGTATGAATAAAAAAATTCAGACTTCAAAATTAGTTGAAACGCAAACAGCAAGCTTTTAGGCAAATTTTGACTAAATTCAAACGTCTGAAATTTTCATTCGGATGCCTGAATATTGTGAAACAATATTCAGGTTTCAGCATTCGGACGTCTAAATGAATGAATTCAAACGTCTAAATTCAGACCTTTGTGCATGTGTGTGCATGTGTGTGCATATATATACATATATCATTTTCAGGAGAGATTTTAACAAATTTCTAAGTAAAGTACAGACTCTAGACACACCATACTCACTTTAAACATCTAAAGAGGAATCTGCGACAAATCTCCTGCAAAGATGGTTAGTATTCACTGAATATTTTATATAGCTTTTCATACTCAAAATCGAGGTTTTAACAGGAGTGTGGTCGGTCGCGGATTTGCGGGTTGTCTGATAAGCCCATAAAGCCATAGGAAGTTCATCGACCCATTTGCCCCTGGCCTTTTCCAGTCGTTTCTTCAGAATAGACTTTATAACTTTATTAACAGCTTCAACCTGTCCATTCGCTTGAGGGTGCAAAACTGCAGAGAACTTCTTCTGGATGTGGAATCATTGATAGAAATTCTTAAATTCAACACTGTCGAACTATGCTCCATTGTCAGTAATGATGGTATGTGAGAGGCCAAATTGACAAATAATATTGTGTACCACAAAGTTGATTACTTTCTTGTTGTGATAGTAGCAAAGGGATCAGCTTTCATCCACTTGGTAAAGTAATCAACTACAACGATGGCGTACTTCACACCACCTTTGGCTAGAGGTAGAGAACTGATAATGTCAATGCCTTATACTGCAAACGGCCATAGACTGACCATCTGAGTTATTTTGATAGGCAGGGCTCTTGGAATCCAAGTGTATTTTTGACATCTGTCACATTTTCTAGCATAATCTGACGCATCGCGATTTACAGTCGGCCAAATTATTCATATAAGAGCATATTCTTGGCAAGAGCTTGCTCCCCGGTGGAATCGTCACGCTCTTCTTCATGTACATCGTGCAATACTCGTTTGATTTTATCACGGGCGATACACCAGAGTAAAGGAACAAAGTACCCTCTTATATACATGACTCCATTTTGAACAGTTAAGCGCGAAGCCTTTTGAAAAACTTGTCTTCTTTCACTCCTACGCTCTGGCAGGGTCCATGCTGGAGATAATTTATGACTTCAAACACCCAGTCTGTTTCCGTCTGATTGATGCTTGGGGAGGATAATATCTTCACGGTAACGATTCCCATTTGTTATGCCCCACCTGCACTGGCTAACTTTGCTAAGGAATTGGTCTTCTGATTGCGTTCTTGAGGTATACAATAGACGGCATAGTAATCAAACTGATCCAATATTTCCTAAGCAGCCAGTCTTTGTTCTTTGGCCAGTTACTCCCACCGAAATTAACACATGACCAATTGCGAATCACCATAAATCTCCACAGTAATGATTCTTAAACCTCTGGCAAGTCTCAGTCCAACGAGTAGGCTTCATATTCGGCATCGTCATTAGTTGCATGAAAATCGAACTTTAAAGCATAGCATATAGATCGGTCTTCGGGAGCCGGTGCCTGAGCAGCGGTCATTTGATGCACCATCAGTATGTAGCTTCCAGACATATTTAGGAGATTCACTGGTTTCGGCCAAGTCCTTCGAGATAGTGAATTCAGCGATGAAATCTGCTAGGACTTGTTCTTGAATGTCTCGCCTTGGTGTGTAAGTGATGTCGAACTGACTCAGCTCAATATTCCACTTGAGTAACCTACCAGACGTCTCAGGCCGCATGAGGACCTATCGTAACGGCTGGTCGATGTAAATGGTGACAGGATGAGCCTGAAAATATGGACGGAGCTTCCTTGAGGCAATGGCAAGGCAACAAGCCAACTTTTCGAGCTTTGGATAATTTCTCTCTGCTCGGGTTAGTCGTTTGCTAATGTAATAGGTAGGTCATTGTATCCGGTCTTCCTCACGAATTAGGGCAGAACTGATTGCGTTTTCTGACGCCGCCAAGTAGATGTACAATATCTCATGATCAATAGGCTATGACAGAATTGGTGGTGTGATAATTTTTGAACTAGTGCTTGGAATGCGCCCTCTCATTCTGTAGTCCATTCAAAAATTCGTTTCCATTTCCTGATCAGATCGAAGAAAGGAATGCATTTGTTGGTGGATTTTGAAATGAATCTGCTTATTACTGCTACTTTTCCATTGAGACTTTGAACCTGCTTTATAGTCCTTGGAGTCGCAAAATTTTTGATTGCCCATATTTTCTCGGGATTGGCTTCAATTCCTCGGGCATTGACGTTAAATCCAAGGAATTTTCCATATGTGACCCTAAAGTGACATTTCAACGGGTTGATATTCATTCTATATTCTTGGAGGATGTTGAACATCGATTCCAGGACTTTGATATTATCAGTAGAAAACCACGACTTCATAAGCATGTCATCCACATATACCTTTATGGTTTTTTCGATTTGGTTAGCGAATATTTGATTAACTAGTCATTGGTGGGTTGCCCCGGACATATACGTTTGGCTTTCGGACAAGTACATGATTGGACACCCACTCTGGATATAATGCATCTCGGAGAAACCCATTCAATTTGAGTATATCTACCTCTTCCTTAAGGGCTGCACATCTCTCTGGATCCATACCATGTCTTTTCTGCTTGACCGGGACATGCCACAGGTTAATATTCAATATGTGGCTTGCAATTTTCGGGGATATTCCACACATGTTGGAATATGTCCAGGCAAACACGTTAAGGTTTGCTCGGTGAAATTCAACCAATAACTCTTGCATCTGTTGTCTTTGCTGAGATCCAATCTTTACCATTTTAAAAACGTCCTTATCATCGATCAGAACATCGATCGTCAGCTCGGCCTGGGAAGCTTGACTGTCTTTACTTTTGTCTTCGCTTTCGGTATCTCTTAGGTCAAGATCCCTTGGGAATTGGCTGGGGTGTCAGGGCCTTCGCCTAGGCATTAACTGTCAATTTTCCAAAAAACGGACGCAGAGAGATTCCTCTACTCCCTTTCCTTTTTCTTTCGCTGTGCCTCCCGCAGCTCGAAAACATAATACGCTCGTCCAGCAGCATGGTCTCCATGAATGACTTCAACTCCATTGTCAGTGGGGAATTTTAAAGTCAGACACCAAGGTGCAATGGCAAACCGAAACTCAGCTAGGACCGGTCAGACCAAGAAAGCATTGTACGACGAGTCTTTGTCCTATACAACAAACTGTACTATCTGGACTCTCCAACGTTCTCCAATTCCCAATTCGACCGGTAGCACTACAATCCCAACTGGTCTAGTCGCACTTCCATTGAAGCCGTGAATGTGAGATTGCATTGAAACCGTGAATGTGAGATTGACAAGGCTTCAAATCATTTGCTTCCATCTTCATCTGATCATAGGCTCAAACAATATGTTCACTGAACTTCCATTGTCCACTAAGATCCTCTTCATCCAAGCAAGACCTATCTGAGCCGAAATGACAAGCGGAATAACGGTAGGGGCTTCAACTCTGTCAGCATCCATGTCTTGAAATACGATGTCATCTGTCATCATTTTATGTTGCTTGGCCGGAGCCCTATCTTCCAAATTACTACAACATTCAAAGATTGCATGCCTAATAGAACTGGCATACGACTCCATTTCCTTCCAGCTTCGATTGGCTGGATGAGGACCACCACTAACAGTATTAATCACCAACCTCCCATCGGTACGAGCGAGTTCCTGCAGTCTCACCTGATTTGGCATATGGTTCTTATTTGATGGGCCCGCACCTCCTAACTGCGGCGCCCGTACAAACTGCTCCAACTTTCTCTTTCGTATCAATTTCTCAATAATATCCTATAGATGACAACATTCGTTCGTGTTGCGGCCATAACTATCATGAAATATGTAAAAAAATTCCTATTTGAATCTATTTTTCTAATGATCGCTTCGGACCAGTTTCTTCTATTGAATAGTATTGTAGGTCTGCAAGTACACATTGTCCAACGACAAATTTAGAGGAGTATAACTGTTAAACATAGGAGCCCTGCGTCGTGGCCCACGATTCTGATCTCATTTCCTGTTTTGACTTTCATTGCCTTTCTGTTGTTTTTTTTATTCTCTATGTTCAATTTCACCTTTCCGAAACTATCCTCGATTTGTTTAATAGCATCTGCTTTGGATTCCTTCGACACTAGGCCCTGCGTCATCCTTTTTCCTAGACTGTTTCGCTTCCTCCCTTCTCAAGAACTAGGCTGCTTTGGAATAGAAACGGTCTAATGACATATGGGGTTTTACGGCCAACCTGTTGCCGAATTTGAAATCAGGATCGATTCTCTTAGTTAATGCCATCAGAATTGATTTATCATTGGTATTACTAATCATAGCGCATGCAGTGTGAAGCCTCTCCAAATAATATTTAAGCATCACTCCGGGAGCTTGAGTGACGCTAGACAAGGTGTTAACATCTTTTGGCCTTGTGACATGCATGCGGAACTGTTCAACAAACTTTTTTGCCAACTGGTCAAAACATGAAATAGATCGAGTTGGTAGACGAGTAAACCACATAGTCGCTATGCCCCCTAGGGAGATCGAGAAACTTTGGAAATTGACCGCATCATTAGCTCATGTAGCATTCATTAACCATTCATACTTCAAGATGTGCTGGTTAAGACCGAAGCTCCCTTCATAAATGGATAGAGTTGGCAATCCGAATCGCCAGGGCGGTACAACATAGAGTTTATCATTAGTGAAAGGGGTATGACCCTGGGAGATTTCCCAGTCGTCTTTGGTGAGGCCCTGACTTTCATTGATCATCTGATGGATTATTCTTGGGATATCCAGCATCTGGACATTCTGGGCATGCTGAGCCAAGGTGTGGTTATGTAATGACCGGGAATTTTAAAGCAATATCCGTTTAATAATCTTAAATAAAAATTAAATTGATTTGATAATCTTTGTGATAAGATTTGAATTAATTTAATAATCCAATAAACTAAATATTTAATTGATAGATTTTATCTTTTTAAATCTAATAATTGTTTTATATTTACAATATATATAGAATATGTATATATTGTTAATAGATCTTGTTTTAAATTTAATAAATAAATAAATCATGTTTTCTATAAAAATATATATCTTTAGTAAAATTGGGAATTTTGATTTTATTTAAAAGTTAAACATTTAAAAGGTAATTTAATAAATAAATATGGTTTTCAATTGATAAGATAAAAATTTAATTTGTTTAAATTAATTTGTTTGATATTAAGTTTTTAAAAGTATAATAAATAACTTTATGATTTTAAATGCATAAGGTAAATGTTGAAATGATTTAAAATATGTTTTAACTCAAGTTTAAATTTAAATAAAAATAACAATAAGGGTTATTTTGATATAGTGTGATAAAATAAATAATTTATTTATAAAGAAGATAATTTCTTTTATAAATTATTTATAGTTATCAATTTTGTTATTTTTAAAATATAACAATACATTGTTTTAACAAATAGATTTTTTTTATGAAAATAGTTGTTTGTTCAAAATTTTATTGTGTAGTTATATATGTACATATATAACTTGATTTGAATTTGAATTCAAAGCTTTTAAATTTAAAGTTTAAATATTTTTAATTTTTTTTGATTTTAAAATATTAGTATAAACCTTTATTTTATAAATTAAATTGGATTTATTCATTTTAAAATTTATCTACATATACATAAATACATATCAACTAATTAATTAAATATGGATTTACATTTATCTTGTATTACTATTTAATAAAATACAAATTAACCTAATTATAACTAATTATCTTTAAAAAGAGACGTGTTAATCAATAAACACTACAACTTGACAAATGTTAGAATTAGAGACATGTGGCATTTTTTTAAAATTTGCTTTTTCCTTTTCTTTTTATTTCAGTTTTTATAAACAAATTCTCTTTCATTTTATTTCTTTTCTAAATCTAAATGCAAAACGAAAACACACTTCCTCAAAAACTAAAAAAAATCTGAATCATCTTCAACAAATCCTTCCTTTTACTCCCTGGAAAAACTTTCTCAAAACACCCCCACTAAAATCAAATGCAAGTCATTTTTTCAAATTGAATCAAAGCATGCAAGCCAAACTGTTTCAAACTTGCATTTCTAAAATCTGGAGTCTCAAAGAAGCATTCAACTGTATTGTTATTCTGGGAAGCAAATCTGTAGCATTCAAGGAAAACTGTTTTAAACCTGCATATTTTCAAGTATGAAAGCAGTGCATCATTTCAATCTGGATGCAGCATGCATACAATTTTAAGTAAGGAAACAATTCAAGTTTTAAAAAGAAGAACTGCATATTTCCAGTTTTAAAGGCACAAAAGTCTTTTTCAAAATCATTGCTCTGTCCATCAAGTTCAGGTGAGTAACAATATTTACTAAATAAACTTAAGTATTAATTTAGTTGCTTGTTTTTATTCTGGAGATAAATGTGTTTGCATGCTATATTTCAGGTTCATTACTGGTATAATATGTGTGTTTGTAATTGTTCATGTTGCTGTGAATGTACCTTTCTGTACTCGAATTCCAAATTTAAGAATTGCTTAAAAATATCCACTTCATTTGATTTAATAGGTGTTAAGATTTAACATTTAGTGAAAAACATGGCTGTGAACATTTGTTACAGTTTAAAATTTTATTTATTATGAAAAAGTTCTGTAATGTTATCTGGGAATTCAGAAAACACAGAGAAATCCTTATATAAGTAAGAATTTGATCTTACAGATTCCTTAATTCAAAAGTATAAATTGATTACTTAATCTAATACTTGAATTTTAAAAATAAAATCAGAATATTTAGTTTGAATTTGTTTGGGCATTACTGGTTTAATCAAAAATAGAGTTTTGGTATGATTCTGTCAATTTGAGAAGCAGTATTATTTCTGGTGATAGAATAGTGATAGAAGATTCAAGGAAAATTATAGAAGTGAGGGTTTAAGCATTGAGGCAGTGGTGATTAGGGATTTTAGTATTTAACCCTAGTTTCTGTTCATCAGTAAAATTTGGTTGACACTAACTCTAAAAGCGATCGAGTTCTTCCAAATTCAAGTAGGTGGTAGTTGGGGTATAGAGGAAGTAGTGGCCGGAGAGTAGATTCGCTGATGATCAGAATTTTGAGTTTGAGGCGAATTGCAGTACCGACTTTTTGTTCCAGTTTTCGAGCTCAGTGCTCGATTTTGATTTTTCGTTTCTGCAGATGATTTGAAGGTTGAATTGGTATTTGGTGATGGTCGCCGACTTGCGAGAGTTATTGCGAGGGGTCGGAATTGGTTGCCGTGGTGGTGCAGGTGCACGGGGGTGATCTTGGTGTATCAGTTGTTTTGGGGAATGGTTACTCGAGTTTGTTTTCAGGTTAATTCGCGTTGGGCTCGAAGCATGTGGGTAGTGAACTTGAAGTCTTGGTTGTGAGGGCTTGGGTATTTTGATGATGCAGGTTTTTGTAAAACCTGACAGTAATAAGTTTTAATTTTTTTTTTCAAATGGAATGTTAATCGAAGTTTTACTCGAGTTATTTTAGTGTATGCTCGAGTTAGGATAGGTCAGTCTCGAATGACTTAGGTGTAGCTCGAGTTAGCTATGTTCAGGTTACAATCCTGTTTTATTTTCAAAATTTAAACTGGATTTAAATATTAAAGCAAAGATTTAAATTAAGTTTTAAATCTAATTTTAAATTATGAATTCAAGTTTTAATTTGAATCATAGCTGAAATGAATGAAGTTTTTAAAAAACAAATTTGTTTAAATAACTTAAAAAGGGATTAAGTGATTAAAAATGTTTTCAAAGAAATTTGTATTTAAATTACAAATTTAAATATAAAGAAATGTTTTAAACAAAGTGTAAACTGATTCGAATCGGGATTTGAATCTTTGTTTCAAAATAGATTTAAGTTTTTATAAATTTAAGTATTTTAACAAATTTGAATGATAAAGAAACATTTAAAAGTTTTGAATTTAAAAAGGGAATTTGATTTAAACTTTTGTAAAATCTCTTTTATAAGAAAAGTATTATTTATCATTTAAAGGATTTTAAATTGATTTTTAAAACTTGTTGAAGTTAAATTATAATTTAATGGTTTGTTATGCATTTAATTATTAGGGTAATTAAATGAATAATTAATTTATTTAATAAATTAATAAAATGGATAATTATTTAAAGTAATTAAGGGATTAGTCTTAAAGGTCTTAGATTAATCATTTAAAAAAAAATTAACTTGTAATTTAAGAATCATTAATTAATAAGGTTAGTTTTTAATTAATGATTAATAAATAATTAATCAAGTAATAAAGGATTGACTAAGTTATTGTTAACACTTAATTTATTAAATAATTAGGGGTTAATTAAATGGTTATTAATGACTAATTAATTAATAATGATTAAAATAAGTTAATTATTTTGGAAAAATAATTAATGGATTGTTCAATAGTTAATGAAGGTCATTAATAAAGGATTATTTAATAATTAATTAATGTGATTAATTTTAATTATTAATTAGATTAATTAATTTAAAGATAATCATTTGTGTAAATTGTTAAGTATAATTACTTATAGAAGTAATTAAGGAAATTAATTACTAATTGTAATTAATTGAGTTTAATTTGATTAGATTAAGTTAATTAATTCATTTCAATTAACTTAGAATAATCATTTGGTGATTTGTGAAGTATAATTACTTAATGTAATTAAATGAAGAGAAATTACTTAGAGAAGTAATTAATGGGTAATTATTGTATGTAATTAATTGGAAGTGATTTGTTGATGAAAGTAATTTGAGCATAATTACTTTGTAAATTAATCATGGGATTAATTTGAGATAATTAATTTATGAGTAATTAATTTATTTGGTAAAGTAATTAAGGTAGTTAATTACAGAATGGAGTTAATCAAGGGTGATTAACAATTATGGTTTAAATAAATATTAATTACTTAATGAAATTAATTTAAATAGAAAATGTAATTAGAAATCATTAATTGTTATAATTAATGAAGTAATTAAGAATGGATTTATTTAGAAATAATTAATAACTAAAGGAACTAATTAATGTAACTAATTAAGAGGTAATGTAATTAATTTATAGTTAATTAATTAAGGAAGTAATTAAGATTAATTTCTATATTTGGTTAAGTATAATTAATTTGAGAAATTAATTATTGGATAATTACTTGAATGTAATTAAAGGTTAAATAATCAAGGATGATTAATTAAAATGAATAATTGGTTGATGATTAATTAATTGGTTGATAATTAATTAATAGTGATATAAGCAAGTTGATATTAATGAAGTAATTAATTTAATTTACTTTAAATTAATTAGAAATGATGTAATTAATTTAATTCATCAGCTATGAGATTAGTAATGTTGAGTGATATGGATGCATTGGATGCATTGTGATAATGATTTGGATTACCTTTTTTATAGTGATAATATGGATTATCTACTGTGATGATAATGATAATTATCTGTTGTGAATCTGTGAATTATCTATCTGTGTGTATATAGATAATGTAATTGAATTGTTTTAAACTCTAAAACAATTTGGACCTAAAAGACACACTTTGGATTTCGATGAGATCGGGATCGGATTTCCAGATTTGGATATCTGAAAACCACATCGATCCAAATTAACGATTGGTCGTGAATCTCAAGTGAAGAGTGAGGACTCGAGGTGTTAGAACTATTCGTCAGTATAACTCTGAGGGTGATTCCGTGATGAGTTGACGGGTAGTACTTTCAGATTCGAGATGAAGATTCAGAGTGCAAGGGTTATCGTCGTTAACTCTGAGGGTGATTCCAAAATGAGTGTAACGAGATAATGCCTTCGGTTTCGTTCGAACCCGGAACAAACTTGTATGGATTGAATGCTTTCAAAACATCATCAGGTGGACGATGAGCATTCTAAGTGATGTGTCCTACAAAGGTAATCGTATCCTCAAGCCTCATCAACCGGGAATGGTTAAAACATGGGAGGTGCAGCAAGGCTAAGTGGACCATGCCCAAGTAGGACGAGATTTTCCCCTGTCTAGAGGTCCCTTTTTATTCGGCTTAGTGGGCGGTTGGATATGTGCACCAATGCGGGGTTGTCTTGTTCGGAACTGTTCAGTAAGGAATGGTTCCGGCCTTGTGTTGCAGGGGAGCGGGTGTACTCCTCGATACGTTGATCTAGGCCACGTACTGTGAGGGCGGTACCCTAGTAGCCCTGCCATTGTATGGAATCCAAAATCCAATAGGTGCCAACGGTTTTGATTGTATTACCCACTTTTGTGGCTAGTAGCTGGAATTTAATAAATGTAACAATTTCGGCTATTTCATATTTACTTGAAAACCCTAGACCTATTATAATATCACTGGATTTCCTATCAATTGTTTTGGTTAGCGTAAGGTAAAAACTTTTCCATGTTTATGTGTGGGAAGTCTTACGTGATACCTTTTCTTTTCAAAGGTTTTTCAAAGTTAAGCAACCTTAACCTGTTACTCACACCAGACCCATGTCTGACCTAGAGTTTGTTTTTTTTTTCATAAATTCTTGGGTACTCAAATTTTTACGAGTAGCCAAGGGATTCAGGTTAGGTTTGACGAATTGTGGAGGAGAAATGGAGCAGGAGGCTTCTGCGTTAGATATATAGTATTCCGCTGTGTTTGGTATCTCTGTGTTGTCTCTGAGTTGTATTAAGTTGTAATAACTAGACAGGTGTTTATAACTGTCTAGTATGCTGTGTATCTCTGATTGGTGTTGTATATTATGTAATACTTATGTTATTAATATAATTTATTCGTTCCACTGTTTAGATTCAGATGTATTGTTTCTTCTTTCTTATCTTTCTTTCTCTTTCTATCCCTTCTTTCTTATTAATGATGTGTCATTCTGTTGGAGATGAATGGCCGGTCGTTATAGGTTAGGTTCCACAATGCGAAGATGGGTCGATCGCGGTCGACAATCCATATCTCACCTCCTTGGTTCTAGGTCTTTAGGAACATAAGGCATAGGAGTATAATTGCGTTGACGATGGGTCGGATCCGTTTGGTTCCGAGCGTCAGCTCTCAATTCCATAACGGAGGTAGTAGCGTGGTTGTCAGTAGTGTGATAATGAACAGTACCTCCTCGGGAGGAGGATCTGGTCTGATGACTATTTGATGGGCCTGCTATCAATTGCCAAAGATTCAAAGTGTGCTGATGTCCAGTAGCCTATGTGTAGCTTTCATGCAACCGTGGGTGTAACGACCCAGAATTTTTGATAATTAAAATTTAAATATTTAATTAATTTTAAATATTAATAAGTGAATTTATAAGTCGAATAAATTTTAATTTGAATTATATGATTTAATTGAATAATTAAATCGATAATTTAATATGTTAAATTATGGAAATAATTAAAAATCGAGTTAAATAGGATTGAAAATGATTTGTAAAACTTTATTTTATCATATTGAAGTTAGAATGATATTTTAGAACTTTTAAAATCGAATTAAGAGTTAATTTGTGAAAATTGAATATTTTAATATTTAAATCGACTAGTGAAAATAGTCAATTTTTGAACAGTCTCAGAATTGGACGAAACTAGTTCTATTGGATCCGTAATAGTTAGTTATTACTGGATTTCAATTTTCGTGTCAATCGGAGTTGTCGTTTGATCGTGGCAGCTCGAAACGCATCGAATTTTTTTTAATTTTAATTTGGCGAGTTAAAATAGCCATTTTTCAAAAAGTCTCGGATTTCGACGAAACCAGTTTCATCGGATCCGTAATGTGATATTATTGTAAGGTTTTAAATTTCAAGTCGATTGGATTTACCGTTTGTCCGGTACAAATTAAAACGCCTAGAAATCGATTTAAATCGGTTTAATTTAAATTGAACGTTTGTTGCCATAACTCGCACAGATGTCCGAATTAGCTTTCGAAACCTGTTCCATTGTGTCCAGAATGCAGGATAATGTCAGTTTCGGCGCGTAAATCGGAGTTTGGAAAACCCGGATGAATAGTGTCGTTTTTATTTCCTATAAATAGACCACAAATTCACAAAAAATAGAAAATAAACTAAAACCCTAATTTGTTCTACAGCCGCCACCTCTGAATTGAATGGCCGAAAATTGTCCATGTTCATCCCTCAATCTCTCCCAATCTACAAAAAATTAGAAGAAGTGATCAACTACAAAGATGAAGAGCAAGGCGAGAGCTTTCGATCTATACGGTGATGATGGAGTTTGGCGTCGCGTGGAGGGGGGAAAATGGCTGCGTGCGTGCCACGTTCATCTTCGTGCGCGCGAGTCAGGGAGTGGCCGAGTGTGCCAAGGTTATGGACGAACGTAGAGGAGGCTAGGGGCTTCGAGATGGAGTGTCTTGATCGAGTTCATGTCGCTCGAATGGGTTGCTAAATTCAACCCTAGTTCAACGTGATGGGTTCAATGGAGTCGGCTATGTCCTGTAGGAAACGTGAGAGGAAGAAGAGTGTGTATGCGGCCACGATCTAAAGGAAGCAAATCTAACGGCCTGAGATTGATTAAGGTTTTAAATTATAAATTAAGCTGTAAATTATTTATATAAAAATCGTGTAATCTTTAAAAATGCATAACTTTTTCATACGAGGTCGAAACCGCGCGAAACCAGTTGCGTTGGAATCGTATGGACGAGCACTACGCGATGGAATTGGATTGGAGTCGTTTGGAGTTAGTGAGAATTTTGGGTAAAATTAAACGCCCGTTTAATTTTATTCGAAATAAATCGCTAAAACGAAATTGAAATCAAGGTGAGAACTTCTCACTCAATCGAATCAGTTTCGATTTTATTTTAAATAGTTAGATTTAAAATATTTGAATGCATGTTTGAATGATTATTGATATCTATTGATTGTTAAAATAGACATTATACGCCGTTAGTAAGCGGATGTTATTTATTAAAAACATATACCGCGAATATTTCATAAACAGTGAAATTGGTATTATATATAATATCAATATATATATATATATATATATTGGCATATGTATATATTGCAGTTGTTGATTCCCCGCATTTTTTGTTTAGCGGATGAGACCCTATTGCGCCGTTATTAAGCGGATAATATTTAATAAAAACATATACCGCGATAATTCCGTACTGGAGCGGAATTGGTATTGTGTTAATGTTTGTGGATGCAGGAAAACAGGTTGGAGGGATTCAACTGGATTTCTCAACAGTATTTATTTGATTATGGATATTTTGATATTCGTTGATTATCATATCGATATATGATATCGTTGTTGTCGTGATTGGCTATTTGGTATGTAGCATCATTGGACCAAACTTTGGAATTTTAAAATGATTTTTAAAGTGATTTTTGAAAATATATTATATGTTTGGAAATTGATTCATTTTAAATAAATAAACGTATAAATTTTTAATGTTATAAAAATTATGATTTTTGAGAAATACGGTTAAAGATTGATTTTTGAGAAATATGGATTAATGATTTTATAAACGAATTTAAATCGGGATTAATTGAATTTATTATGAAAAGTTGAAATATAGGATTTATGAAATTTAATTATTTTATAAATCAGAATGATGAAATTATAAAAGGGATTAAAGATGTTTTAAAAGAATAATATAAATTGATTTATATAAAAAGATTTATAAATTGGATATTTATAAATTAAAACATTTGAATTATAAAACGAGTTTTTATAAGTGTTTGAATGAAGTGAAAATGAATTCCATAAATGAATTAAATTTATAGAATTATAAACGGTGAAGTTATAAATGGAATTTTATAAACAGTAGGTTTATAAAATTTGTAAGGATATTAAAAGAATAGATTTGGGTGAATAAATGAATCTTATAAGTTATAAGATTTATAATTGTGAAATTTAAAGGAACGATTTTGGAAACAAATAAATTATAAGTATTTCACTTATAATATGAACCTTTGTTTTATAATTGAGTTATAAATTGAATAGGTTAATAAAGGAATTTATAAAAGGAAGTTGTTATAAAATAAATAGAAATGGAATTTATAAACGTTGTTTTATAAATTCGCAAACGACTTATTTTGATAAGAAAATTGATGAAACCTATTAAAGGTGTTATATTCACGTTTTTGAACTGTGAATAATCCTTTGAAATAAAATGAATAAAAGGATGAAATTTGTTAACGTAGTATATTCACGTTTTTGAATAGTGAATAATATGTTAAAGAAATTGTTTTGAATGTGATGTTTTAAATAGAATTAAAACGATCTAACGATGTTTTAATTATGTTAAGATTCGAAACCATAGATTTCAACATTTATTGTTGAAATAGACGTTTTCGAGAAATAAAAGGAAATGGTGGACTATAACACTGTTGTTATAGTAAATGATTTCCGAAAGGAAATGTTTTGTATAGTATTGGGATTTATATATCTATTTTAATTTCGAATCCCTATACTAGTGATTTTGGGTTGTCGTAACGATGTTTTACGCAACATTCGTTTTGGCCCAAATAAATATGGTTAAGTGAATGATTTCCTTAAAGAATGAAATATATACTTAATTTCGATTAGAGTATATTAAATATTTTCTAAGTATTGAAAATAAATAAAATTTGTGAATTACTTATGAATAAATAAGTATGGAAATGTTTTCCAATGTGAAATGAAACGTTTTGAGAATTTATCTTTTTGAAGATAAATTAAAATGGATAATTGAAATCGAATATTCATAGATAATTTTGGAATATAAATTCACTATGGAATTTATGAATGAAAAGGAGAATTTGTTTAAAAATAAATATTGATTTATTTTTGAAGTATTGAAAATTTTATATCTTGTGAAGATATTTTGGAAAATAAATAATTTGGAAAATTATTTGGAAACTGGTGATGTGTGCATATCCATTGATAGTTCAATAACCGACTATCAATATTTCCCTTTGAATGGGTAATTGATGTGATTTGTTTGAATTTGAATGCCACACTTTTTTTTGAATAAGCGCTCACTATTCGGGTTAACTGGGAAAGGACCATGGGGTCGTATAACCCATTCCGAATATGTGATACGTCGTTGTGAATTGCATTTGAAGATCGGTGTTGAAGACCGGATATTTGCGAGAGCGATAGGATGACCTGTCGATTGACTCTGCATCGAGTTGCTCCGGTATTGAGTTCTCCATATGTGATGGTGAATCCGATCAGGATTGTGAATATCCGGATTGCAAGGACTTCTTTGTAAGTGCCTTCGGTTTTGTTCGAGCCCGGAACAGACTTGTATGGATTGTATGTCTGACATTACAAATTGAGATATAAAGCAGATTTCTTTCAAATATATTTCTGTTGGTGGCGGAGAATTTATTCTTTAGCTTAACACCCTTCTCTGAGACGTACGAGCTCAGAGGTTATGTAGTTGAAGGTTATCAGCGATATATTCCCAATTTGGTAATGTGACATGCTGAGTGTTGCTGTAAATGATCATTGTGTTGATTATTTGTGATAGGGTCATTTATTTGATCGTCTATCCTGGTGATCATTTCTATGATCATTTGTTGACCCAAAGCATGGCTTTTGTATAAAGTATGTTTTTGTGGACGTGACTTCGTCGAGCCTCACACCCCGTGAATGGTCAAAACAGGAAAGATGCGGCAAGGTTATGAGGGGTAGCGCCCTTTAGGATATGTGCATTTCCTTCTGGAAAAGGGTGGTATCATGGTATGGAGCCCAGATACTTACTCATGTTGAAAACACTTTATGATTGTGTGAATTGATTACGAGCGCTCGGTGAAAGGTCCCAAAGGACCGGGGGATGGCATATTCGGTCAGTTGTTACTCAGTTAGGGGTAACCCGGCCTTGTGTTGGTAGAGATCCGTTTTGGTTCTCGGGGATGTCCATCCAGAGGCATTCTCATGTGGCAATGGGAAGTTCCTTGGCCTGATCATTCGTTGGAAATCCAAAGAAACAATACGAGACTTGTACGGTTTTAGTTGTAGAACCTGCTTCCTCAGGAGGTAGCTATAGTAGGCATAATATAATGGTACCTATGCTGGCTAAGATTTATATTCTACTTTCGAAAGAATTTGTTCTACACTATGCACTAATAATAATATCAAATGTTTTCTTTTAATGCGTATCAAGCATCTTTGACTATCATAAGGAGAAATCTCCTCCAAGTCTGCGTTTGCATTGTGTGTGTGGCGGGAGGTCTTATGGTAGTCTCATTTTTAAAAAGCATTGCGAATTGACTTTAAAAATATTCCTCTATTTTGATTTTAAAGATAAATAAACTGTTTTGAGTTCTCACACCAGTCACATGACTGACTCGGAGTTTATTGTTTCCTTCCTAAACTCTGGGTGCCCACCAATTTCCACACGGGCAGTCAAGAGTTAGGTTTATCAGGATATTCTGGATATTCTGGAGTTGCTGGAGGCAAGATGGATGGCATGGCGTATTACTAGTATATAGTATTTCTTTTTCCGCTGCACTGTTTGATGTTGTTGTTGTTGTACACTCTGATGATGATGTAATGAAATGTGATGTAATAACTGATATAGTTCTTTGTTTAAAGATTATTCATTTATTATTATATGTTGTTCCGCTGCGAATTGTGAGATTCTGATATTGTTCTGTTGTTCTCTGTTCCGTTCTACGTTCTATTTTCTATTTTCTTCTCTCTTTTCCTTTTCTTAAACCATAACATTTCGGGTTTCCGGCCTTCGATTTCTCGGCAGTCGATAAAGTGAGTATCGATGTTGAATTTTCGAAAGTCGAAAATTTCCGGGGCGTTACATTTGGTATCAAAGCATATGGTTAAGCGACAACCATGGTTCTGTTGGGTATTACTCATTAGAGATAGAGTCAGTAGTATTCTAGAATGAGTTTGAGTGTAATAATAGCTATGAGAGCGTATTTGTTAGTGAATATAAAATTGTTTTATATTGTGATGATTGGTTTGTTGAGTGGTATATGAACTTTCGTCGGCACGGTCTGTCAAACTATGCCGAAGGGGTTTCTAAACATTTAAATAGAACAATTCGACACGGTATTGTTTTAAATTGGGTAAAAGAAATAATTTTACTTGAGTATATTATATATATATAAAGAATAATTTTTCAGAATTATTAAAGTGTATATAAGTTGATTGTTTAGTTGTTTGAATAATCTAAGCAAAAGAATTATAAGAATTGAATTATAATTAAAGTGATTTATAATTGAGAAATAAACTTATATATATGAGAAGTGAAACTATATGAATATATTTATGAATATGAGTTGTAAGTAAAAATGAATTTAAAGTTAAATGGAAAATTTACTTTAGAATTTGGAATCTGAATTGATTTATAAGTGGAAATTTAAGTTAAGTAAAAACAAAGTGATGTTTGTAAAATGGAATATAACTTAAGTGATGTTGAATAAACATTGGTTGTTATATGGTTGTTAGATGATTGTATATAATTCATTAAGTGTTAATGTTATTGAAAGTTAAATAATTGAAATTCAATTGGAAGTTAAGTGAATCTTAAATAGAATTGAATTTGAATTGGAAATGAACCAACTTGAATATGAATTAGTAAATATAAACTAATTGAAAATAAATGTTAGTAAAAACATCCACTGTTAATGAATCAAATGTGACTAGATTGAAGACCTATTTCATTGGATATTAACGAGAATATAAATGAATATTTATTGGTTATGAATGCTAGTTGGTTGATGTTGAATATATTACATTTGCTATGTTGGCATATATAGTTATTATGTTGCTATATGATGTATGTTGATGCTATTTTCATACATTCATGTTCTCATGTTGTTTGCTGAGTGTTTAGTAGGTGCGGATCGCGTTTGCTTCGCATTTGGAGCTCGCTTTCGCGCTATATTAGCCGTATATGCTTGCTAATAAAATATAAGGTACATATCTCGGATTAAATATCGTACTTTTATACTTTTTCCCTTCGGGATGCCTCATTACTTGATGAGATGTATATTTGTGATATATATACTGTCATTTTTTTTTTGGATCGAGCCACGCAAAGGAGACTATGGCGAATTTTTCCGAAAATTTAAGGCGTTAGAAAAAATTTGAAAAAATTGTAAAATTTTGAAAACTTTAACTTTGATTTGGAATTGAAAGTTAAACATTAGTAGTTGTTTTTGAAAATATAACTAAGTATGATTTGAAACTTAGTAAAGTATTATAAGAAGTTTAACTATGGATTATGGAAAGTTAATAGATTCTGTAACCTTTCTTACTTGATAATTTCAAGGACGAAATTCTTTTAAGGGGGGAAGATTGTAACGACCCAGAATTTTTGATAATTAAAATTTAAATATTTAATTAATTTTAAATATTAATAAGTGAATTTATAAGTCGAATAAATTTTAATTTGAATTATATGATTTAATTGAATAATTAAATCGATAATTTAATATGTTAAATTATGGAAATAATTAAAAATCGAGTTAAATAGGATTGAAAATGATTTGTAAAATTTTATTTTATCATATTGAAGTTAGAATGATATTTTAGAACTTTTAAAATCGAATTAAGAGTTAATTTGTGAAAATTGAATATTTTAATATTTAAATCGACTAGTGAAAATAGTCAATTTTTGAACAGTCTCAGAATTGGACGAAACCAGTTCCATTGGATCCGTAATAGTTAGTTATTATCGGATTTCAATTTTCGTGTCAATCGGAGTTGTCGTTTGATCGTGGCAGCTCGAAACGCATCGAATTTTTTTTAATTTTAATTTGGCGAGTTAAAATAGCCATTTTTCAAAAAGACTCGGATTTTGACGAAACCAGTTTCATCGGATCCGTAATGTGATATTATTGTAAGGTTTCAAATTTCAAGTCGATTGGATTTACCGTTTGTCCCGTACAAATTAAAACGCCTAGAAATCGATTTAAATCGGTTTAATTTAAATTGAACGTTTGTTGCCATAACTCGCACAGATGTCCGAATTAGCTTTCGAAACCTGTTCCACTGTGTCCGGAACGCGGGATAAACCCTAGGAACGTCAGTTTTGGCGCGTAAATCGGAGTTTGGAAAACCCGGATGAATAGTGTCGTTTTTATTTCCTATAAATAGACCACAAATTCACAAAAAATAGAAAATAAACTAAAACCCTAATTTGTTCTACAGCCGCCACCTCTGAATTGAATGGCCGAAAATTGTCCATGTTCATCCCTCAATCTCTCCCAATCTACAAACAATTAGAAGAAGTGATCAACTACAAAGATGAAGAGCAAGGCGAGAGCTTTCGATCTATACGGTGATGATGGAGTTTGGCGTCGCGTGGAGGGGGGAAAATGGCTGCGTGCGTGCCACGTTCATCTTCGTGCGCGCGAGTCAGGGAGTGGCCGAGTGTGCCAAGGTTATGGACGAACGTAGAGGAGGCTAGGGGCTTCGAGATGGAGTGTCTTGATCGAGTTCATGTCGCTCGAATGGGTTGCTAAATTCAACCCTAGTTCAACGTGATGGGTTCAATGGAGTCGGCTATGTCCTGTAGGAAACGTGAGAGGAAGAAGAGTGTGTGTGCGGCCACGAACTGAAGGAAGCAAATCTAACGGCCTGAGATTGATTAAGGTTTTAAATTATAAATTAAGCTGTAAATTATTTATATAAAAATCGTGTAATCTTTAAAAATGCATAACTTTTTCATACGAGGTCGAAACCGCGCGAAACCAGTTGCGTTGGAATCGTATGGACGAGCACTACGCGATGGAATTGGATTGGAGTCGTTTGGAGTTAGTGACAATTTTGGGTAAAATTAAACGCCCGTTTAATTTTATTCGAAATAAATCGCTAAAACGAAATTGAAATCAAGGTGGGAACTTCTCACTCAATCGAATCAGTTTCAATTTTATTTTAAATAGTTAGATTTAAAATATTTGAATGCATGTTTGAATGATGATTGATATCTATTGATTGTTAAAATAGACATTATACGCCGTTAGTAAGCGGATGTTATTTATTAAAAACATATACCGCGAATATTTCATAAACAGTGAAATTGGTATTATATATAATATCAATATATATATTGGCATATGTATATATTGCAGTTGTTGATTCCCCCCATTTTTTGTTTAGCGGATGAGACCCTATTGTGCCGTTATTAAGCGAATAATATTTAATAAAAACATATATCGCGATAATTCCGTACTGGAGCGGAATTGGTATTGTGCTAATGTTTGTGGATGCAGGAAAACAGGTTGGAGGGATCCAACTGGATTCCTCAACAGTATTTATTTGATTATGGATATTTTGATATTCGTTGATTATCATATCGATATATGATATCGTTGTTGTCGTGATTGGCTATTTGGTATGTAGCATCATTGGACCAAACTTTGGAATTTTAAAATGATTTTTAAAGTGATTTTTGAAAATATATTATATGTTTGGAAATTGATTCATTTTAAATAAATAAACGTATAAATTTTTAATGTTATAAAAATTATGATTTTTGAGAAATACGGTTAAAGATTGATTTTTGAGAAATATAGATTAATGATTTTATAAACGAATTTAAATCGGGATTAATTGAATTTATTATGAAAAGTTGAAATATAGGATTTATGAAATTTAATTATTTTATAAATCAGAATGATGAAATTATAAAAGGGATTAAAGATGTTTTAAAAGAATAATATAAATTGATTTATATAATAAGATTTATAAATTGGATATTTATAAATTAAAACATTTGAATTATAAAACGAGTTTTTATAAGTGTTTGAATGAAGTGAAAATGAATTCCATAAATGAATTAAATTTATAGAATTATAAACGGTGAAGTTATAAATGGAATTTTATAAACAGTAGGTTTATAAAATTTGTAAGGATATTAAAAGAATAGATTTGGGTGAATAAATGAATCTTATAAGTTATAAGATTTATAATTGTGAAATTTAAAGGAACGATTTTGGAAACAAATAAATTATAAGTATTTCACTTATAATATGAACCTTTGTTTTATAATTGAGTTATAAATTGAATAGGTTAATAAAGGAATTTATAAAAGGAAGTTGTTATAAAATAAATAGAAATGGATTTATAAACGTTGTTTTATAAATTCGCAAACGACTTATTTTGATAAGAAAATTGTTGAAACCTATTAATGGTGTTATATTCACGTTTTTGAACTGTGAATAATCCTTTGAAATAAAATGAATAAAAGGATGAAATTTGTTAACGTAGTATATTCACGTTTTTGAATAGTGAATAATATGTTAAAGAAATTGTTTTGAATGTGATGTTTTAAATAGAATTAAAGCGATCTAACGATGTTTTAATTATGTTAAGATTCGAAACCATAGATTTCAACATTTATTGTTGAAATAGACGTTTTCGAGAAATAAAAGGAAATGGTGGACTATAACACTGTTGTTATAGTAAATGATTTCCGAAAGGAAATGTTTTGTATAGTATTGGGATTTATATATCTATTTTAATTTCGAATCCCTATACTAGTGATTTTGGGTTGTCGTAACGATGTTTTACGCAACATTCGTTTTGGCCCAAATAAATATGGTTAAGTGAGTGATTTCCTTAAAGAATGAAATATATACTTAATTTCGATTAGAGTATATTAAATATTTTCTAAGTATTGAAAATAAATAAAATTTGTGAATTACTTATGAATAAATAAGTATGGAAATGTTTTCCAATGTGAAATGAAACGTTTTGAGAATTTATCTTTTTGAAGATAAATTAAAATGGATAATTGAAATCGAATATTCATAGATAATTTTGGAATATAAATTCACTATGGAATTTATGAATGAAAAGGAGAATTTGTTTAAAAATAAATATTGATTTATTTTTGAAGTATTGAAAATTTTATATCTTGTGCAGATATTTTGGAAAATAAATAATTTGGAAAATTATTTGGAAACTGGTGATGTGTGCATATCCATTGATAGTTCAATAACCGACTATCAATATTTCCCTTTAAATGGGTAATTGATGTGATTTGTTTGAATTTGAATGCCACACTTATTTTTGAATAATCGCTCACTATTCGGGTTAACCGGGAAAGGACCATGGGGTCGTATAACCCATTCCGAATATGTGATACGTCGTTGTGAATTGCATTTGAAGATCGGTGTTGAAGACCGGATATTTGCGAGAGCGATAGGATGACCTGTCGATTGACTCTGCACCGAGTTGCTCCGGTATTGAGTTCTCCATATGTGATGGTGAATCCGATCAGGATTGTGAATATCCGGGTTGCAAGGACTTCTTTGTAAGTGCCTTCGGTTTTGTTCGAGCCCGGAACAGACTTGTATGGATTGTATGTCTGACATTACAAATTGAGATATAAAGCAGATTTCTTTCAAATATATTTCTGTTGGTGGGGGAGAATTTATTCTTTAGCTTAACACCCTTCTCTGAGACGTACGAGCTCAGAGGTTATGTAGTTGAAGGTTATCAGCGATATATTCCCAATTTGGTAATGTGACATGCTGAGTGTTGCTGTAAATGATCATTGTGTTGATTATTTGTGATAGGATCATTTATTAGATCGTCTATCCTGGTGATCATTTCTATGATCATTTGTTGACCCAAAGCATGGCTTTTGTATAAAGTATTTTTTTGTGGACGTGACTTCGTCGAGCCTCACACCCCGTGAATGGTCAAAACAGGAAAGATGCGGCAAGGTTATGAGGGGTAGCGCCCTTTAGGATATGTGCATTTCCTTCTGGAAAAGGGTGGTATCATGGTATGGAGCCCAGATACTTACTCATGTTGAAAACACTTTATGATTGTGTGAATTGATTACGAGCGCTCGGTGAAAGGTCCCAAAGGACCAGGGGATGGCATATTCGGTCAGTTGTTACTCAGTTAGGGGTAACCCGACCTTGTGTTGGTAGAGATCCGTTTTGGTTCTCGGGGATGTCCATCCAGAGGCATTCTCATGTGGCAATGGGAAGTTCCTTGGCCTGATCATTCGTTGGAAATCCAAAGAAACAATACGAGACTTGTACGGTTTTAGTTGTAGAACCTGCTTCCTCAGGAGGTAGCTATAGTAGGCATAATATAATGGTACCTATGCTGGCTAAGATTTATATTCTACTTTCGAAAGAATTTGTTCTACACTATGCACTAATAATAATATCAAATGTTTTCTTTTAATGCGTATCAAGCATCTTTGACTATCATAAGGAGAAATCTCCTCCAAGTCTGCGTTTGCATTGTGTGTGTGGCGGGAGGTCTTATGGTAGTCTCATTTTTAAAAAGCATTGCGAATTGACTTTAAAAATATTCCTCTATTTTGATTTTAAAGATAAATAAACTGTTTTGAGTTCTCACACCAGTCACATGACTGACTCGGAGTTTATTGTTTTCCTTCCTAAACTCTGGGTGCCCACCAATTTCCACACGGGCAGTCAAGAGTTAGGTTTATCAGGATATTCTGGATATTCTGGAGTTGCTGGAGGCAAGATGGATGGCATGGCGTATTACTAGTATATAGTATTTCTTTTTCCGCTGCACTGTTTGATGTTGTTGTTGTTGTACACTCTGATGATGATGTAATGAAATGTGATGTAATAACTGATATAGTTCTTTGTTTAAACATTATTCATTTATTATTATATGTTGTTCCGCTGCGAATTGTGAGATTCTGATATTGTTCTGTTGTTCTCTGTTCCGTTCTACGTTCTATTTTCTATTTTCTTCTCTCTTTTCCTTTTCTTAAACCATAACATTTTGGGTTTCCGGCCTTCGATTTCTCGGCAGTCGATAAAGTGAGTATCGATGTTGAATTTTCGAAAGTCGAAAATTTCCGGGGCGTTACATTTGGTATCAAAGCATATGGTTAAGCGACAACCATGGTTCTGTTGGGTATTACTCATTAGAGATAGAGTCAGTAGTACTCTAGAATGAGTTTGAGTGTAATAATAGCTATGAGGGCGTATTTGTTAGTGAATATAAAATTGTTTTATATTGTGATGATTGGTTTGTTGAGTGGTATATGAACTTTCGTCAGCACGGTCTGTCAAACTATGCCGAAGGGGTTTCTAAACATTTAAATAGAACAATTCGACACGGTATTGTTTTAAATTGGGTAAAAGAAATAATTTTACTTGAGTATATTATATATATATATAAAGAATAATTTTTCAGAATTATTAAAGTGTATATAAGTTGATTGTTTAGTTGTTTGAATAATCTAAGCAAAAGAATTATAAGAATTGAATTATAATTAAAGTGATTTACAATTGAGAAATAAACTTATATATATGAGAAGTGAAACTATATGAATATATTTATGAATATGAGTTGTAAGTAAAAATGAATTTAAAGTTAAATGGAAAATTTACTTTAGAATTTGGAATCTGAATTGATTTATAAGTGGAAATTTAAGTTAAGTAAAAACAAAGTGATGTTTGTAAAATGGAATATAACTTAAGTGATGTTGAATAAACATTGGTTGTTATATGGTTGTTAGATGATTGTATATAATTCATTAAGTGTTAATGTTATTGAAAGTTAAATAATTGAAATTCAATTGGAAGTTAAGTGAATCTTAAATAGAATTGAATTTGAATTGGAAATGAACCAACTTGAATATGAATTAGTAAATATAAACTAATTGAAAATGAATGTTAGTAAAAACATCCACTGTTAATGAATCAAATGTGACTAGATTGAAGACCTATTTCATTGGATATTAACGAGAATATAAATGAATATTTATTGGTTATGAATGCTAGTTGGTTGATGGTTGAATATATTACATTTGCTATGTTGGCATATATAGTTATTATGTTGCTATATGATGTATGTTGATGCTATTTTCATACATGCATGTTCTCATGTTGTTTGTTGAGTGTTTAGTAGGTGCGGATCGCGTTTGCTTCGCATTTGGAGCTCGCTTTCGCGCTATATTAGCCGTATATGCTTGCTAATAAAATATAAGGTACATATCTCGGATTAAATATCGTACTTTTATACTTTTTCCCTTCGGGATGCCTCATTACTTGATGAGATGTATATTTGTGATATATATACTGTCATTTTTTTTTCGGATCGAGCCACGCAAAGGAGACTATGGCGAATTTTTCCGAAAATTTAAGGCGTTTGAAAAAATTTGAAAAAATTGGAAAATTTTGAAAACTTTAACTTTGATTTGGAATTGAAAGTTAAACATTAGTAGTTGTTTTTGAAAAGATAACTAAGTATGATTTGAAACTTAGTAAAGTATTATAAGAAGTTTAACTATGGATTATGGAAAGTTAATAGATTCTGTAACCTTTCTTACTTGATAATTTCGAGGACGAAATTCTTTTAAGGGGGGAAGATTGTAACGACCCAGAATTTTTGATAATTAAAATTTAAATATTTAATTAATTTTAAATATTAATAAGTGAATTTATAAGTCGAATAAATTTTAATTTGAATTATATGATTTAATTGAATAATTAAATCGATAATTTAATATGTTAAATTATGGAAATAGTTAAAAATCGAGTTAAATAGGATTGAAAATGATTTGTAAAATTTTATTTTATCATATTGAAGTTAGAATGATATTTTAGAACTTTTAAAATCGAATTAAGAGTTAATTTGTGAAAATTGAATATTTTAATATTTAAATCGACTAGTGAAAATAGTCAATTTTTGAACAGTCTCAGAATTGGACGAAACCAGTTCCATTGGATCCGTAATAGTTAGTTATTACTGGATTTCAATTTTCGTGTCAATCGGAGTTGTTGTTTGATCGTGGCAGCTCGAAACGCATCGAATTTATTTTAATTTTAATTTGGCGAGTTAAAATAGCCATTTTTCATAAAGTCTCGGATTTCGACGAAACCAGTTTCATCGGATCCGTAATGTGATATTATTGTAAGGTTTCAAATTTCAAGTCGATTGGATTTACCGTTTGTCCGGTACAAATTAAAACGCCTAGAAATCGATTTAAATCGGTTTAATTTAAATTGAACGTTTGTTGCCATAACTCGCACAGATGTCCGAATTAGCTTTCGAAACCTGTTCCATTCTGTCCGAAACACGGGATAAACGCTAGGAACGTCAGTTTCGGCGCGTAAATCGGAGTTTGGAAAACCCGGATGAATAGTGTCGTTTTTATTTCCTATAAATAGACCACAAATTCACAAAAAATAGAAAATAAACTAAAACCCTAATTTGTTCTACAGCCGCCACCTCTGAATTGAATGGCCGAAAATTGTCCATGTTCATCCCTCAATCTCTCCCAATCTACAAACAATTAGAAGAAGTGATAAAATACAAAGATGAAGAGCAAGGCGAGAGCTTTCGATCTATACGGTGATGATGGAGTTTGGCGTCGCGTGGAGGGGGGAAAGTAGCTGCGTGCGTGCCACGTTCATCTTCGTGTGCGCGTGTCAGGGAGTGGTCGAGTGTGCCAAGGTTATGGCCGAACGTAGAGGAGGCTAGGGGCTTCGGGATGGAGTGTCTTGATCGAGTTCATGTCGCTCGAATGGGTTGCTAAATTCAACCCTAGTTCAACGTGATGGGTTCAATGGAGTCGGCTATGTCCTGTAGGAAACGTGAGAGGAAGAAGAGTGTGTGTGCGGCCACGATCTGAAGGAAGCAAATCTAACGGCCTGAGATTGATTAAGGTTTTAAATTATAAATTAAGCTGTAAATTATTTATATAAAAATCGTGTAATCTTTAAAAATGCATAACTTTTTCATACGAGGTCGAAACCGAGCGAAACCAGTTGCGTTGGAATCGTATGGACGAGCACTACGCGATGGAATTGGATTGGAGTCGTTTGGAGTTAGTGAGAATTTTGGGTAAAATTAAACGCCCGTTTAATTTTATTCGAAATAAATCGCTAAAACGAAATTGAAATCAAGGTGAGAACTTCTCACTCAATCGAATCAGTTTCAATTTTATTTTAAATAGTTAGATTTAAAATATTTGAATGCATGTTTGAATGATGATTGATATCTATTGATTGTTAAAATAGACATTATACGCCGTTAGTAAGCGGATGTTATTTATTAAAAACATATACCGCGAATATTTCATAAACAGTGAAATTGGTATCATATATAATATCAATATATATATATTGGCATATGTATATATTGCAGTTGTTGATTCCCCGCATTTTTTGTTTAGCGGATGAGACCCTATTGCGCCGTTATTAAGCGGATAATATTTAATAAAAACATATACCGCGATAATTCCGTACTGGAGCGGAATTGGTATTGTGCTAATGTTTGTGGATGCATGAAAACAGGTTGGAGGGATCCAACTGGATTCCTCAACAGTATTTATTTGATTATGGATATTTTGATATTCGTTGATTATCATATCGATATATGATATCGTTGTTGTCGTGATTGGCTATTTGGTATGTAGCATCATTGGACCAAACTTTGGAATTTTAAAATGATTTTTAAAGTGATTTTTGAAAATATATTATATGTTTGGAAATTGATTCATTTTAAATAAATAAACGTATAAATTTTTAATGTTATAAAAATTATGATTTTTGAGAAATACGGTTAAAGATTGATTTTTGAGAAATATGGATTAATGATTTTATAAACGAATTTAAATCGGGATTAATTGAATTTATTGTGAAAAGTTGAAATATAGGATTTATGAAATTTAATTATTTTATAAATCAGAATGATGAAATTATAAAAGGGATTAAAGATGTTTTAAAAGAATAATATAAATTGATTTATATAAAAAGATTTATAAATTGGATATTTATAAATTAAAACATTTGAATTATAAAACGAGTTTTTATAAGTGTTTGAATGAAGTGAAAATGAATTCCATAAATGAATTAAATTTATAGAATTATAAACGGTGAAGTTATAAATGGAATTTTATAAACAGTAGGTTTATAAAATTTGTAAGGATATTAAAAGAATAGATTTGGGTGAATAAATGAATCTTATAAGTTATAAGATTTATAATTATGAAATTTAAAGGAACGATTTTAGAAATAAATAAATTATAAGTATTTCACTTATAATATGAACCTTTGTTTTATAATTGAGTTATAAATTGAATAGGTTAATAAAGGAATTTATAAAAGGAAGTTGTTATAAAATAAATAGAAATGGAATTTATAAACGTTGTTTTATAAATTCGCAAACGACTTATTTTGATAAGAAAATTGTTGAAACCTATTAATGGTGTTATATTCACGTTTTTGAACTGTGAATAATCCTTTGAAATAAAATGAATAAAAGGATGAAATTTGTTAACGTAGTATATTCACGTTTTTGAATAGTGAATAATATGTTAAAAAATTGTTTTTAATGTGATGTTTTAAATAGAATTAAAACGATCTAACGATGTTTTAATTATGTTAAGATTCAAAACCATAGATTTCAACATTTATTGTTGAAATAGACGTTTTCGAGAAATAAAAGGAAATGGTGGACTATAACACTGTTGTTATAGTAAATGATTTCCGAAAGGAAATGTTTTGTATAGTATTGGGATTTATATATCTATTTTAATTTCGAATCCCTATACTAGTGATTTTGGGTTGTCGTAACGATGTTTTACGCAACATTCGTTTTGGCCCAAATAAATATGGTTAAGTGAATGATTTCCTTAAAGAATGAAATATATACTTAATTTCGATTAGAGTATATTAAATATTTTCTAAGTATTGAAAATAAATAAAATTTGTGAATTACTTATGAATAAATAAGTATGGAAATGTTTTCCAATGTGAAATGAAACGTTTTGAGAATTTATCTTTTTGAAGATAAATTAAAATGGATAATTGAAATCGAATATTCATAGATAATTTTGGAATATAAATTCACTATGGAATTTATGAATGAAAAGGAGAATTTGTTTAAAAATAAATATTGATTTATTTTTGAAGTATTGAAAATTTTATATCTTGTGAAGATATTTTGGAAAATAAATAATTTAGAAAATTATTTAGAAACTGGTGATGTGTGCATATCCATTGATAGTTCAATAACCGACTATCAATATTTCCCTTTGAATGGGTAATTGATGTGATTTGTTTGAATTTGAATGCCACACTTATTTTTGAATAAGCGCTCACTATTCGGGTTAACCGGGAAAGGACCATGGGGTCGTATAACCCATTCCGAATATGTGATACGTCGTTGTGAATTGCATTTGAAGATCGGTGTTGAAGACCGGATATTTGCGAGAGCGATAGGATGACCTGTCGATTGACTCTGCACCGAGTTGCTCCGGTATTGAGTTCTCCATATGTGATGGTGAATCCGATCAGAATTGTGAATATCTGGATTGCAAGGACTTCTTTGTAAGTGCCTTCGGTTTTGTTCGAGCCCGGAACAGACTTGTATGGATTGTATGTCTGACATTACAAATTGAGATATAAAGCAGATTTCTTTCAAATATATTTCTGTTGGTGGCGGAGAATTTGTTCTTTAGCTTAACACCCTTCTCGGAGACGTACGAGCTCAGAGATTACGTAGTTGAAGGTTATCAGCGATATATTCCCAATTTGGTAATGTGACATGCTGAGTGTTGCTGTAAATGATCGTTGTGTTGATTATTTGTGATAGGATCATTTATTTGATCGTCTATCCTGGTGATCATTTCTATGATCATTTGTTGACCCAAAGCATGGCTTTTGTATAAAGTATGTTTTTGTGGACGTGACTTCGTCGAGCCTCACACCCCGTGAATGGTCAAAACAGGAAAGATGCGGCAAGGTTATGAGGGGTAGCGCCCTTTAGGATATGTGCATTTCCTTCTGGAAAAGGGTGGTATCATGGTATGGAGCCCAGATACTTACTCATGTTGAAAACACTTTATGATTGTGTGAATTGATTACGAGCGCTCGGTGAAAGGTCCCAAAGGACCGAGGGATGGCATATTCGGTCAGTTGTTACTCAGTTAGGGGTAACCCGGCCTTGTGTTGGTAGAGATCCGGTTTGGTTCTCGGGGATGTCCATCCAGAGGCATTCTCATGTGGCAATGGGAAGTTCCTTGGCCTGATCATTCGTTGGAAATCCAAAGAAACAATACGAGACTTGTACGGTTTTAGTTGTAGAACCTGCATCCTCAGGAGTTAGCTATAGTAGGCATAATATAATGGTACCTATGCTGGCTAAGATTTATATTCTACTTTCGAAAGAATTTGTTCTACACTATGCACTAATAATAATATCAAATGTTTTCTTTTAATGCGTATCAAGCATCTTTGACTATCATAAGGAGAAATCTCCTCCAAGTCTGCGTTTGCATTGTGTGTGTGGCGGGAGGTCTTATGGTAGTCTCATTTTTAAAAAGCATTGCGAATTGACTTTAAAAATATTCCTCTATTTTGATTTTAAAGATAAATAAACTGTTTTGAGTTCTCACACCAGTCACATGACTGACTCGGAGTTTATTGTTTTCCTTCCTAAACTCTAGGTGCCCACCAATTTCCACACGGGCAGTCAAGAGTTAGGTTTATCAGGATATTCTGGATATTCTGGAGTTGCTGGAGGCAAGATAGATGGCATGGCGTATTACTAGTATATAGTATTTCTTTTTCCGCTGCACTGTTTGATGTTGTTGTTGTACACTCTGATGATGATGTAATGAAATGTGATGTAATAACTGATATAGTTCTTTGTTTAAAGATTATTCATTTATTATTATATGTTGTTCCGCTGCGAATTGTGAGATTCTGATATTGTTCTGTTGTTCTCTGTTCCGTTCTACGTTCTATTTTCTATTTTCTTCTCTCTTTTCCTTTTCTTAAACCATAACATTTCGGGTTTCCGGCCTTCGATTTCTCGGCAGTCGATAAAGTGAGTATCGATGTTGAATTTTCGAAAGTCGAAAATTTCCGGGGCGTTACATTTGGTATCAAAGCATATGGTTAAGCGACAACCATGGTTCTGTTGGGTATTACTCATTAGAGATAGAGTTAGTAGTACTCTAGAATGAGTTTGAGTGTAATAATAGCTATGAGAGCATATTTGTTAGTGAATATAAAATTGTTTTATATTGTGATGATTGGTTTGTTGAGTGGTATATGAACTTTCGTCAGCACGGTCTGTCAAACTATGCCGAAGGGGTTTCTAAACATTTAAATAGAACAATTCGACACGGTATTGTTTTAAATTGGGTAAAAGAAATAATTTTACTTGAGTATATTATATATATATAAAGAATAATTTTTCAGAATTATTAAAGTGTATATAAGTTGATTGTTTAGTTGTTTGAATAATCTAAGCAAAAGAATTATAAGAATTGAATTATAATTAAAGTGATTTACAATTGAGAAATAAACTTATATATATGAGAAGTGAAACTATATGAATATATTTATGAATATGAGTTGTAAGTAAAAATGAATTTAAAGTTAAATGGAAAATTTACTTTAGAATTTGGAATCTGAATTGATTTATAAGTGGAAATTTAAGTTAAGTAAAAACAAAGTGATGTTTGTAAAATGGAATATAACTTAAGTGATGTTGAATAAACATTGGTTGTTATATGGTTGTTAGATGATTGTATATAATTCATTAAGTGTTAATGTTATTGAAAGTTAAATAATTAAAATTCAATTGGAAGTTAAGTGAATCTTAAATAGAATTGAATTTGAATTGGAAATGAACCAACTTGAATATGAATTAGTAAATATAAACTAATTGAAAATGAATGTTAGTAAAAACATCCACTGTTAATGAATCAAATGTGACTAGATTGAAGACCTATTTCATTGGATATTAACGAGAATATAAATGAATATTTATTGGTTATGAATGCTAGTTGGTTGATGGTTGAATATATTACATTTGCTATGTTGGCATATATAGTTATTATGTTGATATATGATGTATGTTGATGCTATTTTCATACATGCATGTTCTCATGTTGTTTGTTGAGTGTTTAGTAGGTGCGGATCGCGTTTGCTTCGCATTTGGAGCTCGCTTTCGCGCTATATTAGCCGTATATGCTTGCTAATAAAATATAAGGTACATATCTCGGATTAAATATCGTACTTTTATACTTTTTCCCTTCGGGATGCCTCATTACTTGATGAGATGTATATTTGTGATATATATACTGTCATTTTTTTTCGGATCGAGCCACGCAAAGGAGACTATGGCGAATTTTTCCGAAAATTTAAGGCGTTTGAAAAAATTTGAAAAAATTGAAAATTTTTGAAAACTTTAACTTTGATTTGGAATTGAAAGTTAAACATTAGTAGTTGTTTTTGAAAAGATAACTAAGTATGATTTGAAACTTAGTAAAGTATTATAAGAAGTTTAACTATGGATTATGGAAAGTTAATAGATTCTGTAACCTTTCTTACTTGATAATTTCGAGGACGAAATTCTTTTAAGGGGGGAAGATTGTAACGACCCAGAATTTTTGATAATTAAAATTTAAATATTTAATTAATTTTAAATATTAATAAGTGAATTTATAAGTCGAATAAATTTTAATTTGAATTATATGATTTAATTGAATAATTAAATCGATAATTTATTATGTTAAATTATGGAAATAATTAAAAATCGAGTAAATAGGATTGAAAATGATTTGTAAAATTTTATTTTATCATATTGAAGTTAGAATGATATTTTAGAACTTTTAAAATTGAATTAAGAGTTAATTTGTGAAAATTGAATATTTTAATATTTAAATCGACTAGTGAAAATAGTCAATTTTTGAACAGTCTCAGAATTGGACGAAACCAGTTCCATTGTATCCGTAATAGTTAGTTATTACCGGATTTCAATTTTCGTGTCAATCGGAGTTGTCGTTTGATGGTGGCAGCTCGAAACGCATCGAATTTTTTTTAATTTTAATTTGGCGAGTTAAAATAGCCATTTTTCAAAAAGTCTCGGATTTCGACGAAACCAGTTTCATCGGATCCGTAATGTGATATTATTGTAAGGTTTCAAATTTCAAGTCGATTGGATTTACCATTTGTCCGGTACAAATTAAAACGCCTAGAAATCGATTTAAATCGGTTTAATTTAAATTGAACGTTTGTTACCATAACTCGCACAGATGTCCGAATTAGCTTTCGAAACCTATTCCATTGTGTCCGGAACGCGGGATAAACCCTAGGAACGTCAGTTTCGGCGTGTAAATCGGAGTTTGGAAAACCCGGATGAATAGTGTCGTTTTTATTTCCTATAAATAGACCACAAATTCACAAAAAATAGAAAATAAACTAAAACCCTAATTTGTTCTACAGCCGCCACCTCTGAATTGAATGGCCGAAAATTTTCCATGTTCATCCCTCAATCTCTCCCAATCTACAAACAATTAGAAGAAGTGATCAACTACAAAGATGAAGAGCAAGGCGAGAGCTTTCGATCTATACGGTGATGATGGAGTTTGGCGTCGCGTGGAGGGGGGAAAGTGGCTGCGTGCGTGCCACGTTCATCTTCGTGCGCGCGTGTCAGGGAGTGGCCGAGTGTGCCAAGGTTATGGCCGAACGTAGAGGAGGCTAGGGTCTTCGAGATGGAGTGTCTTGATCGAGTTCATGTCGCTCGAATGGGTTGCTAAATTCAACCCTAGTTCAACGTGATGGGTTCAATGGAGTCGGCTATGTCCTGTAGGAAACGTGAGAGGAAGAAGAGTGTGTGTGCGGCCACGAACTGAAGGAAGCAAATCTAACGGCCTGAGATTGATTAAGGTTTTAAATTATAAATTAAGCTGTAAATTATTTATATAAAAATCGTGTAATCTTTAAAAATGCATAACTTTTTCATACGAGGTCGAAACCGCGCGAAACCAGTTGCGTTGGAATCGTATGGACGAGCACTACGCGATGGAATTGGATTGGAGTCGTTTGGAGTTAGTGATAATTTTGGGTAAAATTAAATGCCCGTTTAATTTTATTCGAAATAAATCGCTAAAACGAAATTGAAATCAAGGTGAGAACTTCTCACTCAATCGAATCAGTTTCGATTTTATTTTAAATAGTTAGATTTAAAATATTTGAATGCATGTTTGAATGATGATTGATATCTATTGATTGTTAAAATAGACATTATACGCCGTTAGTAAGCGGATGTTATTTATTAAAAACATATACCGCGAATATTTCATAAACAGTGAAATTGGTATTATATATAATATCAATATATATATTGGCATATGTATATATTGCAGTTGTTGATTCCCCGCATTTTTTGTTTAGCGGATGAGACCCTATTGCGCCGTTATTAAGCGGATAATATTTAATAAAAACATATACCGCGATAATTCCGTACTGGAGCGGAATTGGTATTGTGCTAATGTTTGTGGATGCAGGAAAACAGGTTGGAGGGATCCAACTGGATTCCTCAACAGTATTTATTTGATTATGGATATTTTGATATTCGTTGATTATCATATCGATATATGATATCGTTGTTGTCGTGATTGGCTATTTGGTATGTAGCATCATTGGACCAAACTTTGGAATTTTAAAATGATTTTTAAAGTGATTTTTGAAAATATATTATATGTTTGGAAATTGATTCATTTTAAATAAATAAACGTATAAATTTTTAATGTTATAAAAATTATGATTTTTGAGAAATACGGTTAAAAATTGATTTTTGAGAAATATGGATTAATGATTTTATAAACGAATTTAAATCGGGATTAATTGAATTTATTATGAAAAGTTGAAATATAGGATTTATGAAATTTAATTATTTTATAAATCAGAATGATGAAATTATAAAAGGGATTAAAGATGTTTTAAAAGAATAATATAAATTGATTTATATAAAAAGATTTATAAATTGGATATTTATAAATTAAAACATTTGAATTATAAAACGAGTTTTTATAAGTGTTTGAATGAAGTGAAAATGAATTCCATAAATGAATTAAATTTATAGAATTATAAACGGTGAAGTTATAAATGGAATTTTATAAACAGTAGGTTTATAAAATTTGTAAGGATATTAAAAGAATAGATTTGGGTGAATAAATGAATCTTATAAGTTATAAGATTTATAATTGTGAAATTTAAAGGAACGATTTTAGAAACAAATAAATTATAAGTATTTCACTTATAATATGAACCTTTGTTTTATAATTGAGTTATAAATTGAATAGGTTAATAAAGGAATTTATAAAAGGAAGTTGTTATAAAATAAATAGAAATGGAATTTATAAACGTTGTTTTATAAATTCGCAAACGACTTATTTTGATAAGAAAATTGTTGAAACCTATTAATGGTGTTATATTCACGTTTTTGAACTGTGAATAATCCTTTGAAATAAAATGAATAAAAGGATGAAATTTGTTAACGTAGTATATTCACGTTTTTGAATAGTGAATAATATGTCAAAGAAATTGTTTTTAATGTGATGTTTTAAATAGAATTAAAACGATCTAACGATGTTTTAATTATGTTAAGATTCAAAACCATAGATTTCAACATTTATTGTTGAAATAGACGTTTTCGAGAAATAAAAGGAAATGGTGGACTATAACACTGTTGCTATAGTAAATGATTTCCGAAAGGAAATGTTTTGTATAGTATTGGGATTTATATATCTATTTTAATTTCGAATCCCTATACTAGTGATTTTGGGTTGTCGTAACGATGTTTTACGCAACATTCGTTTTGGCCCAAATAAATATGGTTAAGTGAATGATTTCCTTAAAGAATGAAATATATACTTAATTTCGATTAGAGTATATTAAATATTTTCTAAGTATTGAAAATAAATAAAATTTGTGAATTACTTATGAATAAATAAGTATGGAAATGTTTTCCAATGTGAAATGAAACGTTTTGAGAATTTATCTTTTTGAAGATAAATTAAAATGGATAATTGAAATCGAATATTCATAGATAATTTTGGAATATAAATTCACTATGGAATTTATGAATGAAAAGGAGAATTTGTTTAAAAATAAATATTGATTTATTTTTGAAGTATTGAAAATTTTATATCTTGTGAAGATATTTTGGAAAATAAATAATTTAGAAAATTATTTAGAAACTGGTGATGTGTGCATATCCATTGATAGTTCAATAACCGACTATCAATATTTCCCTTTGAATGGGTAATTGATGTGATTTGTTTGAATTTGAATGCCACACTTATTTTTGAATAAGCGCTCACTATTCGGGTTAACCGGGAAAGGACCATGGGGTCGTATAACCCATTCCGAATATGTGATACGTCGTTGTGAATTGCATTTGAAGATCGGTGTTGAAGACCGGATATTTGCGAGAGCGATAGGATGACCTGTCGATTGACTCTGCACCGAGTTGCTCCGGTATTGAGTTCTCCATATGTGATGGTGAATCCGATCAGAATTGTGAATATCTGGATTGCAAGGACTTCTTTGTAAGTGCCTTCGGTTTTGTTCGAGCCCGGAACAGACTTGTATGGATTGTATGTCTGACATTACAAATTGAGATATAAAGCAGATTTCTTTCAAATATATTTCTGTTGGTGGCGGAGAATTTGTTCTTTAGCTTAACACCCTTCTCGGAGACGTACGAGCTCAGAGATTACGTAGTTGAAGGTTATCAGCGATATATTCCCAATTTGGTAATGTGACATGCTGAGTGTTGCTGTAAATGATCGTTGTGTTGATTATTTGTGATAGGATCATTTATTTGATCGTCTATCCTGGTGATCATTTCTATGATCATTTGTTGACCCAAAGCATGGCTTTTGTATAAAGTATGTTTTTGTGGACGTGACTTCGTCGAGCCTTACACCCCGTGAATGGTCAAAACAGGAAAGATGCGGCAAGGTTATGAGGGGTAGCGCCCTTTAGGATATGTGCATTTCCTTCTGGAAAAGGGTGGTATCATGGTATGGAGCCCAGATACTTACTCATGTTGAAAACACTTTATGATTGTGTGAATTGATTACGAGCGCTCGGTGAAAGGTCCCAAAGGACCGAGGGATGGCATATTCGGTCAGTTGTTACTCAGTTAGGGGTAACCCGGCCTTGTGTTGGTAGAGATCCAGTTTGGTTCTCGGGGATGTCCATCCAGAGGCATTCTCATGTGGCAATGGGAAGTTCCTTGGCCTGATCATTCGTTGGAAATCCAAAGAAACAATACGAGACTTGTACGGTTTTAGTTGTAGAACCTGCTTCCTCAGGAGTTAGCTATAGTAGGCATAATATAATGGTACCTATGCTGGCTAAGATTTATATTCTACTTTCGAAAGAATTTGTTCTACACTATGCACTAATAATAATATCAAATGTTTTCTTTTAATGCGTATCAAGCATCTTTGACTATCATAAGGAGAAATCTCCTCCAAGTCTGCGTTTGCATTGTGTGTGTGGCGGGAGGTCTTATGGTAGTCTCATTTTTAAAAAGCATTGCGAATTGACTTTAAAAATATTCCTCTATTTTGATTTTAAAGATAAATAAACTGTTTTGAGTTCTCACACCAGTCACATGACTGACTCGGAGTTTATTGTTTTCCTTCCTAAACTCTAGGTGCCCACCAATTTCCACACGGGCAGTCAAGAGTTAGGTTTATCAGGATATTCTGGATATTCTGGAGTTGCTGGAGGCAAGATAGATGGCATGGCGTATTACTAGTATATAGTATTTCTTTTTCCGCTGCACTGTTTGATGTTGTTGTTGTTGTACACTCTGATGATGATGTAATGAAATGTGATGTAATAACTGATATAGTTCTTTGTTTAAAGATTATTCATTTATTATTATATGTTGTTCCGCTGCGAATTGTGAGATTCTGATATTGTTCTGTTGTTCTCTGTTCCGTTCTACGTTCTATTTTCTATTTTCTTCTCTCTTTTCCTTTTCTTAAACCATAACATTTCGGGTTTCCGGCCTTCGATTTCTCGGCAGTCGATAAAGTGAGTATCGATGTTGAATTTTCGAAAGTCGAAAATTTCCGGGGCGTTACATTTGGTATCAAAGCATATGGTTAAGCGACAACCATGGTTCTGTTGGGTATTACTCATTAGAGATAGAGTCAGTAGTACTCTAGAATGAGTTTGAGTGTAATAATAGCTATGAGAGCATATTTGTTAGTGAATATAAAATTGTTTTATATTGTGATGATTGGTTTGTTGAGTGGTATATGAACTTTCGTCGGCACGGTCTGTCAAACTATGCCGAAGGGGTTTCTAAACATTTAAATAGAACAATTCGACACGGTATTGTTTTAAATTGGGTAAAAGAAATAATTTTACTTGAGTATATTATATATATATAAAGAATAATTTTTCAGAATTATTAAAGTGTATATAAGTTGATTGTTTAGTTGTTTGAATAATCTAAGCAAAAGAATTATAAGAATTGAATTATAATTAAAGTGATTTACAATTGAGAAATAAACTTATATATATGAGAAGTGAAACTATATGAATATATTTATGAATATGAGTTGTAAGTAAAAATGAATTTAAAGTTAAATGGAAAATTTACTTTAGAATTTGGAATCTGAATTGATTTATAAGTGGAAATTTAAGTTAAGTAAAAACAAAGTGATGTTTGTAAAATGGAATATAACTTAAGTGATGTTGAATAAACATTGGTTGTTATATGGTTGTTAGATGATTGTATATAATTCATTAAGTGTTAATGTTATTGAAAGTTAAATAATTAAAATTCAATTGGAAGTTAAGTGAATCTTAAATAGAATTGAATTTGAATTGGAAATGAACCAACTTGAATATGAATTAGTAAATATAAACTAATTGAAAATGAATGTTAGTAAAAACATCCACTGTTAATGAATCAAATGTGACTAGATTGAAGACCTATTTCATTGGATATTAACGAGAATATAAATGAATATTTATTGGTTATGAATGCTAGTTGGTTGATGGTTGAATATATTACATTTGCTATGTTGGCATATATAGTTATTATGTTGATATATGATGTATGTTGATGCTATTTTCATACATGCATGTTCTCATGTTGTTTGTTGAGTGTTTAGTAGGTGCGGATCGCGTTTGCTTCGCATTTGGAGCTCGCTTTCGCGCTATATTAGCCGTATAAGCTTGCTAATAAAATATAAGGTACATATCTCGGATTAAATATCGTACTTTTATACTTTTTCCCTTCGGGATGCCTCATTACTTGATGAGATGTATATTTGTGATATATATACTGTCATTTTTTTTCGGATCGAGCCACGCAAAGGAGACTATGGCGAATTTTTCCGAAAATTTAAGGCGTTTGAAAAAATTTGAAAAAATTGAAATTTTTTGAAAACTTTAACTTTGATTTGGAATTGAAAGTTAAACATTAGTAGTTGTTTTTGAAAAGATAACTAAGTATGATTTGAAACTTAGTAAAGTATTATAAGAAGTTTAACTATGGATTATGGAAAGTTAATAGATTCTGTAACCTTTCTTACTTGATAATTTCGAGGACGAAATTCTTTTAAGGGGGGAAGATTGTAACGACCCAGAATTTTTGATAATTAAAATTTAAATATTTAATTAATTTTAAATATTAATAAGTGAATTTATAAGTCGAATAAATTTTAATTTGAATTATATGATTTAATTGAATAATTAAATCGATAATTTAATATGTTAAATTATGGAAATAATTAAAAATCGAGTAAATAGGATTGAAAATGATTTGTAAAATTTTATTTTATCATATTGAAGTTAGAATGATATTTTAGAACTTTTAAAATTGAATTAAGAGTTAATTTGTGAAAATTGAATATTTTAATATTTAAATCGACTAGTGAAAATAGTCAATTTTTGAACAGTCTCAGAATTGGACGAAACCAGTTCCATTGTATCCGTAATAGTTAGTTATTACCGGATTTCAATTTTCGTGTCAATCGGAGTTGTCGTTTGATCGTGGCAGCTCGAAACGCATCGAATTTTTTTTAATTTTAATTTGGCGAGTTAAAATAGCCATTTTTCAAAAAGTCTCGGATTTCGACGAAACCAGTTTCATCGGATCCGTAATGTGATATTATTGTAAGGTTTCAAATTTCAAGTCGATTGGATTTACCATTTGTCCGGTACAAATTAAAATGACTAGAAATCGATTTAAATCGGTTTAATTTAAATTGAACGTTTGTTACCATAACTCGCACAGATGTCCGAATTAGCTTTCGAAACCTATTCCATTGTGTCCGGAACGCGGGATAAACCCTAGGAACGTCAGTTTCGGCGCGTAAATCGGAGTTTGGAAAACCCGGATGAATAGTGTCGTTTTTATTTCCTATAAATAGACCACAAATTCACAAAAAATAGAAAATAAACTAAAACCCTAATTTGTTCTACAGCCGCCACCTCTGAATTGAATGGCCGAAAATTTTCCATGTTCATCCCTCAATCTCTCCCAATCTACAAACAATTAGAAGAAGTGATCAACTACAAAGATGAAGAGCAAGGCGAGAGCTTTCGATCTATACGGTGATGATGGAGTTTGGCGTCGCGTGGAGGGGGGAAAGTGGCTGCGTGCGTGCCACGTTCATCTTCATGCGCGCGTGTCAGGGAGTGGCCGAGTGTGCCAAGGTTATGGCCGAACGTAGAGGAGGCTAGGGTCTTCGAGATGGAGTGTCTTGATCGAGTTCATGTCGCTCGAATGGGTTGCTAAATTCAACCCTAGTTCAACGTGATGGGTTCAATGGAGTCGGCTATGTCCTGTAGGAAACGTGAGAGGAAGAAGAGTGTGTGTGCGGCCACGAACTGAAGGAAGCAAATCTAACGGCCTGAGATTGATTAAGGTTTTAAATTATAAATTAAGCTGTAAATTATTTATATAAAAATCGTGTAATCTTTAAAAATGCATAACTTTTTCATACGAGGTCGAAACCGCGCGAAACCAGTTGCGTTGGAATCGTATGGACGAGCACTACGCGATGGAATTGGATTGGAGTCGTTTGGAGTTAGTGATAATTTTGGGTAAAATTAAATGCCCGTTTAATTTTATTCGAAATAAATCGCTAAAACGAAATTGAAATCAAGGTGAGAACTTCTCACTCAATCGAATCAGTTTCGATTTTATTTTAAATAGTTAGATTTAAAATATTTGAATGCATGTTTGAATGATGATTGATATCTATTGATTGTTAAAATAGACATTATACGCCGTTAGTAAGCGGATGTTATTTATTAAAAACATATACCGCGAATATTTCATAAACAGTGAAATTGGTATTATATATAATATCAATATATATATTGGCATATGTATATATTGCAGTTGTTGATTCCCCGCATTTTTTGTTTAGCGGATGAGACCCTATTGCGCCGTTATTAAGCGGATAATATTTAATAAAAACATATACCGCGATAATTCCGTACTGGAGCGGAATTGGTATTGTGCTAATGTTTGTGGATGCAGGAAAACAGGTTGGAGGGATCCAACTGGATTCCTCAACAGTATTTATTTGATTATGGATATTTTGATATTCGTTGATTATCATATCGATATATGATATCGTTGTTGTCGTGATTGGCTATTTGGTATGTAGCATCATTGGACCAAACTTTGGAATTTTAAAATGATTTTTAAAGTGATTTTTGAAAATATATTATATGTTTGGAAATTGATTCATTTTAAATAAATAAACGTATAAATTTTTAATGTTATTAAAATTATGTTTTTTGAGAAATACGGTTAAAGATTGATTTTTGAGAAATATGGATTAATGATTTTATAAACGTATTTAAATCGGGATTAATTGAATTTATTATGAAAAGTTGAAATATAGGATTTATGAAATTTAATTATTTTATAAATCAGAATGATGAAATTATAAAAGGGATTAAAGATGTTTTAAAAGAATAATATAAATTGATTTATATAAAAAGATTTATAAATTGGATATTTATAAATTAAAACATTTGAATTATAAAACGAGTTTTTATAAGTGTTTGAATGAAGCGAAAATGAATTCCATAAATGAATTAAATTTATAGAATTATAAACGGTGAAGTTATAAATGGAATTTTATAAACAGTAGGTTTATAAAATTTGTAAGGATATTAAAAGAATAGATTTGGGTGAATAAATGAATCTTATAAGTTATAAGATTTATAATTGTGAAATTTAAAGGAACGATTTTAGAAACAAATAAATTATAAGTATTTCACTTATAATATGAACCTTTGTTTTATAATTGAGTTATAAATTGAATAGGTTAATAAAGGAATTTATAAAAGGAAGTTGTTATAAAATAAATAGAAATGGAATTTATAAACGTTGTTTTATAAATTCGCAAACGACTTATTTTGATAAGAAAATTGTTGAAACCTATTAATGGTGTTATATTCACGTTTTTGAACTGTGAATAATCCTTTGAAATAAAATGAATAAAAGGATGAAATTTGTTAACGTAGTATATTCACGTTTTTGAATAGTGAATAATATGTTAAAGAAATTGTTTTTAATGTGATGTTTTAAATAGAATTAAAACGATCTAACGATGTTTTAATTATGTTAAGATTCAAAACCATAGATTTCAACATTTATTGTTGAAATAGACGTTTTCGAGAAATAAAAGGAAATGGTGGACTATAACACTGTTGTTATAGTAAATGATTTCCGAAAGGAAATGTTTTGTATAGTATTGGGATTTATATATCTATTTTAATTTCGAATCCCTATACTAGTGATTTTGGGTTGTCGTAACGATGTTTTACGCAACATTCGTTTTGGCCCAAATAAATATGGTTAAGTGAATGATTTCCTTAAAGAATGAAATATATACTTAATTTCGATTAGAGTATATTAAATATTTTCTAAGTATTGAAAATAAATAAAATTTGTGAATTACTTATGAATAAATAAGTATGGAAATGTTTTCCAATGTGAAATGAAACGTTTTGAGAATTTATCTTTTTGAAGATAAATTAAAATGGATAATTGAAATCGAATATTCATAGATAATTTTGGAATATAAATTCACTATGGAATTTATGAATGAAAAGGAGAATTTGTTTAAAAATAAATATTGATTTATTTTTGAAGTATTGAAAATTTTATATCTTGTGAAGATATTTTGGAAAATAAATAATTTAGAAAATTATTTAGAAACTGGTGATGTGTGCATATCCATTGATAGTTCAATAACCGACTATCAATATTTCCCTTTGAATGGGTAATTGATGTGATTTGTTTGAAGTTGAATGCCACACTTATTTTTGAATAAGCGCTCACTATTCGGGTTAACCGGGAAAGGACCATGGGGTCGTATAACCCATTCCGAATATGTGATACGTCGTTGTGAATTGCATTTGAAGATCGGTGTTGAAGACCGGATATTTGCGAGAGCGATAGGATGACCTGTCGATTGACTCTGCACCGAGTTGCTCCGGTATTGAGTTCTCCATATGTGATGGTGAATCCGATCAGAATTGTGAATATCCGGATTGCAAGGACTTCTTTGTAAGTGCCTTCGGTTTTGTTCGAGCCCGGAACAGACTTGTATGGATTGTATGTCTGACATTACAAATTGAGATATAAAGCAGATTTCTTTCAAATATATTTCTGTTGGTGGCGGAGAATTTGTTCTTTAGCTTAACACCCTTCTCTGAGACGTACGAGCTCAGAGATTACGTAGTTGAAGGTTATCAGCGATATATTCCCAATTTGGTAATGTGACATGCTGAGTGTTGCTGTAAATGATCGTTGTGTTGATTATTTGTGATAGGATCATTTATTTGATCGTCTATCCTGGTGATCATTTCTATGATCATTTGTTGACCCAAAGCATGGCTTTTGTATAAAGTATGTTTTTGTGGACGTGACTCCGTCGAGCCTCACACCCCGTGAATGGTCAAAACAGGAAAGATGCGGCAAGGTTATGAGGGGTAGCGCCCTTTAGGATATGTGCATTTCCTTATGGAAAAGGGTGGTATCATGGTATGGAGCCCAGATACTTACTCATGTTGAAAACACTTTATGATTGTGTGAATTGATTACGAGCGCTCGGTGAAAGGTCCCAAAGGACCGAGGGATGGCATATTCGGTCAGTTGTTACTCAGTTAGGGGTAACCCGGCCTTGTGTTGGTAGAGATCCGGTTTGGTTCTCAGGGATGTCCATCCAGAGGCATTCTCATGTGGCAATGGGAAGTTCCTTGGCCTGATCATTCGTTGGAAATCCAAAGAAACAATACGAGACTTGTACGGTTTTAGTTGTAGAACCTGCTTCCTCAGGAGTTAGCTATAGTAGGCATAATATAATGGTACCTATGCTGGCTAAGATTTATATTCTACTTTCGAAAGAATTTGTTCTACACTATGCACTAATAATAATATCAAATGTTTTCTTTTAATGCGTATCAAGCATCTTTGACTATCATAAGGAGAAATCTCCTCCAAGTCTGCGTTTGCATTGTGTGTGTGGCGGGAGGTCTTATGGTAGTCTCATTTTTAAAAAGCATTGCGAATTGACTTTAAAAATATTCCTCTATTTTGATTTTAAAGATAAATAAACTGTTTTGAGTTCTCACACCAGTCACACGACTGACTCGGAGTTTATTGTTTTCCTTCCTAAACTCTAGGTGCCCACCAATTTCCACACGGGCAGTCAAGAGTTAGGTTTATCAGGATATTCTGGATATTCTGGAGTTGCTGGAGGCAAGATGGATGGCATGGCGTATTACTAGTATATAGTATTTCTTTTTCCGCTGCACTGTTTGATGTTGTTGTTGTTGTACACTCTGATGATGATGTAATGAAATGTGATGTAATAACTGATATAGTTCTTTGTTTAAAGATTATTCATTTATTATTATATGTTGTTCCGCTGCGAATTGTGAGATTCTGATATTGTTCTGTTGTTCTCTGTTCCGTTCTACGTTCTATTTTCTATTTTCTTCTCTCTTTTCCTTTTCTTAAACCATAACATTTCGGGTTTCCGGCCTTCGATTTCTCGGCAGTCGATAAAGTGAGTATCGATGTTGAATTTTCGAAAGTCGAAAATTTCCGGGGCGTTACAGTGGGCGCGTGGATCGGTGATTATAGTCAAAGGAGGCTGAACTCTCAATGGATGAATAGGAAGCCTGATCCTTTCTGGATCTCCTTCGTCTCTAACAATTCAGTTGATTGGTTAATTTCGCATTAGCACAGAGTTGCTGAGTAAGTTGTTGGCGGCCCTTTGTCAGCTCTTGCAATAGTAGTTGAAACTCTTCCCAGGTTACAGGACCTTGCCCATCTGAAGGCTCGGCGACATTTTGTTCGGTAGAAGAAAGTTGCGCGGGGTTCTGTCTGTCCCGTCCTTCTAGATCTATAGCTATTTATGTAGTCCTAGTGTTGACCATGGTGGGTAGCGAAGCTCTCTCCTAGACTTGGTACAAATCTGAATAGGATGGAAGAACTTTTGAATTTGAAGCTGGATCTTCTCCTTAGATTCTTGCAATCCGATATCAGTACTAGATCCAATGAGCAGGAGAAAATCTGGGTTTTTTCAGTGAAAGCACCAAAGTGTTTGTTCCAAAATTGGACATAACACTCTTGGGGATGTGTTTGAAGCAATAGAATGAAGAATATAAATGGAAAATGTGGAAGATCTAACAAACACACCAATCGATAAACAGGAGAAACACACAGATTTAGAGTGGCTCGGTGTATGGCCTACGTCCACTATGAAATGGCTGACTTTTATTGATGTCATCCTATCGCTCTCGATTTAGAGTGAGCGGGAGAAAATCTGGGTTTTATGAAATGGACGTAGAAGAGACAAAAATCCCTTTTCAATAGGTCCAGGGCCGCTATTTATAGACGTAGGCAGTAAATATCCCGCCCAAATCTCGGAAGACCTCTTTTCTCACATGGGTGGGCCCACGTGATCGATCCTCGGTCATTTGGACTCGATCCATAATCAATACGAATGAAATTCATATCGATCAAGATTTATCCCAATCGAGTCGAGATCAATCACATACATTCCTGGGGTTGCACGCAAGCTCCTATGAAAATTTGGTGGCATTTGGACTTGTAGATTTTGGGATATGATCGCTGCAAGTTTGGATTTGCAAAACATTGTTGCCTTCATATCGATACTATTCATATCAATTGTCTCGTATCGATAATTCATGTCGTTCAGATGATGTGGCGCTATATCCCAGGATCGATCCACTTTTTCTGCCGAGTGACCGAGTCTTCCACTTCTCCAGGCTTTGTTCGTATCGACATGGTGTATTCTTGATGCCTTCATTTCCATTTCGCATCGATGTCTGAGGCCGCTTCGTATCGATGACTTAAGGGATGTTTCACATTGATTACATGCACATACATGGTATCGATGGTACTTGGCTTGTTTCGTATCAATAGATATCACTTCTTATCGATCGTTCGATAGCTCATTCGTACCGATCGTTGATCGATCGAGACGAACAGTTCAATTGGAATTGATACGAATTGACTTCAATTGATGGAAAGAAAAAGGAGTAAATTAGATAGATACGAATAGAACCAGGAAAAGTGGATATGAAGTAGAGTAGGCGTGATAGATACGAACCGATGGATGCTTGATGGATACGAAACAGAGTAGTTTCACGTGAGACTTGATCGGTCAATATCTTGGCATACGAATTCCGACTGGCTTGAAATTTGAAACATTTGCTTCTATGGCTTTGATTGTCATGTCATGTTAATTGTAGCTCGATTCGGAATTGGGCAAAATTTACCAGCATCCATAGCGGGTCTATGTATAACCGCTTTTCGAGATGAACTATCTTTGATTTTCGGTCAATTCCTTCGTATCACGGTCTTGCCCAAAGGCTGGATAATAGTCCAAAATTCTACTGTGCTTCGTCATAGGTAAGACTAAAATTATGATTACACATAGAAGGGAACATATATTTGTATACAGATAGGTTATTGGTGAGCCGCAAAATTATTAGGATCAGGTGACTGTTCGTCGATGGAAATTCTATCGGTTTAGAAAACCGTCGAACGAATATAAATTTAAAAATAACCGCAAGCGCACGGTGTACGAACGTAGCACGTGGCGAATACGGGTCGATCCACAGGGAATTGATGATTTAAAATTCTATTCAATCAAATTATACCTAAGTCGAGAGTGAATAGCTAGAAATGTAAGAAACTAACAAAAACTAGCAAAAGAAAATGATAAAAATATGAGAGTTAAAAGAACAATTTAGAGATAAATCCACTCTCTAGATCATATAAGTCAACAAAATAAAGTTATGATCTCTCTTTTCTCTTCATTAGTGTAATTAGTTGATGTGTTTATCATAAGTATGATATATTTGTGCTATTAATTAGCCCAATATAAACCATCAAACTATAACACAACCATTAATACACATTTAACTCTCATGAAATATGACAACAAAGTTGAAATAAAATTCTATTTTAAGCATAGCCTATTAACTATTGTTTAGAAATATAGGCTATCAAATTTCAATTTCAACATTCACTTCTTTGCCATAATAATATGTAGATGAAGAGGCAATTTGTGTTATGTTTGTTTAAGCATAACCTATTTGTTATGAACAACATAGACTATCAAATTCAAAGCTAAACAACATCATTAAACCACTTCAAGTGTTTCCATTAAAGCACAAAAAGAGAGTATAAACATCAAAATGTTGCATCTACATACTAGAGAGCTTCATTACCCCTAAATTGTAGGGATTAAGCTCTCATATTTTTTATCAAATCAACAAATGTAGAAAGCATCATGAAAGCAAAAAGAAAGGAATATGAAAGCTAATGGAAAAGACAACTAATCTAATTGCATAAAGGTAAATCTACACTATTACATAAGAAGAGAAGAAGCATGTAAATAAAAGAGAATTAACATTGCATAAAAGAAAAGAAAATTACATGAAATAAAATGGCTAAGTAGCCATGGAAAGAAAGAGAGCTTTGATTTATTTTCTAAACTAAAACTAACTAACTAACTAAGAGGAAGAGGGTACATGAAACATAAGGGGTATTTATACAAGTTAGAAACCCTAATGCATATTTTTGGGGAGTACCCAAAATGCCCTTGGAGGAAGTGTGGTGGCCAAGTTATCATTAGCTTTAATAATCCCCCACTCAAATGTGCATGAAGCTTTAAATGTCTTTTAGCATGTGCATTAGCCTTTAATTTGTACATTAAGGTAGGTGGGTAGGTGGGGTCCTCCATGATCTTCACTTTGAATTATTTCCATATTCATTCCTTTATATCTTCTTTGTACATGCATATTCCTTCATGAACCACTTGTAATTGAGTTTAAATTCCTACAAAATAATATAGAAATTTCCCATTAAATTTTCTCAATTTGATATATGCACAAAAATGACCATTTTGCCCCTATATGAAGATGAATATGTGACAATTTGAAAACAATTTGAATTTGGTTTAAACAAGTAAAAATACCCAATATGATCATTTATTCAATTTAAATAGATTAAATATGGGGGTAAAAATATGCACATTTACGTGCACATCAAATACTCCTACACTTATCTTTTTATTCGTCCTCGAATAAAGAAAAACTAAGATAAATCCGTATTCGTAGGGAGCACGATTGCATTGAGCGTATGCAACAAGCCGTTAAACCTCTGGGTGTCCCCAGTAGGACGAGTGTTGTCTCGTGAGGGTTTTCAGCGGATACTACCCACAAAATCCACATGCAGGACGAAAATATTTACAAAATGCAAGATTTATTTACAAAGAGATGAACGCGAATTTTTGAAAATATTTACAATGAAGGATTTACTTTTAAATCGACAAAATAAGTTAAATATAGGTTTTGGTTATTATCTTGAATTTTTTTAGTCATTTACTCGTCAAAATTTCCAACAAAAATCAAGTTATCATAACAAATAGACTATAGTTTAACTTGTTGTTTCGGTAGACAACAAAGTGTAATTATAAAATGGATCCTTAGTTGATTATCAAAGTTTATCAAAGTGGTATTTTCATTTCTTTTCAATAACAAATCAAATCAAATAAGTAAAAATAGTGCTAGGATTTCAATTGCTTGCTCTCTCATTATTTGCAAGAAAAATTACACACCTAGCTCAGGTAAACTGAGGCCAGATATACCACCCATGCAATGCCTTTCGGGCTTATGTGAGGGGAGTACAAAGCATGGCGAGTGTACACACTTTCGTGCAGACACCTATTGACCGTAGGTGGTTTTTATTAAGTCTGTTTTTTTACATGTGTTCCATACATGCATAACCGTGAGGACTTTTAAATGAGTATGAGAGCACATAATCAAAGATTCTAAGTAATTCACCCATGCATAACCGTGAGGACTTTTAAATAAGAGTGAATATTTGGATGTTATTATTTTTTTATTTTTATTTTTTTAGGAGAGAGAGGGAGTTTTGCAAAATCATCTTAGTACCATTTAACTTAGAAGACAAAAAAAATGTTATATCCTTTACTTTAAATCATCCACTTTTTTTTAAAAAAGATTTTCAATTAGGATATACTTCATAATTAACACGTATGAATCTTCCTATATACTAGTTAAACCATTATTATTTGTAATCAAATTTCATTTTTATTTTTGTTTAGACAAATAAATTTCCAAAAATTTCAATTTAACAAACAAAAACCATATATTTATCTTATAGTGTTTCTTTTAAAAATAAATCAAAATGCTAAAAAAAAATCTTATTTTGTTTTTGAATTTTTTTTTGAGTTTTTGAAAGAAAACTGAAAAATTAATCCTAAAAAAATCAAGAAGAAAATGAGTCTCCCCCCACACTTGATTTTGACTGTGTCCCCACAGTCAACCCAAGTGAAAGGCGTGTTTATTATTATTTACATGAAAATGAAATGTATTTACACGACATCAGAAAGTATATTGCCAAAAAGTAAATGAAATGGTCTTCCAAAGAATGATTCATTTGTCTCGTCAAGTATACGAGACACAGCTTAAGCTCGAAAAACCAAACCATAAAAGATTTTGAAGTCGAATGTGGATTTGGAAAAACGAATGTCGTTTTATTTAAAATCTTAAGAGTTGTTTTATTTTCGATGATTTTTAGGGTAGATATAACGATTGATTGAAATTCACATTTATTTTCACCAAATTGAAATTCAAGTTTGTCATTGAAAAATTCTTCAAAATTATTGATTTCAAAATGGTGATGTAAATCGTCCCCTTTGGAATCCAACAACTCATCTTCAAAAAGTCCAAAGAAACTGTGTTCATTAAATTCGTCTTCCTTTGTTGGATTATCAACAACTTTATTGCGTATCTCAAGTTAAAAATCCAAAGTTGTTGTATTCAAATTTTCGAAATCGAGAAAAGGAAGATTGAATTTTAAATTTGGTTCCACACCCTCCGAAAGAATTGAAATCCAATTTAATTACCGTATTTTCAACAACTTGATTAAGAACGTCAGTATCAATTTCAAAAGTTGTTATTTGAAAATCGTCGATTTGTGTAAAAGATGGATTATTACTTAATTTGTCACACGTTGGGATTTGGTTTTGTTGTTCACGTTGTTTCATATAAGTTTCAAACATCGAATCCGTGTGATCATCGTAAATTTCGTTCATTTGTTCTACAAAATCCAATTTGTAATTATTACATTGAGAATTTAGATATGGATTTTCTAAGAACAAAAAATTTCACTCGTAATATGGTTATGATTATTCCCATTACCAAATTCGTTCGAAAAGTTGTTCCCATTTTCATGTTGAGTTTGAAATTCATTTTGGAGTTCGAAATTAAATTGGCATAGGTTATAATCGTAATCATTTGAATTTTGAATTGAATTCAAATTTTGAAATCCTTGACTCGAGTTATTACACAAATAAGAATTGAATAAATCATTTATCTCTTGATTTTGTTGTGTAGAAAGTTCGAGTAAAGATGAAATCATTTCAATGCTATTTTCAAGAGTCGAAGGTTGGTCATCGTTTTGAAAATTTTGTGGTTCAAAACTCAAATCGTTTAAACAATAGTTATCGCTAAAATATCCACATGAATTTGGAGTGAAATTATATGGATTATATTGATTTTCACAACTATTGTAAAATTCACGTAAGTGGGGAAACTCAGACATTTTCAAGAATGTTTATTTTAAGAAAAATATTTACAAATAGAATTTATTTTTCAAAAGGGAAATTGATTTTTGTTTTGTATTTTGGTTTTTTCAATTTTTTTTGTTTTTTGCAAAGATTTTTTTGGATTTTTGATTTTAATTTTTTTTTGCTTTTGGATTTTCTAATAAAAAAAACTAAGTAATTTTTTTTGGATTTTTGAAATTTTGATTTGAAAATATTCAAAGGAAAAGAAAAAAAACTAAGTTAAGAAATATTTGCAATTTTTTTAGTTTTGGATTTTTGAAATTTTTTGTTTTCTTTTTAAAATATGCATGAACTAATGCAACTAAATGAATACAGTGATAAATTACAAATGATTTATCCTAAGTTAACCTAAAATTGTATAATCACACTTTGTCTTAAATCAACAAAAATATTTCTCAGCCAGGTAACGGGCAGGGGTTATCAGTGCACCACGAATCACCGTAGCAATGCAGCCGAAGGTTTAAGTACCTTCATAGGAACAACCACTATAATATTTACGAATCACCGTAATATTTATAAATGGTTATTACTCTGCCGTAGCCTAGACACCAAGAAATAAAATTGTTCAATGAAGACAATTTGACAATATACAATTAAGTGTTATTGATTTCTAACCGTTATTATCAACAAATTCTAAGATGAAATGCAAAGCATAAATTAAACGTGTATTAACAATGCAACTGCAATTTTTTTTTTTGGAATTTTTTTTTTCAAATGCAAGCAATCAACAATGCAATTCAATTAAAACTAGAGATGAAAGCAGAAAAAAATATAAGCAAGCCAGCAATTTATTTTTGGCAACAGCGCAAAGCAAGCAACTCTTCTAATCTGCTTTGGCAACCTAAAAATAAGAACAGGATATATATACAGTTTGTTTATATCAATGAAGAAACTAAAATAAATTAAAAAAACAAATTAAACTAAAAACAATTGAAAACAACTTGTTTTTTTTTAAATATCTTTTCTTTTTCTTTGGAGAATAGTTAAAAGAAAAAAATTACAAAAGATAAGAAAAGTAAAGTTTTCACAAAAGAAAAATTAAAAAAAGAATTTATTTAACAAATGGGAAATATTTCTTTTTTTTGGATTTTTCTTCTTGTTTTTTTTTTTTGAATTTTTTTTCTTTTAAAATATGATGATACTTCAACAAAAGAAAAGAATTTAACTAAACCAAACTCAGCCCACTTAAATGTCAAAGCCCAAAACCGCAATTTTATATTCCCTTTCTCTGTTAAAATAACTTAACAAAATAAGCAGAGACTCAAACGAACGCAAAACAAAATCACAAATTTTCAATCCCAAATTCGTAGATTTCAAAAACTCACAATAAAATCGAAACACAAGCGGGTTAGTGAGGCGATTGGTTTGCTGAAGCGATTTGGAGATTTCGAGGGGGTTGCAGTGGTTCGAATTGGGAAGTCGATGGCGGGTGAAGGTAGGTGCTTTCGTATTTGGGTTCTGATCAAAGTTGGGGTTGATTGGAGTAGGCGATTTATCGAGGGATGTGGTTGTTCACGGCAATGGTTTGAGTGGTTCACGCTTGTGTTCTGGAGGGCGACTTAGGGAGTTTTGGTTGAAATGGAATTTGACTGTTCTGGCGATGGGCGTAACCTGTTAGATTTAGTCGTGGTGGTAGAATTGAGTGTGCGATTCAAGAGGCTACCAACTGATGATTTTAGGCATTGTGGCAGTTGCAGTTGAGACAGAAGGGGATTATGATGCAGATTTCAGGTGATAGCGGTTGTCAGCAGTCAGGTGATGGAGTTTTGATGCAAGGGGTTGTGAAGTTTTTTGGATTGCTGAGATTTGAGTGGTTGCTGAGGTGAGGTTGCGGTTTCGGCGAAGTGGTATTTGCGGTGGTGAGTGACAGTTCTGGTTGGTGCTTTTGGTTAGGAAGAATGATGAAAAGTTAGTGATAGGGCTGTTGTTTGAATTGATCGCGATTTTGGAGTTGGGTTGGTTTACCGACAGGAAGTGAATGTGGGCTAAGAAGTGGTTGAAGTTGATGGGTTGATATGTGTAATTGTGGGTTGTGGCACAGGGAACTATTGCGTGGGTATGTTTGTGAAACTGTTGGATGTAGTGCAGATGGCTGTGGTTTTGCAATGTGCAATGGGGTGTTTGAGTTGTTGGATGGTGGTTGAATGATGAGGTTGTGGGCAGTGAGTAGTCGGTGATGTTGTAGTGCAATTTTATGGTGGAGTAATGTTGGTTGTAAGGATGAAGTGGCATGTATTGGGAGCGGGGGTTTGATGGTTGTAAGGGATGAAGTGGTTGATGGCAGGAATTGTTGTAAACTGTCGGAAGGTTGATGTATGGTTGGCAGCAGTCAAGTGGATGGTGATAGAATTGTGGCTTCTGTTGTGTCAGTGTTGTTCTGCCATAAATGATATTTGTTTTGCGAAGTTGAAATGAAAATGCAGAATGGTAGGGGTGAAGTATGTGGGTGTTGACAGTTTCAGGTGGTGAGTTGATTGTTATGGTCAGTTGTGGAGATGGTTCTGGTCTTGATGTATGACTGAAATGCTTCAGGCTATGTATGGCAGCAGATGAAGTGCAGTGATTGGTTGAAGTTTTGAGGTGTGGTTTAAAGGAGATTGTTAGTGGGAGTATAAGTGAATGAAGGTTGATGTTGATGTTGTGGTATGGTATGGTAGTTGTTGTTGTAATGGTGTTGTACAACTGGAAGTGGTGATGTATGGAGTTGTACAACAGTGTGTTGAGCAACAGGGCAGTGATGGTAGTAGGGTTGAAGTAATTGGGAGAAGTTTAAGTTGGGCAGTAAGGCAATGGACAGTGGGTTAGAGTTGAAGCAAGTCAGTGAGTAAAGTATGAAGAAGAAGTTAATGACTGTCAGCAATCTCAACAATGGAAGGGAATGGTGATTGCTTGTATCACTATGCAGAAAATAGAAAACAGAGGCAGTGTAACAGTAACAGAGAAGGGTAAAATGTAAATAGAAAATAGAAATTGATGAAATGTGAGTGTAATTGAAAAATGAGAATGCAATGTAAATTTGTGCAATAAGAAATGAAATGCAATGCAAATTTGGAGAAATGTTTGTGGAGTTTTTTTCCTCTTTAAAATATATACAATGCAAATGCGAAACAACAATCACACAAACCAATGTAAGCTACAAACACGCAACAATATTTTTTTTTGTTACAAACAAGCACACAAAATAAAACACACGAAAATTCAAACGAAAATAATTCAAAGAATAGAAAATAAAAAATCAAAGCAAATCCCCGGCAACGGCGCCAAAAACTTGTTCGTCGACGGAAATTCTATCGGTTTAGAAAACCGTCGAACGAATATAAATTTAAAAATAACCGCAAGTGCACGGTGTACGAACGTAGCACGTGGCGAATACGGGTCGATCCACAGGGAATTGATGATTTAAAATTCTATTCAATCAAATTATACCTAAGTCGAGAGTGAATAGCTAGAAATGTAAGAAACTAACAAAAACTAGCAAAAGAAAATGATAAAAATATGAGAGTTAAAAGAACAATTTAGAGATAAATCCACTCTCTAGATCATATAAGTCAACAAAATGAAGTTATGATCTCTCTTTTCTCTTCATTAGTGTAATTAGTTGATGTGTTTATCATAAGTATGATATATTTGTGCTATTAATTAGCCCAATATAAACCATCAAACTATAACATAACCATTAATATACATTTAACTCTCATGAAATATGACAACAAAGTTGAAATAATAATCTATTTTAAGCATAGCCTATTAACTATTGTTTAGAAATATAGGCTATCAAATTTCAATTTCAACATTCACTTCTTTGCCATAATCATATGTAGATGAAGAGGCAATTTGTGTTATGTTTGTTTAAGCATAACCTATTTGTTATGAACAACATAGACTATCAAATTCAAAGCTAAACAACATCATTAAACCACTTCAAGTGTTTCCATTAAAGCACAAAAAGAGAGAATAAACATCAAACTGTTGCATCTACATACTAGAGAGCTTCATTACCCCTAAATTGTAGGGATTAAGCTCTCATATTTGTTATCAAATCAACAAATGTAGAAAGCAACATGAAAGCAAAAAGAAAGGAAAATGAAAGCTAATGGAAAAGACAACTAATCTAATTGCATAAAGGTAAATCTACACTATTACATAAGAAGAGAAGAAGCATGTAAATAAAAGAGAATTAACATTGCATAAAAGAAAAGAAAATTACATGAAATAAAATGGCTAAGTAGCCATGGAAAGAAAGAGAGCTTTGATTTATTTTCTAAACTAAAACTAACTAGCTAACTAACTAAGAGGAAGAGGGTACATGAAACATAAGGGGTATTTATACAAGTTAGAAACCCTAATGCATATTTTTGGGGAGTACCCAAAATTCCCTTGGAGAAAGTGTGGTGGCCAAGTTATCATTAGCTTTAATAATCCCCCACTCAAATATACATGAAGCTTTAAATGTCTTTTAGCATGTGCATTAGCCTTTAGTTTATACATTAAGGTAGGTGGGTAGGTGGGGTCCTCCATGATCTTCACTTTGAATTATTTCCATAGTCATTCCTTTATATCTTCTTTGTACATGCATATTCCTTCATGAACCACTTGTAATTGAGTTTAAATTCCTACAAAATAATATATAAATTTCCCATTAAATTTTCTCAACTTGATATATGCACAAAAATGACCATTTTGCCCCTATATGAAGATGAATATGTGATAATTTGAAAACAATTTGAATTTGGTTTAAACAAGTAAAAATACCCAATATGATCATTTATTCAATTTAAATAGATTAAATATGGTGGTAAAAATATGCAGATTTACTTGCACATCAGTGACCCTGGGAGAAATTAAGTTAGAGACGGACCATCCAGAAGTGGAGTGTCTAATAGGTGTTAAATTATTTTGATTATATTGTCTGGTATGCCAAAGTCGGCCAAAGATTAGTATTTCGCCAAACAAAACTATAGTGTTCAGATAGATAGTTTATTTATTACCTGATACGTGTGTTTACATAATGATGCTTTACGGTTTTAACTAGTTTTGATTGTAGGACAAAAGTTTACAAAAGATATGTTTTAAAAGGATATTAATGAGGGGAACCCGGTTCCCTTAAGCGGCGTGGTCTCACTTAATGTCAAATAACAGATATGTATCGTATTGTTCACACCGGGCTTTATGTCTGACTCGAAGTTTATGTTTTCCCCCATAAACTCTTAGGTGTTCAAAATTGATTTGAGTAGGCTGAGGGTTAAGGTTTTATAAGTTTTAGTAGGTTGACTAATATGGCTTTCGGAGACGAGCAGGTGGTTCATTGATAGCTATTTAGGAATTGCAGTTTTGTTTTGTTTTATTCCAATATGTTGTTATTTAAAACACGTATGTCTATGTAGTACTTTGGTCAACTAAGGAGGCATCATCATATATCGCTCTTGGCATATTTTATGTAATAATTATATTTTATCTCTAATTGGGAACGAATATGGGATTATGTAATTTGAATGTGAAGCATGTGTTTTGAAATGTAATCAGTAAAATATTGTTTTTTGAAATCTGTGATTTTGTTTCATATTCAAGTACTTCTGATATTATGGATACCATTAACATAGCCTTATTTAGTCATCGAAAGTTAATACTGTAGATGACTGCAGCATTTGTAACGCTTAGCCTTGGGCCTCCAGATATGGGATGTTATAACTTGGTATCAGAGCATAGGTTTATGAAAAAATTTAAACTAAAATGATTTTTGAAAACATAACCCCGAGAAATTGGAGTAAGGTTGGGGTATCGAATAATGCTACAGTAACGAACTTGTATTTGCTATAAGTATACATTATATCTTTAGTTTCCTATCTCTCTTAGGCTATTCTTCTGTATCTCATGAGGCTTGAATACAAATATGGATGATAGAAGTGAAAGAGTGAACCCTGGAGGAAGCACCACCATAAATGGAAATGCCAGACCGAATACTAGGATAAACCAAGATCATACACAAGCATGGAATGTTGGTCCTAGAGTTCTACAAGTGGATATAGGAGCTATGTTTCATTTTTTCATGAATATGATGCAGGCAGGTGTTGCTGCTGGAATGGTTGGAGGAAATGCTGGAGTAGGAATTCAAGAAGCTCCGGTGATCAATTATTATGCTATCTTGAGTACATATTATGTTGGGCTTGGAGGGAAGCCCTTTATCGGAACTAAGGTTGCTATAGAGGTAGAGAACTGGTTGCTGCACTGTGAGAGGATCTTTATAGACATGAGACTCAATTATAAGCAAAAGTGGAGGCTTGCTTTAAGACAACTTCAGGAAGCAGCTTTATTTTGGTGGAATAGTGCGACTACTGGAATTAATAAAGAGGAGATGACATGGGCTGAGTTCAGGAGAACGTCTCCAAAGAGGTTCATGTCTATGGTGGCGCACTCTGCTTTGCGTAGAAAGTTTGTTGAGTTGGAGCAAGGGGAGATGTCTATTTTGGAGTATGCCGTAAGATGTGAGAAGTTGGCTAGGTATGGGTATGCTACTGTGGGTACTGTGTTGAAGAGGAATTAGAAATTCATAAGGGGGTTGAATCCTGAGTTGGAGAGGGCTACATTACCTCATATCAGAAATCCTTGTGATGCAGTTGCAGAGATGGCTTTGAGACACGAGGAGATGCTTGCTTGTCTAGCAAAAAGTAAGGCGAAGAAGGTTCAAGTTGGGAAGGCCAGAAAAGGATGTTCTTTCATAGGAAGGGTGCTCAAAAAGGTTGAGCAGGAAAGAAGGGAAAATCTAGGGTTGTATGCTTCAAGTGCAACATGAAGGGGAATTTCGGTAATGAGTATCGTACTAGAAAGGCGAAGGAAGTGATCAGGAAGAAGAACATCAGATGCTTCAGCTACAATCAGATTGGTCATTATAAGAATCAATGCAAAGAGTTCGCTAATGATGGAAGAAGCAAGGTATTTTCATTGGAACCTGCTACATCAGGACCAACTACGTAGGAGAAAGGAAAGGCAGTGTTGGAAGGGACACTTCAGATTCATGGTATGTCTATTAGCATTTTGTTTGATACTGGTGCATCGCATTCTTTTATATCTCGATGTTTGGTAGATAAGATTAACCTAGAACCCACATATTTAGTTACTTCCTTAAGAGTTGCAAATCTAATAGGAGGATATGCGACATTCGGGATAAAGTGTGACCATTTAGATTTTGTCTTCCGAGTTACGCCTTTGTTTGCAGTTTGCATATATTTTGACATTGTAGGGTTCAGAATTATATTGGGCATGGATTGGTTAAGTAAGTACAATGTTAGGATATTTTTTCACGATAGGAAAATATCACTTAAACACCCTGATTGTAGTGATCGGATTAAATATACCATGGAAAGCCCTAGTTGTGAAGTGAATGCTTTGTTGGGTGTTATGAAGTTGGAAGACGAGTTAAATTGATTTTTCGTGCTAGAGAATTCGCGGATGTCTTCGAGCCTGTAGTAGGATCGCCATTGAAACAAGCCATTAAGTTTCGGATAGATTCGGTGCTTGGTGCATTGTCGATGAGTAGGCCGCCAAGCAGGATGACATCTATAAAGATGAGGGAGCTGAATGCGCAGTTGGTAGATTTGGAAAGCAAGAGATTTGTCGGACCTAGTAGTTCATCTTGGGGAGCACCTGTAGCATTTGCTAAGAAGTCAGAAGGTTCGTTAAGGTTATGTGTCAATTATCGTAAGCTGAATGAGAAGACGATAAAGAATCAGTATCCATTGCCTAGAATTGATGATTTGTTCGATCAGGTTAGTGGATCCAAGATATTTTCTCAGTTGGACTTGGCTACAGGTTTCCATCTGCTTAGAATAGCTGAAGATAGTATACCTTTGATGGCATTTAGGACCAGATATGTATCGTACAAACGGTTAGTTATGCCATTTGGGCTAACTAATGCACTAGCATTCTTTGTAGAGTTGATGAAAATAATTTTCAGAGAACACTTAGATAAATTTGTTTTGGTGTTCGTAGATGATATTTTGATAGACGCTAAGGATGAGAAAGAGAATGAAGTTTATCTTTGAGTGGTTCTCGAGACTTTAAGAGAACAACAGCCGAAGGCGAAGTTTTCGAAGTGTAATTTCTAGAAGAAGGAGGTGAAGTTTCCTAGTTACTTGGTTTCAGAGAAGGGGTAGTTGGTCGATCGAGATAAGATCAAAGCTGTTAATAATTGGAAGAGATCCAAAACTATGACTGAGATAAGAAGTTTTCTTGGATTGGATGGATATTATCAGAGGTTTATAAGGTATTTTTCATGGATAGCAGCACCGATGACCAAGCTAACGTGAAATCATGTGAAGTTTGTGTGGATCAATAAGTGTGACGAAGCATTCTAAAGCTTGAAACACTTATTGACTGATGCACATGTATTATTTGTTCCAGAGGGGAATCGAGATTTGGTACTTTATACAAATGTCTATGGAACTGGATTAGGAGCAGTGTTAATGCAGAGAGGTAATGTGATTGTCTGTGCTTCTAAACAGCTTAGACCGCATTAGGTTAGATACCCGACACATGACTTGGAGTTAGCTGTAGTTATTTTTGCAAGTGTGAAGACATTACCTTTTAGGAGGGAGGTTTGAGCTTTATACGGATCATAAGTCATTGAAGTACTTGTTCTCTCAAAGAGAGCTGAGCATGAGACAGTAGAGATGATTAGAGTTTATTATCGCTTATGATTTTGGAATTGAGTACACACCAGGAAAAGGCAACAAGGTTGCAGTTGCGCTTAGTAGGAAGCATCATAATGTAGTGTTAGCTATGGTAGTAGAATGGAAAGACTTGGAAGCGTTATCGACTTGCAAAGTGCAGTGGAGATCTATGGCTGGGTATAGTGGAGAATCTGCTATGTTATCTTGTTTAGAAGTCCGACCGGTATTGATTGAGAAGATTGCTTTTAAGCAGGAAGAGGACCCAGTGTTAACCGAAAGGATCATGAAGTTAAGATATGGAATGAAGAGCGATGACTTGAAGGATTTCAATCTTGACCAAAGTGGGTGGTTGACAAAGAAGGTTAGATTATGTGTTCTAGATGTGGGAGACTTAAGGGAGAAATTTTTAAAGGAATGCCATCGTTCAAAGTTTACTATTCATCTAAGAGGAACGAAAATGTATCAGGATATGAAGAGAAGTTTCTTCTGGGAAGGAATAAAGAGGGATGTAGGCTTATGGGTGAAACATTGTTTGAACTGTCAATAAGTGAAAGCCAAGTATCAGAAGCCAAGTGGGTTGTATCGGCCATTGGATATTCCAGTATGGAAGTGGGATTATTCTATGGTTTTCATGGATGGTTGCCGAGATCTAATAGAGGAAATGAAAGAATATGGGTCATAGTGGACAGATTGATCAATAGTGCCTATTTCATTCCCGCTAAGTTAAATAGGACGACACTTGTATTGGCTAAGTTATTTATGAAGAACGTAGTTAGATTGCACGGAATTCCTAGTAGTATTATTAGTGACAAAGATTCCTTACTCACTAGTGAGTTCTGGAAGAGTCTACAGGAGAGTTTAGGAACCAAGCTCAAGATGAGTGCCGCTTACCATCCGCAGAAAGATGGGAAAATGAAAAGAGTTAACACAATCTTGGAAGACTTGTTAAGAGCATGTATATTAGACTTCGGAGGATCATAGGAAGACCATCTACACCTAATTGAGTTTTCGTATAGAAATAGTTACCAGACTTGTATAGGGATCGTACCGTTTGAGGCTTTGTATGGAAGACCATACAAATCTTCCGCATGTTGATTGGAGACCAGAGATAGAACAATCCTTAGTCCCGATTTGGTAAGAGAAGATGTAAATAAAATTGAGCTGATAAGGGCGAGAATGAAGGAAGCTCATTCTAGGCAGAAGAGCTATGTAGATAGAAGACGGAAAGATATAGGGTTCTCTACTAGAGATCATTTTTCTGTCAAAATATCGCTGATGAAAGGTGTTATCAGGTTCGAGAAGATAGGGAAGTTAGCACCAAGATTCGTAGGACCGTTTACTATTTTAGAGAGGCTCGAAAAACTCGCGTACTTAATAGAGTTACCAAGTAGTTTGGCAGGAGTCCATGATGTTTTCCATGTATCTCATCTAAGGAAGTGTGCTAGGGATCCAGACGCTACTATAGCACCGACTATGTTAGTAGTAATGGAACATGACTTGACTATAGTTAGGAAGCCTATCCGAATAGTCGCGAGAGAAGAGAAGAAGTTGAAGAACAAGACGTCAGATTAGTGAAGGTCCAGTGGATTGATGATGATAGAGACTGTACTTAGGAGACTGAGAGCAGGATTAGGGACGCTTATCCTGATTTGTTTGGTGGTATGTCTTACGTTTGATTGTTTTGATGTGTATCTTATCGTAATTTCAATGATGAAATTCTTTAAGAAGGGGAGTCTGTAACATCCCATAATTTTTAGTAACATTATTTAGGGAATTGAATTAGCTAAATTAAATTAAATAATGTAGGTTGATTAGTGGATTGAGATTTGTGATTTAATTAAGGGGTAGCTGTGCCATGTGAATGAATAAACAAATGAACTAAAGAATGAGGTGTTAAGGCAAATAGAGGAGGAATAAAATAGGAAATAGAGCATTATAATACCCTAAACCCTTAGGAATTTACTTCCATACGTTCATTCACATCCTTAATCAGAAAGCTAAGGTGAATAATGACTACATCTCTTATTTCTTAAATTTGTTTGGTCTTTAGGGAATCCAAATTTACCTTGCATAGTTTAGCAATGATTTCGATAGACAAAATATTTATATATGATCGTTGATGATTTATGCTTCTTCATATAGATTTTATAATATGTTTTGATATGAAAACCCTATTTAATGTCATCTAACTATCTTACGATTTTGATATAGATAAGTAACGATATTTTAGAGATAGGTTTCAATTTTCATAATTTTCTTAATCACTATTGATTTTATATTAATTTTCTAGTGCAGAATATGATTATTTGGGTTTTAAATTATTTACGGCCATTGAAATTTATATATTTAGAAAACATATTAGAAAGGATTTTCTTGAATTTTTGTAGAATTTTCCAAGGTGTTTTGATGAATGTATAAAGAGGAAATTAGTGTAAAGGAAAAAGTTTAATAAAATTTAATTTTAACGGACGTTAAAATTGAACTTCCGTTTCAAGGACAAGCGCCAAAATTTCTCGATCGTTCCTGCTTTTTTAGTTTCGTTTCTTCTGTAAACAAAATTTCTTCTTCATCAAACAATGGCAACCCAAACCGAAATCAATTTTCTTCCTCAAACTGATTTACAAGCGCAATCGACTTCAGAATCTAAGTCAATGAACGTAAATGAAAATATTTCAATAATTCCTGAACAAATAAACGATGAACCTACGTTCAAAAGGTAGGGTTTTGAATGCTACAGGTACAGCAGTAAAGAGAAGGTGAAAAACTACTTCATCAACGGCTATCGATTCGAATGAGATTGACGAAGATACAAGGAGGATGAAAAAAATCTAGGGCGTAAAACTATGAATGAAGACGACACGAAGAAACAACAGCTTAGTGATGAAAACATCAATAGAAAAAGAAAAACAAAGGTATAACAGTTGATTGTTTTTTAAAATAAAAGATAATTTCACAATGATAGTTTAATTATCATTTGATTTGTTATTGAATGATAGATCAATGCATCATTTGATTCGTTGCATGTATAATATTGAAATATGAGATGGTGGATGAACATAACATTCGATCTTTGACACAGATAGACAACAATAAGATGAATATTTATAGAATGATAGAAAAATATAGCATTGAAAAAAATGTTAGACAAACATAGCATGATAAAATGATAGTTGAATATATCACTTTATTTACTGTAGGTGTAATGATGCAATGATATATGAAAATAGCATTTCAATATTTGATAGATGGTAAAATAATAATTAGATGGTTACTTATTCAATGATAGTTCAATATATCATTTGATTTGCATGTATAATATTGAAATATGAGATGATGGATGAACATAGCATTCAGTTGATAGATGATAGACAACAATAAGATGAATATTTATAGAATGATAGAAAAATATAGCGTTGAAAAAAATGCTAGACAAACATATCATGATAGAATGATAATTGAATATATCATTTTATTTACTATATTTGTTAGGATGATATGATGAATGATAATTATTGAATGATAGTTCAATATATCATTTGATGTACTGTATTGATAGTTATTGAATGATAGTTCAATATATCATTTGATTTACTGTTTTGATAGTTATTGAATGATAGTTCAATATATCATTTGATTTGTATGCATCATATTAAAATATGAGATGATAGATGAACATAGCATTCAGTTTTTGATGATTGATAGATAACAATATGATGAATAGTTAAAGAATGATAGACAAATATAGCATCAAAAAAATGATAAACAAACATAGCATTCAATCTTTCGACTTTAGAAGCATACATTGAAAAAGGGAAATGATAGACAATATAACATTTGAAAAAAGAATGATAGATGCATAGAGCACTAGTAAATTATGCTTTTATAGTTAAAAAAATTGATAGATAAAAATAAGAAAGCATTTAAAAAATGAGACATGAAAATAACATTATAGTTTGTTAAATACTAAATTATTCATTCACAGTTTTTTATACAGGGATCAAAAAGTAAAACATTGAACAAAGCAAAAACAACTGAAGGAAAAAAAACCAAAGAAAGTATCTCAGAAAAAAATTTAGTATAGATGTAGCATACTGCCAATGATAAAAAATTTCAGGAAAATTAAGGAAAAAGGAGGTTATCTTGTAGATCAATTAAATTATTTAAAACAAACACCCTTCGAAAAATTCATGCTAGTGTTTCTCAAAGAAATTTTATCCATAGCTGCTTTTACAAAATCATTAACAACCTTAGATGATATCATAGAAACATTTTCTATCAATGACGAAGCTTTTAAAGTGGGGAATATTTTTTTAAAAATCAAACCTAAAGATGTTTCAATTCTCTTTAGCTTACCTTTGTCTGGAATAAATATTTTTCCATTACCTAAAATGAGTTTACAAATCCTTCCAGACAATTGTAAAGATTTTGTACTAAGAAATTTTGGAACAATAGAGCACATCACAAAGGATCTTACAATTTCAAAGATAAATAATGTGCTGGAAACAGGAAAATTACAACATGAAAATGATTTTCCAAAACTGCTTATTATTCTTACAGTGATAACCTTCTTCTTTCCTGATAGCCAAAGATACTTACCATGGGGATATATTCCTTATATCCATGATCAAAACAAAATGAACTCAGTATCTTGGCCAGTTTCAATTCATCATTCATTGATTAGAGTTTTGACGGCTTTCAAAACAAAGACAAAGAAAAATGCCAGGTTGTTCCTTGCTTCCAATTGTAAGTACAACATTCTAACTTTATGTTCATGCGTCTATCTCTATAAATTAAATTATACATATTATATGTTTTAACAAGTAATATTTTATTTGTAGTTTATCTATGTGGGCATGTGAATTTGAGATCTCCATTAGCAACATATTGTTCTATCTTACCTAGATTTGGGAGGTGGAACATTGCAAGCTTGAAAAAGGTGATCTCAAGAGAAGCGTTGATGAACATGGACAATAGAAAGGTATTATTTATCGCACTAGTGTAAGAAATATATAATGATAGATAAATATATCATAACATAGTGTATATCAACAGTTGTCATTTTGTTATTATACAATCATAATTTAAATGATAGTTACATATATCAGTTCTGCACAAATACAATTTTCTATAGGCGCTACTAAAGAATGATAGTCAGATATAGCATCACATGAAAATGACAATTATATATAAAATTAGTTTATCCATTGTATGTTACCTCATTCATTACTATTTATGTTATTACATAGATTTTTGTTGAAATAAGAAATCTGACTGAAGATGAAAAAGCATTTCCTCAACAAACAAGCCAACAAAAAATTGTTTAGCTGGATGCCAATGAGAATATTGGGATGCACAGAATAGAAAATTTGGAAGAGATGTCAAAAAAGCAAGTTGAGTCAATGCAGTAGTACATTAAAGATTCGGAAATAAATTGAAGAAAAGTGAAAAAGAATTAGGAAAGGAAAAACAGAAAAGAATACAAGCAGAAGGCACTGTCATACAGTTGAAAAAAGAAATCAAGATTTTGAGGTCAAAAACAAAAGTAGAATAGAAGCACCATCATTTGATCTCAATATAACTCAGGAAATTAAAAAGATGCAGCAAGAGAAAGAACAACATGATCAAAACAAACCTTCAGAGGCAGCAGAAAAATCACCAGCAGTGCATGAAAAAACACAGAAGAAACCAAGCTCTTTAGTTTTAAGGGTTAAAAAGCGCCAACGAAGGAAAAAATTAATTCTGATTGCCAACATGAAATTGTTCACAGAAAAACAAAGAAAAATGTGGACAATGAAAACGAAAAGTAGCAACTTGAAACCAAGGAAGGTCAGAAAAAAAATACAAATGAACAAAAACAAGAAGAACAAAATAAAGAATCAGATTATGAACACGAATCTGAAACTGAAACAAATGAACAAGTCATAACAATTGAAAATGAAGAAATTATTGATGTTGATGCGTACTCGCAATCAATTAAAACCTACAAGAGTAAAGATATCACAAAAAGCAGTATTCTACAATTATTGAATGAAGAACAACAAAACAAAATTCTTACTTTCTTCGAATTTAACGAAAATGAGAAGTAAGAATTCGGATATTTTTTCTTTCATTATATTTGTAATTAAATAAAGTTGAAGAAAAATCAACTTGTCAATTATTGATATTCAATTACAACACTAGAATATGAAAAAGATGAAGGACACAAAGGAGGAATCACAATAGTGAAATCTATGCTGGAAGCTGTTCTGTTTGAGGGGGTTACAAATGGACAGGTATGCATCAAATTAAAATTATGATAGTAAAAAAAATGTATATTAATATATAAAATGAAAGAAAGATAACTAAACCTAGCATTCAACTTTTCAAAATGCATATGAGTGAATTGAATGAGAGAGTGGCAGCTAAAAGTAGCATTAGTATTTTAAAATGCAGATAACTATATAGGATGGGAGAATGATTGATAAAACTAGCATTCATAGATTTTTTAAGTGCATATAAGTGTGTATGATGAGAGACTGATAGTTAAAACTAGCATTCAAAGTTTCAAATTGCATATAAATGTATTGAATGAAAGAATAGGAGTTAAAAATAACATTGATATTTGTAAACCGCATATAAATATATAGAATCTACAAGATGACTGATTAAACGATCATTTGCATTTTTCAGCGCATACAATGTAGTAAACATGTAAATGAAAGTGAATACTAGCATTAATATTCCTGCTCCCAAAAAAATTATCTCATGAAACTTACAACCTTTGTTGTTTGGTTTAACAGCTCATTGATTGGTTTTATTACAATCAAGAGATGTATGAACACAGTTACTACTTCACCACAATGATGATGGAAGTATAAGCTTTCAATATAAATGTTAAAAATAATGTAAAGTATTTTAATACATATGAATGTGTAGAATGCTTTAGTACATGACCAGCAAACTGTGATCAAAGACATAGTTATACTAACAATAGATGGCATTGTCAAAGACGAATTTACAGAGAAAATTTTCTTCCCTCTACATTACGCAAACAATTGGATCTTGTTGATGCTAAACTATGAAACAATGCAGTGGAGTCATTATGATTCAACAAAACCAAAAACTAGATCAACAAGGACTTCAAACCCCAGCTATAACCGAGCCATCATTCTTGTAAGAAAAGTATAACTTTGAAATCACTCTAACATTAATATACAACACTAATTTTACTTCTTGCAGAAAGACAAAATTGAATTGATGTTCAAGACGAAATGGACAGAATTAGGAATACTGAACAAAGAATTTCACAAACCTAAAGTGCTGCAGCCAAAAAGCCCACCATAGGATTCATATTCGTAAGTAAATAATTTCATTTCTTCTCTTGTTTAAACTATCATTTCTATTTTTAAATTGCATAAGAATGCATTAAATATGCAAAATGATAATTAAAACTAGCATTGCTAATGGACAGTTCATTGATCTGCATTTATTGAACAAAAAGATTATGTATAAGCTGCACATTCCACATGCAGTAATGATGTCTCTATGAATGCATTGATTAATATTGTGATCAAAATATAAAGCTATATTTTAGAATTCTAGAGTAAAAATTGCAATATTATTTTAGCATTAGGTTTTACTATAATATTAACTAGTATTTCTATATTTGAAACAGACTTGATTGTGCGTTCTTTGTCACGGTAAACATGAAAAAACTGGACAAGGACGAGATACCAAAAAAATATCCAAAGGAAATGCTTAGAAATCTAAGAGCTGTAGTGGTGTATAGCATACTCAATGATCCACAATACAGTTGGTCAGTGGAGAAACTCCGCAAAGATTCTACATAAAAATAGCTGTTGCATTTTAACTTCTTAGAACTTTGGATATATTTGAATTGAACCACTTGTGCTAATTAAACTGAGATGGAGTATGATATGGAGTCTAAGATGGAATCTGATATGGAGTCTGAGATGAAGTCTTATATGTTTTCTAATATTGTATTTTGTTCTCAGTGTATAAACTGCTCAGCTGAATTTGAACTTCTTGATTTGAATTTGATTTGATTATATTTGTCTGTTTTCAATGCATGAACTGCAATGTATAAACTATGGATATATTCAAGTGTCACTTTTATGTGTTTTTAATGCTTTCACTGTATTTCTGACGTACCAAATAATGTTTTATACTGAAACACTAGATAAACCTAGCATTATGCGAAAATACATTTCTCAGCGATCGAACTGTGATCAATAATGTGTGAATTTATCCATATAGAATTTTTATATAATTTCCAATGTTTGAACTCCATTCCAAGTGCGATGACTATTGTTTACACTATAATGCTAGTTATAACTAGCATTTAACTGAAATGATAAGCAGATATAGGCAGTTATGGAGATGGTAAGTGCTGGGATAGAAACATGGAGATGGGGGTTTTATTGTAAGTTAGGAAGGCAAAGGCAATGGGTTGTTGTATCGTGATAATGGAAGCGTTGTTGTATGAAGAAAATGGTGGAGATGCCAGCAATTTAGCAGTGGAAGTTTGAGGGTGGGATGTATAGCAGCAGCAAAGTAAAGATGTAGTTTAAAATGAAGTAGCAAGCAATAGTGGTAGTTTAAGTAGTAAAGGGTAGTATAATGTTGGGGTGGTGATGAAGTATGCAAGGTGGAAGAAGTGATTTGGTATGGAGATGACTGGTATGCACATTTGTGACTGAAGTAAGGAGATTAGTTTGCACAATAAGTAAAGTAGTTGTTGAAGACACTGTTTGTTGTGTAGCAGTGTAGTTGTTTTTTGTTATTTTTTGAAACAGAGAGATGCAGTCTGCATAATGAAGATATCCCATTTACAAATTACTATTAATTATTTTTTCTAACTGCTGTTTCTAACAATAAGAGAAGATATTCCATTACAGTATAGAAGAATTCCCCTATATCATATAAACAATACATCATCATATTGGCAAATCATTACAAAACCACTTAAGTAATCTAATCATGTAATCATATAAACAGTATATCATCATCATCAAATCCTTCATTCTTGCTCAAAAGCTTACTCGGTTCTATACAATGACAGATAATGGGTTTCAATGACAGAGAGATGCATACTGATTATAATGAAATGCTAGTTACAACTCGCATTCAATTGAAATGATAAGTATATATAGCACTGAATAGAAATATAAATACCGAAATGTAGAGGAACGATAGATATTACAAATTAAAGAAAAATAACCAAAATATTTCACATTTTATTTTCTAATGATTTCACAAAGTTTGACTTCATTTTTCTATAAGCTTTAGCAGCTGTACACTTAAAAAACTTCTCAATTACAGTAACAAAACACATAAATTTTCTTAAGTTCTTGAAGAACAAAGACAATTCCTTTTGTTGTGGCCAACTTCATTACACTGACTGCATCTATTTCTTTTACTTTGAGAATATCCAAATCCACCATGCCTCTTTGTAAATGGTCATCCAGCACCACAAATTTCTTTAGGAGGCCTAATCAAAACATCATTTTCAGCAGTAATTGGCTTATCAAAATCTGGAATTGGATTGATAGCATTGGCATACGAAGATCTGAAAGCGTTAACAGTAGAATAGTCCTCCACAAAATCACAAACAGATAATCTATACTTGTTAATGCACTTAATTGCATGAGCACGTGGAAAACTAGTAACTCTCCGTTGATTACAACTGCATAAACGATTTTTAAGATCAACAACCTGTGACTTAGGAGATTTAACTTCAAACACAAATTCTGAAGACTTAAAAACAACCCAACCAAAGCCATCATCTACTAACTTTGACAAACGTTCCTCCATAACAGGACAAAGATATGTTGTCCATAGACAACATTCCTCTCTTCGTCTCGCCATTTGCTCCATAACTTTCACTCGAATACCATCCAAACAAGAAGTTATAGGCATAACTCTATCTTCCAAAATCCATGAGTCGAAACTTTTTGCAACATTAGAAGAATATTCACCATAACGCTTTCCTTGAAAAAACAAATATGCCTAATGGTCAAACGGTTTATCTCTTAAAAAAATTTATGTAGATGTACCCCCAATATCTTTAAATTTGGAAAGATATTGCTCAAAATCATACACATTAGAAGCTCTAGCACAAAGTTTGAACAACTCCATAATAGATGAATCACCTTTAGCCGCCTTGACAACAGTACCAATATTCTGTTCCATGTGAAGTAAACAATAGCTATGATATGAAGAAGGAAATATTTTGAGAACACCTAAAACAAGACCCCATTGACGATTAGGCATAAAAACTAAAGACCGATCTTCATTAAGCATTCCTTTCAGATGAGATTAAAACCAAGACCAATTAGATTCATTTTTGTGTGAAATAATACCCATAGCAAGAGGAAAGAAACCTACAAAATAAATAATTAATGACAGCTCAGTAATAAGAAACATGAATTATATTAAACATCAAAACCATTATTAAATGTTAATAATTTCTATTATACACAATTAAAGTAAATTCAAAATGATATATGAATATAGCATATATTATTTTAAGTCTTTTAGTTACCGCTGCATAAAATTTTAGTTCTTGTTTTTGTAAACATTTCTACCATAAACATTCTTAATGTAACCAGGTCAAACATTGAATAAAATAAAGCCAATAGTTCTTGTGTAAACATGGCTGCATTATAATTATGTACAACTTTGAACAATGATAGTTTAATATATCATTACTAGAAAAACAAATAAGTAAATAAAACAAAACTAAAATGAAACTCATACCTTGATTACCATTTTTAGAAGTAGCAGATAACAAAACACTCGGTCTTCCCTTCAAAGTAGCTGTGTCTAAAAATATTAATGGCCAACAGTGTTTAAATCCAAGTAGACGAGCACTAAAACCAATACGAACTCTCTCAAACTGATCAGTTGAACCATTAACTTCCATGGCCACATAACTACCAGGACTATACTTTTGCAACGCCTCTAAATACTAATGTAAATCATTATATGACATAGCATCATCTCCATATATTTCTTTCAAAGCCAACTGTTTTTCGCTATAAGCATAATAATACGAAAGATTAAAATTGTACTCTTTTCTAAATTCCTTCATAATATCTTTTGGTTTCTTCATAGGAGCATCTCGAATTTGATCAACGATCAATGATTTAACAAATCTACTTGAAATATTTACTTTATTAACATCTTTAAAACTGGCTCCACACGAATGATCAAAATTGTAAGTTCTAATAAAAAACCGAGAGAGTAGACCAGGATCCGAAGAAGAATTAAGATAAAACTTACAACCATCCTTCAACCAAGAGCAATTAACCGAAATTCTATCTGGAGAATTTCTTGCAAAAATCAAATCATAACCATTTTTATTTGATATGCCATTAAAAACACCCGAAAATCCTCAGCTCCATTAAAACAAAAACCAAGAAAATCCACAATAGGTTTTTGAGAACTTTTCTTCAACATATCTTTTAAATAAAAAGAAGAATCAGCATGTGAATCACTATGAACCAGAATTACTACCAATTGAAGTGCTTTGAACACTTGCATTGCCTAAACCAGAACCATCAATATCAGCTTCCTTAACACAAACATTTTCCTTAGCAGTAAACTTAAAATATTGACTCTTCTTGAAAATTAGAAAACACACAATACTAATCAAATTTGAATCAGTATCAATGATTATATTCTTATTCTCAAGAACATAAGATATCTCAATAGAAAATTGGCTAAGATGTGGCCAAACTTCACAGATTTCTGTCTTAACACCAAATAAAGAAGAGCCCGTCGTGAGTCGAGTAGAATAACAATTCTCATTATGTTCAAAAATAAATAGCAAACTATTTGCTTCATCATTGTAGATATCAATATTGCAAAAGAAATTAAAAAACCAATTAACAAACTTACTTAATGTTATGATACGGCAATAATGGAAAATGTTAAATTAACATAGCATAACAAATCGAAATCAAATTAAGAGCTAAATAAAAGAAACATAAATTAATTAAAAAGAAGATTATAAATGAACATAGCACAATCAAATTAAAACGAAATATGAATACAACAGCAAAGGATGCTATATAAAAATAGCATAACGAAAAAAACTACATATGAAATTCACTAGAAAGATACATGAACAGTAAAACTGTAAAACCTTAAACTATACTGAAGAAACAGAATGATACACAATAAAATCTTACGTTGCCATCGAAACAAATCCAAAATAGAAACTGAAATATGGAAGAAGACAAACTATGCAAACTAGAAAAACAAAAATATACTTAATAATCGAACGATATTTTATCAGAGAAAGATAAAAAGAATATCGAAGCAAATAAAAGCAATATACCGGAATGTAACGAAATTGTTTGATAAAGATCCAGAGCACGATGAAGATCGACAATAATAAAACACGACGAAGATCGATGACAATCGAGAAGATCAAATACAAAACGCGTCCTTGAATCGAGAAGATCGATGAACTAAGATTAGTAATATCAGAATGAAGGTAGAGAAGAAATAAAGACGAAAATTTAAATTTTACAGAAGTTTGTCCTTAGAATGAAAAAAAGCCCGTGTCCTTCAGACGAAAAAAGTCATCCGCGTCCGTAGGCCCAAAAACAGAAATAAAAACTTACTCCAGCCCATTTTCCCGTATATAAAATTATTTAAGGTATGAGACCTAAATGTTTTATATATAAATAAAAGGAGAAGGTCTATTTTGTAAGTGATCTAAATTAATGAATTCTGAAATTATGGCAGTACTTCTAGAAAAGAATAATTAGCAATCAATAAGATTTTGACAAACAAGGTAGGTTTGTTAAAAAGATTACTTAAAAAGACTAAAGACCATTTTTTCATGCCAAATGCATATTTTGCCACTTTCAGCCCCCTGCTTCCATTTAGGTAGCTTTCAACTCAGTAGTTCCACCACTATGCCATCGAAACCAATGCACGTAGTATTATTAACCTGGTACATAGTGAATTAGACAAAAGCAGAAGGAACTGGGTCGAAACCAGGGGTTCTGAAGGAGGTTGAAGTGCTACTTTGCTTTAAATTAGAAAGGCGCCTGCTTTGCCTTCGACTATATTGCTTTCGACTTGGTTGCCTTTCGATTGGGTCAAATGGTTTAAAGAAATGGATTTAAGAGGTTGCGCCTTTGTTTTTAAATAAACGCTTTTGACTAGGTCGAAGTCTTAGCTGCCACTTTCTACCTTTTTTAAGCAATGCCTTCAAAAGGGTTGATTTTGTTTTATAATATCCTTGCCGCGTCTCCAGTGTTTTTGGAATGATGGTTTTGACACCATCACTTCTTTACTTTTGTTTTGGCTTTTGGAAGAGTTGCTTTCGACCTTGTTGTTTGTGACCCTTAGATTTAAAGATTGACCCAAAGATTTCAAAAGAGACAGTTTCGAATGGTTTCAAAAGGTGTTTCGATATGTTTTAAAATTGAACCCAAATGCTTTTTTGAAAGGTTCAAGGTTTTTATGCTTTGAAAGGATTTTTTAGGAAGGTTTCTAAGCGGTGGTTCACCAATGGTTTTGAAAGGTTTAAAGGAAAGGTTTTTCCAATGGTTTCAAAAGGCTATGTTTAAAGGTTTTAAAGATAGAATGTCTAATTTTTTTAGCTTTCGAATGAAAAGGTAGTTCAATCGTTTTGAAAGGTTTATGTAAATGGTTTCGAAAGGAAGGTTTTAGCCTTTTGGCCTAGATAAAAGAAAGGGTATATTTGGTTATGAAAAAGATACTTTCAATGGGATCGAAAGGGGTATTTTCAAAGGTTTTAATGTTTTCATTAACAAAGATTTGGGTAATGTATACATATCATGGCAAGGTGATTTTGAGTAGAGCATAGAGTATATATATTCCTTGTTTAAGTTTGGTTTAATGGTCTTAAATCATTTTGAGATGAAAAGGTTTTCAAGGAAAACTTAGGGAAAGATTAACCTAATAAAATGACTCAGATATAAGAATACCAGATAGGACTGGTATAGGGTCGCGCCCTATACATTAGCTATTAGCCCCAACTAATTTAGTCCAAAATTCCAACGTGTAGGGATTTGCCATAGGCAAGACTAAAATTATGAGTACACAGAGAAGGAAATACATATTTGTATACATATAGGTTATTGGTGAGCCCGCAAAACCATTAGGGTCAGCTGACCCTAGGAGATGTTAAGTTAGGGACAAACCATCAAGAAGAGGAGTGTTTAACAAGTGTTAGATTATTTTGAGTATTGTCTAGTAGGCCTGAGTAAGCTAATGGTTAGTGGTTAGCCAAACAAAACTATAGTATTCGGACCGATAGTTGATTTATTACCTGATATGTATGTTCACATAATGATGCTTTATAGTTTTAACCAGTTTTGGTTGCAGGATAAAGTTTTGCAAAAGATGTATTTTAAAAAGATATTAATGAGGGAAAACCCGTTTTGCTAAGCGGCGTGGTCTCACTTAATATCAAATAACCGAGATGTATCATATTATTCACACCAGGCTTTATGTCTGACTTGAATTTTATGTTTTTCCCAAACTTTGGGTGCTCAAAATTGATTTGAATAGGCTGAGGATTGAGGTTTTACAGGTTTTAATAGGTTGACGAATATTCCAGAGATGAGCAGGTGGCTGATGGATAGCTGCTTAGGAGTTGCTGTTTTGTTTTGTTTTACTCGGCCGTGTTGTATTTAAGATAGTTATGTCTATGTAGTACTCTGGTAAACTAAGGAGATATCATCATATTTCGCTCTTGGCTTATTTATGTAACAATTATATTTTGTCTGAACCTGGGAAACGTATATGAGATTATGTAATTTGAATGTGAAACATGTGTTTTGAAATGTAGTCGGTAAAATATTATTGTTTAAAATATGTGATTTTGTTTCATATTCAAGTGCTTCTAATAATATGGATACCATTAGCATAGTCGTATTTAGTCGTTGGAAGTTAATATTATGGGTGATTGCAGCATCTGTAGCGCTTAGCTTTGGGCCTCTAGATAGAGGATGTTACAGTAATTCACGCCCTGATAAACGCATACTTGAGGTTTTATAAATATACATATTTATATACATTTCCATTCATTATTGTTTAACTATTGTGCCTCCACTGTTTATTGTTAACAATATTTCTCTACTTCTTTATGTGCTTTGATCTTATTTAATTTAAGGTCATTTACACCTTTCTTTCAAATATCTTTTCTTAATTCAATCATTGATGTTCAATAAATATTACATAACTTGCTTTTGATTTGTTAGTTACTAGTTATCTTTAGTTACCTATGGGATTTTAAATCTCCTTTCTAGTTTTGTTATATCTTCTTACTTTATTGTTTATTTCTTAATTTGTCTTAATGTGTATTTTATATTTCCTTTATAACTATTGTTCTTATTCCTATTTACTTCACTTTTATTATACTTAAGGATCTTATATTTTAATACGTTGGAACTATTTCCCCCTTCAAAAGGAATTTTAACGCTATAATTCTTTATGAATTACTTAAAAGAGGATTTTTTCTTTGTGTGAAACTAAAAGGAAATATATTTTACCTCTTTATTGAAATAGACAGTATGTAATACGGGACTTCCCTTATTTTATACATCTATTTCTTTACATTTAAATTCCTTGTTATTTCAAACAAGTAACTTAGATGATTCATAGAGACTTATATTATTACCTCTTTTTATTCCAATGAATTAAAATATATCGAATCCCAACCTAATTACAATCAAACCCAGTACTATTCAAATCAAATCTGCATTTATAAACTGATTCTAAACTATTATCTATTAAATCTATTTCATAATTAATTTCATTAAATCTATTCCGCAATTATTATGCGTATATAATTTATTATCCAATTCGTTATTTATCATTCTAATCAATAAGCATGTACAGTTAAAAATTTCAAACCGAGATTTATGTCTACACCTTTCGCATTTACAACAAAATATCCAAAACGATGTTAAACACAACGAAATAGATTTCAAGGATATAAATCTTATCTTATTACAAAATATGTAATTTCCTATTCACCTTTTAATTTGCTCCAGTTTTCCAGATCTGAATCCATTTCCTTTTTCACATCCAAAATAATAAGAAGGGTATACATTTACTAAAACTACGCATCTAGGAAAAGAATTTAATCAATTTTAAATTAATGTTCCAAATTTATGAATTTACCTTTGTTTTCATGATGAATTACTCCTACTCTTCTCCTATTTCCTGCTTTGCTCCATTATATACATATATATATATATATATATATATATATAATATAACATAATTTGTTACATTTAGAATTCAAGAAATTATGGAGAAAAGAAAATGGCAGAATTTTGCTCTGTGACCCAGAAAATATGTACGGGGAAGTGAGAAAATAGGCTTGTATTTATAAGAGTTTGGAATGTAGAGAGGGACGATGAAAATAGTAGTTATATTAACGCCGAGTTTCATCACTAAGATAGTTTTATCAAGTTTTGGCTTTATAGCCTATGATTTTAAGGTGTTTCAACTTCTATGCGATTTCAAAATTCATCAGTACTGTTTTATAAGTGCATATATCTTGGCATAAGTATTTTCTAAAGGGCTATGTATTTTCCATGTTTTTAAAACATAATTTCAAGGGTTAAATAATTTACAATGGTTCAGTTTTCAAGCAAATAGAAAAGGGTAGTTAGCCCAAACTTCTACTAGAGATTCAATTTTCTTATCCCCTTTAGATAAATTATGACAGGATGAATTAACTTCGAATTCAGTAAACCAGATGGGACTAGTGTAGACTGGCGCCCTATATTTCAGCTGTTAGCCCCTAGCTAGTATTAGTCTAAAATTCCAGTGCGTAGGGCTTTGTCTTGGGAAGACTAAAAGTAGATATACGCACAGAAAGGAATATACAAAATTGAATTAGATTATTGATTATCCCACAAAACATTAGGATCAGTTTGACCCTAAAAATGGTATGTTCCAGACAGACCGTCCACTTTTCCTCTAACGGTAAGTTAGAACACTTGATATATTTGGTAGGTTTGAGTCAGCCATATAGATTGGCAGTCACCTTGTGAAATCCAAATGTTGGGACAGATGGTCCATTGATTAGATAGATTTTCATAGTTACCCATGTAGCATGCATGCATATGATTATTGTGTTATTATTTAACTACCATGATTACAGGAGCATGATTATGATTGACATGTATAAAGAAGATACTTGTAAGGGGAAAACTCGTTCCATTCAGTGGCGTGGTCTCACTGATATCCATAAACCGAGATGGAATATTATTATTCACTTTAGGCTTTTTGTCACAAATATTTTGTTTTTCCCCTTTAACTCTCGGGTGCTTATTTGAGTATTTCGAGAGTAAGGTTTTTATGCCAAGTAGGTTTTGGCGAATAAAGCTTCCAAAGACTCTTAGGAGGCAAGGCTAGCTATTTGGGAGTTTATCTATACATATCCACTATGTTGAAGTTTTATTTTATTGGAATGTATGTAATGATAGGTGTTATAATAGTCTAGTAGTAAACCCTGATAAACAAAGGAGGCATCTTCATATGTCACTTTTGGAGTATTTTATAATAATTATATTTTTTCCGAACCTAGGCAACACGGGATTGCATAATGAATATGAAAAATTATGTTTGAAATGAAATGTGAAAGTTGTTTTGAAATTATGTTTAAAAGAATTTTATATTCTTGTGCTTTTGATGTTATTAATACAATTAACATAACTACAATTTGTTATCGAAAATTAATACCGTGGATGACTGTAGCATATGTAGCTCTTAGGTTTAGGCCACAAAATGGGGGTTGTCACAACTTGGTATCAGAGCCTAGGTTTATGCAAAACTAAAAGAAATTTGAACTTAAAAGAGTTTTGAAAACATAATCCAAATGAATCAGAGAATAAGATTGGCGTATGGAATAACGTTCCAGTAACGTACTTGTATTTGCTATATATATAAGTATATATCCTATCATATTTTTCCCAACTCTCTAAGATCGTTCTTCCGTATTTTACTAAGATTGGAATGTAGATTTTAGGTAGTAAGATATGAAGGCAAGAAACAAAAGACTGAATCTCGGTGGAGGAAGCACCAAAACCAATGGAAATGTCAGACCAAATACTAGGAGGAATCCAGAACGACAAACAGCTGCTAATGTAGGTGCCGGAATACCATAGGTGGATAGCAAGCTATATATCAGTTCTTCGACAACATGATCCAAGGAGGAGTTGCAGCTTGATTAGTTGGTGGAAATGCTGGAGTAGAAAATCATGAAGTTCTAGTTGTCAACAATTGTGCTGTTTTGAAGTAATGCAAGACTTGAAGGTAACCCATTTATCATAACCGAGGATGTTATCAAGATAGAGAATTGGCTGCTCTATTATGGAAGTATTTTCGCTGATTTAGGTATGAATGATGAGCAAAAGAGGAGATTGGCATCCAGGCAGTTATAAGAAGTTGCATTATTGTAATGACATGGTATTTCAAACCATTCAAATCGACTATCATCCACTCATGTCAGACTTGAATTTCTCAAAACAACAGATTATTAATTTATATTTGGTAAAACTCAACATATACTGTAAATAAATCAATCACAGAATCACAGACGCAGAGTATTACAACAATAAGCAGTATAATAGATAAATAGTAGTTCATGAAGCTAAAACAAAATACAACAGAATTTCAAATATAAATGAATCTCTAATACATAAGCAACTGACAAGTCAGAACATAAATGACTGGAATAGATTGAAATAACTGAAAGCTGGATAGATAGATCTTCAAACAAAGCTTCAATCTCCAAAGGTGAGTCTCAAATGTTGTGACACTCAGTCTGACCGGAGCATAAAGCAAAACACAAACACTCGAGTCAGGATTAACATTCTTATACCAGTAAATTAAACTCAAGTGAAATGTCAACTGAAATACTAGTAACATAAAGGATGTTTGGGATTTTCATCTTCTAAGGATCCGTAGGACTATCTACTATGTAGTAATATATGCTATTATAATATGTCTATCAGTAAAGTAAAGTATTAAAATGGCGAAGGCGTTACCCATATCCTCCTTGACACATCTTATATATTCTCGTAGTCTATATAGTACTATAAGTTCCACCAAATCGGTGGGTTATCCAGAGGGCACTCCATAGGTATGGTACCAAAAAAACTCATAGAAAGCGCGATAAGGCATGTAACAAGGCACGCGAGGCAATGCCAGGGAAGGATTCTACTATTTTGTGGATCCAGACTGGTGGTAACGCATAATAGCTACTACTACCCACCTCGAGACACACTTCCAAATCAAAGGTGCACCTAATAAAATAAACACCGAAATAAGAAAAAGCCAAAGAAATAAAGAAGAACAAAATACATAACCTCATAGCGGAATGACAAAATATAATAATCAAATAAACAGTTCATGAAGCTGTTTTACAAATAACATTTGTGTTTAACGACAAATTTTCTATGGAATTCGAAAACCGTCGATAAATTTCAAATTAAAAATAATCGCAAGCGCACGATATACAATTTTAGTACTTGGCAAGTACAGGTCGATCCGTAGGGAATTGTTTTAGAATTTAAAATTCAATTTAATCAAATTAGACCAAAGTGAGAGGAAACCATTAGCTACAAAAATAAAGCTAAAACAACAATTAAAATATGTCTTAAAAACTGTTAGACTAGAGAACATTTTAGAAGCAAATCCACTCTCATATTTTTGTAAATCAATAACAAATAATTTATGATCTCTAGCTTTGATATTAAGTGAAATAATAGTTGTATTTATCATAAATATGTTTTATTTATGTTATTAATTAACATATCTCAAACCATCAAACTATAATACAACAAATAAATCACTTATCAATTCTCATGAAAATGAAGCCAACGTAAAAGCTATTTTAAGTATGTTCTGTTTACTATTGTAACTAGTAATATAAATCATCAAATTTCATTTTTACTTTCATTTCAAAATCATAAATTAATTAGCAAATGATGATGCAAATTGTGTTTATGTTGAATAAGAATAGCTCATTTGCATAAGCAATATAAGCTATCAAACCCATTTGTATGAACTTACATCAAAATTCACTTTCATGAAGAACAAGCTAAAGAGATCATAAATCATAAAAATGTTGAAACTACATAATGTTTCAGAGTATCATTACCTCTGAATTGAAGGGGTTTAGCTACTCATTTGTGTTATCAAATCAACACATGTAAGTTTCAACATTGGAAAGCAAAGAAAAGTAAAAATTAAACAAAGGAAATCAAATTAACTACCTGCATGAAATAACATCAAACTAATTGCATGAAAGTAAATCTAAGCTATGAACATAAAAAGAAAGTGAGCATAGAAATAAACATTAACATTAAACAAAGAAAAGAATGTAGAAAAGAAGAGAGAAAGAGGCTTGGAAGCCAATTATATTTCATGTAACATTGAGCTTACAATTAGCTTGCTTAATTTCCTAACTAATATGAAAGAGTAGAAGATATTTACACGTATATAAGAGGGATATTTATACATGGATCAAACCCTAATTCATATTTTTGGGGAATGCCCAAATTTCTCTTGAGGTAGTGTTTCCACCAAGTGATCATTATCATATGTTAATTCTCCACTTAAATGTGCATGAAGCATTAATGACCTTTATCATGTACATTAGCTCCTAATTGAAAATCAAGGTAAGTGAGTAGGTAGGGTCCCCCATTATTATGTGCTTGAATTATTTCCTCTTCATTCCTTTGTATTCCCTTGTGCATGCACATATGTTCATGAAGCGCTCTTCCATATGCATCAAAATTTCCAATAAAAATCATAAAAATTGCCAAGTAAAAATTCTCAAATTGATACATGCACAAAAATGACCCCTGAATGAAGGTGAATATATGATATTTGAAAATAATTGAATTTTGGTTTTAAACATGTTAAAATGCCCAAACATGATATTTATTTAAATAAAAATAGATAAAATATGGATGTAAATATATGCATATTTACGTGCACATCAAATGCCCCCACACTTATCTTTTTATCTATCCTCGAATAAAGGAGAACTAAGATTAATCTATTTTCATAGGGAGCGCGATTGCATTGAGCATATGCAATAAGCCGTTAAACCTTTGGATGTCCCCAGTAGGACAAGTGTTGTCTCGTGAGGGTTTTCAGCAGGTACTACTCACAAAATCTAAATGCAGGATGAAATTATTTACAAAATGCAAGATTTATTTACAATAGGATGAATGCAAAATTTTGAAAGTATTTACAAATGAAAGATTTACTTTTAAATGGACACAAATAAGTTAAATATAAGTCTTGGTCATTATCTTGAAAATTTAAGTCATTTACATGTCAAAATTTCCAACAAAAATTAAGTTGTTATAACAGATAGACTATAGTTTGGCTAGTTGTTTCGGTTGTTAACAAAATGTAATTATGAAATGGATCCTTGGTTGATTATCAAAGTTTGTCAAAGTGGTATTCTAATTTCTTTTCAACAACAAGTTAAATCAAATAAGTAAAAATAATGCTTAGATTTCAATTGCTTACTCTCTCTTATTTAAAATTTTATTGATATTAACAATATTTACATATGCTAACTTAGGTAAATTAAGGCCATATATATTACCGGTGCATTACCTTGCAGACTGATGTGAGGGTAATATAGAGCGTCGAGAGTGAACACACAAGTGTGAACACCTATCGATTGTAGACATTATTAAAAAGAATTTTTATATACATACACATAACTTAGATAAAATGAGGCCAGATATATCGATCGTGCACTGACTTTCGGGCTTGTATGAGAAGGGTACAGAGCATGGCGAGTGAACATATGAATCTAAGTGTTAAAAAATATATACATATATACAAAAGTTATTTTTTCACTTGTTTTTCTATATTTTTTTAGAAAGAGAGAGTTATGCAAAATCATCTTAGCACCATTTAACTTAGAAGATAAAATTGTTATATCCTTTACTTTAAATTTACCACTTTTTCAAACAAAGATTTTCAATTAGAACATATTTCAAAATTAACACATATGAACCTTCCCATATACTAGTTAAACCATTGTTATTTGTAATCAAACTTCATTTTTGTTTTGGTTAAGACAAATAAATTTTCAAAAATTTCAATTTATTAACCAAACTTATACTTATCGCATAGTGTTTCTTCAAAACTAAATCAAAATGCTAAAAACAAAACATTTTTTGAGATTTAGAAATTTTGAGATTTTATTGAAGTTAAAAGAAAATTAAAATTCAAAAATATGCCACGAAACTAAAAAAATGAAATGAAAACGAGACTTCCCCCCACACTTAATTTTGACTGTGTCCCCACAGTCAATGCATGATATAATGAGTGTAATGGGCAAAAATATGTACATATTTACAAAAGAGGGTTAACATTCTTACTAGATGTAGCTTGGCACATGAAGGATCATGAGCTCCTCCTCTTGGTTACTTGGCAATTCCAAGAAAGGTTTCTAACGATGATCGTCGGCTTTGAAAATCGATCCATCCCTGGGGTTTTCTACTTCTACGGCACCATGTGGAAAAACAGTTCATACCACAATTGGTCTGGTCCATCTCGATTTAAGTTTTCTAGGGAATAAATGAAGTCATGAATTATTTAAAAGAACTTTTTGGTTAGGCAAAAACGTTTTCCGTAGGATTGACTTTTCACGAATTTTTTTCTTTGTAAATTTTCTTATTTTCATACGCGTCGTTCCTAAGTTCTTCTATTTCGTTGAGTTGTAGTTTTCGATTTTTGCCAGCTTTCTTAAGACCAAAATTTAAGTTCTTTATCGCCCACAGTGCTTTGTGTTCGATTTCAACGGGTAAATGGAAAGCTTTGCCGTAAACTAAACGAAATGGGGACATTCCAATGTTAGTTTTAAAAGCAGTATGGTAAGCCCAAAGTGCATCGGTCAATTGCTGAGACCAATCTTTTCAATTTTTGTTGACAGTTTTCTCCGAGATTTGTTTTATTTGACGATTTGAAACTTCAACTTGCCCACAAGTTTGAGGGTGATATGGAGTGGATAACTTGTGGGTTATCGAGTATTTCTTCATTAATGTTTCAAAAGAACGGTTACAAAAATGGGTTCCGTTATCACTGATTACTGTGCCAGGTGTGCCGAACCTCAAAAAGACGTTTTCTTTGAGAAATTTCACAACAATTCTTTAATTGTTGGTTTTGCAAGGAATGGCTTCGACCCATTTTGAGACGTAATCGACAGGGAGAAGGATATACAAGTTTCCAAAAGGATTTGGAAAATGTCCCACACAGTCGATACCCTATACATCAAAGATTTCGATCATAAGAATGGGGTTTAGAGGCATCATATTTCGTCGAGAAATTCGTCCAAGTATTTGACATCGATCGAAAGCTATACAAAATTTAAACGAGTCTTTGAATAAAGAAGGCTAATAGAAACCACACCGAAGCACCTTGTCCGCAGTTTTTCGAGGACCGAAATGTCCCCCTTATGCTTGGTTGTGGAAAAATGAAAAAACACTCCTGATCTCGTTATCCTGAATGCAACATCAGATGATTTGGTCGGGACAATATTTGAACAAGTATGGATCGTCCCAATAGAAATATTTCACTTGAAACATGAACTTGCATTTGTCCTGTTTGGACCAAAATGAGGGAATTTCTTTAGTGACTAAGTAGTTCACTATATCAATGTACCATGGATCGATAGAAACAGAAAGAAGTTGTTCATCGGGGAAGTTTTCATTGATTGTCAAGAAGATGGTGCATTCGGAAGATGAGATAAGTGATCGGCTATGACATTATCATACCCTTTTTGTCTTTGACTGTAAGGTCAAATTCTTAAAGTAAAAGGATCCAACGAATCAAACGGGATTTAGCATCCTTTTTAGCGAAGAGATATTGAAGCGTCGAGTAGTCCATGTGAACAGTAATGTATGACCCGATCAAATAAGGTTGAAACTTTTCGAGTGCAAAAATGATAGCTAGAAGCTCTTTTTCGGTTGTTATGTAGTTGAGTTGAGTGTCGTTCAAAGTCATACTCACGTAGTAAATGACATGAAGGATTCTGTTGACGTGTTGTCCTAAGACAACACCAACTGCAAAGTTAGAAGCATCACACATCATTTCGAAAGGAAGATCCAAATTGGGTGCACAAATGATTGGAGCAGAAATGAGTTCATTTATGAGACGTTCAAAAGAAGAGATGCACTTAGAGCTGAAATCGAATGGAATGTCTTTTTCGAGAAGAATCGTCAAAGGATGAGCGATTTTGCTAAAGTCTTTTACAAAGCGTTGGTAAAAGCCAGTGTGACCTAGAAATTATCGAATGTCCTTAACAGATTTGGGAACGGGTAGGTTTGCAGTTACATCAATGTTCGCTTTATCTACCTAAATACCTTTATTTGAGATGATATTTCCAATGACTATGCCTTGTTTGACCATAAAGCGGCATTTTTCTCAATTCAAAGTCAAATGTTTTTCTTGACATCGATTCAGAATCAACTCGAGATGATGTAAACATTCGAAAAAGAATCACCAAAGATAGAAAAATCGTCCATAAAAACTTTTAGAAAGCGTTCAATCATGTCGGAAAAAATTCCAACCATACATCATTGGAAAGTAGCAGGAGCATTACGAAGTCTGAATGGCAAACTTCGATAAGCAAAGGTATCGAATGGAAACATGAAAGTTGTTTTCTCTTGATCTTCGGGAGCGATTGGAATTTGGTTATAGCCAGAATAACCATCAAGAAAGCAGTAGAATCCGTGGCCGACTAAACGTTCAAGCATTTGGTCAATGAAAGAAAGTGGGAAGTGATCTTCACGTGTTGCGGCATTTAGTTTTTGGTAGTTAATGCAAACACGCCAACCTGTTTAAGTATGAGTTGGAATAAGTTCGTTTGAATTGTTATTGACAACGGTTAGCCCAGACTTTTTTGGTACAGCGTGAATTGGGCTAACCCATGACCTATCAAAGATTAGGTAAATGATTCCGTTGTCGATAAGTTTAAGAATTTCATCATGCACCACATCTTTCATTTTTGGATTTAGCCTTCGTTGCACGTCACATATAGGCTTGGCATCATCGATTAAATGGATGCGATGTTGAACAAGAGCGAGGCTTATTCCCTTTATATCGGAGATGGACCATCCCATCGCTTCCTTTTTTTGAAAGAATAGAGAGAAGAGAAGTTTCTTGGTCAAGAGAGAGAGTTGCAGAAATTATAATGGGCAACGTTTCGTTATCACCTAAGTATGCGTACTTAAGGTGATAGGGAAGTGGTTTGAGGTCCAACGTTGGGGGTTTTTCAATCAAAGAATTGGGTTAAAATTCAGACTCAACTGGAAGCAATTTAAAAGGAAGGGTGCATTCAATCTCATTAGGAATTTCATGAAATAATCTTTTCGTAGGCGTTGTGTTCATTGTTAAGATCAAAGGTCTCGTTTTCAAAGTTTTTGTGAATGGTACAAACTTCCAATGTTTGGCCACGAAGTTCATTCGAATGACTTTCAAGATGGAAAATGTTGAGATCCAAAGTCATGTTTCCAAAAGATATTTTCATCGATCCGTTACAATAATTAATTAAGGCATTTGAGGCAGTTAAGAATGGTCAGCCTAAAATCAATAGAATTCGATTTGCAGGATTTGTCACGGGTTGTGTTTCGAGAATGATAAAATCAATGGGGAATACGAATTCCCTTACTCGAATGAGCACGTGTTCAATTTCTCCCATGGGATTCTGAATGGAATGATCGGCGAATTGAAGCGTAACTTTTGTGGATTTGAGCTCACCTAAGCCTAATTGTTCGTACACAGAGTGTGGAATCAGATTGACACTCATGCTTAAGTCTATCAAACATTTGTTAATCATTTCGTCTCCAATTTTACACAAAATCGTCGGGTAGCCAAGATCTTTGTATTTTATGGGCATGGATTAGGACAAGGCTTCACTTAAACTGGCAGCAAAGAAGACATTTTTGGGTACTTGAGCATGTCGCTTTTGGATGCACATGTCCTTAAGAAATTTCGTGTAAGTGGGGACTTGCTAAACGATGTGAAGAAGCGGAATGTTAACTTTGAATTGTTTAAAAATTTCCAACATCTTTCCCATTTGGTTTGAGTGTTTCTTTGGTCGAAGACGATGTGGAAATGGAACACGATACTTGGTAGGTGGGTCCACTCGAGTAGAAGAAGAATAATTTTGATTGGCATTTGACTCAATGATATGTACCCCATTTTTTTCAGATTCGTTCATTATTTTAGAAGTGTTGAGAGAGGTTTCCGGTAAATCGTTGGGATTAAAGAATTGATTATCGATTTGTTTACCAGAATGTAAAGCGGTGATAACATTTAATTGGGTGAGGTTGCTATCTTGAACAACATGGACTTGATTTGAATTAGCGTTTTCATTTCTGGGATTCGGAATTAGCTGGCTTGGGAATGTTCCATGTTCGCATTCACTATAGACATGGCTAATTGACTCATTCACATTTCAAGTTTTGCAATTGATTGGTTCATATTTTCCATATATGAGGTCAATAAATTTTGCAAATTGCTATTTGATTGAAGGCTTTGAATAGTTGCTTTAGCCAAACGTTTCAAGAGTTTTCTCAAGTGAACTTAAACGTTTATCATCTTTGGGAGGAAGAGCAGAATTTGGTTGAAAATTTGATTGTTGCGATTGATTATGAGACAGACCCGCAAAGTTTGGTTGAAAATGGTTGGGTTGAAAGGGAGGATTCGAAGCATTATTTGGGAATGCTTGAAAATTTGGACGAACTGTATTCGTGCTAGGATTGTTTTGGTTCCAAGCAAAATTTGGTTGATTTCTCCAACCAGGGTTATACATTGAAGAAAACGGGTCGCTTTAGGCTTTATTGAAAGCATTGATTTGTTCGACAGAATTGGGGCACTGATCGGCTATATGATTATGATCGTTGCATTTATAACACATCGGTTGGGAAGCTTGGTTCATTTGATTCAATGAGAAAACGTTATCGAATTCTTTAATCATTGTGTCGATCTTAGCATCCAAAGAAAAAGAAGATCATATCAAGTGTGCACTCGATCGTGAGTAAATTGATTTTTCGTTCGAACATTCCCATTGGGATGATTTTTCGACGAGGTTTCAAGAAATTACCAAACATCGTCATGATGTTGGACAAGAAAGTTGCCTTGGCACATTGATTCGAGCATGGTTCATGAGCTGTTTTCGATTCCATCGTATAGGATTTGGAAAATCGTCCATTTTTTGAAGTTATGGTGTGAACATTTTATCAAAAGCTCTTTGAATCTTTCAAAATATTTTTCAAATGGTTCTCCTTTGAATTGATGAAAATTTACAATTTCGATTCGGATTCAACTCATTTTTTCCAAGGGGTAGAACTTTTTTAAGAAAGCTTTTACGAATCCTTTTCAAGTTTAATCCAGTTTGATGGTAAGCTATACAACCAATTATCAGTATAAGTAAGAGCGAATGGAATTAATCGAAGTTTGATTTCGTCATCGGAGAGTTGTTGGAGTTTAATTGTTGCGCAAACTTGTTCGAATTTCGTCAAAAAGATGTATGGATCATCATGTTAAAAATTGCCAAATTTGGGAAGTGTGGCAATATGGTTCGAGTGAATTTCAAAATGGTTACTCGTAGTGGCGGGTAATGTGATGCAAGAAGAAATAGAAACTCTATCGGGAAAGATTCTATCCATAAGAGTTCGAGTGGCGTTCTCGTTGTAATTTTGGTAGGATCGTTTATTCAAGTTAAACGATAAATTGTTGAGTCTCGAGTCCAATGATTTGTTGTTGTGTCACGAGTCCAAGTACTCATGTATAAGTGAAGGTCGAGAAGAGAAAGAAGTTAGAAACGAGTTTGGAGAATGAAAGAAGATTTGAAAAACGAAGTGAAAAATTAGTTTGTTTTTTATAAAAAAACTATTCAGGAATAGTTTGATTTTTTTTGGCTTTTCAAAATTTGTTATACGTTTTTGTTTTTGTATTTTTTTTGAGTTTTAAAATTTTCAAATATTTACCAAAAGGATTTTTGTTTTGTTTTTGATTTTTTAAATTTTTTTGAAAAGCTTTTATGTTTTTTTGGATTTGATTGAGAATTTTGAATGGAAAGAGAAAAGGATTTTTTAAGTAAAATTTACAATTTTTTGGATTTTGGATTTTTGATTTTTCTTTTAAATATGCGTGAACTAATGCAACTAAATGAATGCAAAGGATTTAATTATAATTTTTTGTCCTTAGTAACTCCTAACCCAAAATTGTATAATCACATTTGTCTTAAATCAATAAAATATTTCTCAGTCAGGTAACGGACGGAGGTTATCTGTGCACCATGAATCACCGTAACAGTGCAGCCGAAGGTTTAAGTACCTTCAGAGGAACAACCACTATAATATTTAGGAATCAGTGTAACATTTATAAATGGTTATTAATATGCCGTAGCCTAGACACCAAGAAATAAAAATGTTCAAAGAAAACAATTGTGAAGATACAATTTAACCTTAGATGAGCTCGCGACACCCTTAAGTCGAATGTCTAACCTTTATTATTAGTCAAATTCTTCGATGAAATGCATTTGTGGGCTAAGGAAAGGGTGATGAAATCCCTCACCTTATGTGAATTGGGGTATTGCCTTTAGAAAATAAAACAAGATGAGATGAATGCAAAAGAAAAATTAAACGTGACTTTACAATGCAACTAAAATGAATTTTGTTTTTGTTTAGGATTTTGAAAAAATAATATGAATATATATATATATATATATATGCAAATGCTAGCAACCAAAAATGCAATTCAAATAAAACTAGAGATGAAAGCACGATACCAAAGCGTGCAGATTATTAGCAATTTTTTTTAAGCGGTGATTTTTTATTGCAAGTAAGCAAAGCAAAGAAATTGTTCTTGATTTTCTATTTGACAACCTGAAACGAAAAACAAGATATATACAATTTTTTTTATATTTTATGATAAGAAAATAATAGAAATGGAAAATGAGAAGACAATAGTAGAAACCAAAGGTATTAAAAACTCAAACACTCTTTTTCTTAAGAGAAAGAAATTGAGAAAAAAAATTGAAACCAAAACAAACAACTTTCCAAAACCAAATTAACTAAATAAATTAAGCCTAAAACAATTTTTTTGTTTTTTTGTTCTTTGTTTTGTTTTCAAGGTTTAAAAAGAAAAAAAATAAAGCTTTTATTCAAGTGAAAACGAAAACCCTTTTTTAAACAATTTGCAAAAAAATATTCTTTGGTTTTATAAAAGAAGAGATGACCAAAACGTAAAACTTAAACCAAATAAGCAAAGAGACGACAAAAAACAAAAAAATTGAAAACAAATTGCACACTTCAACCCGGCCCATTAAGAAACTCGAACCCACAATTCTTGATTTCCCTATTACAATAAATTAAACAAAATAAACACAAACTCAACCAAACAAACGCAAACTAAAAAATAAAGAGGAAATCGCGAATTCAAAGAAAGGCGAGTCGATTGGTTTTTAGGTTCAGATGAAATCAGAAAGTGGCGATTTGCGTTCGGTCAATTGGGTGATGAGGAAGGTCCGATGCTGCTCCGGTCGATTTTGGGTTTCTCGTAGAGGCGGTGACCGATGTCTTCGACTATGGCGATGATTGATGGAGGTCGCGGCGGTCTGTTCTCAGGTCGAGGCTGGTGGTAGGTTGCGTGTCTCGATTCAGGGAAATTTGTTTGAGTGAGGAAAAGGCACGAGGAAGAGGGGAGTTGCTTGAATGATGCAGTGAAATCGATCAGAGGCTGTTCGTGTTTAGTTGGTGGCAGGGTTGGTCAGAGAATGGATGTTGAGTTGCTGCAGTGATTGCAGTTGGTTACTTGGTGAAGATGTATGATCTGAAGTTGTCGATTGCGGAAGATGGCAAGGCAAGGGGATAGTTTGAGGAAGGTGTATATACGGCTATGGGAGGGATCAAACTGTCAACGAGCACGGGCTGATGAAGTCAGTGAGATGGTTGATGTCTTGGTTGTGATAAGAGTCGTGTCATGTGGTGATACTGTAGTGGCATTTGCAGAAGTGTGGTAGTGAGTATTGAATGTTGATGATGGCTGTATTGATGAAGTGGTTATGTTTTGTATTGTGTGTAATGAGATGGGAGAATGTGTAGTAAAAGGCAGTAGGAGCAGATATTATGATATTTGGGTATGCAAGTAGTGGTGAAATGTGAAGTTTTGTGACAGTTTTGCGGAATATATGTTGTGGATTGCAGGTGCTCAGGGGAAAGACTGATGGTGGTATGTATTGATAGGCAAGGAGATGTAGAGATGTATCAGTTTGACAGTATTGGCAAGATGAAGGCAGTGGCAAGGAAGACCGGCAGTCTGGTGAGATTGAGGAAGCAACTAGCAGTCAGTGAATGTTAAGGAAGTGGTAGGGTTGTTGTTTGAAGATGGTGTTTGTATGACAGTGGGGAGGTTTTGGAGACTGAGCACAGTGCAAAGAACAGTGGAAGGTAGTCAGTGATGAAAGTGTATCGAAGTGACAGGCACAGTGTGCAGTACATTGAAGTTTGTTTGGTGTTTGTTGGACATTGAAGTTTGTTTGGTGTTTGTTGGACGTGTTGTTAGGTGGCACTATGCACTAGAATGATAGCAGTGGAGATGAAAGATGGTTGAACCAGTAGCTGTGATGTAGAGGCAAGCTTGAAGGGGATGTGGTGGAATTGTATGGTTGTGACAGTGGTAGAGGTCTAGGTTGCAGCAGTAAAAAGGAGCGGCAGATGATGTTTGAAGGAGGATGATGTGACGCCCCACCTCTATACCCACGCTAGCCAAGAACACTACGGTGTAGTGCTGTCAACTAGCACGAAAAATAAGGCTGTTGAGGAGCGGCCATCCATGTTATTGCTTATCACACGGTGGCTATAAATAATCTTCGGAAACAAACATAGAAATAAACATAACACAAATCAGTCACAGACATCCATATCACAAAGGCGGAAGAAGATATGAATATATAACTAACACATGAAAGTGTACATCAAAGTAGTGGTCAAAAAGATCCACAATAATACAAAAGAATAGCAACACGTGGTATACAAAAGAATACAACTATGAGTCTATATCTCAAGTGTATACAACAAAAACTGCTAATCTAAATAGTTAGCCAAAAGTTAGAGTAGCAAATCCTGGGAAGAAGTCAAGCAGAAACATCTGTAACATCTCGGTCTGACCGAGTATTATTTAAGAAAATAATAAATGGATCAGTCTAGCTATAAATATCAGATGACATGGTATAAAATAAAAGATATGGCATAAACATAAAATATCCATACTGACATACTACTATAAGTATGCAAATGATGATCAACAGAAGATCAATCAATAAGAGATAAATCAATATCACAAGAATCTTCTCAAAGATCCAAAGAGGGCATCATACCCTAAACTTGTACTCATAACAAGTCAATGACATAAATTTCAGAAATCAACACAAGAAATCCAGAAATCACGGAAAAAGGGAAAGAGGCCTATCACATGACGGTCCGAAGACCATGAGGAGCTACCCCATATGGGTGAGTCGGAATCACCCAGATGAGGTCTAGGCTAACCAAAAGCAAAAAGGTATGTGTGAGTGAAATCACACAAATGGTATCTAGCCTAACCTCGCAACAAAAAGGTATGTGTGAGTGGAATCACACAAATGGTGTCTAAACTAACCTTGCGGACAAAGAGATATGTGTGAGTCAGAATCACACCCATGAGGTCTAGTCTAACCTTGCAAACAAAGAGACATCGCACAATTGCTAGTCTAAATCATAAAATGATCATCATGATCAACGAGAAGTGTCAATTACACTAAGCTAGTAAATATAAAAGTTTATCTTCGTGTCCCATAACCACTTTCTTAACTTAAATATTTACGAACAAACTGTAAATCTTCACTAGAAAATTGTCACAAGAGGTTCAATCGAACAAGTCCAAGTATTAACCGACGAAGTGAACGCCAGCATTTCGTACCATTTGTTTTACTAAGCCGTTTAATTAGATTTCTCATCCGAGTGAGGTAAAGGTTTGTATATACTAGTAGATTGGAAAACGGTTTCAGAAAAGAGCTTTGTTATTGAAAATAGGGTTGAAATCATTTTGTTGAAAGAGTTTTGATATTTACTACTAGTATTGAAACCTTCATATTTCTAAAGTTGTTATCCCGCCTTTTTAGCAAGGCCGTGATATCATAAAATCGACCGAGAAGCCAGAGATAGTTTGTCTCGAAGAATGGTCAACTCAGCATTTCAACAAAGCAAGTTCTATTGAATGTTTTTCAGATAAGATCCCCTACGGAGGGGGGTCCAGGGGGGTGGCAACCCCCCAGGTCAGGTCGCGGGGGTCCAGGGGACAGCGCCCCCGGCGGGGTGCGGGGCAGCTCCCCGTCCAAAACGGTATGACCTAGTGAAGACATAAGGGAGGATAGGATCGAGCGACCTACGAGTATAAGGGGTCGAGCGACCTAGAGGTGTTCGCGACCTAACGACCTAAACAAGGTCGAGCGAGTTAAGGTGATGCGCGACCTAACGTGTCACGCGACTTAGCGAAGGCAAGGCCGAGCGAGTTAGGGTGATGCGCGATCTAACGTGTCTCGCGACTTAAGGAAGGCAAGGCCGAGCGAGTTAGGGTGATGCGCGACCTAACGGAGGCGGGCGACTTAAGGGACTCGTGACCTAATATAAACGAGTTAAGGAGTAATACACGACCAAGAAGGTGCGACCTAAGGTACACACGACCTAAGGGAGACTCGCGACCTAACAGTTGCACAGGTCGAGCGACCTAAAGGATTGCGACCTAACGGTGTTCGCGAGTTAAGCAAGGCAAACGACCTACTGGTTGCCGACCTAAGAGGGAATAAGGTCCAACGACCTAAGGGTTAACGCGACCTAGTGGAACACGCGACCTAAAGGGTAAACGACCTAAGGTCCAACGACCCAACTCATTCGAGCGACCGAATGGTTTAAAGGCTTAACCCATGTGAACAACTTAAGGTCATACGACCTAAAGGGAAATGACCTAAGGTCACGCGACCTAACGAGGTAGGCAAGACCGAGCGACCTACAACTTACGACCTTGCGACCTAACTCCGAGGCGAATTTTCCACCAGAACGATCTAATTCCGAGGCAGTGCGACCTAACTGGCTTTTTTGCCAAAAACACTAAAAATTGGAGTTTTTTGCCAATCCAATCCAAACCAAATGCAAATGTACATGATAAAGTGATGAGGAATCATTCCCAACAGTCCAATATAGTTATAGACTAGAATTGTGAGATAAAAATATCACCTTTGCACAAATTCAATGAAGAAGAAGCTTGAAGTCGATAGAGAAGCAACTACAAGCTTGAATCCAATGTCTTTACTTTGATTTTGGAGTTGGATGTTGAATTTGCTAATGAACTTGGGCTTGGGATTTTAATTTCCCTTTCCACTCACCATTAATGCTAAAACTAGAGTTAGGTAGGAATTTATGAAGAGATGAGGAGAAGGGGTTGGAACTTAGGTTTAATAGGCTAAACCAACCCAAAGTCCAAAGCGGGAAAAGTTAGTGAAATTCCACTAACCCCAAACATATCAAAGTTTATACTTAAAAAGATTGTAAACGGCATTTCAAACTCAATGGAAGTGGTCTTGAATCCTAATTTGACCGTTTGCAAAAAGTAGCTTTTCGGACCAATATCCGATTAACGGCAAAATATTTAAATAAAATATTTAAATATAAAAATCGATAAATATGCGTGTTGTTACAGACTCCCCTCCCGCTACGCCATAGATGACCTTCTGCAACATTTTTGCAAGGTGTTGCTAGCTAAAATATTGCGACAGCTATAAAATTTTGGCCCTACTGCAACGTTGTATTTTTGGTGTTACCTTAGCCATAAAAATGTGTTGCTCTAGCTAAACAAGTGTAACACGATGCAACATTTCTATATAGTGTTGCCATAGATATTTTCTAATTAAAAAAAGGACAAATTTTCAAAAGAGGCTGGTTTTTTAAACTATTGACATAAATAGGCTAGTTTTCAAACTATTTGCAAGTTTAGGCCAGTTTTTTTTTAAAAAAAATATTACGGGGCGCATCTGTGAAATGCGTCCATACAAAATTACACTGGCGCATCTGTCAAATGCGCCAGTGTAATTACACTAGCATTCTTTTAGTTCTTCGCTATTTAGTGTTGAATGTTTTTTTCAAAAAACTTTTGTCAAATAAGATCCCCTACGAAGGTGGGGTCCGGGGGGGTGGCAACCTCCCAAGGTGGGGTGCGGGGGCAATGCCCCCGCTACGGTTCCAGGGGGCAGCGCCCCGTCCAAAACGGTACGTTTTATTGACTGTTGAATTCAAATTCAACAGCCAATCATTCACTATATAACAGTGCATTCCGTCAACGCAAGTGTAACACGATGCAACATTTTTATATAGTGTTGCCATAGATATATTCTAATTAAAAAAATTTTAAAAAAAATTTACACCTCAGCGATCCACACCACCATTTAAAAAAAAATCTCAACCGTTAATTCACACCATCGATCCACACCTTACCAATTTCCATTTCCCGCTTTACTTTTCTTTCTCATTCCTCTCTGTGTGAAAATTAGGGCACGCGATTTTTCTTTCTCGTTCCTCTCTTTGAAAACTAGGGCATGCGATTCCAGTTGCTTTGATGCTCTGATTGATCGAATCTAGTGTAAGAAACGTTCCTGGTAGCTTGCTCCTTCGTTCTCCTTGATTGATTGCTCGAATTGCTTTGACTTCGTCGTCGGGTGCGATGTGATATTATTTGGTATGTTTTCTGCCTTCTGGTTTACTTGATTATTCTCATTTTTGGTTACACTCGCACGCTTTTGCCGATGATGAATTGGGATTTATTTATAGGCTTTATTTCCTATAATCTCGAGTTTAATCTTTCTGTTGGACTTTGAGAAATCTGGTATGTTGGATTGCGATGATGTATTGGTATGTTGGATTTTGGTCCACTGGCTTGATTTTGCTTTGCCGATGATGAATTGCGATGTGATATTATTTGGTATGTTGGATTTTGGTTCACTGGCTTGTTTTTTATTTCTGATCTGAGCTTGTTAGCTCCTTTCTGCTGCATTTGTTAAACCAGAACTTGAACCTTTGTTAAACTTGTTCACATACCTTTGTACCTTGCTGCATTTGTTAAACCAGAACTTGAAGTATTTGTATTCTGCTGTCCTCTTGAAAACTGCTTCACTTGAAAACTTCTGCATTTTTGAAAATCAGAACTTTGAAAGTGATCTTTGGTTTTATTAAATTGTTGACTAATCTGAACATTGAGTTTTGATTTCCACGATATATACAAACATATGTGTGTTGAGCTTTGTTGGTTTTGCTTGGTCTGGACTGAACTGGTATCATGCTAACCTTGTTCTTTAACATGAACTAATGCTCCATGTCCTCTGTACATCATATTACTGCCTCTGTTTCTCTTGTACATGCCTGATGCATTCATTGTTTTTGCTTGATGGGTTGCCTATGTGTACTGCTGTGTTTCTTGCACTAGCTTGTCTACATTTTGCTGAACCTGGTACTTGTTTGTTTTGTTGGTTGCTTGAACCCTGAGTTGAATCCAGTCGATGACTCGGGTTTGAACTTGTGCCGCGTCCATTTTTTTTGGCTTATCTACATATCTGGCTGCACTTGAGTATGAACTTGCACTTGAGTAGTTGCACTTGAGTAGTTTCTTGTACCAAACCTTATGATGCATGTATGTTCATCCATGTACATGCATTTCTTGGTCATGTTATGTTTCTTGCTATGTTGAGTACTACTTTGTGCACTTGGCTTCTCCTTTGTGCATTTTTGCCTGAACTGTTGTTTGCTGTCTTCCATACTGTCTTGTATCCATGTGTTGCATTCATGTTTGGCTTATGCACTTGTGAACAGCTGACTTGTGCATTCACAGGTTGTCCGTGCAAATATTTGGTCCCTGTCAGAAAAAAATATGAAAAGAAACAACCCAAATACCTGAGGCAAATAATATAACAAAAATATTTTCATTTTCTGTTTGAGTTAAATATTATTTTCCTGATTACTGCTTTTGAATTATATGTGACAGGTATTGAAGACTGGACAGCTGGATACAAGCTTGAAGACTGAGTCAAATCAAATGTGCATGAGCTTGAAGACTGGACCCGCTACTCGGCTCGCCTTCGGCTCGGCACTCGGCTCGTCATATATTTGTCAGTGTCGATGTCTGTATAAATTGAAACTGCATATGTAACGAGTGAACTGAGTGATGTAGCGAGGAATATCTGTATATGTGAATATCAGTGTTATATATCATTGAATTGTAAAATATTGGAGTCGGGAATTTGTACTATTTCAAATGTTGAAATAAAATATTTATTTAAATAAATTACTGTTTGAATATCAAATTCTGTGCAATAGCATTTTATTAAATAAATATTTATTTCTATTAAAAATCAAATATGCTCTACATTGTGGGCCCCACAAATTCAGAAAGTTAATATCTATAGCAACATTTTGGAATGTTGCTACAGACACCTATGGATGTTGCTATAGACCCAAATAGGGTTCTATTGCAACAATAGTACTTATGTTGCCTTAGACAGTAAAAATGTTGCCTTTGAGGTCTAAGGCAACGGCAAAAATTGCATCACCCCAAAGGTGTTGCCATAGACCTATGGCAACATTTTTTGGGCCTGACCCAACATTTTTTTTTGTGTTGCAGAAGGCCATTTATGGCGTAGTGTCCTTAAAGAAATTGCGTCCTCGCAATATATAAGATGGAAATAAAAAGTAACAACCATAGAAGCATATTAACACAAAAGAAATTTGAAATAGGAAGTTCACCTCAAAGAGCAGGAGTAAGCAAGTCCGGATGTGTTCGCTCGATGAATTCTCTGGATTCCCAAGAGCAATCCTTAGGATTTGAGGACCATTGAACCTTCACAAGCAGAACATCTTCATTTCGAAGTCGTTTGACCTCTGAAGTAATAATTCGAATAGGATGCTGCTCGTAAGTTAAATTTGGCGAAACTTCAATTTCTTCCATAATACCAGGCTCAAGAATAGAATCGGAATCTCGAAGGCATTTCTGTAATTGAGAAACGTGAAACACGTCATGCATGGCAGAAAACTGAGCCGGTAATGAAAGGCGATAAGCCATGGAACCAATACGCTCAGTGATAGGAAATGGCCCAATATATCGAGGCGCTAACTTTCCCGACCGACTGAAACGTACAACACCTTTCATAGGTGAAACACGAATAAAAACAAGATCTCCAACAGAAAATTCTAATTTCCTTCTTCGATTATCGGCATAGGTTTTTTGTCTACTCTGGGCTTCTTTCATCCTATGTCGAATAAGTTCAATCTTTTCTGTGGAATCACAAATAAAGTCTGGACCTAAAACCAGCCTCAAGCTAACAAGAAGGAGATCGGCATGGCCTTCCGTAGAGTGCCTCGAAAGGTGCCATACCAATACTAGATTGGAAGCTATTATTATAGGAAAATTCGACAAGTGAAATATGATCTTCCCAACTTCCACCAAAATCAAGCACACAAGCTTGCATAAGATCTTCAAGAGTTTGATTCACACGCTCGGTTTGTCCATCGGACTGAGGGTGATAAGCAGTGCTAAAATTAAGCTTCGTTCCTAAAGCTTTCTGAAGACTCTTCCAAAATCCACTAGTAAACAATGGATCTCGATCGCTAACAATAGAAGTAGGAACTCCATGCAATTTAATAATTTCTTTGATAAAGAGTTTGGCCAAAAGAGGAACGGTTCGGTTAGATCGAACGGGAATAAAATGGGCGGATTTAATAAGTCTATCAACGATCACCCATAAGCTATCATGACCCGAACGAGAACGGGGAAGGCCATCTATAAAATCCATGGAAATTTGGTCCCACTTCCAAATTGGAATTTCTAAAGGTTGCAATAACCCACCAGGCCATTGATGTTCGGCCTTGACAAGTTGGCAAGTCATGCAACACTTAACAAAGTTAGCAATATCAGATTTCATTCCCTCCCAATAATAAAGTCGCTTCATATCAACGTACATTTTACTATTACCGGGATGAATGGTGAATTTAGAACGATGGGAATCTTCTAAATTATCTTTACGAAGATCACCAATATTTGGTACGATAAGTCTACCAAATTTTTGAATGCCACCACGAGAATCAATATCAAAGTCTTTCAAACCTTCAATATCAATTTTATCCTTAACATTTTGGCCAGGAAGAGCCAATTCAGAATCTAGCCCTTGAGCTTCAAGAATGCGGTCTAAAAGAGAAGGATGAGCCTCAAGGCTACATAAAATAAGTGATGAGCAAAAATTGGATACGCGCTCTCGAATCTCACAAGTGGATATAATCTCGAGATCGTTCCATTCGGGTATCATCATAGAAACAACTTCTTGTTGTTTACGGCTAAGAGCATCGGCGACAAGATTACCCTTACCGGGAGTATAAAGAATATTAAGATCATAAGGTGCAAGGAACTCAAGCCAACGCTATTGACGCAAATTAAGTTCCTTTTGAGAAAATAAATATTTCAAAGACTTATGATCTGTGTAAAGAATAAGTTTCCCTCCCAGTAGATAATGACGCCAAATTTGAAGGGCGAAAACAATAGCCGCGAGTTCTAAATCATGTGTGGCATATCTAGTCTCGGCCGGCTTCAATTTCCTAGAAGCATAAGCAATAACACGTTCTTTTTGCATAAGAACGGCACCCAAACCAACGTGACTAGCATCAGTATAAACAACAAAATTTTGATTCCCCTCGGGAATAACAAGAATAGGAGCATCGGAAAGGAGTTCTTTCAATTTCTGAAAAGAGGCTTCACATTTGTCTGATCAAATGTATTTAATTCCCTTCTTAGTCAAGCCAGTAAGAGGCACGACAATCTTAGAAAAGTCTTTAATGAAATGACGGTAATAACCCGCCAATCCGAGAAAACTACGAATCTCTGTCACACTCTCCGGTCTCTTCCAATCTTGAATCGCTTCAATCTTTGAAGGATCCACAGAAATTCTGGATTCGGAAATAATATGACCGAGAAACTTCACACGAGATTGCCAAAAGTGGCATTTAGAAAATTTCGCCTTTAATTGATTACTCCTAAGAGTTTCCAATACAATCCGAAAATGCTTTTCGTGCTCCTCCTCGGTTTTAGAATACACAAGGATATCATCAATGAAGATGAGAACAAACCGATCGAGGAAAGCCTTGAAAACTCGATTCATGAGGTCAATGAAGTAAGCCGGAGCATTCATTAAACCAAATGGCATAACAAGCCATTCATAAGATCCATAACGAGTACGGAATGATGTCAAAGGAATACTATCCTCAGCAATACGAAGCTGATAGAAACCGGTAGCCAAGTCCAACTGTGAAAAGACCCTAGCTCCGCTAAGCTGATCAACAGATCGTCAATCCGAGGTAAAGGATATTTATTTTTAATAGTCAGATCGTTAAGCTTGCGATAGTCAATGCAAAGCCTAAGCGTACCGTCGGATTTCTTCACGAAAATAGCCGAAGCTCCCCAAGGCGAGGAGCTAGAGCGAATAAATTGCTTCGTCTCCAATTCAGATAATTGTTTGTGCATCTCCTCATTTTCCTTATTAGATATGCGATAAGGAGGACGAGTAATAGGTTGAGCTTCAGGGGTAAGATTAATTCTGAACTCAATTGCTCATTTAGATGGTAAACCTAAAACGGGCTCAAATATATCGGAAAATTCACAAACGACGTGAATTCGAGAAATGACATCTTCCTCATCATCATCATCATTATCATGAGGATTTAAAGAATATAAAGATGCAGTCAACGCAGAATCCGAATCTTTAAGAATAATAGAAATCTGATTTACAGATTGTGGATGTCGGAGATAAATAGTCCGCTCAGGACATAGGATATGAGCTTCATAACGATTAAGCCAATCCATTCCCAAAATCATTCCAAAGCCTAGGTAACGCATAACATGCAAATCGGTTAGGAATGGAAAACCACATAAAATAATCTCCACATTTTTACAAAGCAAACTTAGAGTTGCGGATCCACCAACAGGATTCGCAATTCTCAAGGAAGTCATTAAAGCATCAACATTTAAAGAGAAAGTGTCGACAAGTTCCTTTGATATAAAAGAAAAGGATGCACCCGTATCAAAGAGAACTCTAATAGGTTGATCATGAAATAAAATAATACCATCAAGAATGGAATGATAAATACCTTGGCCATGAGATGTGTTGCCAGGGGCTTGAGCCACATTTAACTTTCCCTCCTTCTTGCCTTCACGTTTGAGGCATTGATGTATGTAATGATCCGGGCTCTTACAATAGCGACAAGATTTGGGCTTAGAGCACTTATTCGCAAAATGATCCCCAGATCCACATTTGAAGCATCTCGCACCACTAGGAGAAGGAGACTTTGCCGCAGGGGTTGCATGCTTACCCTTTTTGTTGGGATAAGGGACTTTGAATTTACTGGGCCTCTTTTTGTTGTTGAATCTGGGTTTGGAAGCTACTACTTCAACATCACTTTCTTTATTGGCCTCTTCCAAACGAAGAGCGATATCTATAAGTTGGTCGAAAGGAACTTCTAACTTTAGAAGCAATGGCTTCTTGAGGCTTTTGTTTAAGCCATAAACGAACCTCTGGTTCTGCTTCAATGGGGTGTTGATGTGTTCAACCCCATATTTGGAAAGTGACTCAAAGGCTGCGACATAATCAGTCACAGAGGACTCACCTTGAACAAGGTCTATAAAGCGTCGAGCCAGAGTTACCTTCTCTGCTTCTGGTACAAATTTTAACTCGAAGCATGTCCGGAATTGCTCCCAGGTAAGGTCTTCTTCGTTGACTTCGGAAATAAGAAGTTCACACCAGTCCAATGCTCTCTCTTGGAGCATACTGGAAGCCACCTAAACACGGTGAAGATCAACGAGATTCATGCGAATGAAGATTCGATCACAGGTCCTCAACCAAGCCTGGACCTCGATGATAGTTTCAAAACTTTTAAATGGCTTCCCACCCAGGTTGGTGTAATCATTGCACAAACGTGCAAACCCAGATTTAGGGTGAGTAGGTTCCGGATTAGAACCAGCTGCTTGAGCATTCGTGACAAGGTCAAGAAGTTGATGGGTAGTCATAAAAACTCCATCTTGGGGTGGAGCATTAGATGGTCCAGCTCTGGGACGACCAGGTCTAACCATTTCTCTTCCTTAAGAAAGAAAGAAGAGAAAGAAGAAGATTATTCACTAATGAATATCAAGCAATCTTGCTAGATAAAACAAGGAATCATAAAGGATATAGGATGAATCGGTACGACGACTCGAATTAATCCTAAGACATAACTCCTAAGATGGACTTAGGACGATGATCCTTGTTAAGTTATTATGCATTGTTCTGAAGTTTGGTTCTAATACCAAGTTGTGACGCCCCACCTCTATACCCACGCTAGCCAAGAACACTACGGTGTAGTGCTGTCAACTAGTACGGAGAATAAGGCTGTTGAGGAGCGACCATCCATATGATTGCTTATCACACGGTGGCTATAAATAATCTTCGAAAACAAACATAGAAATAAGAATAACATAAATCAGTCGCAGACATCCATATCACAAAGGCGGAAGAAGATATGAATATATAACTAACACATGAAAGTGTACATCAGAGTAGTAGTCAAAAAGATCCACAATAATACAAAAGAATAGCAACACATGCTATACAAAAGAATACAACTATGAGTCTATATCTCAAGTGTATACAAAAAAAAATGCTAATCAAAATAGTTAGCCAAAAGTCAGAGTAGCAAATCCCGGGAAGAAGTCAAGCAGAAACACATGTAACATCTCGGTCTGACCCGAGTATTATTTAAGAAAATAATAAACAGATCAGTCTAGCTATAAATATCAGATGACATGGTATAAAATAAAAGATATGGCATAAAAATAAAATATCCATACTGACATACTACTATAAGTATGCAAATGATGATCAACAGAAGTTCAATCAATAAGAGATAAATCAATATCACAAGAATCTTCTCAAAGATCCAAAGAGGGCATCATACCCTAAACTTGTACTCATAACAAGTCAATGACATAAATTCCAGAAATCAACACAAGAAATCCAGAAATCACAGAAAAAGGGAAAGAGGCCTATCACATGACGGTCCGAAGACCATGGGGAGCTACCCCATATGGGTGAGTCGGAATCACCCAGATGAGGTCTAGGCTAACCAAAAGCAAAAAGGTACGTGTGAGTGGAATCACACAAATGGTGTCTAGCCTAACCTCGCAACAAAAAGGCATGTGTGAGTGGAATCACACAAATGGTGTCTAGACTAACCTTGTGGACAAAGAGATATGTGTGAGTCGGAATCACACCCATGAGGTCTAGTCTAACCTTGCAAACAAAGAGACATCGCACAATTGCTAGTCTAAATCATAAAATGATCGTCATGATCAATGAGAAGTGTCAATTACACTAAGCTAGTAAATATAAAGGTTTATCTTCGTGTCCCATAACCACTTGCTTAACTTAAATATTTACGAACAAACTGTAAATCTTTACTAGAAAATTGTCACAAGAGGTTCAATGAAACAAGTCAAAGAATTAACCGACGAAGTGAACGCCAGCATTTCATACCACTTGTTTTACTAAGCCGTTTAATTAGATTTCTCATCCGAGTGAGGTAAAGGTTTGTATATACTAGTAGATTGGAAAACGGTTTAAGAAAAGAGCTTTGTTATTGAAAATAGGGTTGAAATCATTTTGTTGAAAGAGTTTTGATATTTACTACTAGTATTGAAACCTTCATATTTCTAAAGTTGTTATCCCGCCCTTTTAGCAAGGTCGTGATACCATAAAATCGACCGAGAAGCCAAAGATAGTTTGTCTCGAAGAATGGTCAACTCAGCATTTCAACAAAGCAAGTTCTGTTGAATGTTTTTCAGATAAGATCCCCTACGGAGGGGGTGTCCGGGGGGGTGGCAACCCCCCCAAGGTCAGGTCGCGGGGGTCTAGGGGGAAGCGCCCCCGGCGAGGTGCGGTGCAGCGCCCCGTCCAAAACGGTACGACCTAGTGAAGACCTAAAGGAGGATAGGATCGAGCGACCTACGAGTATAAGGGGTCGAGCGACCTAGAGGTGTTCGCGACCTAACGACCTAAACAAGGTCGAGCGAGTTAAGGTGATGCGCGACCTAACGTGTCACGCGATTAACGAAGGCAAGGCCGAGCGAGTTAGGGTGATGCGCGACCTAACGTGTCTCGCGACTTAACGAAGGCAAGGTCGAGCGAGTTAGCGTGATGCGCGACCTAACGTGTCTCACGACTTAACGAAGGCAAGGCCAAGCGAGTTAGGGTGATGCGCGACCTAACGGAGGCGGACGACTTAAGGGACTCGCGACCTAATATAAACGAGTTAAGGAGTAATACACGACCAAGAAGGTGCGACCTAAGGTACATACGACCTAAGGGAGACTTGCGACCTAACAGTTGCACAGGTCGAGCGACCTAAAGGGTTGCGACCTAACGGTGTTCGCGAGTTAAGCAAGGCAAACGACCTACTGGTTGCCAACCTAAGAGGGAATAAGGTCCAACGACCTAAGGGTTCACGCGACCTAAAGGGTAAACGACCTAAGGTCTATCGACCTAACTCATTCGAGCGACCTAATGGTTTAAAGGCCTAACCCATGTGAACAACTTAAGGTCATACGACCTAAAGGGGAACGACCTAAGGTCACGCGACCTAACGAGGCAGGCAAGGCCGAGCGACCTAAAGGCGAGCGACCTACGCCTTACGACCTTGCGACCTAACTCCGAGGCGAATTTTCCACCAGAACGACGTAATTCCGAGGCAGTGCGACCTAACTGCAGTTTTTCGCCAAAAACACTAAAAATTGGAGTTTTTCGCCAATCCAATCCAAACCAAATGCAAATATACATGCTAAAGTGATGGGGAATCATTCCCAACAGTCCAATATAGTTATAGACTAGAATTGTGAGGTAAAAATCTCACCTTTGTACAAATTCAATGAAGAAGAAGCTTGAAGTCAATAGAGAAGCAACTACAAGCTTGAATCCAATGTCTTTACTTTGATTTTGGAGTTGGATGTTTAATTTGCTAATGAACTTGGGCTTGGGATTTTAATTTCCCTTTCCACTCACCATTAATGCTAAAACTAGATTTAGGTAGGAATTTATGAAGAGATGAGGAGAAGGGGTTGGAACTTAGGTTTAATAGGCTAAACCAACCCAAAGTCCAAAGCGGGAAAAGTTAGTGAAATTCCACTAGCCCCAAACATATCAAAGTTTATACTTAAAAAGGTTGTAAACGGCATTTCGAACTCAATGGAAGCAGTCTCGGGTCCTAATTTGACCGTTTGCAAAAAGTGACTTTTCGGACCAATATCCAATTGACGACAAAATATTTAAATAAAATATTTAAATGTAAAAATCGATAAATATGTGGGTTGTTACAGATGATGTTGTGAAGTTGTGGTATGCAGTTTGGTTGAAGTTGTTATTTTGGAGTGCTGGAAGTAGCAATGACAGTAGAGTGAAGTGGATTGGATTTGTATGAATTGTGGTTTATGATGATGTTGGAAGTGTTTTGTGGGTTTGATTGATGAAACTAAACTATTAGGCAGTGGTGGTCAGAGGAAATGTAAGTGGTGATGGGTTGTTTTGCAAGTGTGTGCACAATCTTGTGCATAGTTTTGTTGGTGGTGGATGGAATAGTAGTTGATGTGCTGTGAGATGACAGAGGCAGAATTTCAGGATGAGGCAGATGCAAATGTATAATAAAATGAATTGTAAATGTAACGTAAAATTGTAAATGCAAATCTTAAATGTGTATGAAAAATGTAAAGGTAAAATGTGAAAAGCAATGACAATGGAATTTTTTTCTATTTCAAATGAAATTGTGCAATTTTTTTTTAAATAGAAATGAAAATGTAAAAATGAAAAGCAAGAAAAAAATAATGAAAATGCAAATAAAAATTACCAAAACACACCACACAATAATTTTTCATTTTTTTAGCAACACACACACAAAATGAAAACACACAAAAATCGAACGAAAAATAATTCGAAGAATAGAAAATTGAAATCAAATCAAATTCTCCGACAACGGCGCCGAAAACTTGTTTAACGACAAATTTTCTATTGAATTAGAAAACTGTTGATAAATTTCAAGTTAAAAATAACCGCAAGCGTATGACGTACAATTTTCGTATGTGGCGAGTACGAGTCGATCCGTAGGGAATTGTTTTAGAATTTAAAATTCAATTTAATCAAATTAGACCAAAGTGAGAGGAAATTGTTAACTACGGACAAAGCTAAAACTAGAATTAAAATGTGTTTTAAAACTATTAGACTAGATATCAATTTAGAGGCAAATCCACTCTCATATTTTTTTTTAAATCAACAAACAAATAATTTATGATCTCTACCTTTGATATTAAGTGAAATAATTGTTGTATTTTTCATAAGTATGGTTTATTTATGTTATTAATTAACATAACTTAAACCATCAAACTATAATATAACAAATAAACCACTTATCAATTCTCATGAAAATGAAGCCGAAGAAAAAGCTATTTTAATTATGATCCATTTACTATTGTAACCAGGAAAATAGATCACTAAATTTCATTTTTACTTTCATTTCAAAATCAAAAATACTTAGCAAGTGGTGATGTAAATTGTGTTTATGTTTAATAAGAATAGCTCATTTGCATAAGCAATATAAACTATCAAACCCACTTGCATAAACTTACATCATAATTCACTTTCATGAAGCACAAGCTAAAGAGATCATAAATCATAAAAATGTTGAATTGACGTAATATTTGAGAGCTTCGTTACCTCTACATCAAAGAGTTTAGCTACTCATTTGTGTTATCAAATCAATACATGTAAATTTCAACATTGGAAAGCAAAGAGAGGTAGAAATTAAACAAAGGAAATGAGATTAACTACTTGCATGAAATAACATCAAAATAATTGCATGAATGTAAGTCTAAGCTATGAACATAAAAGGAAAGAGAGCATAAAAATAAACATTAACAATAAAACAAAGAAAAGCATGTAGAAAACAAGAGAGAAAGAGACTTGGAAGTCATTTTTATTTCATGTCACATTGAGCTTACAATTTGCTTGCTTAATTTCCTAACTAATGTGAAAGAGTAGAAGATATTTATATGTTCATAGGAGGGATATTTATATATGCATCAAACCCTAATTTATATTTTTGATTTTGACATCATCACTTGCTAAGTATTTTTGCATGTGTATTTAAGTGGAAAACTTAAATGTGCATTTAACCCTAATTAAAGCTTTAATTATCATTTAAGTGGAAAGCTTTAATTAGGGTTAAATGGAAAGCTTCATGCACATTTTAAAAATGATTAGGGTTAAATGGAAAGCTTTCCACTTAAATGCACTTAAATGATAATTAGGGTTAAATGATAATTAGGGTTAAATGGAAAGCTTTCCACTTAAATATACTTAATAGCTTTAATTAGGGTTAAATGTGCATGAAGCTTTAATAGCTTTTTGCATGTGTATTAGCTCCTAATTAAAAATCAAGGTAAGTGGGTAGGTGGGGTCCTCCATTATCATGTGCTTGAATTATTTCCTCTTCATTCCTTTGTATTCCCTTGTGCATGCACATATGCTCATGAAGCCCTCTTCCATATGCATCAACATTTCCTATAAAAATCATAAAAAATTTCAAATCATAATTCTTAAATTGATATATACACAAAAATGACCATTTTACCTCTGAATGAAGATGAATATACGATACATGTTAAAATGCCCAAATATGATTTTTATTTAAGGAAATATAGATAAAATATGGATGTAAATGTATGCACAATTATGTGCACATCAATTTGATTACAATTTTATGATATAGATCAGAGTTACATACAATAGAAATAAATAACAATGCAACGGAACAACATGATGCAGTAAGATAAATATAATAAATAATAATAATATACAAATCTCTGTCTTCGTCCTCCAAAGCAGTCTTCGATACACTAAAAATCTAAAACTGGCCTAAGCGAATTGAAAAGACAAAATATTCGAGTCAGAACTAAAAGATCTTATGCAATTTAGATCAACAGTAAATAAATATGAGCGTAACGGCGTCAGAGATGCATACGAGGTCTGACATCTCCTATCCAATGTTAACCTGAGTGCAATAACTTAAGAAATGTTCTGTTGTTCGAGAAGAAGGAGGAAGATGTACGTACAAAAATAACAAAATGAGAAACAATTAGGTTTTATAACAGCCTATATATAGGCAGGGTTGGATCGAAATGATAACAACGACCTGAAAAGCCCGTTTCGTCCTCGAGACAAAAATGGGTCATCCAATATATTGAAATATATGTTTTCGATATTTTTAAACTCATGGAATAAGTTTCAAGTCCTAATTCCATTATATACAGAAGTTAGCTTTTAAAATCAGCTTATTTAAATTGATTTTGTTAAATTGATTTCAACGCGTTTCGAGCCCGCACGATCAAATGACAAGTCCGATCGCCACGTAACTTGAAATCCTACAATAATTCACTGCTACAGATCCGATGGAATTGGTTTGGTCAAAATTCGAGACAGAGGCCAGAATAGCTATTTTCACATTAGTTAAATAAATTAATATTAAATTGATTAAATCACTTTTTAATTTCAAGTTTAATAACTAGCAATTTTTATCATTATTGATTACTAAGTAATTTAAAATCTATTAAAACAAATTTCCATGTAAATTTCAACTATTAATATTGCGCTAATTACACGTTCCAATTCCAGTTGCAATAAATTCATTAATTATGATTTAAAACCTAATAAAATGATTCATTTTGATTTCAATCTTTTTATTCAATCAACCATTACTTTATGGACATAGTTGGTTGACCTTTTATTACATCAACATTCTACAGTTACCATCTTAATTCACATTAACTGTAGTACTTAAATAGATTAATTGCAATTGATTTCCAATTAAATTTCAACGGATTAAATATTGAAACAATAATCAAACAATTGTTACAACTTATGATTTCAAACACATTTTTATGTTTATTGTTAACAAAAAAACTAATAAATTCATATATGGATTAATTATTCTATTTTAATCAATTCCAATTAAATACATACAATTTCCCCATTTAATACAACTTTTGGTTTATTTACCCTTTACACTTTATGACCAATTATAACTTTCCAGTCATTCCAACTAGTTAAGATTGCATTAAACTAGTTATCAATTGCCTTAAATTAACACTATTAACATTACACTCTAGTTTTTTTATTAATAAATCACAAATTTTTATTTCATACAATATTGAATTACAAAATCTTATTAAATTCAATATTTTAATTATCGAAAAATTACAAGTCGTTATAAGTGTGCTAGTGGAACAGTGCAACTGTAGGGATGCTATAGGAGAACTTGATTTGGGCAGAGTTTAGGAGGAGGTTTGAGGGTAAGTTTATATCTAAAATTACAAAATCAAGCTTGCAAAGGAAGTTTGCTAAGTTAGTGCAAGGAGACACGACTGTATTGGAGCATGCAACAAACTTTGAGGAGTTATCTATATATGGATATGCCACGGTGGATACTGTAACTAAGAAAAATGAAAAGTTTATCCATGGATTAAGACCAGGGCTTACTGAAGATACCTTTCCATATCTCAGGGATCCGTGTGATATGGTAGTAGAGATGGCTTTGAGGAATGAAGAGATGCTTACTTTATTTAGCGGTAACAAAGCAATGGAGACATAGAGTGAGCATAATCAAAAAAGGAAGTTCTTTTAGAAAAAGGGAGCTTAGAAGGGCGGACCTGCCAAGAAAAGAAAAGCTAATGTTAATTGCTACAAGTGCGAAAAGTAAGGCCACTTTGCGAATGAATGTTGTTCAGGGGATGGAAAAACAGTTATTGGAAGGAAGAACATTCGGTGCTCTATAATCAAATTGGACGTTATAAGAATTAGTGCATGAAACCAGCGAAGGGTGATAAAGGGAAAGTGTTTGCTATGGAACAATCTACCTCAAGACCTACAGTAGAGAAGAAAGAAAATGATGGGATGGGAGGTACGCTTTTATTTCATGGTATACCTATTAGAGTACTGTTCGATATTGGTGCATCACATTCTTTTATTTCCCATTGCTTAGTTTTTAGAACCATCATACCTAGTTACTTCCTTAAGGGTTACAAATCTAATAGGAGGATATGCAACTCTAGGGATGAGATGTGGCTAGTTAATGTTTGAATTGTTAGGTCATATATTTTCCTACAATTTGCATATGTTTGATTCTATAGGCTTTGAGATTATTTTGAGTATGGATTGGTTAAGTAAATACGATGCTAAAATATTTTGCCAAGAAAGGAAAATATCGTTAAGACCCCTTAATAATAGTGATCGAATTATATACTCAGTGGAGAACTCGAATTTTGAGGTTTATGCTTTGTTGGGTGCGATAGAGGAGAAAGATTAATTGAATCGATTCTTTTTTGTTAGAGAGTTTGCAGATGACTTTGAGCCAATGACAGGACAACTGCCGAAATGAGCTATTGAGTTTCAAATAGATTTTTTACCTGGAGATGAACCCAAAAGTAGACTGCCTAGTAGAATAACACATGTCTAGATGGAGTTAAAGGTGCAGTTGGTGGACTTAAAAGGAAAAAGTTAGACCAAGTAGTTCTCCATGGGAAGCGATCATGGTATTCATGAAAGAAACCGAACGGGTCATTAAGATTGTGCTTCGATTATTATAAGTTAAATGAAAAGATGATAAACAACCGATATTCCTCACTGAGAATCGATAGCTTGTTTGATTAATTGAGTGGAACCAAACTATTTTCCCAATTGGATTTAGCGAAAGGATTACATCAACTAAGGGTGGCAGAAGATAATTTTCCTTTGACGGCGTTCCAAACAAGATATGGTTTCGTATATTCGTAGGAGTGGTTAGTAATGCCATTCGGACTGACTAATGCGCCTTCTTTTTCATGGGTTTAATGAATCGGATCTTTCAATAACATTTGGATAGATTCGTGTTATTTTTTATAGATGACGTCCTGATATACTCTGGTAATTAGCACGATCATGAGACTCTGTGACGCCCCACCTCTATGCTCGCAATAACAAAGAGTATTAAAAGAAATACTGCCTGTTATCACGAAGAATAAGGCTGGATAGGAGCGGCCATCCGTAGTTAGGCCTTACACTAGTATTAGTTACCTCGATAGGAGTGGTATATATTTTTATTTTTCATCTCATATTTATTTACTCCCATCGACATACCCAATTCTAGTATAAAACGAACTAAGATGGTTCATAATAGTTTAGGACAATATATATAATAATAACACAGATAATGTAAATGCGGAACACAGATATAATAGAAAGTCTCATATATATATAACTGATGTCAGTTGATATACATGTGATACAATACAAATGATACAACTACAACTGTCGACTCTGGAAATTACATATACAAGTACATTATCCTGAATAATATACATCAATGTACAACATCCTATACAAATATACTGGCTACTAAACATGACGACGACTACTCCAAAAGATATGAAAAGACTTCATAACTCTAGCAGCAACCCAAAGCTAAAAATCTACAACCTGTAAATACTCGGTCTGACCCGAGTATTACATTCAAAAGAAAATAATACACGGGTCAGTCTAATTCAAACTCAGTTATTAGTGCATAGAAGCAATAATAATTAAAAATCAATAGACGACAGTCACAATAAATTCACCTATTCGATCCTTTAACAAGAGAATCCGATAACGGTGAACATAACACATAATAGTGTTAAACAACGAATCAGCAAATTTAAATTATCAGCGAAGATAAGGGAAAAGAATATCAATGAAGATATATTTAAAAGAAAACCTCAGAATTGCCTAATTGGCAATTAACAAAAAATCCAATTATTAAATAATAATTAGAAACTCAGAATCTAATTATCAATTAGATAATTAGATAACAACAAAATGATTAATTGAAACTAAATCAATTTAAACAATTGAAATATCACTTAAAAGACATCAATTCTAATTGGTTGCAATACACGCTAACGTGATTTGCCTCGCCAATGAGGCAGATGAAATACGCAAAAGATCAATGGATCAAAAGCAAAAGAAATATCAATAAAAATCAATGCTGTGTGGCTGCAGTACACGCACGCGTGCACTGCCTCGCCACAACAGTGAAGAAATAGAAATCAGCACAAGGTCAAATCCGAGCGATTAGGCCGGATTCACCTCAATGTACAAATCAATGTACAAGCTATAATACAACACTGCCCAGACCAAATACTATTAATATGGTCGAACACAGACTCCAACTATTGACAGTAATCAATACTGCAGAGGTTAGGAATCAAACATATGTAACAGCAACAAGTGATGTACACATGAATGCAACTACCCTCGAACAATTAACCAAGTCGAGGCCGCACATAATCAAGTGCCCCAAAGATGTCGAAGTCATGTGACTACAACACAAATGAAAAATCCAAGCAGTAATTGACAATTAAATTAAGCTGCAACATGTGCATAAAGACGAACAGGTAGCAATAGTTTTTAAATACAAAGATAATGTAGTCAAAGTAACATGGAGTGATACTCGACCACACAATCAAGCAATGCCAAATGCATATGGTCATGCAACGCAAAACAGTGTAGACTATATCAAGTCGAACAATGTCCAAACTGCTATCAAAACATCAAGTCAAAAGCACAGAAAATTCAAAGAACCAGGAATAAGCAACACAGTGGCTTTCAAGAACTTACTGATCTATTTCAAGATCACAGCCTGACATCTTTTTAATATATAGTACCAAATGTAAAGAAACATGACTCAACATGAATGGTCGTGCAATACTCATATGACCATCAGTTTACAACATACAAGTGAATCATAAACCAAATATACAAATATACAACATATAAGCAACTGTAATACTGGACAGTGCAAGTGATACGATAGTCAATCTAAATGACCGAGGTAAACATGATCGGTGTCAAGGCCGAAGCAATTCAAAATTCATGAAATCAGAGAGTGGAGTCAAAAATCATTAAAAACAGTTCAATATCAATTTAATGGTGATGGACGAAGTCACAGGGACAAAATCAAACAAGTGCAGTGTGACACAATGGTCGAAAATGAACAAGTGCCTGAAACAAATTTCAATATACAGCAATCTCACTCCAAGGCCGAAGCCATTAGAATTCATCGACTATCCAAAATCATACAATAGTATGGTACAGTTCGAACCATAGCATAGTTCAACAATATCACCAACGTTTGAGAAATTAAGTGACCGAAGTCAACAAGTGACAAGGGTACAGATGTATAGCAGTTTAAATAATATCAACAAAAGTATCAAGGCCGATCCATCAAAATCGAAACAGGCTGAGTAAGGCAATTCAAATATACACAGATCAAAAAGTATCAACATCAAAACAACAGGAAGTGGCCCGGATAATTCAATAAGTGAATTCAAAAGATTTTATACGAACTTAATTAACATCGCCTCCAAATCGAAATCAAAGCCGATGATACAAGAACAAGTACGAATTCGATTAACATCAGCAAAAACCCAAACAAACCCAGTAATCACGAAACATCGATCACCAAAACAAAAATCGCGTAAAATCAAAAATAGAGAAACCAACAACATTCGAACAGAATAGGATGGCCAATGCAAATCCGAAGATGAATATATGTGAGTGAAGAAACCACTCACCTTTCTTTTGACGCGCAGAACCAAGCAACCGAGTACTTGAAGTCGGTGGCCACGAATTAGCTCATAACCCTAATTTTTGAGGGGCGAACGAGAGGGAGATCGAGCCGCCATTTTATCTTCCTCGTTGGTTTAGGTTTTGGGGTTGCGAAATGTAAATGGGTAGAGGAGGGAACGACATCGAGAGTTTTAAAGGAATATTGGGCCAAGGTTAAAGTTCCAAAGCCCACTCAACAATTTAACCAATCTTTGTTAAAGAATTTTAACCCAATAAAACTCCAACTATAAATTAGCTAGCACAGTAATCATTTATTGACGATATTAAATCGATCCAGAAACCCCGGGTTGTTACAGACTCCCCTCCTTATAAAAATTGCGTCCCCGCAATTTTCATAATTAAGATCGTCAATAACAATTATTTTTCTAACATAAACTGGTTAAGCTAGAAAAATAAAGTCGGGAATACAAATGCCAAAGAAACCTTTTAATTTCAATAAAAGAAATTCACAAATTCTCTACAAAATTTAATTATTAAATAGATAGTCAGAATACAGAAATCATGAAACAGCAATATCTAATCATCGATACGATAATTAGGAGACAGCCAAAATCTAATTATCAACAAAGATAATTAGAAAACAAAAATTGCAAATATCTAACTATCAAAAACGATAATCAGGAATTACCACAACGATAATCAAATTTCAAATCAGCAAATATTCAATTACCAAAACAATAATCAAATCTCAAATCAACAAATATACGATTATCGAAACGATAATCAAATCTCAAATCAACAAATATTCGATTATCAAAAACGATAATCAAATCTCAAATCAACAATTATTCGATTATCAAAAACGATAATCAAATCAACAAATATCCGATTATCAAAAACGATAATCAGAACTCATATCAACTATTCGATTATCAAAAACGATAATCAAATCTCAAATCAACAAATATTCGATTATCAAAAACGATAATCAAATCTCAAATCAACAAATATTCGATTATCAAAAACGATAATCAAGACTCATATCAACAAATATTTAATTATCACAAGTGATAATCAAATCAACAAATATCTAATTATCAAAGACGTTAATTAGAACTCATATCAACAAATATCCAATTACCTGCAGATAATTGGAAACAACAAATATCTAGAAATCAATTAAGATATTCTAGAAAATCAACATAAAAGGTTGGATCGATCCCATCATATGACGAGTTTTAGCTACGCCGCACGTGCATCTCATATGGCCGAAGCCTACCAAGTACCCATCATAATTTTTGGCGCCCATTATATGACCCGAAGGTCTGGTACTGGCATTTGACCCGAAGGTCCATCATATAACCCGAAGGTCCATCATAGTGGCTCGAAAGCACACGAAAATCATCATATATTCAATTAACGAGTCCGGAATTAACCGAAATAGCAAACGCACATGTCCCATACCACGTGTTTTACTAAATCGTTTGATTCTCTTCATCGTTTTCTTGAACGTGTAAAATCATCAAAATCATCAAAATCATCAAACAGCAAATGTTTCAATTAACGAGTCCAGAATTAACCGAAATAGTAAAAGTGTGGTTCCATACTCTGCACTTTTGCTACATCGTTTAAACCTCTTCATCGTTTCCTTGAAAGTGCAAATTGTGTATTCCAAAAATAACATTTCACATTCTCAAACGGACAAGTCCGGAATTAAGCGAATCAGTAAAAGAAAGGGGTCATAATCCTCGATTTTTCTGAAACGTTTAAGTCACTTTCTCATTCTTCTGAAAACGCAAACTGTAAAAATTCTAAAAACGATTTCATTTATTTTATAAAAGTAAATAATCTACATTCTCAAACGAATAAGTCCGAAATTAAGCGAATCGGTAAAAGAAAGGGTTCATAGTCCTTGATTTTGCTGAATCGTTTAAATCGCTTCCTCATTCTTTTGAAAGCATAAACTATACAAAATTTGAAAAACAATTTTACTTTTAAAACGATTTGCAAATCCGTGATAAAACAGCAAAATTAGTGACAATTTCAATAAGAAAATTGTACTTCTCAAAACACTGTAGAAACGGATCTCAAAATCAGCATTGCGGGATAACCGCTTGAAAAATCCACTATAAAAATTTGACGGTTACTGAAGTCAAAGTGACAGTAATTTTTTAAACGTCAAAATCTCATCAAAATAATTTGCATCAAAATTTCATATCAGTGAATTTTCATTCATTAAAATGTCAACAAAACACCGTGCTTCAAAATTCTAGCATCGGTGTAAAAATACCGTTATAAAAATAACGGCAACAAAATACGTTTCATAACCAAGCATCGGTTCAACGTAAAATCAATGCAGTAACGTGCGACATAAATTTACACGAATACCGCAAAATGAACAAAGAAATCATTCAAATATTTCTTCAACGAAGATAATTCAAAACAGCAAAAATCTAATCAGATATGTGATTAGCATCAAAGAAAACCAACAAGAAGTTTCAACATATCAACTCCACTGGTTAACAAAATAATGAAATTAAATTCATTCTCATATTTTGATTTTTAAATCAAATTAATTATCAGCTGTACACAGCGAAGCAGTCTTACTGTTTTCGCTGCGCACTCTGATAAACATAACACAATTCTCTTTTATTTTTAAATACAGATATTTAAAAATTTCATCAAAATTTCAAAACTTTAGCTTTGACTCAAAGCACAATAAAACATCGACTAATAGTTGTAACATATGTTCCATCTAAGTTATGTTTTATATTATGTCCATAAACCCCAAGCTCTGATACCAACTGTGACGCCCCACCTCTATGCTCGCAATAACAAAGAGTATTAAAAGAAATACTGTCTGTTATCACGAAGAATAAGGTTGGATAGGAGCGGCCATCCGTAGTTAGGCCTTACACTAGTATTAGTTACCTCGATAGGAGTGGTATATATTTTTATTTTTCATCTCATATTTATTTACTCCCATCGACATATCTAATTCTAGTATAAAACGAACTAAGATGGTTCATAATAGTTTAGGACAATATATATCATAATAACACAGATAATGTAAATGCGGAACACAGATATAATAGAAAGTCTCATATATATATAACTGATGTCAGTTGATATACATGTGGTACAAAACAAATGATACAACTACAACTGTCGACTCTGCAAGTTACATATACAAGTACATTATCGTGAATAATATACATGAATGTACAACATCCTATACAAATATACTGGCTACTAAACATGACGACGACTACTCCAAAAGATATGAAAAGACTTCATAGCTCTAGCAGCAACCCAAAGTTAAAAATCTACAACCTGTAAATACTCGGTCTGACCCAAGTATTACATTCAAAAGAAAATAATACACGGGTCAGTCTAATTCAAACTCAGTTATTAGTGCATAGAAGCAATAATAATTAAAAATCAATAGACGACAGTCACAATAAATTCACCTATCCAATCCTTTAACAAGAGAATCGGATAATGGTGAACATAACACATAATAGTGTTAAACAACGAATCAGCAAATTTAAATTATCAGCGAAGATAAGGGAAAAGAATATCAATGAAGATATATTTAAAAGAAAACCTCAGAATTGCCTAATTGGCAATTAACAACAAAATCCAATTATTAAATAATAATTAGAAACTCAGAATCTAATTATCAATTAGATAATTAGATAACAACAAATTGATTAATTGAAACTAAATCAATTTAAACAATTGAAATATCACTTAAAAGACATCAATTCTAATTGGCTGCAATACACGCTAACGTGTTCTGCCTCGCCAATGAGGCAGATGAAATACGCAAAAGATCAATGGATCAAAAGCAAAAGAAATATCAATAAAAATCAATGCTGTGTGGCTGTAGTACACGCACGCGTGCACTGGCTCGCCACAACAGTGAAGAAATAGAAATCAGCACAAGGTCAAATCCGAGCGATTAGGCCGGATTCAACTCAATGTACAAATCAATGTACAAGCTATAATACAACACTGTCCAGACCAAATACTATCAATATGGTCGAACACAGACTCCAACTATTGACAGTAATCAATACTGCAGAGGTTAGGAACCAAACATATGTAACAGCAACAAGTGATGTACACATGAATGCAACTACCCTCGAACAATTAACCAAGTCGAGGCCGCACATAATCAAGTGCCCCAAAGATGTCGAAGTCATGTGACTTCAACACAAATGAAAAATCCAAGCAGTAATTGACAATTAAATCAAGCTGCAACATGTGCATAAAGACGAACAGGTAGTAATAGTTTTTAAATACAAAGATAATGTAGTCAAAGTAACATGGAGTGATACTCGACCACACAATCAAGCAATGCCAAATGCATATGGTCATGCAACGCAAAACAGTGCAGACTATATCAAGTCGAACAATGTCCAAACTGCTATCAAAACATCAAGTCAAAAGCACAGAAAATTCAAAGAACCGGGAATAAGCAACATAGTGGCTTTTAAGAACTTACTAATCTATTTCAAGATCACAGCCTGACATCTTTTTACTATATAGTACCAAATGTAAAGAAACATGACTCAACATGAATGGTCGTGCAATACTCATATAACCATCAGTTTACAACATACAAGTGAATCATAAACCAAATACACAAATATACAACATATAAGCAACTGTAATACTGGACAGTGCAAGTGATACGACAGTCAATCAAATGACCGAGGTAAACATGATCGGTGTCAAGGCCGAAGCAATTCAAAATTCATGAAATCAGAGAGTGGAGTCAAAAATCATTAAAAACAGTTCAATATCAATTTAATGGTGATGGACGAAGTCACAGGGACAAAATCAAACAAGTGCAGTGTGACACAATGGTCGAAAATGAACAAGTGCCTGAAACAAATTTCAATATACAGCAATCTCACTCCAAGGCCGAAGCCATTAGAATTCATCGACTACCCAAAATCATACAATAGTATGGTACAGTTCGAACCATAGCATAGTTCAACAATATCACCAACGTTTGAGAAATTAAGTGACCGAAGTCAACAAGTGACAAGGGTACAGATGTATAGCAGTTTAAATAATATCAACAAAAGTATCAAGGCCGATCCATCAAAATCGAAACAGGCTGAGTAAGGCAATTCAAATATACACAGATCGGAAAGTATCAACATCAAAACAACAGGAAGTGGCCCGGATAATTCAATAAGTGAATTCAAAGGATTTTATACGAACTTAATTAACATCGCCTCCAAATCAAAATCAAAGCCGATGATACAAGAACAAGTACGAATTCGATTAACATCAGCAAAAACCCAAACAAACCCAGTAATCACGAAACATCGATCACCAAAACAAAAATCGCGTAAAATAAAAAACAGAGAAACCAACAACATTCGAACAGAATAGGATGGCCAACGCAAATCCGGAGACGAATAGATGTGAGTGAAGAAACCACTCACCTTTCTTTCGACGCGCAGAACCAAGCAACCGAGTACTTGAAGTCGGCGACCACGAATTAGATCAAAACCCTAATTTTTGAGGGGCGAACGAGAGGGAGATCGAGCCGCCATTTTATCTTCCTCGTTGGTTTTAGGTTTTGGGGTTGCGAAATGTAAATGGGTAGAGGAGGGAACGACATCGAGAGTTTTAAAGGAATATTAGGCCAAGGTTAAAGTTCCAAAGCCCACTCAACAATTTAACCAATCTTTGTTAAAGAATTTTAACCCAATAAAACTACAACTATAAATTAGCTAGCACAGTAATCATTTAATGACGATATCAAATCGATGCAGAAACCCCGGGTTGTTACAAACTCTTCTTAGAATAGTGCTTGAGACATTGAGACAACATCAACTAAAAGCAAAAATTTCAAAGTGCTATTTTTGGAAGAAAGAAGTAAATTTCTTTGATTATGTAGTCTTAGAAAAATGATTGTCAATGGATCTATATAAGATATAAACTATCAATAATTGGAAGAGACACGAGATGGTAGCCAAGAAAAAGAGTTTGGGTTAGCTGGCTATTGCAAAGATTTATCAAGGATTTCTCCCGTATAGCATTACTGATGACTAAATTAACAAGGAAGGCATGAAGCATGTTTAGACCGATAAACGTGAGGAAGTATTCCAGAAGCTGAAACATTTTTTGACCAATGCGCTCGTGTTAGTTATCTTTGATGGAAATCAATATTTAGTGGTGTACAATGATACATGTAACGGCCCGATATTTCAACCATTCGCATTCGCACATGTCGGACTTGAATTGCTCAAAATATCGAATTGTTAATTTATATTTTTGCAAACTCAGCATATATAGTAAATAAATCAATCACGGAATCACAGACACAGAGTAATATAATAATACGCAGCGGAATCAATAAATAGTAGTTCATAAAGCTACTATATAGATATCAGAGTTAGAAATAAAATATAACATAATAGCTCAAATGCAGTGAAGTTTCTAATGCAACAGATGACTTCTCTGAACCAATCAACTGGAAATGCTGAAGGCTGAATCGATAGTTGGATCTCCAAACGAAGCTCCAAACTCCAAAGGTGAGTCTCAAATGCTGTATCACTCAGTCTGACCCGAGCGTAAAACAAAAACACAAAACACTCGAGTCAGGGTTAACATTCTTATATCAATAAATCCAGCTCATGTGAAATATCAACTGAAATACAAGTAACTTAAGGATGTTTGGGATAACCATCCTCGATAGGTTCATGGAACTATCTACAAGGTAGAAATATACACTATAACACCGAGGTCATTTTAAATTAATTTATACTTCAGAACAAAATATTGTTTCATTTCAAATATATATATTTCCAAACTATATATAAATATGTTATAAAGTAGAATATTTGTAATTTCCTCAAATTTAACAAATCACTTCAAAATCAACCCGACTTCCCTATTCAAATTAAATTCAATCTCAATTTATCAATTTCCATTCAATTCAGTTTTTGATCAAACAAATTCAAATTATATATATTTCAAATACATATCTAAATCACAAATTAACCATTTAAATTCTAGTATATTTCAAAGCTTTAATATTCAACATTCCAAAGTTCAATTTAACAGTTTCGTATAGATCTCGATTTAACCTTATTATTTAGTCTTGAAATGTTCACTTAATAAATTCAATATTTATTAAATAGCCTAAATTTACCTTTAAACTAAATATTCCTTTCGATTTGTTTAAACTTGAAAGGTCCATTTAATCATTTAAATCAAAATCAAGTTATAAATCAAATCTAAAATTTCCAATTCAATAGTTCAAATCATTCCAATTAAGTAGAATTCTTAACTAAATACCATTTCAAATAAATTCAACTTTATCTTCTCAACCTTAACTTCTTCAAATTATTACAACAACCAATTTTTGAAATATAAATTTAAATAAATACTTAAACATATTATATGGAATGATTCAATCTCAATAATAATATTATTAAATCTATATACAAAATTTCCATTTATATATAACTTTTTAAGACCCAATATTTATTAAAAACCATATGTTTTCTTTTAAACTATAGAAATTATTTTCAAACATTTATATATCTATATGTGGGCCAATGGTGTCTGTATATAATTTCCTACCCTATGGTCAAGGGATACAGATATTTATCATTTCAATCCGAATTTCAAATATACGGGTAGATATCACTTCGACCCGCAATCCCAAATTCAATTTAATTGAAAATCGCTTGGGTTTATCATTTCAACCCATAACGAAATTCTCCTATTCTAAAGTCTGTTCGGGTATGTATCATTTCAACCCATAATGAATTCTATATTACAGGGAACTTGCAGGGTGATCAGATATGATAATAATATAACAGACATATATCCTCAATAACAATATAATGTAAACTACATGATATGGTGTCATAACCCATAGGTGAACAGTTATATATAGTAGCATATAACAATTTAAAATTAATAAAAGCAGCATATTTCAATTGTCGTTTCAATTGAAATCAAATTTAATAAATAAAAGAACGTTAATCGTGAGTGATTGCTCACCTTTCGAGCCTAGAGGAGAGGGTCCAAGCACAGATTTCGAAGCAAAGCAATATTGGCAAGAATTTTAACGATCAAAGCTGATAAAGAGGAATTGACGAAATCAAATCAGAGTTGGGTCGAGGAAGATAAATAGGATAAGTGAGCTATATATAGTTGTATATATAACTATATATAAATAAAACTGTAATCAATATTTAAACATATATTAAATTAAATATATATTTTCAAAAATCATTGGTCTAAACAAAACATATCTATATGTAGCATAGTTTGAAATAATGTATATGTTTAAACCCATATACAAACCAATATCCAAACACCATCTAAAATTTAAATCTTTGTAAAAGTAACCTTTATAAATAAAATATTAAAATCAATATTAAAACATATAACATAAAGTCCATATATTATATATCAATACCAAATCTAACTCCGGTATATGTAAACTAATATAAACCCATGTAAACTTTATAAAATCTATATGCTACTAAAACAGATTATATATAAAATAAACCAATATATAATACTAACAGTAATATATGTTAGTTAAAGTCAGTACATAAATCTACTCAACACCTTCTATACTTTACAATACTTTAAACATGCTAGCACTACAACTATACAAAATATACATAGTACTATAAAACAATTATATACAGTAAAACAAATATAAAATAAAAACACACACACCTTATACAAAACGCATACAACAAACACTACATATATATATATATATATATTTCTTCTTTATAGCCTTATATGCATAGACTAAGCCTTACCCAAGTTTATACTGTATAATATTAGATAAAAATAGGACACATCATACGATATTATCACCTTTACAAAGTTTCTTTATAGTTTATACACACTTAAGTTTATATATATGAGGACAAGATATAGAACTAGAGAAGAATCAAGGAAGAGGACAACAAAACTCACCGTGGCAAGGTAGTGGCTCGCCGAACAACATCAGCATGGAAGAGTAGGAGATGGAGGGCAGAGATGATCAGGTGGAGGTACGGCAGTTGAGGGGAAGAGGCTAAGGGTGCAAGTCAGAGGCGGAGAGTGTGTTTGTTTCTCTCTTCTTTTTCATTTTTTGTTGCTGGGTTTCAAAAGAGAAAGGAGCAATTTATGTAGAGGGAGTAAAATGTGAGCAGGTGAGTAAAAGAAGGATGCAAGCATGAGGTGGAAAGTCAAAGCAAGGTGAAGTTGCAAAAGTGGAAATTGATTTATAAACGCAATTGAAATATGAGCCTTTGCCCAATCAATGTAAAAAAAACGTCCATAAATAAATGAATATGGGACAAATGAAGATGAAGGGGGAAAGAAATAAACTATTTATAGGCGATGAAATTATAAAAGGAACCATGATGTGTACAGTAATTAAAACGAAAACGTACACAAATAAATGAATATGAGACAAATGAAGATGAAGGGGGATAGAAATAAACTATTTATGGGCGATGAATTTATGAAAGGAACCATGAGGTGTACAATAATTGAAACGAAAACGTACACAAATAAATGAATATGAGATAAATGAAGATGAAGAAGGAAAGAAATAAACTATTTATGGGGGATGAATTTATAAAAGGAACCATGGTGTGTACAAAAATTGAAACGAAAACATACACAAATAAATGAATATGAGACAAATGAAGATGAAGGGGGAAAAATAAACTATTTATGGGCGATGAATTTATAAAAGGAACCATGATGTGTACAATAATCGAAATGAAAACGTACACAAATAAATGAATATGAGACAAATGAAGTTAAAAAGGAATAATAGTGTAAATGTGAATCGTTGCCACATAAACAAAAAAAACGTATACAAATCTTTTACCGGTTATGTGATGGCAACGGTCACCCTTAATTGAGCTGAATAATAAAAGCCAATGCTTTGAACATATGCCATAAAATTAAGTAACAGACACTGATTTCTAAATTTATTAGCAGCTAGGAATAGCCACATTTGAACGTGAATTGGAAAAATTATTAAAGCAATTAATACTGTGGTCCAGCCTGTACATTTCAAATTTTGAAAATGAAGGAAATAGAAATGGAACAAGTTGCAAAAGGAAAGCCACACATATAAATGGAATAAAACGTTAACAATGAAACGTGCTACATTCAATGGAAAGAAACTGAAATGATAACGTCAAGCATGAGAATTAAGGACAATAAAGTAGAAAGTATGAGAAACGTAAAAGTGAATAAACGAATGAATGCAAGCTACAGATATATATATAATGTAAAATATTATGTTTCTGCCAAAGAGAAGAGAAAATGTTTGAAATGGAATAAATAGGGAAGGGACAAACCCGAAATGAAATAGCAACAGATAGAAAATTAAAGAGCTACATCACCAATACAGGGAGTAATAAAGGTAAGGTATTGATTGGTTTGTAACTGATGTAAAATTTGAATGGACAGGAAAGAAATAAAATTTATGGTAATAGTCGATTCCCTTGATTTCATGCAAATTTATTTTCAACAATTCTTAACTGATTTGAGTTTAATATAATAAATAAACTTTCATATAGTTAATTGAAAATTTACCATTTGCTATATTTAATTATACGTAATCCAAATATTTTTTTCTTTTTTTTCAAAATTTTATTATTAATAATTTCTCAAAAATCCAATTCAATACGTTATAAACTAATTAAAAATTGCTAAAATTTTATGGGTCGTTTCACTCTACCCCACTCAAAACTTTTCATCCCCGAAAAGGAACAAAGTCGGAGAATAGAAACAACCAGATGAAAAATTTAGACTTTGAAAAATAAATTAAACAATTTAATTAAAACAATATACTTTTTTTATTATTATTTAAATTAGTTAACATTTAATAGATTACTCATTTTATTAAATCCATTCAATTAGTTATGAGATCAAATATTTATAAAACACTAAAAAAATTTACTATTAAACCAGGTAGTATATAAATAAACAATATTTTAAAGGATATATTCAAAAGAAGGAAAGAAGATAGATTCGGAAAAGAGAATATAGGTGAATAAATAAAGCAGGGAAGATAGGTTAGATTCAAAGAATAGTATCGGGCTCGAATAGTTAATTTCAAACAAAAAAAATTTCAATTTCAAATATTAATACAAAATTTATATTTCAAATAATTTGGATAAACTGAGGTTAGGAAGATAAATTGGGATTTAATCGAAATGGTATTAAATTAAGAATTTTATTTGTTGTAAATGCCTTTATAATAAAATACTTTTATATCAAAACCAATTTTCCTTTCCAAAATACTTTTATAACTCGATGTTTCAACTAGTTTATCCTCGTTCTTGCAGACTCTGGCCATGCATTGATCAGGCGCAAAGCCCGAATTCTTCAAGTACTTAGTAGACCCATTTCAACACTTAGTGAAAATACTTGAAAAACACTTTTAAAAAAAGATATGGAAAGTACAATCCAAACAAATCAACCAAACCAAAACAGTTGTCTAACCATGGATCGTAGATACACAATGGTTACGCCTGGATCCCCCAGGAAACAATCCGTATCCGTAAGCTTTCTCAGCCCTGCGAGTTACGCCATGATGACTAGTAGAGTGCAGGATACACAATGGTTACGCCTAGATCCCTCAGGAAACAATCTGTACCCCTAGGTCAGCTCAGCCAGGCAGTTGCGCTATGCAGTCGCGCTTGTAAGAAAAACCGTGGGTTGCACCATGGTGGGACACTCGAGTATCACATCCGGAAAACCAAAAATCAGAGAGAACAATATCGATAGAATGAATCCACAATGTGGCCACAGAGCGGATATCAACCAGAAGGCACTTTCCATATCTTTACTTCGAAAATATGTATCATATAGTACCTTTTCAAATTGCTTTCAAATATCGTACTTATATAAAGTTCATATACATAAGATTTCATTTCAAAAATTGAATACTTTCCAAAATCAATAGTATATCAAATCACACTTATATAGACTTCGATAATATGATATTCCACTTTTCAAATTAAGTACCTTTCCAAATCAGTAGTTTTCAAATCTACTTCATACTTATACAAATCAATTTTATGTAAGTTCGATAACTTCCAAATCAAGTATTTAGTAACATGTGTTCTCAAATTTCAATCTATTTCAATATCAATTCAGTTTCTAAATCATATATGATTTCACCAAATCATTTCTTCCAAATTAAATATCTTTAGTTTCAAAGTTTTCAAAATGATAGGTTTAGAAAACAATCACAGTTTCCAAATTAACATAATTCAAGTCAAACAAATTCATTTCCAAAATTATCATATAAATACTGGGTTTTACATTCCAATCTATTTTCAAAACCAAATGTCTTCTCAAAACCAATTATACTCAAAAATGGTTTCTAAATTTATGACTATCCCTTTAAAACCTTTAAACTATTTATTACTATATGAAAAATCCAATTTTTCCTCTTTCAAATTATTTATTTAACAAAAGTTTCAAATTTACTTAAGTCATACTCTTCATACTTTAAACAAACAAAACTAAACTTATATTCTTGATCAAATATTTTATACTCTTCGGAATTTCTTAGTTTTAAAATTTTAAACCTTGATTTGGAAGTGCTCGAACCTTCAAAATAGTCGGTGAAATCAAATTTCAAATCCAAGAGTTGGAAATCAGTAACAAATCAGTAAATCAATTTTTTTTATAAATAGAATTATACTAAATCAAATCGAAAACTCGAGGATTTAACACCGACATACTTTATTTTATTTCAAATATATATACATATATTTTTTGAATATCAAATCATACTTCGGAATTTGAAATCAAAAATTGGTTTCACAAAATCACTCGCATAGCAAAGCTACTAAAGTGGCCTCTCCCCCACTCTGGAACTCGAAAATCAATGTCGATGATGCATGCACTCATCACCGAAATTTATTTTTCAGCGACAAAGTGAGATCTAGACTCTTATTTTCTTGAAAACTTCTTTGAATTTTTTTTTCCGAAATCCTTGGAAGTTATTTGAAACATTTCTTATTCAGAAAATACTTTCAAATCTTATTATTATATATTTCAAAATCTTAAATCAATTTTCAAAAATACCGGAGTCCTATCTCTTAAATTTCAAATTCAAAACCTTTCAGTTATAAATCATTTTATATAAATAAATTTCCTTATAGTATTTTCAAATTTTCAAATCTTTTCAAAACTTCATATTCTCATTTTTTTTAAAGGTATATAGTCCTTATCGAAAACATTTTCTCTTTTATATATAGAATAAAATCATAGTTACCCAAATAAAAATTTAGGCATATAAAATAATTTTAAAATACAAACAAACCCCAATTTTCAAAGGATGATTCAAGAATGGATTTTAAAACAAAGATAGAGATTTAATGTAGAGGAACTCCAATCAATAGAACCCTGATTCAAAGATAGACTCGATCGAAGATGAGATAACTAAATTACAAAATAGAAGCTGGATATACTTCTATAAATCGCGAGCGACCTTTACGGGTCAACCGTGATTCCAAAATTAGATCGGTGCAGAATTTTGAGGCAATTCGAGATTCGTTCGCCAGAGATATAATTCGGAATAACAAGAGATGGTAGCATCTAAACCGAGGGATACATAAATCTCTGGTGAATCAATGCCAATTGTAAAGGAGTTTCACCCCTTTACAAATCATTCAGTGGAGTCATTGGATACTCCAAAATCAAAAGAATATAAATAGAGAGAGACAAGAATGAATTTTTGAACCACAGGGAACGTTCCAAAGTTCAAAGGAAATCGAGTCAAAAGGAAGAGATTCAACTCGAACGAAAGTGATTCTGTAAATAAATTTACCATATATGCTAAATTTTCCTAGAGCCAAAGCTCTGATACCAACTGTAACGACCCGATATTTCAACCATTCGCATCCACACATGTCGGACTTGAATTGCTCAAAATACCAAATTGTTAATTTATATTTTTGCAAACTCAGCATATATAGTAAATAAATCAATCACAGAATTATAGACACAGTAATATAATAATACGCAGCGGAATCAGTAAATAGTAGTTCAAGAAGCTACTATATAGATATCAGAGTTAGAAATAAAATACAATAGAATAGCTCAAATGCAGTGAAGTCTCCAATGCAACATATGAATTCTCGAACCAATCAACTGGAAATGCTGAAAGCTGAATCAATAGTTGGATCTCCAAACGAAGCTCCAAACTCCAAAGCTGAGTCTCAAATGTTGTATCACTCAGTCTGACCCGAGCATAAAGCAAAAATTCAAAGCACTCGAGTCAGGATTAACATTATTAGATCAATAAATCATACTCAAGTGAAATATCAACTGAAATACAAGTAACTTAAGGATGTTTGGGATAACCATCCTCTATGGTGTAACGACCCGAAATTTTCGAACCCGAAAATTCCAGATAGTTATGAAAAAGAAGAAAGAGATAGAAGAAGAAGAACAGAAAACACCAAACATCTCACATTCGCAGCGGATAAAATATAATAATAATAAATAATAGTTTACAAAAGAATAATATATCTGTCGATTACATTTTAATTTACATCAGAGTTTCACATATATATACAGTCACTGAACATATACAAATAAGCATGTCTCAGAATAACAACAATATATACAGCGGAAAACTCTACACGCTATTTGCCACCTAGCTCGCCTCCTGAGCTCCAGAACGCTCCTACCTGAAAATCTGTAATACTCGGTCTGACCCGAGCATTACATCAAAGTAACACCCGGGTCAGGCTGGAAACCAGCGTGAGTAAACCCAACTAACATGGAATACAAAAGTATACAACTCGTATAAAACTCGGGTAACTCGTTTCAATTCCTCAAGCTATAATTTATTATAGACATCATTTATTCCTCAAATCCATTTTTCTAAGTACCCCGATTTAAATTTAAATAGTCCAATTCCTTTAAAACGCTTCCTTTTAGCCTATAGATTCCACATATTAATATGTAAAGAACCGAAGTGGTATCGGGTATTAACTAATACCCGACTCCGGTCTCTTCAAATTCAGTTCGTCATAACACATGTTATTCAAGGAAATGCAATTCATTTCTAAATAAATGATGTCACCCTTTTTACGCAGCAATTTATTACTGACAGGTAGCCACATTATCATTACCCACCCAATACACATATCACGAACCGTTTCATATCAGGGATATCAATCAATTCAGGACATTTTAAACAATCATTTAATCATACATAAACAAGGTAATCAATCACTACATCTCGAATAACTCTAATTAACCATAATAGAAAATCCATTAACCTTAAGTTCAGCTTGTTAATAATTATAGCCCAACTGATTTACCATTCCATAATCATTCATCTTTAATTACATTAAGATTATCATCATTGTTTAATTTCTTCCATTAATAGTTATACTTCCACATTTCACGAATGATTATCCTCAATTAATTGTATTCATTAGTCCGCCCAATTACTTATGAACAGTAATTATCCTTCTGTAATTACTTAAGTAATCAACTTCTTACTTAATTATTAATCCCTTGACTAATTTCACCCAGTAATTTATCCTTTATCACTTTTACTAAGTAATTACCCTTTTATTTCTTCCCATTAAATAATCCCTTTAATTAATTAACAAATTAATTTTAATCGGGTAATCCATCACTTAATTACCCTTAATCCCAGTTAATAATTTTAATTGTAAATTAATTATTCTTTAGCCACTGATTAATAAACCTTAATTCTTGATTAACACAACTTAATTACCAAGGAAGTATTTCTAAATTGCCAGTTAATTAATCATTAATCATTAATTTAATTAAATTACTTAACTACTAATCATTCATTAATTAACTTTAAGTAGTTCATTACAAATCTGATTTTCAATTAATCATTAATTAATCCAAACTCTAATTATAGTTATAATGTAATTATTCTTAATTACTTCCTAAAAATAATCCATTGAAATTAATTACTTAATTAAAATATTACCTAAGTGTTACAACATGGTTAATGTATTAACTAAAATAATTAAGGCCTATATTAGATTCTTGACTAAAACAGTTACACCTTTATTAAGGTGCAACGCTTAAACTTGTAGAAAACAAGTTATTAAAAATTTTATAATATTGCAGCAGTTTTTTTTTTGAAGAGGAACCCGAGTCTCTCCTCAATTGAAACTCGGGTAACACTTCGTATTACACACCCATTTCCCGTAACGTTCACCTGAACATTCTCCTCCTCCTTCTTGTTTCTCGTTTCCTTTTATTTCCAGCAAGTATTAGATTTAAAACTAAAATATAGCATCAGGATTTTACTCGCGCTCTCGAGTAAAACCCCAAAGCAACCCACCTCAAATTCGAATACAACTCAAGACATACACCCAGATTGACACTGACACAGAACGCTCCGCCGTACACGTGCACGATGAGGCGCGAAGCTCCGATGATCTCTCGTGATCATCGGCAAGTCACAGAACCCGCGTAGAATCGAAATCCACACTCAGATCGTCTTCGAAATCTCCAAATCGAAATTTAGGTATTTGGGTCGAATAACTATCACCAACTACCTTCATCAACAAGTCTCGCCGCTGACGCACAGGCCACCGAAGTTGCCTATATTTCGACCTCACCACGATAACCCTCTAAGCACCCACCCAATCGAGTTTTAAGCAACTCGATCACGTATTTTAGGAGAACGCACTCCATTTCAGAGACGACCAAAAAACAAAATTTCAACAAAACCCTACAATCAATTCGACAGATCAACCCGTGCATTCGAAAATTTATTTAACAATTTTCTCCACATCTCAGATGTTTGTATTAGCTTCGATTCAAATTTCAACCTTTAAAATTGATTTGATCACCAGAAATTTGAAGGAATGCAACTATTGCTCAAATACATGCTGCTCTTAAATCACAGAATTAAAAATCTTCATTTGGGTTTTAAAAATCATAAGTTCCAGCACACATCCATGTTATAAGTTTGAATTAGCCCTTTTTAACAATTTGATTTATCAATCTATAGCTTGATTTTCCTGTAACATGACTTCCAGTGAAACAATATTTCCCTAATCATGTTTTAACCAGTTTACAAGACCTTGTTTAAGTTTTAAAACCTTATTTGATTGTAACTGAGGGTTTTACAATGATTCGATGATCATGAATTTAAGTTGAAAAAGAACATGTAACCTGCAACAACCAACATAGAGGTACAAGCATCACAGTGTTATATTTAACCAATAACATCTGCAACCATATTATCATTAAACCCAGAACCATTTTAATCAACTCCAAGCTATGAAATTGATGTTTACTCACTTGATTTAGAACCAGAACAGAGCTCTTAAAACATGCTTGCTATCTTGAAACCAGCTGAGACCCCCTCAGCTTACTTCCCTGGTTGGTCTTGGTTGTATTGATGTTTAAGTTAAATTTGTTTAAGTTGGAAATAGTTCTTACTTCAGATTCTTGGTTTTGGTTTATGAACTGAAATGAGAAGACAGAGATATATAGAAAGAAAGTATACAGGTGATATAATTTTGTGTGTACAACCTATCAGAGATATTTTCTTCTTGTTTATTTGACTAAGCATATTTCTATTTCTTTGGTGGCTGATAATTTAGTTTTAGCAGCTATACATTGTTGGCTGCATTAAATTTCATTGTCTTGTTGTACTTAAATTGTTTGTACATTCATATATTTATCTTCTTTTGCAAGCTTCTAGCTACATATTTTGTTTTATGTCTATTTCTAACTTACATACTTATGTTTAACTCAAATATTCATTTTAACTTCAATAAGTATTGTCTTGTATACATTTTTTTTCATATATATTTTTCTTATTTATTTTATTTCTAACATAAACTATCAACTCCTTAAGTCAAAACTTATTTATTTGATCTCAACACTCATTTTATTATTTATTTTTAAGTTTAACTATCTAACATTCAATTTTCTTATTTATTATTTCATTTACTTATGTTAATAACAAAAATGCCCTTAAGTCTATATATTTATATTTATTTTTAACAATATATTCGTTTTATATTTAGATGCAATATTGATAAGATTTATCTTATTCAACCATTATTATCCAGATTACAACAAATATATACATTTAAAGCAAATATTAATAAGCAGAACTTACTTCATTTATATGTAAACAAGATAGATTTTATTTTTAAAATATTTTGAAACTCTTTATTATAAATTCCAAATCAATATTTCTTCCCAATACATTAATATATATATATATATATATTTGTTTTAAAAGTTAGGTTATATTTTAATTAATCACATTAAATATTTATTAAAATAATACTGCCAAAATCCGGGATGTCACATCCCTCCCCCCTTAAAATAATTTCGTCCCCGAAATTTAAAAGTAAAAAAAAAAATTAACAATCTATTTAAATGTTTGATTTTAAATCACAAGCATATATATTATCATTCATATGCTAACAACCATAGCAACCAAAATCAAGAACACAACCTCTACTATCATCTGTAGAAAACAACTTCTCCTTTCCAGAAAAGAAGAACAGATGCATTCTCAAATTAATACAATCCAAGCTTTTATTTAATGGGCTTTCACCCTTATTCGAAGCCAAGCTTCTATAAATTTTAAACTTAAGTTAATTTCTTTAATTTATTCCAACATCAACTTATGTTCACTTCCATTTGGTCCTTATTTAAGCAACTTCCCTTAAATTCAGTTAGCCCATCAATTTTAAACTTTAATTAAAAATTCACCTTCCCAATTTATCAAAATAATATCCAACCACATACTTATCTCATTTATACTTCAAATTAATATACCACCAAATTTAATTTCAGTCTGATAATTTAATTCCAATCACAGTTTTGATTTAGTTTTTATTCTATCAGACTTCATCCATTTATTATATAATTCCAGTGATCCAATTAATTTTTTTAATTTACTTGTTTATTTCGAATTTATTTTATTAATACAAGACCATCTCAATTTATTTCTATTCACTTGGATTTTGTTTTGCAACTCAAACTATTTCTATTATAATCGCTTCCATTTCATTTGACAACACTTCTCATATATCCAGTTTACTTGCAACTTTCATTAAATATTATTCAATCACCTTTGAATTTTATTTATAATTCAAACCATCACATTTCTTTTTCAATCCAGCCCTATTTTATTTTTACAACATCTCTTCTTCCAATTTCTAAATCAATTACAAAAATCACTTCATTAATTTAAATTTGTTTTTTTCTCTGAGTTCAAATTTGGTCTTCCATATTTCTAGTTTGGATTTCCTTTTTTATTTTCCCAAAATTCCAACATCTTTATTTAAAAAATAAAATTGAAATGCCTTTAAATTCACATCATACTTAATAAAATAGCTCTTTTATAAAAATATTTCTTATAACTCGATGTCTCAACCAGTCCATCCTTGTTCTCACAGAAATTCAATCATACGTTGATCAGGCGTAGGACTAAAAATCTATAATTATTTGGTAACCCATTTTCAACACCCAGTGAAAATGTTTAGAAAAAATAATTCTATTAAAAATATAGAAAACAGTTTTTGAAAATAGAGGAAATATCTTTGGTGACAATGCTCTGAAAATCATCACCCCCATCCATGGTCGCAGTTACATACCAGGGTTACGTTGCAGTCACAACAAAAGTCCATGTAACTGCAGGCTCTCCGCGGCCTCTCGATTTCGCCATGGAATCCACACAACAGATCACAGTTACATCCAAGGTTACGTTGCAGTCACAACAAAAGTCCATGTAACTGCAGGCTCTCCGCGGCCACTTATCTTGCTATCAAAATGAAACTTCTCCACTCTTATATAGGTCGCAGTCTACCGAGATAAACTCAAACGCAGACTGTTGGCTCTCAGCGGCACACACGACTTTCGCTATGTTATACCATAGGTCGCAGTCTACCGATATAGAATCAAACGTAAACTGTTGGCTCTCCGCGGCACACACGACTTCCGCTATGGTATACATTACTCATAATCCCCAGGAACTAGTTTTGTCCGGACTCCTCACAGGATCAACTTTAGAACCCCCTCCGGCTCCAGGCAGCACCACCCAGTGGCACTCCTGAGAAGTTCATTTCAAGGGGACGCCTTTTTCCCCAGAGCCATCATCAAAATATTTTATACTATACACATATAGTATCTTCAAATCATACACCTAGTATGATATCATACAAAGCTCTTTTACACAAAATCGATTATCCCAAAATCGATATTTCTCAAAATAGGCTTTCCAAAACTCAATATTGATTTTTCCCAAAATCAAAAGCCATTCCCAAAATCCTCATAAGATCCTTTATACATATTCAGATATATATATATATATAAATTTTTAAAACTTTGGATCCTTACTTTTTTTGTATAAAACACCTTTTATACTCCAAACACTCTCAAAAACCATAGAAATATCCAATTTCCATCTTAATTCATTTCATATTTCTCAAAATATTCTTTCAGTTTAAAAGAACCATTTCACATTCCTTATTCACCTTTACATTAATCCCTATTTGGATTAGTACTTCAATCCTTATCTCAGTTGGGTATTTTAATCAATAACAGTTTGAACCCCGACCAGTTTAGAGAATAGCTTGAAAATTTTAAAAATAGATAAGTAGTTGAAAAATAATCAATAGTTTGCAAAATAGTTGTAGAATAATTGACTAATTGTAAAAGAGTTGGAAAATAGTTAAATAGTTATAGAAATCTTAAATGATTGCGAAATAATTGTAAAATAGAAATTAATTCGTAACTTAGTTGAAAATTAGTAATTAGTTTATAAAGCAGTTGTAAAATAGTTAAAGAGTTCAAAAGTAGTGACAAAACCAGTATAAAATAGTTTAGGTATTAAAAAAAAGGAAGTTGTATAGCATATATATAAGAAAATAGATTTAAAACTATTTATATTAAAACAATTTACATTGAAAATGGTCTAGAGTCAAAACTGTTCACTTCCCCAACAATTTAATTTAAATTTTCACTCCCATTTAAATTAACCAATTCCAATTTAAATAATCTTCAATTTCTATTGAAATTGACTTTACTCCAATTCAAGTTGAATCAATCATGATTTCTTTTCCAATTCAAATTAAATTCTATTTGATCTTTAAACTTGTATAACTTAATTATAATTTCAATTTTACAATTACTATTTAATATCAATTAAATTCACATTTTACTTTAACTCGGAATTATACATTTCATTTAGTCAATATATTTTTATTATTCCATAAACATTTAATCAAGATTCCAGAGTTTAAACAAATTTCCAAATTTCAATATCACCTTAGAATTCAACTATATCCAAAATTCTTCGGCGAATTCAATTATCCCTTTGAATTTCAAAACCAAACTCAGTTTACAAACAATTCCAATTTAAAACAATTTGGTAGCAATTTCTCTTCTAGAAACTCGAAAATAAATATCCATGATGCTGCAGTCATCACCGACGTTATTTTCCAGTGACCAAAAGAGTTCAATGCTTTTATCTCTTTAAAAACATTTCCAAATATTTTTAAATTCAAATCTTCCAGATTTCAAGTCCAACACAAAATATTTTTGAAATGGTATTATTATTTCTCCAAAACCTTTGGAAACCATTTTCAAATCCAAAGGAATTTTAAATTTTCCCAAAAATTCCAAATTCCCAATCCATCCAATTCATATTTAAACATTTCCCTGGAATTTTCATCTTACTTTATTTGCAAATATTCTCTGGAATTCTATTTCAACTTATAATCTCATTTATTTATAAAGTTTATTTCAATTAAGAAATTACATTTACAATCTATATTTCAAATTCCTTTTTGATTTTAAACCAATTCCACTTTAATTAGAATTCCAAAGTTATTCCAATTACTTTGGACTAATATTCATTCAATTGAACTCACTTCAATTTTAATCATTTCAATTTAATCCAACTCAAATTTTCCATTTAAATTTTAAACTTTTACATCTTCAATCATATATTCAATTAATTCAAATCAAATTCAATTTGAACTAATTCAATTCCAATCTCAATTTTAACCCATCTCGAATTAGATAAATTCGAGTTCAATTCTCAGAGGTTGGTTTAACTTTTTAAACCAAATTTACTTTGTTCACTTAAAGTTTTTAATCAATTTAATTTTTTGAATTCTAATTCTAGAATTTCATTTTTAATTAATTTCACTTTTAATTTGGTTGTATTTTATATCACTTCTTAATTTTATTTCAATAATTTAACAACCAATCACCTTAATATTTATTTAGAAGGAAATATTGCTATATATATCAAAATATACTTTTATATATAACAATTTAAAATCTTTATTTAAGAAAATAACAAGTACGCGCTCATATATATACACTCAACTCATATTAGAGTACTACAGACTCTATTTAATGAGTAATCCCCACCAGAGCCAAGGTTCTCGCTTAACCTTCGGCTCTGATACCAAATGTAACGACCCGAAATTTTCGAACCCGAAAATTCCAGATAGTTATGAAAAAGAAGAAAGAGATAAAAGAAGAAGAACAGAAAACACCAAACATCTCACATTCGCAGTGGATAAAATATAATAATAATAAATAACAGTTTACAAAAGAATAATATATCTGTCGATTACATTTTAATTTACATCAGAGTTTCACATATATATACAGTCACTGAACATATACAAACAAGCATGTCTCAGAATAACAACAATACATATAGCGAAAAACTCTACACGCTATTTGCCACCTAGCTCGCCTCTTGAGCTCCAGAACGCTCCTACCTGAAAATCTGTAATACTCGGTCTGACCCGAGCATTACATCAAAGTAACACCCGGGTCAGGCTGGAAACCAGCGTGAGTAAACCCAACTAACATGGAATACAAAAGTATACAACTCATATAAAACTCGGGTAACTCGTTTCAATTCCTCAAGCTATAATTTATTATAGACATCATTTATTCCTCAAATCCATTTTTCTAAGTACCCCGATTTAAATTTAAATAGTCCAATTCCTTTAAAACGCTTCCTTTTAGCCTATAGATTCCACATATCAATATGTAAAGAACCGAAGTGGTATCGGGTATTAACTAATACCCGACTCCGGTCTCTTCAAATTCAGTTCGTCATAACACATGTTATTCAAGGAAATGCAATTCATTTCTAAATAAATGATGTCACCCTTTTTACGCAGCAATTTATTACTGACAGGTAGCCACATTATCATTACCCACCCAATACACATATCACGAACCGTTTCATATCAGGGATATCAATCAATTCAGGACATTTTAAATAATCATTTAATCATACATAAACAAGGTAATCAATCACTACATCTCGAATAACTCTAATTAACCACAATAGAAAATCCATTAACCTTAAGTTCAGCTTGTTAATAATTATAGCCTAGCTGATTTACCATTCCATAATCATTCATCTTTAATAACATTAAGATTATCATCATTGTTTAATTTCTTCCATTAATAGTTATACTTCCACATTCCATGAATGATTATCCTCAATTAATTGTATTCATTAGTCCGCCCAATTACTTATGAACAGTAATTATCCTTCTGTAATTACTTAAGTAATCAACTTCTTACTTAATTATTAATCCCTTGACTAATTTCACCCAGTAATTTATCCTTTATCACTTCTACTAAGTAATTACCCTTTTATTTCTTCCCATTAAATAATCCCTTTAATTAATTAACAAATTAATTTTAATCGGGTAATCCATCACTTAATTACCCTTAATCCCAGTTAATAATTTTAATTGTAAATTAATTATTCTTTAGCCACTGATTAATAAACCTTAATTCTTGATTAACACAACTTAATTACCAAGGAAGTATTTCTAAATTGCCAGTTAATTAATCATTAATCATTAATTTAATTAAATTACTTAACTACTAATCATTCATTAATTAACTTTAAGTAGTTCATTACAAATCTGATTTTCAATTAATCATTAATTAATCCAAACTCTAATTATAGTTATAATGTAATTATTCTTAATTACTAAAAAATATCCATTGAAATTAATTACTTAATTAAAATATTACCTAAGTGTTACAACATTGTTAATGTATTAACTAGAATAATTAAGGCCTATATTAGATTCTTGACTAAAACAGTTACACCTTTATTAAGGTGCAACGCTTAAACTTGTAGAAAACAAGTTATTAAAAATTTTATAATATTGCAGCAGTTTTTTTTTTTTTTGAAGAGGAACCCGAGTCTCTCCTCAATTGAAACTCGGGTAACACTTCGTATTACACACCCATTTCCCGTAACGTTCACCTGAACATTCTCCTCCTCCTTCTTGTTTCTCGTTTCCTTTTATTTCCAGCAAGTATTAGATTTAAAACTAAAATATAGCATCAGGATTTTACTCGCGCTCTCGAGTAAAACCCCAAAGCAGCCCACCTCAAATTCGAATACAACTCAAGACATACACCCAGATTGACACTGACACAGAACGCTCCGCCGTACACGTGCACGATGAGGCGCGAAGCTCCGATGATATCTCGTGATCATCGGCAAGTCACAGAACACGCGTAGAATCGAAATCCACACTCAGATCGTCTTCGAAATCTCCAAATCGAAATTTAGGTATTTGGGTCGAATAACTATCACCAACTACCTTCATCAACAAGTCTCGCCGCTGACGCACAGGCTACCGAAGTTGCCTATATTTCGACCTCACCACGACAACCCTCTAAGCACCCACCCAATCGAGTTTCAAGCAACTCGATCACGTATTTTAGGAGAACGCACTCCATTTCAGAGACGACCAAAAAAAAAATTTCAACAAAACCCTACAATCAATTCGACAGATCAACCTGTGCATTCGAAAATTTATTTAACAATTTTCTCCACATCTCAGATGTTTGTATTAGCTTCGATTCAAATTTCAACCTTTAAAATTGATTTGATCACCAGAAATTTGAAGGAATGCAACTGTTGCTCAAATACATGCTGCTCTTAAATCACAGAACTAAAAATCTTCATTTGGTTTTGAAAATCATAAGTTCCAGCACACATCCATGTTATAAGTTTGAATTAGCCCTTTTTAACAATTTGATTTATCAATCTATAGCTTGATTTTCCTGTAACATGACTTCCAGTGAAACAATATTTCCCTAATCATGTTTTAACCAGTTTACAAGACCTTGTTTAAGTTTTAAAACCTTATTTGATTGTAACTGAGGGTTTTACAATGATTCGATGATCATGAATTTAAGTTGAAAAAGAACATGTAACCTGCAACAACCAACATAGAGGTACAAGCATCACAGTGTTATATTTAACCAATAACATCTGCAACCATATTATCATTAAACCCAGAACCATTTTAATCAACTCCAAGCTATGAAATTGATGTTTACTCACTTGATTTAGAACCAGAACAGAGCTCTTAAAACATGCTTGCTATCTTGAAACCAGCTGAGACCCCCTCAGCTTACTTCCCTGGTTGGTCTTGGTTGTATTGATGTTTAAGTTAAATTTGTTTAAGTTGGAAATAGTTCTTACTTCAGATTCTTGGTTTTGGTTTACGAACTGAAATGAGAAGACAGAGATATATATAAAGAAAGTATACAGGTGATATAATTTTGTGTGTACAACCTATCAGAGATATTTTCTTCTTGTTTATTTGACTAAGCATATTTCTATTTCTTTGGTGGCTGATAATTTAGTTTTAGCAGCTATACATTGTTGGCTGCATTAAATTTCATTGTCTTGTTGTACTTAAATTGTTTGTACATTCATATATTTATCTTCTTTTGCAAGCTTCTAGTTACATATTTTGTTTTATGTCTATTTCTAACTTACATACTTATGTTTAACTCAAATATTCATTTTAACTTCAATAAGTATTGTCTTGTATACTTTTTTTTCATATATATTTTTCTTATTTATTTTATTTCTAACATAAACTATCAACTCCTTAAGTCAAAACTTATTTATTTGATCTCAACACTCATTTTATTATTTATTTTTAAGTTTAACTATCTAACATTCAATTTTCTTATTTATTATTTCATTTACTTATGTTAATAACAAAAATGCCCTTAAGTCTATATATTTATATTTATTTTTAACAATATATTCGTTTTATATTTAGATGCAATATTGATAAGATTTATCTTATTCAACCATTATTATCTAGATTACAACAAATATATACATTTAAAGCAAATATTAATAAGCAGAACTTACTTCATTTATATGTAAACAAGATAGATTTTATTTTTAAAATATTTTGAAACTCTTTATTATAAATTCCAAATCAATATTTCTTCCCAATACATTAATATATATATATATATATATATATATTTGTTTTAAAAGTTAGGTTATATTTTAATTAATCACATTAAATATCTATTAAAATAATACTGCCAAAATCCGGGATGTCACATATGGGTTCATGGAACTATCTACAAGGTAGAAATATACACTATAACACCAAGGTCATTTCAAATTAATTTATACTTCACAACAAAATATCATTTCATTTCAAATATATATATTTCCTATATATATATATATATTTTATAAAGTAGAATATTTGTAATTTCCTCAAACTTAACAAATCACTTCAAATTAACCCGACTTCCCTATTCAAATTAAATTCAATCTCAATTTATCAATTTCCATTCAATTCAGTTTTTGATTAAACAAATTCAAATTATATATATTTCAAATGCAGTTCTAAATCACAAATTAACCATTTAAATTCTAGTATATGTTGAGTCACAGGTTCTATGAAGGTTTTGATTTCTGACAAAGAAATAAAGGCGATCGACAAAACAAAGACATCATGGCTACATATGGTACTCTAGATTATAGGTTGATTATTTGATATTGTAATAGTGATAAACTTGTTAAAATATATCCTCAAATAATCATGCATTTCAATACAATCAATATATATACATTTGAATAGCATTGCACATTCATTGTGTAAATTATCAGAGACCGGTCGACCGGTAGTAAAAGAGGCGGTCGACCGTTTCTGCATAATATGCACAATGAACGTGCACACATACACATAACGACTATATATTTGAAATCCTGTCTACTGGCCAATTTTTGACCTGTCGACCGTTTTTAAACAGAGAGCAACCTTTCCCAAAAGACACTTCTTTCTCCAATGGTTGCATCTCTTACCTTTCATCAATGATCATAACAATTAATGGCAACTGTTCACAAAGAGTTACAACTATTTTTTCTCTATATATACTCATCTAAATAATTGATTCAAATAACATGATTACATACATTTTTTACTCTAATTTCTGATCTTACTTTCGAAATACTCCTGCATTCTAAAAGCTCTCAATTATTTTAATTGCTTATTGAATCATTGAAATTATTAAATATCTTTTGATTCAATAAGTAATATATTTCCCTTAATCTTCACAAAACATCATTCACACATTTTTGAGGATAAGATTATAGGAAATTTGTACTACAAGTGACAAAACTGTGTTAGCAAGAACACATACCGTCAACAAACAATTATATTCATCGTTGTTGAAGTCCTCGGTGTTGTAAGAGGCAAGTGTTGAGGTCCTCGGTGTTGTAAGAGGCAATTGTTGAAGTCCTCAGTGTATTAGAGGCGTGAAATCCCGTTCGTTTGCTCGGGTGTTGTAAACCTGTTCCTCCAGGTGAAGCGAGGTAGTTAATAGTGAAAATCCAGATAGAAGTCTGGGACTGGACGTAGGACGGTGCTCCGAACCAGTATAAAAATCTCTGGTGTGATTTTTCTATTTTTATTTACTTTGCTACTATCATCTATTTCCGTATTTATATTATATTCCATATTACACGATCTGTGTGTACTATATTAGTACGTGCACTTGTACACCACACACTCTCAGTATATTTCAAAGCTTTAATATTCAACATTCCAAAGTTCAATTTAACAGTTTCATATAGATCTCGATTTAACCTTATTATTTAGTCTTGAAATGTTCACTTAATAAATTCAATATTTATTAAATAACCTAAATTTACCTTTAAACTAAATATTCCTTTCGATTTGTTTAAACTTGAAACGTCCATTTAATCATTTAAATCAAAATCAAGCTATAAATCAAATCTAAAATTTCAAATTCAATAGCTCAAATCAGTCCAATTAAGTAGAATTCTTAACTAAATACCATTTCAAATAAATTCAAATTTATCTTCTTAACCTTAACTTATTCGAATTATTACAACAATCAATTTTTGAAATATAAATTTAAATAAATACTTAAACATATTATATGGATTGATTCAATCTCAATAATATTATTATTAAATCTATATATAAAATTTCCATTTATATATAGTATTTTAAGACCCAATATTTATTAAAAACCATATATTTCCTTTAAACTATAGAAATTATTTTCAAACATTTATATATCTATATGTGGACCAACGGTGTCTGTATATAATTTCTTACCCTATGGTCAAGGGATACAGATATTTATCATTTCAATCCGAATTTCAAATATACGGGTAGATATCACATCGACCCGCAATCCCAAATTCAATTTAATTGAAAATCGCTTGGGTTTATCATTTCAACCCATAACGAAATTCTCCTATTCTAAAGTCTGTTCGGGTATGTATCATTTCAACCCATAATGAATTTTATATTACAGGGAACTTGCAGGGTGATAACAGATATGATAATAATATAACAGGCATATACCCTCAATGTAAACTAAAGGATATGGTGCAATATCCCATAGGTGAACAGTTATATATAGTAGCATATAACAATTTAAAATTAACAACAGCAGCATATTTCAATTGTCGTTTGAATTGAAATCAAATTTAATAAATAAAAGAACGTTAATCGTGAGTGATTGCTCACTTTCGAGCCTAGAGGAGAGGGCGGAATGAGAAGAGATACGAATCCAAGCACAGATTTCGAAGCAAAGCAATATTGGCAAGAATTTTAACGATCAAAACTGATAAAGATGAATTGACGAAATCAAATCAGAGTTGGTTCGAGGAAGATAAATAGGATAAGTGAGCTATATATAGTTGTATATATAACTATATGTAAATAAAAATGTATTCTAAATTTAAACATATATTAAATTAAATATATATTTTCAAAAACCATTGGCTTAAACAAAACATATCTATATGTAGTATAGTTTGAAATAATGTATATGTTTAAACCCATATACAAACCAATATCCAAACACCATTTAAAATTTAAATCTTTATAAAGTAACCTTTATAAATAAAATATTAAAATCAATATTAAAACATATAACATAAAGTCCATATATTATATATCAGTACCAAATCTAACTTCGGTATATGTAAACTAATATAAACCCATGTAAACTTTATAAAATCTATATGCTACTAAAACAGATTATATATAAAATAAACCAATATATAATACTAACAGTAATATATGTTAGTTAAAGTCAGTACATAAAAATATTCAACACCTTCTATACTTTACAATACTTTAAACATGCTAGCACTGCAACTATACAAAATATACATAGTACTGCAAAACAATTATATACAGTAAAATAAATATAAAATAAAAACACACACACCTTATACAAAACGCATACAGCAAACACTGCATATATATATTTCTTCTTTATAGCCTTATATGCATAGACTAAGCCTTACCCAAGTTTATACTGTATAATATTAGATAAAATTAGGACACATCATATGATATTATCACCTTTACAAAGTTGCTTTATAGTTTATACATACTTAAGTTTAATATATATATATGCGGACAAGATATAGAACCAGAGAAGAATAAAGGAAGAGGACAACAAAACTCACTGCGGCAAGGTAGTGGCTCGCCGAACAACGTCAGCATGGAAGAGGAGGAGATGGAGGCGGAGATGATCAGGTGGAGGTACGGCAGTTGAGGCGGAGAGGCTAAGGGTGCAAGCTAGAGGCGGAGAGTGTGTTCGTTTCTCTTTTTTTTTGTGGCTGGGTTTCAAAAGAGAAGGGAGCAATTTATGTAGAGGAAGTAAAATGTGAGCAGGTGAGTAAAAGAAGGATGCAAGCATGAGGTGGAAAGTGAAAGCAAAGTGAAGTTGCAAAAGTGGAAATTGATTTTTAAACGCAATTGAAATATGAGCCTTTGCCCAATCAATGTGAAAAAAAACGTACACAAATAAATGAATATGGGACAAATGAAGATGAAGGGGGAAAGAAATAAACTATTTATGGGCGATGAAATTATAAAAGGAACCATGATGTGTACACTAATTGAAACGAAAACATACAAAAATAAATGAATATGAGACAAATGAAGATGAAGGGGGAAAGAAATAAACTATTTATGGGCGATGAATTTATAAAAGGAACCACGAGGTGTACAATAATTGAAACGAAAACGTGCACAAATAAATGAATATGAGATAAATGAAGATGAAGGAGGAAAGAAATAAACTATTTATGGGCGATGAATTTATAAAAGGAACCATGGTGTGTATAAAAATTGAAACGAAAATGTACCAAATAAATGAATATGAGACAAACGAAGATGAACGGGGAAAGAAATAAACTATTTATGGGCGATGAATTTATAAAAGGAACCATGATGTGTACAATAATTGAAACGAAAACGTACACAAACAAATGAATATGAGACAAATGAAGTTAAAAAGGCAATAATAGTGTAAATGTGAATCGTTGCCACATAAACAAATAAAACATATACAAATCTTTTACCGGTTATGTGATGGCAACGGTCACCCTTAATTGAGCTGACTAATAAAAGCCAATGCTTTGAACGTATGCCATAAAATTAAGTAACAGACACTGATTTCTAAATTTATTAGTAGCTAGGAAAAGCCACATTTGAACGTGAATTGGAAAAATTATTAAAGCAATTAATACTGTGTCCAGCCTGTACGTTTCGAAATTTGAAAACGAAGGAAATAGAAATGGAACAGGTTGCAAAAGGAAAGCCACACATATAAATGGAATAAAACGTTAACAATGAAACGTGCCACATTCAATGGAAAGAAACTGAAATGATAACGTCAAGCACGGGAATTAAGGACAATAAAGTAGAAAGTATGAGAAACATAAAAGTGAATAAACGAATGAATGCAAGTTACATATATATATATATATATATATATATATATAAATGATGTAAAATATTATGTTTCTGCCAGAGAGAAGAGAAAATGTTTGAAATGGAATAAATAGGGAAGGAACAAACCCAAAATAAAATTGCAACGGATAGAAAATTAAAGAGCTACAACACGAATACAGGGAGTAATAAAGGTAAGGTATTGATTGGTTTGTAACTGATGTAAAATTTGAATGGACAGGAAAGAAATAAAATTTATGATAACAGTCGATTCCCTTGATTTCATGCAAATTTATTTTCAACAATTCTTAACTGATTTGAGTTTAATATAATAAATAAACTTTCATATAATTAATTGAAAATTTACCATTTGCTATATTTAATTATACGTAATCCAAATAAAAAAAATTCCTTTTTTTTTTCAAAATTTTGTTATTAATAATTTCTCAAAAATCCAATTCAATACGTTATAAACCAATTAAAAATTGCTAAAATTTTATGGGTCGTTACAATGCATGTGAAACATGATCAAGAGCCATGGTAATGCAGAGGGGTTAAGTGATTGCTATGCTTTTCGATAGCTTAGACCGCATGAAGATAGGTATCCAATCCATGACTTAGAATTGGTTGTTGTAATTTTTACTTTAAAAGTGTGAAGACTTCTTCTTTTGAGAGAACATTCGAGTTGTATATGGATCATAAGTCTTTAAGATATTTATTCTCTTAGAAGAATTTAAATATGAGACAATAGAGGTGGTTAGAGTTTATGGATGCTTATGATTTTGGAATTGAGTACACACCAGTAAAAGGAAATAAAGTTGTAGGTACACTTGGTAGGAAACTTCTGAATGCAGTATTAGCAGTTGTATCATAGTGGAAAGATTTGGAAGTGTTGACTACTTGTAGTGTGTAGTTATGATCGTTCCAGTCAGAGAACCGCAATGTTATCTTGGTTGGAAGCTCGACCGATATTGATTGAAAGGATTGCTTCTAAGCAAAGAAATGACCCATTGTTGGATGAATGAATTAGAAGACTGGAAGGTAGAAATGAATTTTCAATTTAAAGGATTTTTATCTTGATCATAACGGATGGCCAAGGAAGAAAGGATGGATGTGTGTTCCAGATCTTGGTAACTTAAGGAAAGAAGTTCTTACGGATTGTCATCGATCAAAGTTTATTATTCATCCTAGAGGGACTATGATGTACCAGGAAATAAAAAGGAGTTTCTTCTATGAAGGTGTGGAAAGGGATGTAGGCTTATGGGTAAAGCAATGCTTCAATTTTCAACTAGTGAAAGCCAAGCATTAAAAGCCTAGTGGATTGCTTCAGCCTTTTTGAGACACCAGTATGGAAATAGGATTCTATATCTATGGATTTTACCAACGGATTTCTAAGATTGACTAGCGAAAATGAAAGTATTTGGGTTTTAGTAGATAGACTAATGAAAAGTGCACATTTCATTCCTGTTAAGTCGATAAGGATGACACCTGTTTTAGTTAAGTTTTTTATGAGGAATATTGTTAGATTACATGGAATTCTAGAAATTTAGTTAGTGATAAAGATTCATTTACTATGAAAGATTGAGGTCTTAGGTACCAAGCTCAAGGCGAGTACCGCTTACCATGTATACACAGATGGGCAAACAGAAAGAGTTAACAAAGTCTTGGAAGATTTTTTAAGAGCTTGTGTGTTATATTTTAGAGGATCATGGGAACATGATTTACACCTAGTCAGATTTTCCTATAACAATAGTTATCAGACTAGTATAGGGATAACATATTTTAAAGCTTTGTATTGAAGGCCATGCAAATCACTCGTTTTTAGGTTAGAGACTGGATATGGATTAATTCTTGTCCAAATTTACTGAGGGATTCCATAGAAAAGATCAAGTTATTTTGAGTAAGAATCTAGGAAGCTCAATCTAGGTAGAAAATTATGCAAACAAGAGATGGAAAGACTTAGAGTTCTCAGTTAGAGATCACATTTTCGTCAAAGTATCGCCAATGAAGGGGGTAGTAAGATTTGGAAAGTTAGGGAATTGGCACTTGGGTTTGCTGGACCATTTCCTATTATAGAAAGGATAGGAAAAATCGCTTATAGGATTGAGTTACCAAGTAGTTTGATAGGAGTCACAATGTCTTTCATATTTCTCATCTTAGAAAGTGTGTTTGAGGTCCATAAACTACTATCACTCTAAATATATTGAAAGACTCAATAAGGGAACCATACATGACTATAGTTAGACATCCAATTCATATTGTTGCTAAAGATGAGAAGAAGCTCAAGAACAAGGTAGTCAGATTAGTAAAAGTTAGTGGATTGATGACGAAAGAGACTGCACTTAGAAGATAGAGGATTGGATTAAAGACACTTATCCTGATTTGGTTTGATTGTATGTTTTATATTTATAGTAATGATATTGTTATGTGCCTTATCGTAATTTCGAGAACGAAATTATTTAAGAAAGGGAGTCTGCAACATCCTTAATTTTGATTAACATTATTTAGGATATTTAATTAAATTAATTAGATAAAATAGTGTGAAAGGATGAGGAGATTGAGGTTTGATAAGTAATATAGTCGAGCCTTAATTTATGAACTAATAATGTCGATTAGAACATTAAATAGAAGGAGGAAGTATCGAAAGGGAAAAATAGGAATAAGCTTCGTTTCATAAACATAAACCCTTATTCTCTCATTATCTTCATATCATTTCCACTCCACTTAAACTAAAGAAAGCTTAGTCTGACCATTGCTAGGGGAAACAAAGAAAAGAAAGCTAAGGAAACTAAATATAAAGCTTAGGGGAATCAAGTCAACATTCAAACCTAAAGCAAGGTGAATAATGATACCCATCATATAATATACTTATTTACTTTTGATTTTATTATTAAATCCAAATTATATGATTAATGTTTTTACATGTTTAAGTGTTTGGATGAATGTATGCTTGTGAATGAATTATGGAATTTATTTATGAAATTAGTTGATAATTTTGGGTGGAAAAGACCTATCAAACGACACCCAAATGACTTGAAATTTGATATAATATTAGAAACATTATTTTGAAAGTGGGTTTTTGATTTCATAATTTTTAAATTAAGTATGAATATTTTATGATTTTCTTAAGTAAAGAAAAGGCTTTATTGCGGGTTTTAATTATTAAAAATAATTAAATATTTTTTTCTAGTTCCGAAATTTTTATAAGTTAAAGAATATATAAAATCTGATTTATTATAATTTTTGAGGATTTTTTCCATATTTTTATGATTTATTATGAATTTATTGTAGGATCGATTTCACCCTAGAGGGGGGTGAATATAGTGATGCTATTAATTATAAAATTATTACGGAAGTTTATAAAATATTTTCAACAAAGATATATCAGAATAATAGCAGCACAGATAATAGCAGAATAATAAATGCAGAAATACAACAACACAGATTTACCCAGCTTCGACAAAACCCTACCTACATGCTGCCCCCAAGGTTTCTACTTGAAATTAAGCAGTCACACGCTTACACACGTAAACTCGCGACACCCGCTATTAACTAGCCTTTACTCTACGCTCAAAACCCTGCCACAACTCAGCCTCCGAGTTGCGAATTCTTGAACTACACCACCTTAATTCGTCCTCTAGTCACACGACTAGAATTTATAATGGTTTAAAGGGAAAAAACACAAATTTAAAACAATATAAAATAAACCCTTAATTTTAAAGCCCAAATAATAAAAGAAACCGGCCCAAATAAACTTATCATAAAAATTATCGGCCCTTTTTCTCTTTTATTTTTATAGCCGTTGCTCTGTAAAAACGACCATCTCGTTCCTTTGCTTGCTCGTTCCTCTTTCTATAATTAGGGCTTCGTGATGAAGTTTCCGGCTTTGTAGATTTGATTGATGATGCTTCGATTTCTTTTCTTCCATTGGTTCGTCAAAGACTACTTCAATTTGGTCGAGTTCGACTGCCAAAATGGTATGCATTTTTTCCTTTGTTGATAATTATTCTGCTCGACCTTTTTGATTCGAGTTGAATGATTATGCTTAGTTGCTTGAACTCGAATGCCTTTTGCCGATGATGTTTTAGGGCTTATATAGGAACCGAATTCCTTATTTTTCGTTTGTACACATTTGTTTGAATTTCAATTGATTGATATCGGCCATTGATTTTTGCATGGATGCTAGTGATGATTTCTGACTTGTTCCAATTCATATATTTTGTTTCCTTGATTCCCACGGCTTTGAATTGCCTTTGCTCACCACGATTTCGATTTTGCTGGCATTTTGTTTACTTCGGTCACTTGATATTGATACTTTTTTTCACCCTGTTGACTTCGGCTTTGACTTGATTTGGAAGTGCACCTCTTAATTTTTATTTACGGTTCGGTGATAATATATTTTGTTTTCTTCTTCAACCGACATCACCTGACTTTGAATTCTCTATTTACCGCCTCTGGTAATTGCATATATTGTTTACATATTGAGTTGTTTCACTGATGCATCACTTGTTGCCATTCACTTGAATTTAGTTGCATTCGTCTGTTCGGTCTCGTACCTCCTGCTGTTCACTTGTACTGTGATGTTGTTTTGTACATTTCTTCCCTCTGAGATGTTTATGTACATATATGGTCTACTATCTGGACTACACTTGATGTTTGGTTGTATGCATATTTGTACATGTATCTGGTATCACAGTTTCATTCGAGTCTGTGCATTCTTCTCTGGCTTGAATTTGGTGGTATGCATATGCACTGCTTTGTCTTTGACATTGCCTGACCATATGCATGCTTCGAGGCAGTCTGCGTATGCTTTCAAGATGCAGTGTCTTCATGTTACATTATATTGTCTTCACTTTTGAACTTCATATGTAGTTGCTGTCTACATTTATGCCTTGGTTTCACTGAACTGTTCACTTGTTTCATTTTGAAATTCCTGATGCACTTTTCAACCTGATGCTTGTGTACATGTTTACTACTAACATGTACATATATGCACTGTATGTATATATCTGGTTTCATTTCTGTAGCATATATTGCTTTGGGTCTTGTATTCAGTTGCACGCTATTTTGAAGTACTGTATTATTTCGTCCACTAGACTGAGCAGTTGAACTTTTCTTGTTTGTTTGGTCTGGAGCATTTGTGGCCATCTGATTTTTTGAACTTGTCTGGTTGTATTTGAATTAAGTCAGTGTGGCTCACGTATGAATGCATATGTACTGGAAGTCGTTGCCTTGTCTCTTTGTAGTCTGGTGTATATGTATATTGTTTATTATATTTAATCCTGTACTTGTGTTGTCTGTATATCAACTTGTGTTATTCCTGGTGCAGTGCGACCTTTGGTATTTGTTTGATATACACGTCTGGCTGTTTTGTGATTTTAAGTTGCACTGGTCTATGTCAGTCTGGTCGACACTTGCTGTTGGTCTTCAAGCCAGTTCATGTTTACTTGAGGCTTGCACTTGAATGTGCAGTCTGCATGTTATATTTGTATCATGTTGTATTGAAGTTTCTCCGACGGTCTGGGTTCAAGTTCATAGCATATTGAATTGGTTCATGTATATATGTATGTTGTGTATCACTTCATGTTGAAGTCTGGTCGCTTGTGTAGTCATCTTTAGGTGCTCCGGTCCTTTGATTCATGTGTATAAAATGCTGGTGATTATTGCAGTTTTATTATGGCTTCACTTTGAACCTGTTTCATTTAAACTTTGGTCGAGGCTTGATTTATGTTAGTTTGGATTCTTGACCATTTTATTGAACTTGCACTTGCGTTGAATCCAGCTCAAAGCTCGGGTTTGACCTTGTGCTCATGTCGTGACATTATTTTTATTTCACTTGAGTTGAACCCGGCTTTTGATTTAGGTTTGACCTTATGCTCACCCGTCCCTGCAATTTCATCAAATGAGTATATCGGTGTGCACGGCCTTGTGGCATGTACAATGATACACTGTGCATGTCACAAGCTCTTTGTGTATGATGAATTCAAATTTAAATGATGACGAACAATCCAAATAACTGAGGGAAATAATATTTTCAAAATACGTTTTATTTTACAATGCAAAAATATTTTCTTTTCAATTTTACTGTGTCAGTATTTATTTTAGCAGATTGCTCAGATGATGGATTCAATCTGAAATAGAGTTGAAGATCAATGCGAGTGAATGAGCGATATGTAGTGAGGACATTTGTAAATGGAAATGTATTGTAATTGCAAATTGTATATATATAGTGAGAGATCAATTTGTACTATTCAAAATTGTTATAAATATTTGTTTGAATAAAATATCCGTTTGAATTTAAATTCTGTGTTTTTACTTTATTCAGCAAATATGTATTTAATTATGTGAAAAATAAAATAGTTAAAAAATACATTTAAATGAATATATATATATATATATATATGTTTATTATCATCAAAAAAATCATATACTCGCATATTCAACAATCTCCCCCTTTTGATGATAACAAACAAATATTTAAGATTTTGAATTTTATTAATTGTATTTGATCATTGATAGACTCTATTTTCTCCCCTATTTGAATGCTCCCTCTCTACACAAAGCTCCCCCTTCATATATGCATAAAAATATGTAAATGAATAAATAAACCTAGACACATGTAAAATATTTGACTCTTATTTGCCAAAATCTTATCCTTTCTCTCCCCTTTTTGTTATTAGCAAAAGAGTAGTAGTGTTAGAAAAATATAGATAAAGTGATAGACAATAATACAACATTAATACTCAATCGAGTATAAATATTAAATTTCAATAAAAAATCAAACAAAAATCATAAATACTCTATTTGATGCATATTCCACTTTAGAATGATAGGGGTAACGTCATCAAATAAAACCATATAGTTATGTCTATTTGTGGTGTATTTATATTGGAAATTTGAATATTTACTAACCATGCATAACCGTTAGGACTTTTAAATGAGATTAGTAGCATTTCAATTTTTTTATAAAAAATGAATTCAAGTATCATCTAACCACGCATAACCGTGAGAATGTTTAAATGGGATTAGAATCAACTTGTCAATTTAACCAATCAATTTCGATTTGAGTTCCATACATGCATAACTGTGAGGACTTTTAAATGAGCATGGAAGCACATAATCAAAAATTCCAAGTAATTCACCCATGCATAACCGCGAGGACTTTTAAATGAGAGTGAATACTTGGATCTTTTAAAAAAAAATGAAAAACGGATGATTTCCTGTTTAAAATACCACATATTGACAAACTATATTGAATTTTGACGAGTGATGGTCTATAGAAATATGATAGAACTAGAGATGGTCATGGTATTTTTACCAACAAAAAGTGTTTATAACTCTTGTTCAAATTTCTAAAGAAATTTACTAGATATACCGTCTCAAGTTATAATATATGATTATATCAACACTCTTCACTTTTTCAATCACTATTTATCTTTTCGATAGTTAGTAAGGAGTCAGATTAGTCAATGTAATCATTTAAGATCAAATCCAAAAATAATTATATAATCAAATATTTTAAGATGAATAATCTGCATCTGAATTTGTTTCACTTAAGATTATCTTTAATTGAACGTCATAGACTAGGCCGTGAAATTTGCAACGATTTCTTGAAATCCTTTTTTCAACTTTTTAAATGAAATTCTTTTGGATTTTAATTGAAGCCACGCCAATAAACAAAATTGCGAATATAGAGTCAGCCGTAAAATAACCAAATGTATTACATCAACCAATAAAACACTATCATTAATCCAAACTAATATATATGAAGTAGTTCAAAGACTCTAGAGATTTTTATGGTGTTCTTGGCATAAGAATATAATTGGCCAACATTTTCGAATAAGTTAGAATCAAAATCATCATTCATTTCATTATCACATTACTGGTTGATTTATTTCAGATTATGGTGCAGATTATCACATTTAAATATCGTTCAAAATAAATATACCATTACCTATTTTACCTTTACGATATTTTTCGTTGTTGTCCATTGTGATTATGTCACTTTTATACTAGGCTAAGGAACTTTGATTTGTCGCTCGTTGTGTTTCTGAAACAGCCAGAATCCAGATAACACTGTTGTTGTTCCTTAGCTTGCTACCACACCTACACGATAAAAGATTTTTGTGACCTATTTGTTTGTATAGGTCCATCATTGTTAGTGGAAACAGATTTTGAAAAATAGTTTTGTGGATACCCAAAGCTATTTATATATATATTCCTTTCGGCACCCAGATTTGTTTAACTTTAAGGGATTTTATATTTATGCCTTTTGGAACCCAAATTGGAATTGTTTTTACGTGTTTGGTCTATACCAACAATTATTTTGATTGTGTCCAAATTTTCTACAAATTGTGCACTCGGATTTAACTTGATTAATTTTGCTTCTAACATATTCAGAGTGAGTATACCCAAGTCCTTGTCTACCAGTATTAATAGTTTGTTTTCCTAATAGCATATTCAACGGTTTTTCACTTTTGGAAAATTTTCTTAAAGTCGTAGACAATTGTTGGACTGGTTATTTGAGATATTAGTTTTCATTTAATAATTATGTGCACTTTTTAACGGAATTTTCTCTCCTTGTGTTTTCATTTTCTTTTAAAATCAGAATTTCATTTTCAAGCGATTTAATTTTAGTTTCTGATTTTTTGATCTCCTCTTCGAATGATGGACATTTATCACACTTAGGGATCCTACTTTGATAGTTTTTAACTAATTGGTTAAGTTGTTTATTTAAATCTATCAAAGTATCCTTTTGTGATTCAATTTTGGCGTACTTCTCCCTACATCGTTCAAAATAGCCATTTACTTCATGGAAATATATAAGTAATTCTTAGTGAGTAAGTTTTCATACCTCGCTTGGCTCATCATCATCGCTATCAGTTATATCACCTCGAAGACACATATCTTCTTTCTCACTCTCACTGCTAGTACTTATATTATTTTCATCACTTGTATTCCACGTGGCCGCAAAATTTCTCCTTTTTGATTTCTTTTCTAAGCCATGTCGATTCTGAGGACAATTTGGCTTGATGTGTCCGACTTTGTTGCACTTGTGACAGATGATTTCTTACTGTTTTGGGCTATCTAGAACTTTGCTCGTTCTACTTTTTAATTTTTGATTTAGAGCTGGATTTCCGTATTTTCGGTTCCACTTTTTGAATCTCTTCATTACCAGTGCTTGCTCTGCTGCTCCATCATCATCGTCATATCATCACTTTCAGTTGTTCCTTTGAGAGCTATTGATTTCTTTTGAGTATCTCCTTCTTCATGTTCATTTCTAGCTCATAAGTGGTGAGATTACCGATGAATTCTTCAACTTTGATTTGTTTTAAATCTTTCGATTCTTGAATGACAGTCACTTTTTCTTCAAAACTTCTGAAAGGACTCTGAGGATTTTTCGAATTATTTCCAATTTCGTGTACGATTTTCCAAGAGCTTTTGATTTGTATATGATGTTGGAAAGCCATCCATACATCTCTTTGACATTTTCTTCCTTAGCCATTGTAAAATTCTCGTATTCGCTACTCAGCATGTCAAGGCGAGATTACTTGACTTGAGATGTTCCTTCGTGAGTCACTTCTAGTGTGTGCCATATTTCCTGCACAGTTAGACAATGTGAGACACTATTAAATTCAGTACAATCCAATGAATAAATAATAGAATTCATAGCTTTAGAATTAGCATTCTATAACTTATTTTCTAGATCTGTCCATTGATCAAATGGTTTTTCAATTTCTTGATTATTTACAACTATAGTGGGTGCTCTATAACCTATCTCAACTATGTTCCAAGCATCCATATTTTTCAAAAAAAATTCATTCTATTTTTCTAGTAAGCATATTCACCATTGAACATTAGTGGTCTAATTATAGACCGACCCTCAGAAAAAGCAGTACTAAAAGAAGCTATTTTAAAAATTCAGAATTTAAAAAAAAATGGTTTTTGAAAAATCAAAATTTTAAACCAAAAATGGCTTTTGAACCTGGCTCTGATACCACTTGCAGGATCGATTTCGCCCTAGAGGGGGGTAAACAGGGTGATGCTATTAATTATAAAATTATTACGGAAGTTTATAAAATATTTTCAACACAGATATATCAGAATAATAGAAGCATAGATAATAAAAGAATAATAAATGCAGAAATAGAACAATATAGAGTCACCCAGCTTCGGTAAAACGCTACCTATGTGCTGCCCCCAAGGTTTCTACTAGAAATTAACCAGTCAGACGCTTACACACGTAAACTCGCAACACCTGCTATCGACTTGCCTTAACTCTACGCTCAAAACCCTACCACAACTCAGCCACTGAGTTGCGAGTTCTCGAACTACACCACCGTAGTTCCTCCCCAGGTCACATGACTAGAATTTACAATGTTTAAAAGAAAAAATAAAAATTTAAAACAATATAAAACAAAAACCTAATTTTAAAGACCAAATAATAAAAGAAACCGGCCCAGATAAACTTATCACTAAAAATTGCCGCCCCTTTTTCTCTTTTATTTTTATGGCCTTTGCTCTGTAAAAAGGACTGTCTCGTTCCTTTGCTTGCTCGTTCCTCTTTCGATAATTAGGGCTTCGTGATGAAGTCACCGTCTTTTCGATTTGATTGATGATGCTTCAAGTTCTTTTCTTCAATTTATTCATCCACGGCTACTTCAATTTGGTCGAGTTCGACTGTCAAAATGGTATGCAATTTTTCCTCTTTCGATATTGATTCTGCTCGACCTTTTTGATTCGAGTTGAATGGTTATTCTTAGTTGCTTGAACTCGAATGCCTTTTGCCAATGATGTTTTAGGGCTTATATAGGAATTGAATTCCTTATTTTTCATTCGTATACATATGTTCGAATTCATCAAGTGATTTATCTCGGCCATTGATTTTCATATGGATGCTAGTGATGATTTTTGACTTGTTCCAATTCGTATATTTTGTTTGCTTGATTCCCACGTGTAACGACCCATAAATTTTCAGTAATTATAATTGTTAATTTAATAAGATTTTTGAAATTTATTATTGATGAAAATAAATATATAGTGAATTATTAATAAAAGTTGTGATATAATAATGAAAATTAACTAAGAGGAAACGTAACAAGGTTAATTAAAGTTAACAATTAATGGACTTGAATGAAATTCTAATTAAATAAAATAATTCAAATGTTATGACTTGATTATAAATGGAATATGAGAAAACAAATGAAATTATTGGATAAATGTATGAAATAGAGTAATAGATGGAAATCATTTGTGAAGAATAAACATACATGTATTATAAAGGGAAAACGGTGACAAATGGTGGTCGTTAACAGTGGTTTACCAATTTGAAATAAAAGTTACTTTATTGATAATTGATATAATAATGGAAGTGGGAATGTGAATTGAATAGAAATGGAAATTTATTTATAAGGCACTAATTGATATAATAAAAAGCATGAAACCAAGTGAATAAATTTATTTAGAATATTTAATCATAATTAATGTATATAATTGGAAAAGATATAATATATGGAAATAGGATGGTTAATAACAAAGGAGTTAGAAATTTGAATATATTAATGTAGCATTTATGCAAATGTAAGATGTAATAGACGTAGATTAGTGTAATAGATAAGTACCCATGTTGACATCACCTTTAAGATGGTAAGTTTATAATTGATTCATAATAAGGAAAAATTCAAATGAATGGATTTATTTGGGATGACAATTGACAATTAATGAATTATTTAAATTAGTAAGTTATAATTGATGGAAATTAGTAAATTGGGGAGTGAATTCAAAGGTTATTAACTAAGGAAGTAATACGTAATAAATTGAATAAAATCAATATGATATAAGAATTGTAACATTTGTTTGTGAATAGTGGATTCATATGTGTAATTAAAGTTATGATAACGGTTGTTTTAAGTTAACCATTTATTTAGTCTATTAAATTAAAACGGGTAACCAATTTGCAATAAATCTGAATTTAATGTTGCGTTAATATAAATTAAGGTAATAATTGTGAATAACATAAATTTTATTCAGTGTTATGATGACTAGTTGAATATAACGTAAACTTAAGTGTAAATTTAAGGTTATGATAACAATTATTATAAATAACCTAATTAATTGGTCAATGAATTTATTAGAATCAAGTTCATTTAAATGTCAAGCAAATGAAGGGTAACAATATGAACTAGGTATAGAGTGATAATGGACTTAGTATAAAGATTGAAACTAATCAAATCAAGGTTATTTGGAATTTATTATAATTAATTGGAATTCCATACAAAGCGATTCTTGGCAGACTTCCCACAAAAGATCGTTTAAAAAACTGGAGGATTATAGAAGGAATCACATGCAGCCTGTGCAATGAACAGAATGAGAGCCATGAACACTTATTTTTGAATGTATTTTCACTAAATTGGTTTGGAGTCTTCAGAAAATGAAGTGTACGGGGTCGACTGAAGTCAAAACAATAAAAGATGAAATTGTTTACTTGAACAACTGGGGAAACAGTGCGAACTTTCTACAGGAAATATTCAAATTTTGTCTCGCAGCTACCATTTGGAACCTCTGGCGTGAGAGGAACAACAGGACTTTTAACAGAAAAGAATCAAACATTCAATCAGTGAATGCGCAAATAGATCGAGATGTTAAAATGATGCTGCTGCTAATTAACAAGAAAATGCTTACCAGCCTAAAGGAACAAGAAAAATCACTACTGGAGAAGTGGAAGTGGAAGGTAAACGATGAAGGAAATCTATTAAAGATTCGGGAGCCGCCTTGATTGGATTAAGTGATGCTCATGGAAGTGGATTAGATATGGAAGGTTCGAGTTCTATATTTAGTATCAAATATTCTTTATAAAACACTGGGCTTCGGCCTGCTTCTGTAGTAATAAAGGATTAACCAATTTTCAAAAAAATATATTAATTGGAACTCAAATTTTAATAAATGAATTTATTCTAAATGAAATTTAATTTATTACGCTAATTGAAATAAAGATGGAATGTGATAATATTAACGTAAAAGATTTTGAATACAATATTTATTTCATCCGCTGACAATAATGAATTGAATAGTAGAATGAAAAATAAATTTAATAGAATTTTTGGAAATTAAATTTATAGCTTCTGAATTTAATGAATTTGAAAATTTAACGCTGAAATTGATAAATTAATCAACTCTAAATTGACATTTGAATTTGATTAAATTAGTGTAAATGATTAAGAAAGTTAATTGATGAAATTTGTTAATTATAGAGTTGAAATAAAAAAGTGATTAATTAATTTATTTTTAATATATTTAATTAATATAAAAATAGCCATTTTGGCCACTGACTTGGATTTCGACGAAACAAGTTTCATCGGATCCATAATGATGAATTATTATAGGATTTCAAGTTTCGTATCGATCGGACTTGTCGTTTGATCGTATGGGCTTGAAACGCCTTGAAATCGATTAATTGAAATCAACTGAAATCAATTTGAAAAATATTGATTTTAGCATAACTTCTCCATACGATGGAATTTGGACTTGAAACCTTTTTCATTGCGTTTAAAATATTTTAAAACACCTATTTTGATATATGGATTGTCCCAATTTTGTTCCGGAGTCAGAACGGGCTTTTCGGGCCATTCATCGTTCAACGCGTTCATAAATCGGGTCCATCTACTCTTTTTCAACCTTACCTATAAATACCTTGTTATAAACCCTAGCCTACCTCTATTTCTCATTTGTATGTGCATACAATTAAGCTATCTCTCCTTCTCAAAGGTAGACAAACAAATTTTAAATCCAAATACAATTCCAAATCAAATCAAAAGCTAAAATTTCAAACTCCTCAAAAAAATTCAGGAAAATTATATATCAAAGCTCTCGAAGAGCACATCCCGATTCTGTGATTCATTTTTTGATTCGAGTCATCGTTTGTCCTAGAATTTGCAGTTTATTTCCGGCCATTCGTTGTATTCTTCGCAAATCAACGGTAGATTGGCAACCATACGGCAATCGGAAAGCTCCTTAGTGGAGAGCGTGCTGAGGCATGTTGATCTGTACGGTCACTTGGGTCTGGAAGCGACGTGGTTCACTGGAATCAGGTGATAGGCGTGACGGATGGGGGGGGGGGGCGGGGTTTCTCTGGCGACTGCAAAGATGCGTGCATGGCTGATGGGGGCGGCATCACAGGCGAAGCTCCTGGCGAGCGTGGATCTTGGGGCGGTAGGCCATGGCTGGCGCGGTGGTGTTCCTTTAGGTGGTGGCCGCAATTCGCGATCCTTGACTTGCTGCAGGGTTTCAGTGTGACTTAAGGTGACGTGGCAGGAGACGTTGTTTTGTTTTTATTTTTATTTTTTTAATTTCAATTTCAATCATTCTAATACACGTTACTTTTGCATATGTGATCCAATTCACGCGCGGTTTTCTCCGCTAGGTTTGTATTGGAATTTCGAACATTTTGACGCTAGTTTCGACGAATTTGGAGACTGCTCATTTTTTGGGTTTAAATTGGATTTAAATTCAGTTTAAATTCAAAAGGTGAGTGTTTTAACCCACTCACAACTTCTATAATTTCTTATGTTCGTTAAATTTAATTTGTGTTGTGATTTTGAATTTATTTATGACTGTTTGTATATTTTTAAATCATCATCTCAGTCAATTGCATTTATTTGAATTAAACTGTAAACTGCCAGTTAGATAGATTGTTTAATTTAATTTTGAATATAAACTGTCAGTAATTACCTGTTATTTATTATATGCTATATATTGATGTTATTGTTTAAATTGGATGATGATTGTAATAAATGGTTGATGATTGATATTGGATGAATGGATGTTGTATTTTATATTGTTTTAAACTGCAAATTATTATGCACTTTATTTCATTCGGGATTGCGGTTTGAAATGATATAACCATATTTTTATTTTAAATTGCGGATTGAAATGATAAATATCCATATCCTTGACCATAGGATAGAAAACTATACAAACACCGTCGGTCTATATATAAATATTTTAAAATGATTTCTATGGTTTTGGAGAGAAATATACGGTTTAATAAATAATAAATGTTGATATTATATAAATATTATTTTTATATATATAGTTAAATTCTTGAATTTAAGTGATGTATAAATTTGTGAAATAAAAATATGTTTATTCATGGAGTTTGATTGTTTTATATTATATGGTTAAGTATCTGTTTAAGATATTGTATATATGTAAAAATTTAATAACTTAAATAAAATTTAAGTTGGAAGATAAATATGAAATTGGTTAAGAATTTTACACGAATAAATTTGATTTGAAATTTAAATAAAATTGAAATATATAGGGTGGGATTCTTATAACTTGGTTTGGCTTAGAGGGATCTAAATGAATATATCAAGTTAAATAAATTGAATGGATATCCATTTGTTGAATTTAAAAGTTTGAATTAAATTATATTGGGGTTATTAAGTAGACATTTCAAATCTAAATAATAGTAATTAAATTTGATATATATGGAATTATCAAAGAATTAGTTTTGAAATGGTGGAATATTTAAAGTTTTGAATTATATGGAAATTGAAATGGTTTAATTGGAGGTTCAAATCGGTATTTGGAATTTATTTGTGAAATTTGAAAAAGCTATTTTATTATTAAAGTAATTCAATATTAAACCATTTAAGTATTGGAAGTTATGTTTCAAAATTTTTGAGTTTTAAGGTATTATGATTTGAAAATGCTATGAATTTGGGAAAAGGATATATTTGAAATAAAAATGATATTATATTGATTTGGGTTTTATAAATTATATCATATTGATTTGGATTTTAAACGAAAATGATATCGTGATTATATGGTTTTGAAATCAATATTTATTCTGTTTTGAAGTATAATTATTTTAAAATGACCGCGGTGTTATAATAACGTTTGGTTGTTGAAGAGATCGGGATCAGAAGTTGTCATACTCTCTGCCAACTCCAAAAACCACTTTAACAACCATGTACGCGGTGGAGATTCCAGAATGAAGTAGGATGGTGGCGGCGTTTCCTTTGAGGTAAATACATGGACCCGACTCCCGTGAGTTGGCATAAGGTGGCTAAAACAGGAGCGATTCTCGGGCCAATGAGGTTGCACCTTTGATCGGACACATCCCTTCGATATTATACTTTGACTTTTCACCGTCAGAGGACACTCCATAGGTATGGTACAAAACAAAATCGTATAAGGCGCGCTAGGGTAGATGATACGGCACAAATAGGCAATGCCAGGGTAGGTATACCAATTGACTTTTGGATTGATTTGGTGGCCACTTTTGATTTTTTTTATTTGGGGGTGTGGCTCGAGGTGGGCGGTAACTGCGGCTATGCGTTACCACCAGCCCAGATAGCAATTGGTATATCTACCCTGGCATTGCCTAGTTGTGTCGTGTCATCTACCCTATCGCGCCTTATACGATTTTGTTTTGTACCATACCTATGGAGTGCCCTCTGACGACGCCCAATACGGGGGAGATTACGGTACTGTATAGACTATGGGAATATAAAAGTGTGTTAAGGTGGAAAATGTAAAGCCTTAACGCTATTTTCAGTATATTATACTTTACTTTAGACACTATTATAATAGCGTACATTACTACATAGTAAATAGTTTAACGGATCCTTATGAGATGTTTATCTCAAGCATCTCTTAAGTTACTACACTCACTTTAGACACTGGATAGGAGATGTAAAATCCCATAAACATCTCTGACGACGTTCCACTCATATTTTATTGTTGATTTAACTTACATAAGATCTTTTGGTTCAGACCCGAGTGGTTTGTCTTTTCAATTCGCTCGGGTCAGTCCGAGCATTTTTAGGTATTGAAGATTTCATTCTAGAGGACGAAGACGAAGATTTGTACTACTATTATTTATTATATTTAATCGTTCTGCTGCAAGATTCTATTTTGTTCTTTCTCTTCCTCTGCCTTTTCTTATTTACCCCATAACAATCCGCCTTGTTTATGGTTTAAGTCTGACGCGTGTGGTTTATCGTCGATTTAAAGCGTGCAAAAAGGCGAGACGTTACATCTGGTATCAGAGCTTTGGTTTAGCGACAAACCTTAGCTTTGTGGGGGTCTGACTCTTTATTAATAGGTAGTAATACCCTATGATGAGTCTTTGAGCGTATATATGAGAGAGCATATTTGTTAGTATTATAAAAAGGTTTTAATATTGTGTTAATTTGTTCCGTTTTGTATTTATAAATTCTGGTTGATGCATGGGACGCTATGACATCAATAGGGATTTCTAAACACTTAATAGGACAGACCGACATAATATTTGTTTTTAATATACGTGAATGAAATAATTTTGCCTATTATATTTTCTATATATAAAATAAATTTTTATAAATAAGATATATATTTGGTTGCAATATATTGGTTGTTAGGTAATGAAATTTATAAATAATGGTTGAAATAAGATTGAAAATAAAATAAATGGAAATTGGAAATTTAGAACTTAAGTCTCGGGATTCTGAAAATTTCTTTCAAATGATTTTGGAATATAATAATAATATTATTAGAAGTATTTTCTGATATAAGTATTTCAATACAATTTGAAAGAATTTTTTTTAAAAAAGAAATGTTGGAAAGAAATAAGTTTTGCACTCCCCTCTCTGTCACTGGAAAATGATTTCGGTGATGAGTGCACGCATCATTGACATTCTTTTTCGAGTTTCGAAGTGGGAAGGCCACTGTAGTAGTTTTACTGCGGATTTATTTTGATAAACAAAAATAAATTTTCACTTGTTTTAGATATAATTGGATATATAAATGCGTTTATCTATTATTTTAAAATGATATGAGATTTAACCCGGTATTTAGTTCTTAAGTTTCCATTAATTAATAGTTTCAATTATTGTAGTGAAATTGGAACGTAGGTAATTAATAATTGAAACCTCTAAAGGAAATAAGAGATTTAATGCTAAGTTATAAATTAAATATAATAGAAAGATAAGTAGTATAAATAATTTTTTTTAAACTTAAGTAAATAAGTTGAAATTTGTAATCTATAAAAAGCAAGGATAATATTATTGAACATTAAATTAATTAAAAGAAATGAGAAAACTTGTATAACTTTCAATTACATCCTTAAAAACATATATACAACTTACCGAAAATTATAAGTTGAAATGTTTAATAAGAAATTATAATGGAAATTTTACAAGTAAAAATAGGTAATGAAAGTGTTCAATAAATTGATTTTATTTATAAGAATTGATGTTATAAAGTTATAAACTTAAGTTGTAAATAAAATGTTACTATAATTAAATATAATAGAAATGTAAGCACTAAATAAATGAAATTGAAAAATGCGTAAATGTAATGCAATAAAAAAAGAAACTTACATGACCTGAATAACTGAAAATGAATAATTGTAAGCAATAAATGAAAATGAATGGAATTAATAAGAATAAACTTAATCTGTTGTTTGAAATCGTTGTTTGTTTCAGTTTATGGTTGTTTGGGTAAGGATACTTTAAATTGTTTGGATGAATGAATAATCTATTTCATTTCATCTAAGACTATTGAGTAAATGGTGCACTAAGTAGTTTATTTTTCATTTTATGCAATTTAAGGTTTGAACCCAAACAACTATTTGTTTTGTTTGATATGCTTGGATGGTTGATTTGTGTTTATGATGTTTGTTGCAATTGATTGTTGTTGTATTGATTGTTTGCTTGTGGTTGAAACAACTTTAGATATTTCATTTTATATAATTGTTAACCTTTTTGGATTATATCATTGAAATACAGGTTATGGAAGCAATTGCTACTGCTTTTAGTTTCATAAATAAGCGTTATTTTCCCGACGAATAGGTACGTCTTTCGGATTACGGTTTTATAGCGTTATTATATTATTTTTCCCATGTTGGGATAGTTATTATTTTGGAAAATATGTGTATATTGTTATATTTAATATTATATTTTCTCCCGAGCCTCTCCGTACAAAGGAGACTGCCAAAATTTTCCGTAATTTTTGGACTTAGAAAATATTTTGAAAAATGTTTTCCAAACTTTATTAATTTGAGAATAAGAGATTTAATGGTTATAAATTGGTGTATTTTATTTAAAGTAATTAATTTTGTAAATTTAACTGTTTATAAAGTCAATATTTTGATAAGATGTATTGTTTATTTAATTCTTCTTTTCCCTTCTTCTTCCTTTTCAGGGACGAAAAGTTTTGAGTGGGGGAGAGTGTAACGACCCGTAAATTGTCCGTAATTATAATTGTTAATTTAATAAGATTTTTGAAATTTATTATTGATGAAAATAAAATTTTGTGAATTATTAATAAAAATTATGATATAGTAATGAAAATTAACTAAGAGGAAACGTAACAAGGTTAATTAATTTTAATAATTAATGAACTTGAATGAAATTCTAATTAAATAAAATAATTCAAATGTTATGACTTGATTATAAATGGAATATGAGAAAACAGATGAAATTATTGGATTAATGTATGAAATAGGGTAATAGATGGAAATCATTTGTAAAGAATAAACATACATGTATTATAAAGGGAAAATGGTAACAAATGGTGGTCGTTACCAGTGGTTTACCAATTTAAAATAAAAGTTACTTTAATGATAATTAATATATAACAGAAGTGGGAATGTGAATTGAATAGAAACAGAAATTTATTTATAAGGCAGTAATTGATGTAATAAAAAGCATGAAACCAAGTGAATAAATTTATTTAGAATATTTAATCGTAATTACTGTATATAATTGGCAAAGATATAATATATGGAAATAAGATGGTTAATAACAAAGGAGTTAGAAATTTGAATATATTAATGTAGCATTTATGCAAATGTAAGATGTAATAGGCGTAGATTAGTGTAATAGATAAGTACCCATGTTGACATCACCTTTAAGATGGTAAGTTTATAATTGTTCATAATAAGGAAAAATTCAAATGAATGGATTTATTTGGGATGGAAATTGACAATTAATGAATTATTTAAATTAGTAAGTTATAATTGATGGAAATTAGTAAATTGGGGAGTGAATTCAAAGGTTATTAACTAAGGAAGTAATACGTAATAAATTGAATAAAATCAATATTATATAAGAATTGTAACATTTGTTTGTGAATAGTGGATTCATATGTGTAATTAAAAGTTATGATAACGGTTGTTTTAAGTTAACCATTTATTTAGTCTATTAAATTAAAACGGGTAACCAATTTGCAATAAATCTGAATTTAATGTTACATTAATGTAAATTAGGGTAATAATTGGGAATAATGTAAATTTTATTCCGTGTTATGATGATTAGTTGAATATAACATAAACTTAAGTGTAAATATAAGGTTATGATAACAATTATTATAAATTACCTAATTAATTGGTCAATGAATTTATTGGAATCAAGTTCATTTAAATGTCAAGCAAATGAAGGGTAACAATAGGAACTAGGATAGGGTGATAATGGACTTAGTATAAAGATTGAAACTAATCAAATCAAAGTTATTTGGAATTTATTAGAATTAATTGTAACTCAAATTTTAATAAATGAATTTATTCTAAATGAAATTTAATTTATTACGCTAATTGAAATAAAGATGGAATGTGATAATATTAACGTAAAAGATTTTGAATCCAATATTTATTTCATCCATTGACAATAATGAATTGAATAGTAGAATGAAAAATAAATTTAATAGAATTTTTGGAAATTAAATTTATAATTTCTGAATTTAATGAAATTGAAAATTTAACGCTGAAATTGATAAATTAATCAATTCTAAATTGATGTTTGAATTTGGTTAAATTAGTGTAAATGATTAAGAAAGTTAATTGATGAAATTTTTAATTATAGAGTTGAAATTGAAAAGTGATTTAATTAATTTATTTTTAATTTATTTAATTAATATAAAAATAGCCATTTTGGCCACTGACTCGGATTTCGACGAAACAAGTTTCATCGGATCCATAATGGCGAACTATTATTTCAAGTTTCGTATCGATCAGACTTATCGTTTGATCGTATGGGCTTGAAACGCCTTGAAATCGATTAATTGAAATCAATTTGAAAAATGTTGATTTTAGCATAACTTCTCCATACGATGGAATTTGGACTTTAAACCTTCCATTGCGTTTAAAATATTTTAAAACACCTATTTTGATATATTGATTGACCCAATTTGGTTCCGGAGTCAGAACGGGCTTTTCGGGCCATTCATCATTCAGCGCGTTCATAAATCGGGTCCATCTACTCTTTTTCAACCCTACCTATAAATACCCTGTTTTAAACCCTAGTCTACTTCTATTTCTCACTTGTATGTGCATACAATTCAGCTATCTCTCCTCCTCAATGGCAAACAAACAAATTTTAAATCCAAATACAATTCCAAATCAAATCAAAAGCTAAAATTTCAAACTCCTCAAAAAAATTTAGGAAACTTATATATTGAAGCTTTCGAAGAGCGCATCCCAATTTTATGATTCGTTTTCTGATTAGAGTCATTGTTTGTCTTTGCAGTTTATTTCCGGCCATTCGTTGTAGTCTTCGCAAATCAACAGTAGATTGGCAACCATACAGCAATCGGAAAGCTCCTTAGTGGAAAGCGTGTCGAGGCATGTTGATCTCTACGATCGCTTGGGTCTGGAAGTGACATGGTTCACTGGAATCTGGTGATAGACGTGACGGATGGGGAGGGGGTTTCTCTGTCAACTACAAAGATGCGTGTATGGCCGATGGGGGTGACATCAGAGGCGGAGCTCCTGGCGAGCGTGGATCTTGGGGTGGCAGGCCGTGGTTGGCGCGGCGGTGTTCTTTTGGATGGCGGCTATGATTCACGATCCTTGACTTGCTGAAGGGTTTCAGTGTGACTTAAGGTGACGTGGCAGGAGACGTTGTTTTGTTTTTATTTTTTTAATTTCAATTTCAATCATTTTAATACACGTAACTTTTGCATACATGATCCAATTCACGCGCGGTTTTCTCCCCTAGGTTCGTATTGGAATTCCGGACATTTTGGTGCTTGTTTGGACGAATTTGGAGACTATTCAATCTTTGGGTTTAAATTGGATTTAAATTCAGTTGAAATTTAAAAGGTGAGTGTTTTAACCCACTCACAACTTCTAAATTTTTTTATGTTCGTTAAATTTAATTTATGTTGTGATTTTGAATTTATTTATGACTGTTTGTATATTTTTAAATCATCATCTCAGTCAATTGCATTTATTTTTATTAAACCGTAAACTGCCAGTTAGATAGATTGTTTAATTTATTTTTGAATATAAACTGTCAGTAATTACCTACTATTTATTATATGCTCTATATTGATGTTATTGTTTAAATTGGATGATGATTGAATAAGTGGTTGATGATTGATATTGGAAGAATGGATGTTGTGTTTTATATTGTTTTAAACTGCAAATTGTTATGCACTTTATTTCATTCGAGATTGGATGCTTTAAATGATATATAACCGTATTTTTATTTTAAATTGCGGATTGAAATGATAAATATCCGTATCACATGACCATAGGATAGAAAATTATATACAGACACCGTCGGTCAATATATATATATATATATATATATATATATATATATATATATATATATATATATATATATTTTGAAATGATTTCCGTGGTTTTGAAGAGAAATATACGGTTTAATAGATAATAAATTTTGATATTATATAAATATTATTTTTATACATATAGTTAAATTCTTGAATTTAAACTATGTATAAATTTGTGAAATAAAAATAAGTTTATTCATGGAGTTTGATTATTTTATATTTGTAATAAACCGGATTTATGGGTATTGTAATTAATATACACAAATTTTATAAAATCCTTTAAAAAGTCATTAATTCTAGGAAATTACACTTGTAAGTTAAGTATATACAGTTTAACAAATGTAAGTTTAACAAATAAAATTTAAACAAGATTTAATAAGGAGTTGATGTTCTCCTTTTCTAAATTTCCTAATTTATATGGAATGTATGTGATGATATACATATATAAAGATAAAAACATAAATATAATTTGTAACATTTTAACATGGGAAATAAATAAGTGAGATAAGGTTTTAAAAACAAAATGCATGAAGGATTACAAGTGTTAACTTGATTTTTTTATACAATTACAAGTGTCATATCATAAAAATTAATTAATAAATACAAGTTAAATGAGATATGTACATCTCCACTCTTTCTTATCTCTCTTTTATCTTTATTACCAAAACAAAACCAAAGTATAACAAAAGCTGGAAAAAATATCAAATCTGGAGATGAAGCAATAGCAGATAAAAATATATCTTATTAACACAAGCAATTACAAGCTTAAATCATAATCATGTTGCTACTCTATAAGAGATCAGATTTATACTGAATTAAAGTCACAATTTTCTAAACCTCAAACCTATGCAACTCTTAAAGGATTCAGAAAAGAACCAAAAATCAAGACAAAAGCCTAGCCTGAAGCAACCAAATCAATTCAAAGTTAAACTCTGACAAAAGCTTTGTTCTCTGTTATCTTCTTCTAACAGGTGAGTAAGCGAACCTATGTTTGATTTAAAATCTGTTGCGTGATATAGAAGTATGCAGTAATGATGCATTAATTGTTAGTATGAATGGAAATTGTCTTGCATGTTAATAAATATCTGCGATATATCTGTATATATATCTAGGAGAAAGAAAGCTTGCTCTGTTCAAAAAATTTATAAGTAAGTAAACTCCTAAACTGAAATTGCCTGAAGTGGCACAGGGTGAATACTTGAAATATGTTATGAATCATAAGTGCATGATGATAAAGAAATGATTTTATTGGATATGAGTGTGTTAGAATCAGAGTTTAAATCTGGGTTAGGCTAGCAAGCCTCTGCTTAAACATTTCAGGTTCAAAACCTGATTCAGAAATTCAAGTCCCCCTCTCAAATGATTTTTGGACCTTGATCCCTGATCAAAGTGTGTTTGTTTAACATAAGTAAAATTTTAAAATATATTTATGAAAAATAAGTTTGAACATATTTTGGAAATAGAAGAGAACAGTGGAAAATTAAAATGGGTTAAAATAAATCTTAATGATTTATTAATTCACCCATATTACCTGAATCCTCTTAGTAAACTAGGATTTTTGAAATCAAATCTAGATATTTTTAGTTAGGTATTTTGGGACAATTTGAAGATGAACTGAAATTGGTTTTTAGCTATTTCTGGCGATCTTCAAAACTTTTAGGTTGGATGGAATTTTGTTGAAGCTTGCTTGGCGATCGTGAATGCCAGGAAAAATGGTGGATGCGTTGTTTGATTAGCGTCGCATTGTCAGTGGATCAAATTAGGGTTTATAGGCATGGACGGGTTGACGAGGATTTCTGGGTTTGTCACGACGATTGGAAGCATCGGTCTCGATGTAGTATGTGGAAAAGTGAAGTGCGGTCTGTGACGAAGTTGTGAACAGAATTCCACGTCCCCTGGTGACCGACAACGTCATGGAGAGGAGATTGTAGGGGGTGAATATGATCCGGTTTCGTCCAACCAGCTCGATTTCGATTTGTAGTGTGATATACATTTCTGGGTGGTCTGGCATATAATCAGCGTCCTCGGTGACTTCCTGGAGCCGGAGGGGATGATCGAAGGTGACTGGAATTATCGTGCACGTGCACGCGTGTATTTGGTTTACTTGGGTTGCTGTTTTTTATGAGGGAGAAGGAGATGTATCAGGTCAATCTCGTGATGGTTATGAGTTGACTCAGAGCAAGGTGAGTTGTGAAGCGCACGGGGTGTTGCTCGAGGAATTTGTTGGGTGGTACCGGGGGGGAGGGGGGAATTCGGGTGTTTATAACAGCTCTAAATCTAATAAAGGTAAGTTGTAAAATTTAAATGCATTTAGTTTTAGTTTTCTTAAATATAATTTCAATGTTCTATTTTGATTTAGGATATGGTAAGTTTGTTTAACTTAAACGTATCAAGTTAAAATTTTAAATTTATTCTTAACATAATTTAATATAAGTTAAGTAAATGAGAAAGAATGAAAAAATAATATAGTAAAGTGTTTAAGTTTATGGAGTAATTAAATAATTAGAAAGGTAAATGGTTACCTTAAAAGTAATTAAGGACCTAGATAATTTATGATTAATTAAATTAATGAAGGGTTAAAAAGAGGATCAATTAATGATTTTGGATTAATTTATTTGTTATAACTGAGAGTTATAAATTAATTTAAAGTTGATTAATTGTAAATTTGAGGTACTTTTGGGTTAATTACCTGGTAATTAATATGAAGAATAATTACTTAGTAGAAGTAATTAATAATAAATTACTTAGTATAATTAGTTTAAGAATTGAGAAATAAAAGGATGGGAAGTAAATTAAGAAATTGTAATTAATTAAGAATAATTGATTTCAGAATGAGATTAATCAAGGGAATTATTGAATATAATTAATTAAAGATTAAATATGATTACTTGGTAAAGTAATGAGGGATAATTACTAAATGTAATTAATTAAAAGGAAATTACTCGATGGGAGGTAATTAAAATATAATTACTTGGTGGAAGGAATAAAGTGATAATTACTCAGTGTAATTAATTAAAGGATTTATTTATTAATTAAAGGGTTAATTATTTAATGTAAGTAATTAAGAATAGTTATTTACTAAATGTGATTTCTTAAGATTGATTAATGAATGTGATATATTTAAGGTTGATTATTAAATAAAGGACGGGTTGTTTACATTGTGAAAAGCTAATTTATTGAACTTAATTAGATAGAATAATTAAGGGAGGATAAATTAATGATTGTAGTTAATTAATAAGCAGGATTAAGGATGATTGGTGTAATTAATTCAATTTTTTAAAATTAATTGAAATGGTATAACTGATTTATCTTGTTCATGAATGATTGAATAATATTGTATGCCAGAGATTAGGGGATATCTCTGATACGTGATTGGTGATGCTATGTGATATGAGATGATTGGTTTAAAAGAGACAGTATGGTTATCTATCGATGATAAATAGCAGTGTAAGGAGTGACATCCTATTTGAAGTTAATTTGTTTTTCACTTGAATAACTTGGGCTAAGATGGTATTGAATTCAAAGAGACCGGAGTCGGGAATTAGTATATACCCGAAACCACTTCGATCCTTATAGATTGATATGTGAAATCAGTTGGTTGTAATGAAATAATTTAAGTGAATTGGATCATTAAATTTAATTTTTGGCATTTTGAATTGATGTGTGAAATAAGTGATGTCTATAACAACCTGTGAAGTTGTAAATTGATATAAGTTACCCCGGGTTATATATAGCTGTATGGTTTTTGTAATTCATGCTTGATGAGTTTACTCATGCTGGTTTCCAGCCTGACCTGGGTGTTACTTTGATGTAATGCTCGGGTCAGACCGAGTATTACAGATTTTCAGGTAGGTACGTTCTGGAGCTCAGGAGGCGTGCTGGATGGCAAGAGCGTATCGAATACTTCCGCTGTAAAGTATAATATTGTTGGGTATCTGTGACATGATAATTGAGTATATTCAATGTCTGTGTATTTGTGATTCTGACCGTATTTAAGTGTAATTCGACAGATATAATATTCTTTTGTAAACTGATATTGTTTATTATTATATTTTGATCCGCTGCGAATGTGAGGTTTTCTGTGTTTTGGTGTTTCTGTTTCTTCTTCTTCTTCTTTCTCTTTCTTCTTTATCTAACTATCTGGAATTTTCGGGGTCGAAATTTCCGGGTCGTTACATTTGGTATCAGAGCCAGGTTAAGCGAGAACCTTGGCTCTGTTGGGATTACTCATTAAGGATAGGGTAAGTGGTACCCTAGAATGAGTTGAGTATATATATATGAGAGAGCGTACTTGTTATTTTCTTATATAAAGGTTTTTAAATGATTTCAAAAGTAAATGAATCTTATTTAAGAAATAGATTATCTATTATATTAAGGAAATTGGTTGTAGTATTAATTAAACTAAAAGTAATAGTAAGAATTAAGTGGTAATAGAATTACCACCAAATTGAAATTAGATTTAAGACAAGTTTGAAATGGATTCAAACTGAAATTAAATCTTGAAGTCGGGGAAAAATTTCAAAATAAGATGATAGTTTTTCAATAAACAATAAAATGTTTTAAGGAAGTAAACCATTTAGATAAGTATGGAATATAAATTGAAACTGAAGTTGATCTAAATTGTGAAGTTTGAATCTTGAGATTTAAAAACATTTGAAATTTGTTTTCAAATTATTAGAAGGAATAATAAATATTATTATTTGAATGAGAGAGCTTGATGCAAACAAGAGTTGTTCAAAGATTTAAAGGAATTTGTTTTGAATTAAAAACAAAGGTGGTTTAAAATTTTAAAACATGGCTAGGAGGGCCAAGAAATAATATGTATATTTATGGATATACATGATATTAAGGATAATTTGAGATAAACTCTAAGTATTAAGTTTTAAATTAGGAATGAGATGTGAAAACCCAAAGTGATAAGTTTTTGAACTTATAAATGGGAAAGATTTTTGAAATTTGAATGGGAATTCAAATTATGTGAATTTGACTGAATTGAGTGAATTGAATTTAACTTAGAGGAAGTTGAATAAGTTTGAATGGACTACCTGATTTGGGAATTTCAATACTTAACTTGGGAAGTTAAATGGTTAATTTGAATTGGGAATTTATGGGATCTCAAAATGGGTTTTGAGACCTGGAAATTGGAAATGGATTTGTTTAAATAACGAGAAATGAAGTGTGGTAATATATCCATTATTGGGATAAAAGGAAAATCACACTTTAATTTGAAATTAAGGATAGGGAATTACTTTGAACTAAAAATTTGAATAATTACACTTGTAAACTAAAAATGTTTAAGGAACTAGTTTTAAATTGGAAGATAAAATTGAGTAATAAATTAAATTTTTAAGGATAAAATTGTTTTGAACTCTTATTTGAACTTTGGAAAAAAAATTAAGTAAAGATAATTTAAAATGGAATTTTGAGAATTTAATTCAAAATTAAATTGTTTAAAGATTAATTTGATTTGTGGTATAATATGTTAGGTCTGAACTGTGAATTGAATTGATTTTAAGGAATTAAATCAACATTTGAAGTATTAACTCGAATTTATATAATTCGAGATGGTTTAAATTTGGAATTTGAATTGAATTAGTTCAAATTGAATTTGATTTGAATTAATTAGAATTTTGATTGAAGATGGATAAGTTTAAAAATTCAAATGGAAAATTTGAATGAGATTGATTTGAAACAGAAATTGAAGTGATTTGAAATTGAAGTGGGTTCAATTTGAAATTAGTCTGAATTGATTTGAATAATTTGGAATTGTAATTAAAGTTGAATAGTTTTAAATTCAAATAGAATTTGAATTGAATTTGGAAGGAGATCAAGAATAATTCAACTTGATTTGGGAATGGAGTTTGAAATTGGGATTAATTCAAAATGGAGTTGAAATAAACTAAAAACTGGAACTAGTTTAACTGAAATTTATTTGAATTAGTAGAATTTGAGATCAAGGTTGAATAAAGTTAAATGTGGAAAGAAACTGAGGTTAATTCAACTTGAATTGGGTTTGAATCAATTTCAATGGGAATTGAGGTTATTTAAAATTGGAATGGGGTCAATTTAAATGAAAGTGGAAATTCAAATTAAATTGATGAGATTGGAGATTGGGTAGTGAGCAGTTTTGACTCTAGATTATTTTTAATATAAATTGTTTTAAATAAACCTATTTTTCCAAGCTATTCATTATATATACAACCTTACTTTTAAAAACCAAATTATCTTATAATTATTTTACAATTATCTTTGGAACTATTTAACTATTTTTCTACTGTTTTATAAACTAATTTCTATTTTCCAACTACTTTATAACTAATAACTATTTTACAATTATTTTGCAATTATTTAAAATTTCTATTTTCCAACTATTTTACAATTACTTAACTATTTTACAGCCATTTTACAAAATAATAATTATTTTTCAACTACTTATCTGTTTTTAATTTTTTTCAAGCTATTTTCTAAATAAACTGGTCGGAGTTCAAACTGTTATTTGTTAAATAACCAATTGAGATAAAAATAGAGGTGATAATCCAAATGGATTGAAGCAATTGCGAGTAAGTGAATGAAAATCAAAGTGAATGTGAATAGAAATGGAATCGATTTGGCTAATAACCAATAAAGATAAATACGTAGGGTGTACGTATGTTATTCTATTTGTATAGTGATTTGATCCAAATTCGAGCATAGAATTTCGAGATAGTATGTCGACCCGAGTAGGGATTTTTCACTCGATTTTTGACGGTGAACCTGGATATGGATTGTTGATTAGTTCTGGGTATTCTCTATCATAGTTAAGCTATGCAAGGAGAATGACGGCTTCTGATCAAGAAACCAAATATGTCCGCACTAGGAAGTCAGGTGGACGATACTAGTTCGGAAGTGAAATTGTGTGATCGAGTGAGCGATCAGATTGGTATAGCGTACGAATGATATGTGTACATCGTACGGATTTGAATGAAATTGATATTGAAAGGAGTAATCAAATTTGGATATTTGATTTTGGATAAATAAAGTTATATATCTTTGTTATATAAGATAAAACTCCCCTTGATGAATCTTTTGCCAGAAGAAAAGGGTTTTTGAAAATATTTGAAGTATAAAAGGAGTTTATACAAGTTTGAAATGATCCAAAGTTTTGAAAATTATATATATCTGTATATATATATATATATGTGTGTGTGTGTGTGTGTGTGTGTGTATAAAGGATCTTATGAGGATTTTAGAAAAGGTTTTGGAACCTTTGGGTTTGGAAAGGCTTTTGATTTTTGGGTAAAATCAATATAAGAATTTGGAAAGCCTAGTTTGAGAATTATTGATTTTGGAATAATCGATTTTGTGTATAGGAGCTTTGTATGAGATCATACTAGGTGTATGATTTGAAGATACTATATGTGTATAGTATAAAATGTTTTGATGATGGCTCTGGGAAAAAAGCGCTGCCTTGAAATGAACTTCTCAAGAGTACCACCAGGTGGTGCTGCCTTGAGCCCCTGGGGGGGTTCTAAAGTTGATCCTGTGAGGAGTCCGGACAAAACTAGTTCGTGGGGATTATGAGTAGAGTATACCATAGCGAAAGTCATGTGTGTCGCTGAGAGCCAACAGTCTACGTTTGATTTTATGTCGGTAGACTGCGACCTATGGTACAACATAGCGAAAGTCGCGTGTGCCGCTGAGAGCCAACAGTCTGCGTTTGATTTTATATCGACAGACTGCGACCTATGTAGGAGTGGAGAAGTTTCATTTTGACAGCGAAAATCAGAGGCCGCTGAGAACCTGCAGTTACATGGACTTTTGCTGTGATGGCAACGTAGCCCTGGGATGTAACTGTGATCTGTTGTGGGATCCATGGCGTAATCGAGAGGCCGCTGAGAGCCTGCAGTAACATGGACTTTTGCTGTGACGACAACGTAACCCTGGAATGTAACTGCGACCATGGATCGGGGTGATGATTTCCAGAGCATTCTCACCAAAGATATATCCTCTATTTTCAAAAATAACTGTTTTCTATATTTTGAATAAAATTATTTTCTAAAGTATTTTCACTGGGTGTTGAAAACGGGTCTGCTAAGTACTTATAGATTTTTAGTCGTACGCCTGATCAACGTATGACCGAATTTCTGTAAGAACGAGAACAGACTTATTGAAACATCGAGTTATAAAAAGTATTTTTATAAAACTATTTTATAATATTATATGGATTTTAAAAAGTGTTTTAAAGATAATCAAAAATAAATTTTCTGATAATAAGCATATTAATAAATTCTGGTTTCGTTCCTTTTCGAGGACGAAAATATTCTAAGGGGGAAGAATGTAATAAACCAAATTTACGGGTATTGTAATTAATATACACAAATTTTATAAAATCCTTTAAAAATTCATTAATTCTAGGAAATTACACTTGTAAGTTTAGTATATATAGTTTAACAAATGTAAGTTTAACAAATAAAATTTAAATAAGATTTAATAAGGAGTTGATGTTCTCCTTTTCTAAATTTCCTAATTTATATGGAATGTATGTGATGATATATATATAAAGATAAAAACATAAATATAATTTGTAACATTTTAACATGGGAAATAAATAAGTGAGATAAGGTTTTAAAAACAAAATGCATGAAGGATTACAAGTGTTAACTTGATTTTGTTATACAATTACAAGTGTCATATCATAAAAATTAATTAATAAATACAAGTTAAATGAGATATGTACATCTCCACTCTTTCTTATCTCTCTTTTATCTTTATTACCAAAAGAAAACCAAAGTATAACAAAAGATGGAAAAAATATCAAACCTGGAGATGAGCAATAGCATATAAAAATATATCTTATTAACACAAGCAATTACAAGCTCAAATCATAATCATGTTGCTGCTCTATAAGAGATCAGATTTATACTGAATTAAAGTCACAATTTTCTAAACCTCAAACCTATGCAACTCTTAAAGGATTCCGAAAAGAACCAAAAATCAAGACAAAAGCCTAGCCTGAAGCAACCAAATCAATTCAAAGTTAAACTCTGACAAAAGCTTTATTCTCTGTTATCTTCTTCTAACAGGTGAGTAAGCGAACCTATGTTTGATTTAAAATCTGTTGCATGATATAGAAGTATGCAGTAATAATGCATTAATTGTTAGTATGAATGGAAATTGTCTTGCATGTTAATAAATATCTGAGATATATCTGTATATATATCTAGGAGAAAGAAAGCTTGCTCTGTTCAAAATTTTTATAAGTAAGTAAACTCCTAAACTGAAATTGCATGAAGTGGCACAGGGTGAATCCTTGAAATATGTTATGAATCATAAGTGCATGATGATAAAGAAATGATTTTTATTGGATATGAGTGTGTTAGAATCAGAGTTTAAATCTGGATTAGGCTAGCAAGCCTCTGCTTAAACATTTCAGGTTCAAAACCTGATTCAGAAATTCAAGTCCCCCTCTCAAATGATTTTTGGACTTTAATCCCTGATCAAAGTGTGTTTGTTTAACATAAGTAAATTTTTAAAATATATTTATGAAAAATAAGTTTGAACATATTTTGGAAACAAAAGAGAACAGTGGAAAATTAAAATGGGTTAAAATAAATCTTAATGATTTATTAATTCACGCATATTACCTGAATCCTCTTAGTAAACTAGGATTTTTGAAATCAAATCTGGATATTTTTAGTTAGGTAGTTTGGGACAACTTGAAGATGAACTCAAATTGGTTTTTAACTATTTCTGGCGATCTTCAAAACTTTTAGGTTGGACGGAATTTTGTTGAAGCTTGCTTGGCGATCGTGAATGCCAGGAAAAATGGTGGATGCGTTGTTTGATTAGCGTCACGTTGTCAGTGGATCAAATTAGGGTTTATAGGCATGGACGGGTTGACGAGGATTTCTGGGTTCGTCACGACGACTGGAAGCATCGGTCTCGATGTTGTGTGGGGAAAAGTGAAGTGCGGTCTGTGGCGAAGTTGTGAATGGAATTCCACGTCCCCTGGTGACCGGCAACGTCAAGGCGAGGAGATTGTAGGGGGTGAATATGATCCAGTTTCGTCCAACCAGCTCAATTTCGATTTATAGCGTGATCTACATTTCTGGGTGGTTTGGCGTATCATCGGCATCATCGGTGACTTCCTGCAGCCGGAAGGTATGGTCGAAGGTGACAGGAATTATTGTGCACGTGCACGCGTGTATTTAGGTTACCTGGGTTGCTATTTGGTGTGAGGGAGAAGGAGATGTATCGGGTCACTCGTGATGGTTATGAGTTGACTCGGAACAAGGTGAGTTATGAAGCGCACAAGGTATTGCTCGAGAATTTTGTTGTGTGGTACTGGGGGGGGGGGGAACTCGGGTATTTATAACAGCTCTAAATCTAATAAAGGTAAGTTGTAAAATTTAAATGCATTTAATTTTAGTTTTCTTAAATACAATTTCAATGTTCTATTTTGATTTAGGATATGGTAAGTTTGTTTAACTTAAACGTATCAAGTTAAAATTTTAAATTTATTCTTAATTTAATATAAGTTAAGTAAATGAGAAAGAATGAAAAAATAATATAATAAAGTGTTTAAGTTTATGGAGTAATTAAATAATTAGAAAGGTAAATGGTTACCTTAAAAGTAATCAAGGACCTAGATAATTTATGATTAATTAAATCAATGAAGTGTTAAAAAGGGGATCAATTAATTAATGATTTTGGAATTTGTTATAACTGAGAGTTATAAATTAATTTAAAGTTGATTAATTAAAAATTTGAGGTACTTTTGGGTTAATTACCTGGTGTAATTAATATGAAGAATAATTACTTAGTAGAAGTAATTAATAATAAATTACTTAGTATAATTAGCTTAAGAATTGAGAAATAAAAGGATGGAAAGTAAATTAAGAAATTGTAATTAATTAAGAATAATTAATTCCAGAATGAGATTAATCGAGGGAATTATTGAATATAATTAATTAAAGATTAAGTATGATTACTTAGGATAATTAATGAAGTGTAATTACTTAGTAAAGTAATGAGGGATAATTACTAAATGTAATTAATTAAAAGGAAATTACTCGATGGGAGGTAATTAAAGAATAATTACTTGGTGGAAGGAATAAAGTGATAATTACTCGGTGTAATTAATTAAAGGATTTATTTATTAATTAAAGGGTTAATTAATTAATGTAAGTAACTAAGAATAGTTAAATACTAAATGTGATTTCTCAAGATTGATTAATGAATGTGATAAATTTAAGGTTGATTATTAAATTAAGGACGGGTTGTTTACATTATGAAAAGCTAATTTACTGAACTTAATTAGATAGAATAATTAAGGGAGGATAAATTAATGATTGTAATTAATTAATAAGCAGTATTAAGGATGATTGGTGTAATTAATTCAATTTTTTAAAATTAATTGAAATGGTATATCTGATTTATCTTGTTCATGAATGATTGAATTATATCCTATGCCAGAGATTAGGGGATACCTCTGATACGTGATTGGTGATGCTATGTGATATGAGATGATTGGTTTGAAAGAGATAGTATGGTTATCTATCGATGATAAATTGCAGTGTAAGGAGTGACATCCTATTTGAAGTTAATTTGTTTTTCACTTGAATAACTTGGGCTAAGATGGTATTGAATTCGAAGAGACCGGAGTTAGGAATTAGTACATACCCGAAACCACTTCGATTCTATATAGATTGATATGTGAAATCAGTAGGTTGTAATGAAATAATTTAAGTGAATTGGATCATTAAATTTAAGTTTTGGCATTTTGAATTGATGTGTGAAATAAGTGATGTCTATAACAACTTGCGAAGTTGTAAATTGATATAAGTTACCCCGGGTTATATATAGCTGTATGGTTTTGTAATTCATGCTTGATGAGCTTACTCACGCTGGTTTCCAGCCTGACCCGGGTGTTACTTTGATGTAATGCTCGGGTCAGACCGAGTATTACAGATTTTCAGGTAGGTACGTTCTGGAGCTCAGGAGGCGTGCTGGATGGCAAGAGCATATCGAATACTTCCGCTGTAAAATATAATATTGTTGGGTATCTGTGACATGATAATTGTGTATTTTCAATGTCTGTGTATTTGTGATTTTGATTGTATTTAAGTGTAATTCGACAGATATAATATTCTTTAGTAAACTGATATTATTTATTATTATATTTTGATCCGCTGCGAATGTGAGGTTTTCTATGTTTTGGTGTTTCTGTTTCTTCTTCTTCTTCTTTCTCTTTCTTCTTTCTCTAACTATCTGGAATTTTCGAGGTCGAAATTTCCGGGTCGTTACAATATTATATCGTTAAGTATCTGTTTAAGATATTATATATATATATATATATATAAATTTAATGACTTAAATAAAATTTAAGTTGGAAGATAAATATGAAATTGGTTAATGATTTTACTCGAACAAATTTGATTTGAAATTTAAATAAAATTGAGATTTATAGGGTAGGATCTTATAACTTGGTTTGGCTTAGAGGGATTTAAATGAATATATCAAGTTAAATAAATTAAAAGGATATACAGTTGTTGAAGTTAAGAGTTCGACTTAAATTATATTGGGGTTATTAAGTAGACATTTCAAATGTAAATAATAGTAATTAAATTTGATATATACGGAATTATCAAAGAATTAGTTTTGAAATAGTGGAATATTTAAAGCTTTGAATTATATGGAAATTGAAATGGTTTAATTGGAGGTTCAATGTTCGTCGACGGAAATTCTATCGGTTTAGAAAACCGTCGAACGAATTTTGAAATAAAATTTACCGCAAGCGCACGGTGTACAAATGTAGCACGTGGAGAATACTTGTCGATCCGTAGGAAATTGATGATTTTAAAATTCAATTCAATCAAATTAAACCAAAGTTGAAGAGTATAATTAGCTAGAAATGTAAGAGACTAACAAAAACTAGCAAAAGAAAAATAGATAAAAATATGAGAGTTAAATGACAATTTAGAGATAAATCCACTCTCTAGATCATATAATTGAACAATTAATGAAATTATGATCTCTTTTTTTTATCATAAGTGAGTTTAAATGATGTTTTTATCATAAGTATGGCTCATTTGTGCTATTAATTAGCTCAACATAAGCCATCAAACTACAACACAACCTTTAAACCACTTAATAAATTTCATGAAAATGATGACAAAGTTGAAAATGAAATCTATTTTAAGTATGGCCTATTAACTATTAATTTGAAATATAGACCATCAAATTTGAATTTCAAATCACTTTTTAATGCCATAATCATATTTTGATGAAGAGGCATTTGTGTTAGTGATTGTTTAAGCATAGCCTATTTGGTGTCAACAATATAGGCTATCAAATTCAAAACAAAAACGACAAATTAAACCATTTCAAGCATTGTCATTAAGCACAAAAAGAGAGCTATAATTATCAAAATGTTGAACCTATATAATTAGAGGCTTCATTACCCCTAAATTGAAGGGATTAGCCTCTCATATTTGTTATCAAAACAACAAATATAGCTTGCAACATTAAAGGAAAAGAAAAAGAAAAAGAAAAGGAGAGCAAAGCAAAGAAACAAAACTAATCTACTTGCATGAAATAAGAAAAGAGATCTACACTACAACATGAAAGTAAATGAACATGAAAAGGAAAGAGCATGTATTAAATTGCATAAAAAAAGATTACATAAAATAAAAATGGCTAAGTAGCCATGAAAAGAGAAAGGGGAGCTTTCATTTTATTTTTGATCTAAACTAAAGAGAAGGAGGCCTAAGAGAGACTAAGAGAAGAGGGGACAGATTACATGAAACATAAGGGGTATATATACAAGTTTTAAAACCCTAATTCACTTTTTGGGGAGTGCCCAAAATGCCCCTTAGGAAGTGTGGAGGCCAAGTAATCATTAACATGTCTTAATCACCCATTAAGTGTACATGAAACCATTAACTCCATAAGCATGTGCATTAGCCTTTAATTTGTATATTAAGGTAGGTGGGTAGGTGGGGTCCTCCATGATCTTCAATTTGAATTATTTCCATCTTCATTCCTTTATATTAATGTTATGCATGCATGTGTCTTCATGAGCCACTCTTATTTGGGACCAAATTCCTACAAAAATATATATAAATTGCTAATTAATTTTTCTCAAATAAATATATGCACACAAATCACCATTTTGCCCCTATATGAAGATGGATATGTGTCAATTTGGAATTAATATGGATTTTGATTAAAACAAGTTAAAATACCCAATATGATCATTTATTTAATTTAAAGAGAATAAATATGGTGGTAAAAATATGCACATTTACGTGCACATCAAATACCCCCACACTTATCTTTTTATTCGTCCTCGAATAAAGAAAAACTAAGATAAATCTGTTTTCGTAGGGAGCACGATTGCATTAAGCGTATGCAACAAGACGTTTAACCTCTGGGTGTCCCCAGTAGGACGAGTGTTGTCTCGTGAGGGTTTTCAGCGGATACTACCCACAAAATCCAAATGCAGGATGAAAATATTTACAAAATGCAAGATTTATTTACAAAGAGATGAATGCGAATTTTTTGAAAATATTTACAAATGAAGAATTTATTTTTAAATAGACACGAATAAGTTAAATATAGGTCTTGGTCATTATCTTGAAAGTTTATGTCATTTACTCGTCAAAATTTCCAACAAAAATCAAGTTATCATAACAAATAGACTATAGTTTAACTTGTTGTTTCGGTAGATAACAAAGTGTAATTATAAAATGGATCCTTAGTTGATTATCAAAATGTATCAAAGTGGTATTTTCATTTCCTTTCAATAACAAATCAAATCAAATAAGTAAAAATAGTGTTAGGATTTCAATTGCTTGCTCTCTCATTATTTGCAAAAAAAATTACACACCTAGCTCAGGTAAACTGAGGCCAGATATACCACCCATGCACTGCCTTTCGGGCTTATGTGAGGGGAGTACAAAGCATGGCGAGTGTACACACTTTCGTGCATACACCTATCGACTGTAGGTGGTTTTTATTAAGTCTGTTTTTTACATGTGTTCCATACATGCATAACCGTGAGGACTTTTAAATGAGTATGAAAGCACATAATCAAAGATTCCAAGTAATTCACCCATGCATAACCGTGAGGACTTTTAAATGAGAGTGAATACTTGGATGTTATTATTTTTTTATTATTTTTATTTTTTTAAGAGAGAGAGAGTTTTGCAAAATCATCTTAGCACCACTTAACTTAGAAGACAAAAAAATGTTATATCCTTTACTTTAAATCAACCACTTTTTAAAACAAAGATTTTCAATTAGGATATACTTCATAATTAACACGTATGAATCTTCCTATATACTAGTTAGACCAATATTATTTGTAATCAAATTTCATTTTTATTTTTGTTTAGACAAATAAGTTTCCAAAAATTTCAACTTAATAAACCAAAACCATATATTTATCTTATAGTGTTTCTTTTAAAAATATATCAAAATTCTAAAAAAAAATCTTCTTTTGTTTTTGAATTTTTTTGAGTTTTTGGAAGAAAAATGAAAAATTAATCCTAAAAAATCAAGAAGAAGATGAGTCTCCCCCCACACTTGATTTTGAATGTGCCCCCACAGTCAACCCAAGTGAAAGGAACGTTTATTATTATTTACATGAAAATGAAATGTATTTACACGAGATCAGAAAGTATATCGTCAAAAAATAAATGAAACGGTCTTCCAAAGACCAATTCATTTGTCTCGTCAAGTATACGAGACACAGCTTAAGCTCGAAAAACCGAACCATAAAAGATTTTGAAGTCGAATGTGGAATTAGAAAAACGAATGTTGTTTTATTAAAAATCTTACGAGTTATTTTATCTTCGGTGATTTTTGGGGTAGATATAACGATTGATTGATATTCACATTTATTTTCACCAAATTGAAGTTCAAGTTTGTCATTGAAAACTTCCTTCAAACTATCGATTTTAAAGTCAAATGGTGATCGAAATCTTCCCCATCAGAATTTAAGGACACATTTTCAAAAAGTCCATAAAACTCGCGTTCGTTAAATTCATCTTCCTTCGTTGGATTAACAACAACTTCATCGCATGTATCCATTTCAAAATCCAAAATTGTTGTATTCAAATTTTCAGAATCGAGAAAAGGAAGATTGAATTTTAAATTTGGTTCCACACCCTCAAAAGAATGGAAATCCAATTCAATTACCATGTTTTCAACAACTTCGTTAAGATTTTCGTTTTCAATTTCGAAAGTTGTTATTTGAAAATCATCGATTTGGGTAAAAGGTGGATTATCACTTGACTTGTCACATGTTGGAATTTGTGTATGTTTAACACGTTGATTCAAATATGTTTCGAACACAAAATCCATGTGATCATTGTACATTTCATTCATTTGCTCAACAAAGTCAAATTTGTAATTATTAACTTGAAAATTTTCGATTTGGACTTGTTGAGAACAAGAATTGTCAATTTCGATAAACGGTAGGTTATTATTTGATTCTTCGCAAATTGAGATTTGATTATGATTTTCACGAAATTTTTTGTATTTTTCAAGTAGTAAATCCCCGTTATCTTTTTCCATTTGCTCAATAAAGTCAAATTCATGATTATTAATTTGAAAACTTTCATTTTGAATTTGTTGATAACCAATGTTTATAACCATATCATTATTGAAACTATTCTCATTGCCAAAATTATTTGAAAATTGGTTCACATTTTCGTCTTGATTTTGAAATTCATCTTGAAACTAGAAATTGAATTGGCATGGGTTACACTCGAAATCATTTGAATTTTGAAGTGAATTCAAATTTTGATTATTTTGAAAACCTTTATTCGAGTAATAGCACAAATATGAATTGCACAACTCATTTATCTCTTGATTTTGTTGCGTAGAGAGTTCAAGTGACGACGAAATGCTATTTTCAAGAGTTGAGGGTTGACCATTATTTTGGAAATTTTATGGTTCAAAATTCGAATTGTCTAAACAAAAGTTGTTGTTAAAATATCCATGCGAATTTGAGTGAACTCATATGGATTATATTGATTTTCACAACTAAATTCAAGTGAGTAAGAAAAAGGTAACTCGGACATGTTCAAGATTATTTTTTTTTGGTTTTTTTTATAAAGAAAAAATATTTACAAGTAGAATTTATTTTTCAAAATGGAAAATAGATTTTTTTTCATTTTTGGATTTTAAAAATTTTTTGTCTTTTTTTTTAAGAAAAAGTTATATATATTTTTTTTGGATTTTTGTTTTTCTAAATTTTTTGGATTTTTGAAATTTCAAAGGAAAAGGATTTAAAAATTTCAAAGAAAAATAAAAGGAATATTTATAATTTTTTTAGTTTTGGATTTGAATTTTTTTTTGTTTTTTTTTAAATATGCATGAATTAATGCAACTAAATGAATGCAGTGGTTAATTACAAATGATTTATCCTAAGTTAACCCAAAATTGTATAATCACAACTTTGTCTTAGATAAACAAGATGGTTCTCAGCCAGGTAACGGACAGGATTTATCGGTGCACCACGAATCACTGTAGCAATGCAGCCAAAGGTTTAAGTACCTTCAAAGGAACAAACACTATAATATTTATGAATCACCGTAATATTTATAAATGGTTATTACTCTGTCGTAGCCTAGACACCAAGAAATGAAATTGTTCAAAGAAGACAATTTGTCAATATACAATTAAAAGTTATCAATGTCTAATCGTTATTATTAATCAAAATTTAGGATGAAATGCAAAACAAAAATTAAACGTGAATTAACAATGCAACTACGAATGATTTTTTTTTTTTGAGTTTTTTTTTAAATGCAAGCAAACAACAATGCAAGACAAAAAACAATAGATATATACAATGAATGACAAATAAAAAGAAAATTATAAATAAGCTAGCGGTTTTTTTGGGCAAGCGAAGCGAAGCAATTATTTTTGGCAAGCGTTCTTCTCCTTCCGCTTTGGCAACCTGAAATATAAAAACAAGATGTATATATAGTTTTTTTTTAATCAAAGAGGGGGAAAAACTAAAAAAAATAAAAATCAAAACAAATGAAACTAAAACAATTTGAAAGCAAAAATGGACTAAAAACAATAGATGTATACTGTTTGTTTATTTTATTTATTTTATTTTGTTTTTTTAGGAAGACACTTAAAAAAAATAGCAATGAAAATGAAAATGGGAAATATACACAAACTAAACAAAACCCACCTCGGCCCAAATTAATCCACTGGCAAACATCACAATGCAATTACGTTTCACCAAACCCAGTCGAATTCACAAAAATTCAATTCACAAAATCATAGTTCAAGTTGCGAATTCACCAATTAGCGATTGCGATTGCGTTTAAAAATTCACGAAATTAACACAGTTCAAATTGCAATTGTAGAGGTTGCTTGGTCGAGCAGGGCGATTTGGAGATGACGATGAAGTTGGTTCGGTCGAGGCTAGATTTAGGGTTCCGGACACAGTGAGGTGAATTGCATTCAGAGGTGGAGGGGTTGTTCGACTTTGATGGGAAGAAGGAGGCGACGTTGATAGATGTTGAAGTAATGAACTTGTGGTTGTCAGTAGATGTTTAGGGTTTGTGCACTTTGGTGGTGCAAAGAAGGGTGGCAGCAGTTGCTGATGTCTGTTGTAGCAGTGGTTATTGTATTGGTTGCTGTTTGTGATGGGATGCAGTGAAGTAGTTGCCAGTGGTCGAAATGATGGCTAGCGGTTGCCAGGAAGGATAGCAGGATATTGAATGGCAGAGGGATGGAGCTGCAATCTGGAATGGCTACTGTCAGGCGAGACTGAGGTAGGCAGCAGTTTTTTTTTAAAAATTTTTGGGATTTGAAATGAAGTGGAAGGACAGTTTGAAGTAGTGAAGGTATGGAATAGTTGAACTATTGGCAGAGGAGGTTAGAAGAGATGAAAGAAAGAGGTGTGCAAGCTGGCGATGACAAACAGGTTTGTGAAGGAGTTTTAAAGTGAATGAAGTGATGTTTGGGATATGAACTGTGAAGTGATTGGTTTGCTGTTTAAGGAAGTTTGGGTGAGATGATTTTAGGTTGTGTTGTGGGTCAATGGAGGTGTGGAATTTATGTGAGGAGCAGATGAACAGTGTTTGTCGTGAAGGGTGCTTATGACTTGTTCACTGGTTTTGGAAGGCAGTGGTCTGGATGATGTTGGATTTTTGGTAGGTAGTAGTGGTGTGGTGATTGCAGGTTGCTGGTGATGTGGAGATGGAGTGTGTTTGTTTTGTGTAGCAGTGAGATGGTATGCATGTGAATGTTAATTCAAATTGGGTTATGCTTGTTGTGGAGCAAGGCAGTGGGATGAAGTATATGTGTGGTAGTGAAGGATAGTCGCTGTATGAGGAGGTTAGTGTGTATGTCAGTGGTGTGTGTTGGAAAGAAGTGATGAAGTCAGAGTGTTTGGGATTTGTTGACTGTTATGGTAGGAAGTGGCAAGGTAATGATGGGAAATTGATGCAGGGTGGTGTTTGAGCAGCAGGGGTAACAGAGAAGAGGTATGGTGGAATGTTGCGATCTGTAGAGGTGAAGAGAATGTAGACAGTATGCACACAGGCAGTGCACAAGAGATTGCAGCAGATGGAAAGGAAACAGGATGTATTGCACAGTGCACAAAGATTTGTCGAACAAGTGTTTTGCAAGTAGAAATTGAGGAGCAAGTGGGATGAAGGAATAGGTGAGGGTGAAATGTAAGAGAGAGTAAAAAATGTAACAGATTTTTTTAGATATGAAATGTAAAAACAAGTTGCTGAATGTAAATGCAAGAGAATGAATGCATTTTCTTTTTTTTCCTTTTTTTGAAATAGTGCAATGAAATTGCAGTTTTGTTTTGAAAAACAAACACACTGAGAAAATAGAATATGAATTGTACACTAAAATGCAAACAGTGAATAAACAAACAAAGGCACACAACACAAGAACAATGATAAAACAAAATGAAAATAAGAGCACCTAGATCTTTTTTTTTCTGATTATTTTTTTTGTTTTTTTTGTTTTAAAGCACTCCGACACGAAATAAAAAGCTAATAAAAATCAAACAAAATTAATCTGAAGAATAGAAAATAAAAATCAAAACAAATTCCCCGGCAACGTTGTTCGTCGACGGAAATTCTATCGGTTTAGAAAACCGTCGAACAAATTTTGAAATAAAATTTACCGCAAGCGCACGGTGTACAAATGTAGCACGTGGTGAATACGGGTCGATCCGTAGAGAATTGATGATTTTAAAATTCTATTCAATCAAATTAAACCAAAGTTGAAGAGTATGATTAGCTAGAAATGTAAGAAACTAACAAAAACTAGCAAAAGAAAAATAGATAAAAATATGAGAGTTAAATGACAATTTAGAGATAAATCCACTCTCTAGATCATATAATTCAACAATTAATGAAATTATGATCACTTTTTTTTATCATAAGTGATTTTAAATGATGTGTTTATCATAAGTATGGCTCATTTGTGCTATTAATTAGCTCAACATAAGCCATCAAACTACAACACAACCTTTAAACCACTTAATAAATTTCATGAAAATGACAACAAAGTTGAAAATGAAATCTATTTTAAGTATGGCCTATTAACTATTAATTAGAAATATAGACCATCAAATTTGAATTTCAAATCACTTTTTAATGCCATAATCATATTTTGATGAAGAGGCATTTGTGTTAGTGATTGTTTAAGCATAACCTATTTGGTGTCAACAATATAGGCTATCAAATTCAAAAAAAACGACAAATTAAACCACTTCAAGCATTGTCATTAAGCACAAAAAGAGAGCTATAATTATCAAAATGTTGAACCTATATGATTAGAGGCTTCATTACCCCTAAATTGAAGGGATTAGTCTCTCATATTTGTTATCAAAACAACAAATATAACTTGCAACATTAAAGGAAAAGAAAAAGAAAAAGAGAGCAAAGCAAAGAAATAAAACTAATCTACTTGCATGAAATAAGAGAAGAGATCTACACTACAACATGAAAGTAAATGAACATGAAAAGGAAAGAGCATGTATTAAATTGCATAAAAAAAGATTACATAAAATAAAAATGGCTAAGTAGCAATGAAAAGAGAAAGAGGAGCTTTCATTTTATTTTTGATCTAAACTAAAGAGAAGGAGGCCTAAGAGAGACTAAGAGAAGAGGGGACAGATTACATGAAACATAAGGGGTATATATACAAGTTTTAAAACCCTAATTCACTTTTTGGGGAGTACCCAAAATGCCCCTTAGGAAGTGTGGATGCCAAGTAATCATTAACATGTCTTAATCCCCCATTAAGTGTACATGAAACCATTAACTCCATAAGCATGTGCATTAGCCTTTAATTTGTACATTAAGGTAGGTGGGTAGGTGGGGTCCTCCATGATCTTCACTTTGAATTATTTCCATCGTCATTCCTTTATATTAATGTTATGCATGCATGTGTCTTCATAAACCACTCCTATTTGAGACCAAATGCCTACAAAAAATATATATAAATTTCTAATTAATTTTTCTCAAATAAATATATGCACACAAATGACCGTTTTGCCCCTATATGAAGATGGATATGTGACAATTTGGAATTAATACGGATTTTGGTTAAAATAAGTTAAAATACCCAATATGATCATTTATTTAATTTAAAGAGAATAAATATGGTGGTAAAAATATGCACATTTACGTGCACATCATTCAAATCGGTATTTGGAATTTATTTAGGAAATTTAAGAAAGCTATTTTATTGTTAAAGTAATTCAGTATTAAACCATTTAAGTATTGGAAGTTATGTTGGATTTTATGGTATTATGATATGAAAATGCTATGAATTTGGGAAAAGGATATATTTAGAATAAAAATGATATTGTATTGATTTGGGTTTTATAAATGATAACATATTGATTTGGTTTATAAAACAAAAATGATATCGTAATTATGTGGTTTTGAAATGAATATTTATTCTGTTTTGAAGTATAATTATTTTAAAATGACCGCGGTGTTATAATAACGTTTGGTTGTTGAAGAGACCGGGATCAGAAGTTGTCATACTCTCTGCCAACTCCGAAAACCACTTTAACAACCGTGTATGCGGTGGAGATTCCGGAATGAAGTAGGATGGTGGCGGCGTTTCCTTTGAGGTAAATATGTGGACCTGACTCCCGTGAGTTGGCATAAGGTGGCTAAAACAGGAGCGATTCTCGGGCCGATGAGGTAGCACCTTTGATTGGACACATCCCTTCGATATTATACTTTGACTTTTGGGTTGATTTGATGGCCACTTTTGATTTTTTTTATTTGGGGGCATGGCTCGAGATGGGAGGTAGCTGCGGCTATGCGTTACCATCAGCTTGGGTAGCAATGGGTATATCTACCCTGGCATTACGTAGTTGTGACGTGTCACCTACCCTAGCGCGCCTTATACGATTTTGTTTTGTACCATACCTATGGAGTGCCCTCTGACGACGCTCAGTATGGGGTAGATTACGGTACTGTATAGACTATGGGAATATAAAAGTGTGTTAAGGTGGAAAATGTAAAGCCTTAATGCTATTTTCAGTATATTATACTTTACTTTAAACACTATTATAATAGCTTACATTACTACATGATAAATAGTTTAATGGATGCTTAGGAGATGTGAATCCCGAGCATCTCTTAAGTTACTGCACTCACTTTAGATAATGGATATGAGATGTAAAATCTCGTAAACATATCTGACGACGTTCCACTTATATTTTATTGTTGATTTAACTTACATAAAATCTTTTAGTTCTGACTCCAGTGTTTTGTCTTTTCAATTCGCTTGGGTCAGTCCAAGCATTTTCAGGAATTAAAGATTTTATTCTGGAGGACGAAGATGAAGATTTATATTACGATTATTTATTATATTTCACTGCATCACATTGTTCCGCTGCAATGTTATTTATTATTCTCTGATATGTGTAACTCTGATATGTATTATATAAGTAAATCAAATGTTTTGTAAAACAACTTCATGAACTGTATATTTGATTATTATATTTTATCGTTCCGCTGCAAGATTCTGTTTTGTTCTTTTTCTTCCTCTGCCTTTTCTTATTCACCCCATAACAATCCACCATTTTTTATGGTTTAAGTCTGACGTGTGTGGTTTATCGTCGATTTAAAGCGTGCAAAAATGCGGGACGTTACACCACGGCTTTGAATTGCCTTGCTCACCACGGTTTCGATTTTGCTGGCAATTTGTTGACTTCGGTCACTTGATATTGATGTTGTTCTTCACTCTGTTGACTTCGGCTTTGACTTTATTTTGAATTGCACCTCTTAATTTTTGTTTATCGTTCGATGATAATATATTTTGTTTTCTGCTTCGAATGATATCACCTGACTTCGGCTTCTCTGTTTACTGCCTTTGGTCATTGCATATATTGTTTACATATTGAGTTGTTTCACTGATGCATCACTTGTGGCTGCCATTCACTTGAATTTAGTTGCATTCGTCTGATTCAGTCTCGTACCACCTGCTGTTCACTTTTACTATGATGTTGTTTTGTACATTTCTTTACTTTGATATGTTTATGTACATATATGGTTTGCTGTCTGGACTACACTTGATGTTTGGCTGTATGTATACATGTGCATGTCTCTGGTATCATAGTTTCATTCGAGTCTGTGCATTTCTTCTCTGGCTTGAATTTGGTTGTATGCATATGCACTGCTTTGTCTTTGACATTGCCTGACCATATGCATGCTTTGAGGAAATCTGCATATGCTTTCATGATGCAGTGTCTTTATGTTATATTATATAGTCTTCACTTTTGAACTTCATGTGTAGTTGTTGTCTACATTCATGCCTTGGTTTCACTGCACTGGTATCATTTTGAAATTTCTGATGCACTTTTTGACCTGATGCTTGTGTACATGTTTACTACTAACATGTACATATATGCTGTATGTATATATCTGGTTTCATTTCTGTAGCATATATTGCTTTGAGTCTTGTATTCAGTTGCATGCTGTTTTGAACTCTGTACTATTTCGTCCACTAGACTGAGCAGTTGAACTTTTCTTGCTTGTCTGGTCCGGAGCATTTGTGGCCATCTAATTTTTTTAACTTTTCTGGTTGTATCTGAATTGAGTCAGTGTGGCTCATGTATGAATGCATATGTACTGGAAGTCGCAGCCTTGTCTCTTTGTAGTCTGGTGTATATGTATATTGTTCATTATATTCAGTCTTGTACTTATGCTGTCTGTATATCAACTTGAATTATTCCTGGTGCAATGCGACCTTTGGTATTTGTTTGATATACACGTCTGGTTGTTTTGTGATTTTAAGTTGCACTAGTTTATGTCAATTTGGTCGACACTTGTTGTTGGTCTTCGAGCCAGTAGATGTTTACTCGAGGCTTGCACTTGAATGTGCAGTCTTTATGTTGTATTTGTATCATGTTGTATTGAAGTTTCTCTGATAGTCTGGGTTCAAGTGCATAGCATATTGAGCTGGTTCATGTATATATGTATGTTGTTTATCACTTCATGTTGAAGTCTGGTCGCTTGTGTAGCCTTCTTTTGGTGCTCTGGTCCTTTGATTCATGTGTATAAAATGATGGTGATTATTGTAGTTTTATTGTGGTTTCACTTTGAACCAATTTCATTTGAACTTTGGTCGAGGCTTGATTTATGTTAGTTTGGATTCTTGGACATTTTATTGAACTTGCACCTGTGTTGAATCCAGCTCAAAGCTCGGGTTTTATCAAGTGTATATATCGGCGTGCACGGCCTTATGGCATGTACAGTGATACAGTGTGCATGTCAAAGCTATTCGTGTATGATGAATTCAAATTTAAATGATCACGAACAACCCACATAACCAAGGCTAATAATATTTTCAAAAAACATTTTATTTTACACTGCAAAAATATTTTCTTTTCAATTTTACTGCTTATTTTTGCAGATTGCTCAAATGCTGGATTCAATCTGGAATGGTGTTGAAGATCAATACGAGTAAATGAGCAATATGTAGTGAGGACATTTGTAAATGGAAATGTATTGTAATTGCAAATTGTATATATATAAAGAGAGATCAAATTTGTACTATTCAAAATTGTAATAAATATTTGTTTGAATAAAATATCTGTTTGAATTTAAATTCGTTATTATTTACTTTATTCAGTAAATATTTATTTAATTATATGAAAAATAAAATAGTGCATTAACAAATACATTTAAATGAATATATATATATATATATATATTTATTATCATCAAACGAAAATCATATACTCGCATATTCAACATTTGTTGGGCTAAAGAAGCTTAATAATTATATTAAAATATTAATATAAATTAGTGGGTTTGTGAATGTTTTTGGAATGATATTTCTGGTTAGCGATAGTTTTTTGAAAGGAATTCGATAAAGAGAATTATTATCCAATGAGGTTTTGAAAAACAATAGGAGTTGGTGAAAATAATTTACTTTTAATAGCAACATAACAGTTTTAATGTTAATTACAAAAATGCCATGTCGGCAATGTCGATGCTACCACTCATCTACACTACAGCCTTGCTCTCGACATCAACCAATAATGATACACACAATATCAACTAAGGTTGGTATGAAGTGAATAAGCCATGGTTGAAGAAGGAAGTGTAACGTTGACATCGACATCCATATTATAGACATTTATATTGCTGCATGTTTTATAGCGACGTCAACGAGGCTGCATTTCTTTACGCCGTGTGCCTATGCACTGAGTTTCATATAAAGGGGTAGGATGCTTCATGTTTTCAATAATGTCGCCAACCCCATAATACAGCTATGCCCCTAGTCTTCTATTCCAACTCTTACTGTAGCGACGCCACTCCTATCATTATCGACAATGATATCTATAGCAGTAGCAACATTGTCTATCTTCTTTATCATCATAAGGTGGTGACGCCCGCGCTTATATTATTATTTTAAAAATTGAATTTAAATGGAAATGATGTCGTCTATTTTAAATGTCGCCATTCCCCTCTACAAGTTTACTGATATAATATGCACACCTAGGAAACTCTATATTATACTATATGACATAGTTATTATTGACTATATAGCTTTATGTTTTTTTAAATCATGTTCTTTTATATATTTTGGTATTGAAAAGGGACGATGACCGTATGGAAATATTGATGTCGAGTTTCATTAACAAGATAGTTTTATTAAGTTTTGGCTTTATATCCTATGATTTTGAGGTGCATCAACCTCTAAGCGATTTCGAACTTCATCAATATTTTTATGTAAGAGCATATATCTTGGCAAAAGTATTTTGAATAATGTAAAGGTCCATGTATTTTCCATGTTTTAAAACATGACTTCAAGGGTTAAATCATTTACAAAGGTTTTTTTCTTGAAGGAAACAGAAAAGGGCATTTAGCCTAAAATTTTACTAGAGATTTATTATTCTTATCATCTTTAGATAAATTGTGATAGGATGGATTGATTCGGAGATTAGAAAGCTAGATGGGACTAATGTAGAGTAGCGCCCTATAGTTCAGATGTTAGCCCTTAGCTAAAATAATTTCAAAATTCCAGTGCATAATACTTTGTCATGGGTAAGAATAAAAATAGGTTTACCTATAGAAAGGAATACATAAAGTTGAATTAGGATATTGGTTTGCCCACAGAACCATTAGGATTATTTGACCCTAGAAATGGTAAGGTATAGATAGACCATCCAATTTCCCTCTAATTGTAAGTTAGAACATTTGATATATCTGACAGTCCCGAGTTAGCCATATAGGTTGGTAGTCAACCTGTGAAAACTAAATGTTAGGACAGATAGTCCATTAATTAGACAAATTGCTCATAATTACCCAAGTAGCATGCATACAAATGATTATTGTGTTATTGTTTAATTATTGTGATTTTAGGAGCACTTACGATTGACATATATAAAGAAGATACCAGTAAGGGGAAAACATGTTCCTCTCAACAGTATGGTCTCACTAGATATCCATTAACCGAGATAACCTATTATTATTCACACCAAACTTTTTCTCTAACTCGAAATTTTTGTTTTTCTCCTTTAACTCTCGGGTGCTTATTTGAGTAGTTCAAGAGTAAAGTTTTTAGTTTAAGTAGGATTTAGCGAATAAAGCTTTTGAAGACGTGCAGAAGGCAAGGCTAGCTATCTGGGAGTGTGTTTATATATATACACATGCATGTATGTATGTATATTATCCATTGTATTGAAGTATTATTCTACTGGAAGGTATGTAAAGACAGATGTTATAGTTGTCTATTAGTAAACTCTAATCAACTAAGGGGGCATCTTCATATGTCCCTCATAGAGTATTTTGTAATAATTATGTTTTTTCTAAACCTGGGCAACGTTTGGGATTATGCAGTGAATATGAAATATTATCTTTGAATTGAAATGTGAATGTTGTTTTGAAATTATGTTAAAGAAAATTTATTATCCTTGTGCTTCTGATATTATTAATACAATTAAAATAACCGCATCTTATCATTGGAAATTAATACTACGAATGACTGCAACATCTATAGCGCTTAGTTTCGACCTTCAAAATAAGGGATGTTATAGAATGCATGAGAGAAACTACTTCCAGAAATATTCATTCTCTCAATTCCAGGGTTGTTACACTTAAGTTTCAATCTCTAGTACATCTTTTTGAGTGTGCTCTCACCTCTACTTCAGCCATTTCCACTGTGCCAACTTCACATAATGCTACTCTATCCTACCTAGTAAGTGAGATTTATTATAAGAAGGTTTAGTCAACTACAGTGGATATCCAGTTGGGTCGATCCGTTGATGTCCCGCACCACTTTTGGCTAGAACTGCATATGTCATTCTTAAATAACAAACATAGTCTAGGTCTCCAAGCTCCCCAAGTGCAGGTTGGAGACAACTGGGAAGAGTCAATTATGATCCTATGACTATGTCAATTAGTGCACCTACGCATACTTCGACCATGATGACTAAGGTACCAAATATCCTTATGGTTTCGCAAACTGGACTAAGGATTAAGGACGCATTTGCCTACAAGTCCTCTCATTAGCTCAGCCCTCTCGTAGAAGAGAAAGGATGTTTTTTCTGAAGAGCTAAGCTCATAGCCCGACTTTGAATTTTATGGCTGCATGCATAGTGTCTTATGCACATACTTAGGATTTTTAACTTGTAAAATATATAGAAACTAGAAAATGTAAACACTATGTTATGAAAAAAGAACTTAATAAAAGGTTTCTCTTTTACCTTTTTCTAATTTGATGAAGTTCTTTGTATACATCCTATATTGTGCTTTGTTTTGCCTTTGGTTCCTCTTTCTCTTTTTAGCAATTGCTTGGCTCAGGATGCAAAATTTGTTGTTCCTAGTTTAGTTCATCGTATTGCAATGTGTTTCCTAAACATTTTTTTAGGTGCTTAGGTTGCATGGTCGATGTCTTTTATCATCCTAACATTTTTTAAATGTGCGCATTAGCATGAGTCTGCTTCATTTTTGGTGCAGACTTGATTAATGGCATTCGGTTGGGAAGCTAAGATGTGTATTTATAACCCTAAAATTTGTGTACATGCACATATTTTTACACTAGTTTAGACCATTTAGTACCATTATGTCCAATGTTATTTTCCTAAAAACCAAGTCATGTTTCGTAAAACTCTAGTTTGTTTTTAAGTAATAAACAGTGACACATAAATTTTTATTTTGGTGTGAGACGTGTAACATCCCTACATCCAAGTTTATTCTTATTGCCTTTGACCATTACAACTTGTATATCATATTCTTTTACAAAATTTCCCATGCAAAATAAGGTCTAGGATGCCTTAAATTCCATGCCTTTGAAACAAGATTTCCATTTGGCCTAGATAAGCTGTATGCGCCATTAGAATGCGTTTCTATAATGACTGGAGATCCTGCCCAATTCGGTCCAAATGCTCCATCCGTTGGGTCTTTCATGTTGGCCATTACTTTTCTTAGTAGCAAGTCCCATTTATCAAATTTTCTCTCCTCCAGTCAAGGATTTTAGCTTTTAGCCATTCTTTGTTGATAAAAACCGCTCTTATGGCTGCTTCATCAATTATTTCATTTATAAAATCCATCACAGTATCTTTCACTTATTGGTTCTGCACTTATTGGTGTGATGGTACATCTATCTCGATTGGAGGCATTAATTCATAGCCATATAACATAGAGAATGTGGTATGCCCAGTGTATGATCTAGTTGAGGTTCTATAGGCCCAAAGGACTAAGGTAACCATGATGACTGTCTACACCTCCGGTAAACAATATACGTGTAAAGTTCACTGTAGTTTTACTTGGCCAAAGTCGGACCATTGCCAAAGGTAAAAGTAACTAAAAAAATCACACAACATATCATATATCTCATAGTGTATCAAATAAAGTATAATATCAAGATTGATATAAAATAAGCATGATGTATAAGCATAATTAAATGAACCAAATCAGATATCAAACTGCAAGGTTCACAGTAGCAATAAAAAACAAGCAGAGTAGATTTTATACATCACCAAAATAAACTCAAAGAAAATATGTTTCTAAATAAAGAAAAGCACTAATAAAGCTCCACGGTGCCGCATAGCAGAATTAGTGATAAACTCTAATAATAAATATATAATAGTGTCTGCCTCCTACTCATCCTTTGAGCAACCCCATGCGCTAACCTTAGACCCGCTTACTAGTCTACTCATTTAAGAGTACCCAAGATAATAGGAAATAAAACATAAAACCTTAAGTTAGACAATAGTCTGGTGTGAGTGATAAAAAATCCCAAAATATTATGAAAATCGATATAGTATAGGACATAGGGTATGGATAATCATACCTGACCTATTCCTACATCCTATGAGTTGGCACATAACACTATATAGGCTACACTACCATTGCCTTGATATGGCTATACTACGTTAATTACAATATGGGTGTCAGGATAACTATCTCAAGAATACCAACATCATGGGACATCTACATGTAGCACTACGATCACATCAATCAAAGCAATCAAACCAACATCAGATAACACACGATGATAATAGTCATCTAGGTCCTATATCATTACGTTTATCAATAATGTCTCACATCGTCGTGCATCACCATGACCATCACCAAGATCTTGCATCGCCATAACTTTCCCAAAGACTTATGTCTAGGATCGTTACTGAAGCCTCACTCCACTTTGATATTCCCAAAGTCCTACATCAATACAACTTTCCTAATGTCTTGCATCCACGATTATTATCGAAGGCTTGCTTCATCTTGATCATCACCAAGGTCCCTTGGATACATGATAACTCATTCCCACACTAATAACACCCCATGTTGTAGTTGGATTTGGTGGTCGTTCGCATACCTATTCCATAGGTATTGCCCTCCCAAGGCAAGCCAGAACCCCACTTTCCAAGTTACATAGGTGAGCATCTTCGCATACCTTTGGCCTACGAAACACACTTCATATCCATAGTTATCAATGAATCCTCACCATATGAATCAATCTAGAACATCCCATGCCCCAACATATCTCTTTACCTTGTTGAATATTCTTCTTCAAACTAACCTAGTCATGTATATCCAATTCCCAATACTCGATTAAACACCCCACATCGTCCAAGTTCAGACCATCGCTATACTTCCATCACAAGTCATAGAGTCGCTATCACCAAAGTCCCGAAGTCATCATGTTGAAGTGTCATGTCATGCTCTATCATTAATCATCATTCCTCGTCGCACCAAAACGTCAATATTGAGCGTTAAACGAAAACCATCGGGCTACACTTCTCGAAATTCATGCTCAAATTCCTCAACTCTTGACATGGTTGATACTGAACATATTTGTTCATCACCAACCATATAGGTCGATCCCATACTTGGCAAAAACGGCCAAGTGTCGAAGTCCCAAATCATGTCTTTCTAGCAAAATGACACCAATCAACCATCTGCAGAACTGGAAGCACAACACCCAAAAGCAACAAGCAGATTGGTGCGTATCGGTCATGTATCCATGCCTAAAATTCGCTAAGTCCAAAAAATTCCTTTCATCATATGCTAGCCCGACTCGAAGAAATACAAGGAAAAACTAGAAGCATAACCCTCGAAAACTTCAAGCGGGCATTAGCGATACCGACTATGTGAATACCCCTAAAATTTGACCAAATCTAGAAAACCCACTTCGTATTATCCTTTGGCCTCACCTGAAGCACGCACATCCTTGACCCAAAGTTTTCCCATCTTGACACCAAGCGACCCAATGCCAACCATATTTTGGCTATCAAAAATTTTCTAAGTCCAAGCCTCTAGCAATGACCATAATTTCCCCATCACGACTCAAAATTCCATCCTCCAAAAACCCAAGCAGGCCATGTTGCGACTCGAAGAAACTTCCACCATCGATAATAATTACCACCACCAACCATATTAAGAAGACCATAACTTGAACCACCAAATCAACTCCAAACCACTTTCAACTTGTGTTGGGGTCTCTTAGGGCTTCAAACAACATTATATTCCAAGCACGTCACGTTGTGAACATTTTGATGTTGCTTTGCACCAAATGACATACCATATACCTAGCTATATAAAACAACTAACAAATATATCAAAAAAATCCATATAAACATCACACATCATTACATATTATCCATGCAATACATATAATCAATCCAAACACAATTTACGAGCATATAACATCTTAGATCTAATTTTATACAAAAGTGATAATGTGGCTGGTAAATGGTGTAAAATAGATAAAATCACAATCCATATTTTCAAATATGGTTCTAGGGTGTTATTAATATCTGACTTAAAATTTGAACTTTAAACTTTAGTATCATATCAAAATTCACCTTTTTACTATGCAGATAAGTGTAGTATAGTGAGAGAAGTAAAATCACTCATCTTGGTCAAAGCATATAAATCCTTAGGAAAATTTATTATGTAACGATAACTACATGAATCCTAAAGTTCCCAAATAGTAGATCTACAATTCTCCTTTGCCACTCACCCATAAAAAATGATGGATTTTGGTCAATTCTATATTAAAGAAGGTTGAGTTGATTAGAAATGAAGAGAAACGACTAATAACAGTTGGGAGGAAGTGGTATTAACCCTAATTCCAAATTGGGCCGATAGGATGCACAAATCACCTACTAATTACCTACTAATCTGCTTAAAACTGGTCAGAACTTCAAACTTTCGTAATTTCTAAATGGTAAGTCAAAAATCCAATCATGACCACTTTAAGGAATGAGAAACCATCATATATTTCCATTAGAAGTGATTTGTGACTCTAATTCTTCTCCTATCAAAGTTATAGGCCTTGCAAGTTTTGGTATAATATTGTCCGATAAAAATTCTAGTATGAAAAATGTCATTAGTTGACAATTTCCGAAGTTATAGAGTTATATGACCTTTAAAATTAATATTTTATGATCCTTTGATGCTACGGGTTGTTACACTCTCCCCATTTAGGAATTTTGCCCATGAAATTCCACCAAACAAAGTAAGGTGAACAATAAAGTTACCCGCAAGCCTAACAAACATAAGCAAAAACAACATCCAACATACATAGGTATATAAGCATGAAAGTAGAATCTATGCTACCTTATGTGATATCATAAGTGATAGTGAATGTTATAAACAGAAAACCTACCAAGTAAAGCGCTCCATATCATCGGTCTGCATGCTCTCCACGATCTCCTTCTACTAGCGCCCCCACTTTCACTTCTACCAAACTTCCACTAACTTCAACACCTTCCTCATAAGCCGCTCTTGGTTCAATCTCGATATAATCTTATTAATCTAGTGTCATTCTCCTTAAAGCTTTTTACATGCTTTCCGCATACCAAAATCTTGACGTCCTCCTTAATCTCCTTCTCAATAAGATGTCTATTCTATATGTCTAATTTCCACTAGAATGTACCATTAATCTTGGATGACGACATTCTTATAGGACCTCACCCCTAAGTTTATCAATGTCAGGTATAAATGCCTATTCTCCATACGGAGCCAACTAACTCCGTTGAATTAGTACTGCCTCATCTCCAAAGGCACTACCCCCATCTCTATTAGAGTAGGTCTACCATCCCACTTGCTAAGATCCTTGGCTCTGCTCCTTACCTTGTTCAGGAATCATAATCAGTAATAACCTCTAAATCATACCCGCACAAGAAACTCTGATCCTCGGTTGGCATGTTTCCTTAATACCCTAAGCACTGCCCTCAAACGCATCTCTTGCTTCTTCTTCATTAGAAAACAAGAAAATCACGTATCAATACCAATATAAGATTCTCAAGTTCCCAGCATTTCAAACCATCTCCAAGAATCATTCACATGCCACTCAAATACTACAAGTACGCCTCATTTGGATATATTGCCATGAACGAACCCATCTTAGCTCATTGAGTAACATATTCCTCAAGGATATAACACTAGTTACTAGGTTGATATATAACTTCATCTCTCTATGTGGCGATTGTTCAACTACCTTCAGATGTTCCCTCACTATGGGAAACAATGATGACTACTCATGTGAGATCCGAAGCAAATACACTAAGCTAACCATAACTATACCCTTCCAGGTGTACAGTCCTACTCTAGCTTCCACTCTTCCTCTACCCCATCCACCGTCAACTACACCTTTCCATTTTTCCATAGCTCCATTACTATTCACCGCTCCATCCTAGTGGATACAGAACCCTTTGAAACCCAAATGAAGCAATCCCAAGCAAACAAGCATTCATGACTCAAAAAACTAAGTCTCATTAAACCGCCACTAAGTCGGTCAAACAACTACAAAGTTTGAAACAACTAAAGGTCTACCTATTAGGTCAGGTCACCATTCTAACCTTCTCACTAAGTCATTGGATATATGAAGGTTCTGACGTATCAATATCAAATAAAATATGCATAGGTGTAATATAAATAGAAAACACACCTTGCATAAGAATGCCCTTCCATTTCTCCTTTGTAGGTGTAGTAATCGACGAAGTAGGAGCAGTATCCAATATATAACAAGTCGCAGTCTACTTATTCTTTTGCAGTTCTGGGCAGTCCTTCTTCAAATATCTAGTCTTACCATAGATGAAGCACCTCCTATCCCATCCTTCGAGACCTTGCAGTCCTTGTTAAGATGACCATATTTACTATAGTTGAAGAACTTTCTCCCCTACTTGCTTTTCTTCTGGCTATCCTCTTCTTGAGACTGCTTATTTTCTTTCCATTTCCATTTGCCTCCTCTGCCCACTTGCGGCTTTGGCTCTTCCTTTGAAACAACAACTTTAGCTTTTGGTTTTGGGTGCAGTGACCCAAAGCCCTTTCCACAACCATCTCTATGACCTATCATCCATTTTAACTAATACTTGTTCATGCCAATTATGAACTTTGCATTCTTCTTCAACGGAGTGTCGATAAATGCCAAACCATATTTCAATAACATGTCGAACTCGTTAATATATTCTAAAACAGTATTCTCTCCCTGTTTTAACTCAAAAAACTTCTTAAACAAAATAGACTTCTGGGTGGCGATATAAATTTTTCTGCAAATCTAGCTTTAAACTGTTCCAAAGTGACCTGATTTTTAGTGAGCAATCTTAACAGCACTACATTATCCCATGGAACGACCTTGAAGTTGCCAAGAGGAAAACTTCCTCTTTATTACATCTTCCAGCTATAAATCTTCAAAGATGCGCTAGTGGATATCCAACCAATCCTATACTTTCGTGGTTGATTCCATTCCAAAGAACTGTTTGCCTCCAAGGTTAGAAAAGTCATTGTTTAACTTAGCTAAGTCAGCTCTTGGTGCTTGCACTGGAGCACCACCTCCAGTGGCAGTTGGAGCAACATCTTGGATATTCTACATCACGTTCCCTATCATCCCTGTGAACATTGCTTGCATACAAGGATTAGCTGGCCCCGATCTCATTCCCTCTTCTTCTACTCCCGATATAGAATTCCTAGCTATGTTCCTTGTAGTGAACTCATTCATAAACTTTATAATTAAAATGGTCAGCCTCTCGTAAAGGAAAATTGCATCTACGACGCTTAAGTATGCAACCGAATTATAAACTATATATACTAATAATGTATCATTTGAAAATAAAATATACAATAAGTACGCAATTTAATATATCGCTTTACCCAGTCTAAGGTGTTTCAGTTACCTTTATCTTTAATGAATCTAAGTACCAACTCAAATCTATCACTCAACCTAAGCTTTGATAAAAAGTGTGATGACTGTCCTACACCTTCAGTATGCAATATACTTGGAAAGTGTGATGTAGTGGTACTTGGTTGATGTTGGACGATTGCCGAAGGGTAAGGTGATTAAAACAATCACATAACATATCATGTATCTCATTGTGCGTCGAATAAATTATAAAATCAAGACATATATAAAACAAGAGAGACATACAAGTATAACTACATGAACAAAATCAAATATTAGAGTGCAAGGTTCACAATAACCGTAATAAAACAAGTCGAGCAAAGTTTATGCATCACCAAAATAAACTAAAAACTATCTCTAAATAAAGTAAAAGCACTAATAAAGCTTCATTGTGATGCACAAGAGAATAAGCAATAAACTCCGATAATAAATGTATAATAACGCTAGCCTCCTGCTGGTTTTATGAATAACTCCATATGCTAATCTCAGACCTATTATCTACTCTACTCATTTAATGGCATCCAAGATAGCAAGAAGCAAAGCATAAACCCTAAGTCAGAAAACAGTCTAGTGTGGGTGATAAACAATCCCAAATACTATGTAAACCGATATAGCATAGGACATAGAGTATGGGTAGTCATACCTTACATGTCCCTACATCCAAAGAGTTAGCACATAACACTATATATGCTACACTGCTATTATCATCATATGGGTATACTACACTAAGTATAATATGGGTGTCACGGTACCTACCTTAAGAATACCAATACCTGTTTCAAGAATACTGTTGATGAGATTTTTTGTCCTAAAAATACCAAATACTTCTACCGAAGTAACCACAATGCCGAATTCTTTTGTGGTTATAAATCAGCAAAATTAAGTAATATTAAAATTTCCTTTAAAGGGTTATCTTCCCATAATGCTTATATAGTTATGAGGAAAAATATTTGAAACTTTATGAAAATTCTCTATCTAATTTGTTAAAACAGTACATTCCTATTTAAACATTCAAGATGGAAAAGGTAAAGCAAAGTACTGAAACCAATAAATGACATAGAATTTACATGGTTCAGACATTAATGAATCCAACGTCCATGGGAAAATGTCCTTATCTTATTCATTTTTCTTGATACAAACGATAAATGGCAGAGAATACGATTTTGATCTTAGTGCTCCAGCAAAGGTAAAGTCTAGAAGAATCTGCCCTTTCTGCTTCAGTTCCCTATTCATTTATAATACATAGAAATTCACACGAATCGCTAATGTCCATCGTTTGCTCTTTTGATTTCTAACTTTGGATTATGCTACGCGTCGATCATTTGTAACTGTATATGGATTTCTATTGTGGTCTTCGATGGGAAATTGTGATTTGAGTTGATGAATTTTGAACTTGTGCACGAAGCTTTAAATCGAAGATGGAAACCCCAATTTTGAATAGATCATAACTTGATGATTTCGTAAAGCAACAAGCTAGTGAACCGCACACATGTGTAGGCGAAGCTGCAATTAGGAATTTTTTCCCTATTTAAGTTATGTCCAAGGAAGTTAAGAATGATGTCATGGCTTCTTGGCTTGCCTTTGAGCAACATAACTTAGCTTATGGTTGCAAAAAAGTTTTACCTTATTAAATCATCCATTGAGTCCTTGTATTTATGGGTAGTATTCTTTAGAAGTATAGTGCTCTTCTATCATTTCAACATCAAATCAAGATGATGGCGCATCTTATTGCTTCAATGTCAATATAAGATGGCATAGCCCTGCAACTTGAATGTTAGTTTAAAATTGTAGCACATTCAAATTGCATATGATTGCTTTAGGGATTGTACCAAAGTTCTATATCTAAGTTATTTCTTCTAAGGCTGCAGCACTACTTCTAAATATAGTTGATACTTAAAGGTTATGCTGTAGTTAATACTTATTTAGGCTTACTTTTATGACCATAATATAGCTTTTATATTTGGTTCTTGAATGAGTTCTGCCTATTGAAGTAAATATTAGGATTGTAGAGCAGTTCATATACCTTATGGTCTACTCAAGATATTAAAGCAGTATTATAGTGTCAAAGTTGTGCTCAAAGGAACGACGCAGTACTATCTGGATTTTCCTTTATTTTCTTTGCTTCCTCATAGTATTCTAGTTTTCATCATGGGAGAAAATCTATTGGGTCCAATGCTTTTATAAATTCTCCTTTACAAGTATTTGGAAAATATTGGTGTAACAAATACCAACATCACAGGACATGCATGTATCACACAACAGTTACATGGATCATAACAATCAAAGCAACATAAGATAACGCATACCAATAATCATCATCTAGGTCTCATATCACCATGTCCATCACCAAGGTCTCGCATCATCATGCATCACCATGACCATCACTAAAGATATTATATCGCCTTGACTTTCCCAAAGTCTCACATCTATGATCGTTACCGAAGCCCCGATCCATATTGACTTTCCTAAAGTCTTGCAATAATATGAAATTCCCAAATTCTTGTGTCCACGATCGTCATTGAAGCCTTGCTTCATCTCGACCACCACCAAGGGCCCTTAGATACATGATAATTTATTCAAAGTCCTCCTAAGCCGGCAACACTGTCACAGTTGGATTCGATGTTTGTTTTCATACCTATCCTATAGGTACTCCCCTTCCAAGGAAGGCCAGATCGTTCCATTATTCATGGTACACAAATGAGTGTCCTTACATACCCTTAGCCTTTGAAACATCCCGCACATCTAGAGTCATCGTCGATCCCTCGGCATATGACTCAATTCAGTACATCCCATGCCCTACCATATTGCTTAACCTTGTCAAACGTGCTTCTTCGAACTACCCTAATCCTATGCACCCACTTCCCACTAGAAGTACTTAGTCAAATGCCTTACATAGTCGAAGATCGGAACATCTCTATACTTCCATCACAAATCGTAGAGTCACTATCACCAGAGTCTCAAAGTCATCATGTTGAAGTGTCACATCATCTCCATTGTCAATCATCATTCTTCATCGCCCTACAATATTGAAATAGACTGTCCTCCAAATGAACATATCATTAATCTATGCTCCCCGAAATCCATGTTCAATGTCCCTGATCCTTGACATCGTCGGTGTTGATATATATAGTCATCATCGAACATGTAGGTCAATCCCATACTTATGAAAAATGGAAAAGTATTGAAGTCCCAAATCATGTCGTTGTAGCAAACTTCGTAAAACAAAGTATCCTTTCAACAACATTGATATCCTCAATACCATCGAAAGGTTAAAGATTGGCAGCCAGGTATCGAATAGATCAAAACCTCTTCTTTCAAGACATTCTTTCATAAGTAAAGAAACCCAGTCGAAAGCACTTATAAGTTAATGGAAACCCTTTCAAAATATTTAAAACCTCTTTCGAAACCAAACACTTTGACTATATCGAAGGCTAAATCAAAACAGAGGCCGGCGCTTTTCTCTTAAAAACAAACCAAGGTTTCGAATCCCTTGGAAGCTAAGCTTTTGACACTTAACCTTTCGCCTATCTCCAATTCACTACGTACCATCATGGTGATACTTTGTGTATTGTTTTCGGCGTAGTTGATTTTGAAAAAGACGAAGGCGGAATTTTCTGTGGCGCAAGGTGCTTTCCAAAGTAGGCGAAACCAATTTTCTAATGTAAACCTGGTTTTATACTACTTTAAGCAAGCTTTTCACTAACTAACCTGCCATGTGTCAACATCAGATTGGTTGACTTAACCTTTTCAAATTCTTTTTCAAAAAGTAACTACCGCTAATCCATATCTAAACCGTGATTAAGTTAAACAAATAAGCCCTTCCAATTTTTGTAGAGAAATCCCTCTTCTAAAACAATTTATTTTGCGTAGCAAATCACATTGGAAAAATCCCCAAAAATTTCAAAATTTCACTTTAATCATGTTATCTAACATATCAAAATTCCAGACCCACAATCTCAATATATTTTCCAAAATAAATTTATAAACCCAAATAACTATATTTTCCTTTGAAAGTTCATAATAATCCTTCGATAGCAAGAAAAATACTCAAAATTGAAACCCAACTCCAAAATCATGTTTCTCATAACATAAAATATTCTCATAGCATCTAAACAACATTAAGTCTCAGTTTGACCTAAAATCGTGCAAAAACTCTTTTAAACAACCTTGTTTAAATCGAGTAAATCATGAATCAAACATATCATCATCCAATATGTCGTAAAATCGAATTTACCCTTAAATTCGAAAATATATGATTTAACGCAATATAGAAATGGAATTATTATTCATCCTGATCAAGATAAGCAGATTGATTCCCCTAAGCTTGATTTTCTAGCTTTAATTTGAATTTCTTCTTCTTCCTTAATGGCCGGCCATTCCTTCTCTTTTGAATTGCATTTTCGTTTTTTAATGATGTGAATTTGAAAAAATGGTAGGAATGAAAATATATGTGGGTAAGGGTCATTGGGCGCAATTTCCAATTATACCCTTATGTAATTTATTTAACCTATAACCCATTAGTTAGTTTATTAAGCACGGCCTTAATTAATTAATTCAAGTCTCAATCCTCTTATCACTTAACATTTTCATTATTCTATTTAATTTATCTTATTAAATCTCCTGAATAATGTTATCAAAAATTTAGGGTTTTACAGACTCCCCGTCCTTAAAGAATTTCATCCTCAAAATTCAATAAGGACTAAATACTGAACATAGCAATCATCTATAACGACTCCTAACAACCATAATAGTCTACCTGACTAGGAAATATCTATATAAATCTAATATAGACATACCCTCAAAGCAGATTGGATTAAGTATCTCGAATCGTATCCTCTATTTCCCAAGTGCAGTCTTTCTCGTCGTTGCTCCACCGAACTTTCACTAACTTGACTGTCTTGTTCCTTAACCTTTTATCATCTCTTGCTACAATGGTTATCTAACAAAAGACAAATCGGGCTCTACTACCAAGTCCTCCAACTCTGCCTGAGGAACGGTAGCCCCTGGATCATGCACATACTTGCGATGATGAGACACATGAAATACATTATGGACACCTACTATATTGCTCGGCAACTCAACTCTGTATGCGAGCTTTCCAATCCTCTCTATAATTTAGAATGGACCAACATTTCTCAAGGCCAACATTCTCGACTTTCCAAACTGTACCACACCCTTCATCGGTGATACCTTAATGAAAACCCTGTCTCCCACTGAGAACTCTATGTCTTTACGCCTCTTATCTGCATAACTCTTCTGTCTGGATTGGACTTCCTTCATCCGTTCTCGGGTTAACTCAATCTTTTCTGACGCCTCCCTTACCAAACCTGTACCTAAGACCAATCTGTCTCCGGTCTCGAACCAACATACGGGGGATTTGCATAGCCTTCTATACAAAGCTTCAAATGGCGACATTCCTATACTAGTCTGGTAACTATTTTATAGGAAAACTCAACCAAATGCAAGTCCTCCCAAGATCCATCAAAGTCCAATACACAAGCTCTTAATAAATCATCGAGCACCTTATTGACTCTCTCTGTCTACCTATCCATCTGTGGGTGATATGCGGTACTCATCTTGAGCTTAGTGCCTAGAACATCCTATAGACTCCTCTAAAATTCACTAGTGAATAAAGCATCCATGTTGCTGCCTGTGCTACTAGGAACTCCATGAAGTCTAACTATGTTCTTTGTGAATAAATTCTTTAAAACAGGTGTCGTCCTGGTCGACTTTACTGGAACGAAATGGGCACTCTTGGTCAACCTATCCACAATAACCCATATACTCTCATTTCCTCTCCTTGATCTTGGCAACCCATCTATGAAATCCATAAATATTGAATTCCATTTCCAAGCTAGAATCTCTAGAGGCTGAAGTAACCCACTTAGTTTCTGATGTTCGGCTTTAACTTGTTGACCATTTACACACTGCCTAACCCATAAGCCAACATCCCTCTTCATGACTTTCCAATGGAAGATCCTCCTCATATCTTGATACATCTTGGTCCCTCTAGGATGAATCATAAACTTGGGTCGATGACATTCCTTAAAAACTTCTCTTCTTATGTTCTCCACATCTGGAACACATAACCATCCCTTCTTTCTCAACCATCCTCTCTGGTCAAGACAAAAATCTTTCAAATCATTGATCTCGATTCCAAACTTAAGCCTTCTGATCCTCTAGCTGATAATGGATCCTCCTCCTACTTAAAAGCAATTCTCTCGATCAATATTGATCGAACTTCTAAACAGGACAACATTACAGTACTGTAACAAGAACTAACATTCGATCTTAACTACACACCACAACTAGCCTAAGTTTCTAGATCTTTCCACTCTGCCAACATAGCTAACACCACATTCTGAAGTCTTCTGCTAAGAGCATCTGCTACATTATTACCTTTCCTTAGGGTATACTCTATACCAAAATCATTAGCAACAAAAAATTCCAACCACCTCTTTTGTCACATATTCAACTTTTTCTGAGGGAATAAGTATCTTAAAGACTTATGATCGGTATTCATATCAAATCTCTCCCTCAAGAGATAATGCCTCCAAATATTCAAGGAAAAATTACCGCTTCCAACTCCAAATCATGAGTATGATATCTTACTTCGTCCGGTCTAAGCTGCCTAGATGCGTAAGCAATGACTTTTCCCTTCTACATCAACACTGCTCCCAGTTTAGTCCCACAAGCATCAGTGTATACTACCAACCCTAAGTTTCCATCTGGAACAACTATCACTAGATAATTGGTCAACAAATGCTTTAATTTATGGAATGCTTCATCACATTTGTCAGACCAAACAAACTTCACTTCCTTCCTAGTAAGCTTAGTCAAAGGCGCTGCTATCTGCGAGAAATCCTTGATGAATCTTCGGTAATAGCCAGCAAGTCAAAGAAAACTTCTTATCTCGGTCATTGTCTTTAGTCTCTTCCAATTGTTCACAACTTCTATCTAATCTGAAACGACTGTCAATCATTTTTTTGAAACCACATTGCCAAGAGATTTAACCTCTTTCTTTCAAAAATGACACTTGGAAAACTTCACCTTTAACTGATTCTACCTCAATGTCTTTAGCACAACTCTAAGATGATATTCATGCTCTGTCTCATCCTTAGAGTATACCAAAACATCATCTATAAACACCAATACAAATCTATCCAAATACTCTCGACAGACTTAGTTCATCAAATGCATAAAGAAAGCAGGTGCATTCGTCAACCCGAATGACATCACTAACCACTCATATAAACCACATCTAGTCCAGAATGCAGTCAAAGGAATACCGTCCTCTGCCACTCTCAACTGATGGAACCCCGCCACCAAATCCAACTGGGAGAACACCTTGGCTCCACTCAACTGATCAAACAGATCATCAATACTTGGCAAAGGATACTTATTTTTGTCATCCTTTCGTTCATTTTACGATAGAAATACACATCCTCAACGACCCATCTGGTTTCTTCACGTATATCGTGGTCGCCCCAAAGGCGAACTACTTGGTTTAATAAAATTCCTTCCTTATAGATCCACTAGTTAGTATCATTATTGCTATTGTGGTTTAGTCTTTGACCAATACTACTGTTAGTATCATTATTGCTATTAGTATTATTATTATCATTCCTCTTATATATACATATACATTTTTATTTTATCTTATTTTACTTAGTTATTATTATTAATTTACATATTTGACTTTATTTTATTATTATTATTATTATTACTACTTTTTTTTGGGTTCCATCTCTAGCCGACCCCAACTTGTTTGGGAATAATGGCTTTGTTGTTGTTGTTGTTGTTGTTGTATAGATCCACTAGTTGCACTTTTAATTCCTTCATTTCAGTTGGTGTCATCCTACTAGGTGATCTACTATAGGTTCAGCTTCCAGCACAAGATCTTTCTGAAACTCAATAGCCTGTTTCGGTGGTAGCCCTGTGACTCGCTCAAACACATCTGTAAACTCTCTTTCAATTCGAACCTGACTTAACTATTATTCCACATCTATTGCACTTAACAAAGCACAACTACTCAAGTCAGAATTATCTATTGAGAATATAATTCTGTTATAACTATCAGGGTGCCTCATAGATATCTCCCAATCCTGGAAGAATATCCTGTTCTCATACCTTCTCAACCAATCCATACCCAAAAATGATTCCGAAATCTACGAAATCATAAACATACAAATTGCATGCAAACTTATGACCTAACAAATCAAGTTCTAGTTGGTCACATCTCATCCTAGAGCTGCATACCCTCCTATTGGATTTGCAACCCTTAAGGCAGTAACAAGGTATGTAGGCTCTAAGAATAACCTATCAGCCAAACACTGGGATATAAATGAATGTGATGCACCAGTATCAAAAAGTATCCTAATTGGTATACTCTAAATCGTACCTTCCATCACAATATTTTCCTTATCAGCTATAGTAGGCTTAGCTCATGATCCAACAGCAAAAACTTTTCCCCTGTCCACCCTGGCTGGCTCTGGACATTGGTTGTTGAAATGTCCAACTTGATCGCAATTAAAGCATTTCACATTCTTCTTATCTGCATCCTTCTTCCCTTTTCCTGATCGGCACTCATTCGCATAATGACCCTTCTTGTCGCATTTGTAGCACACCAAACCTGCCTTTGCCTTCTTGGTAGCATCCCCTTTCCGGGCACCCTTCTTCTCAAAGAATTTCTTTTACTTTCCCCAAGGATCCTGGGACTCTATTGGCTTCTCTCAAGCTGAGATAGCAAGCATCTCTTCATGGCAAATGGTCATTTCCACCACCATATTAGAAGGTCCTCAGATAGGTCATGGTCATTCTGGCAAGCTTAGGTCTCAGTCCTCGAATGAACCTTTTATTCCTTCTGACATCAGTGTCAACCAAAGCATATTCATATCGAGACCGCTCATCAAACTTAGCAGCATACTCAACCACGGTCATCTCTCCTTGAAATAAATCCATGAACTTCCTCATCAATGCCGACTTAGAAACTTCAGACATAAACCTCTGTTCAAACCTTCTTTTTGGTAATGGCAACCGTTTCGAAATCTTTTAAAACCTCTTTTAAAACCAAAAGCTTCAACTCTGCCAAAGGCTGAATCTAAACAAAGGAAGGTGTTTTCTTTTAAAAACAAACCAAGGTTTCGACTCTCTTGGAAGCTAAGCTTTCAATACTTAACCTTCTGCCTATCTCCAATACACTACATACCATCATGGTGATACCTTGTTTATTGATTTCGGCGTAGTTGGTTTTGACAAAGATGAAGGCAGAAGCTTCTGTGTCGAAAGGTGCTTTCCAAAGTAGGCGAAACCAATTTTATGATGTAAACCTGGTTTTATACTACTTCAAGCAAGCTTTTCACTAACTAACCTACTATGTGTCAACACCAGATTGGTTGCCTTAACCTTTTCAAATTCTTTTTCAAAAATAACTACTGCTAATCCAGATCTAAATCATGGTTACGTTAATCAAATAAGCCCTTCCAATTTTTGCAAAGAAGTTCCTCTTTTAAAACAACTTATTTGCATAGAAATATCACTTTGGAAAAATCCCTAAAAATTCCAAAAATTCACTTTAATCATTTTATCTAACATATCAAAATTCCGGACCCAAATTCTTAATGTATTTTCCAAAATAAATTTATAAACTCAAATAACCATATTTTCTTTTGAAAATTCATAATAATCCTTTCATAGTTTGGAAAATTCTCGAAATTGAAACCCAACTCCAAAATCATGTTTCTCATAACATAAAATTTTCCCATGGCATTTAAACGACATTAAATCTCTGTTTTGACCTAATACCTTGAAAGACTCTTTTAAACAGCCTTGTTTAAATTAAATAAATCCTGAATCAAGCATATCGTCATTCAATATATCATAAAAAGAATTCACCCTTAAATTCGAAAATATATGATTTAACGCAACATAGAAATGGAATTATTATTCACCCTGATCTAGATAAGGAGATTGGATTGAGATTGGTTCCCCTAAGCTTGATTTCTAGCTTTAATTTGAATTTCTTCTTCTTTCTTAATGGTCGGCCGTTCCTTCTCTTTTGATATGCGTTTGTGTTTTTTTAAAATGACGTGAATGAGAAGAAGTGGTAAGAATGAATATATGTGTGTGTGTGTATATGTATATATGTATGTATGTATGTATGTATGTATGTATGTATATGCATATATATGGGAAAGTGTCATTGGGCGGCGGCAATTTCCCATTATACCCTTATGTAATTTATTTAACCTATAACCCATTCTTAAGCCCATTAGTTAGTTTATTAGGCACGGTATTAATTAATTAATTCAAGACTCAATCCCCTTATCACTTAACATTTATATTATTCCATTTAACTTATCTAATTAAATTTCTTGAATAATGTTATCAAAAATTAGAGGTGTTACATTAAGCTAGGCCAGAGATGAGCCACACTTGAACTGGTCTTGAGATTTGTCGATCTGCAAATGACTATGGGAGTTATTTGAGTAGATAGGTGCCTACTTGCTACAACGAATGCAAGTCGACATGCTAGGTCACTTGTGAGATGAGTCGGTGTGGGCTGGGTCCGATGATGCTTCAGTTTGGCCTTTCCCGATGGGCTGGTTACCAAAATCGCTTCGACATGTGCTATCCGATAGCTAGCTTGATGTGCTCTTGAGTAGATGGGCTGATATGTGCTAGGCTAAAAGTAGGTCAGCAACGGAGGGAGGCTGTCCAGCTGCCTCTTTCCATGGCAAATCTTTGGTCAGCTGGCCTGGATTCGAGCCGACTTGGACTGAATCGGGCTAAAACAAGAAGCCTTAATTGGTTACCTTTTCACTTACAAAAAAACCGATAACAATTTTATCACCAAGTCTATCCTCGTAATTGAGTGTGGGCTTGTCAAATCATAAGGTCCCCATCGATTTGCCACTTGGCTATGCAATTGATGGGCGTAACGCGTGTCGATGTGTTGTTGTCTAAGGTAGTTACCTTTTTAAGATATGGAAAAGATGTATCACTTCCCTCATGTGCATGGTATGACATAGCACTTGATTATTCCTGAACGGTTGAGATCCTTTTTCCTTTTTATTATGATGGCTATGATTGAAGGGATAGGTTTTAAATACCCCTCTTCTCTTGCACTTTGAACTCATGAAGCTTCTATCATGTAAATTCTTTTAGAAACCCTGAACTTTGCATGGTTTTCTATTGGTAAAAACAACTAACTTCATCCTCCTCTCCCCTTTCTCTTAAGAACTTTTTGTTTTACTAAACTTTTTTGGTGTTAAAAGAAAGGAGAAAACTTTCTTGCTGGTGAACTATTTTTGTTGGTTGCAGTTTAGACCGTTGTTGTTTTGAACATTGATCTTTTTCGTAGACTGCTATTTGGAAAGTTGTTTAGAGATGGACTTTGTGTCATTGCTTGGAGTAAGCTCAGCTTTTTGGTAAAGTTTTCCAACATCGATTGACCATCACTGCCACGCATATGGTCTATTTGATGCTGGTGGGTTTCCATGCCATCTTGCTCTGGCAATACCAAACCTTCGCTACTTTGCGCACTCTACTGCTATTTTAGGAAAAGTAGTGGCTATAACCTCAGCCTTTGATGTCATAGCTAAAGTCTTTGATGGTTCCTTCACATCCTTGGTTGAGAGCTTTTTGAGATCTCTTGTGTGATTCGATGTGGAAGGCTTTGAAGGTGGTAGTGGACCCATACTTCCATAGTAAAATACCGATCGTTTAGCGTCACAAATACCTATCTACACATTTTAAGCAGGGTCTTCTTGGATTGCTCCAAGGCATGGGTCCAGTCCCCTTCCTTTATTCTTTTTAATTAATTAGCAATAAAATGTTTTTTAAGCTTAACAGGCTGGTTGTTATGCCCCATGGTCTTGTATTGAATAAGAAAATACCATTTGCTGCAAAGTTTGCCTAAGAATTTGTTGTTCTACCTCTGCTTCCCTGTTCATGTTTGACTTGTTAAGGATAGTTTCTCGAATAGCTAGCTTGATCCCAGCATTATTTATAGAAAATGTTCCATTTTAGGATCTGTTAAATAGCAATGAATTTTAATGACATGGGTTGAGCCCGGTATCTTATGCAAACTATTTATTAATCCAAAGCGCTGCGGTAGGGGTTAAGGCATGATCAAAAGAATATGCTAGCTCACGTGTTCTCCTAGATGACAAACGGTCACACATAGAGTAGTAGGTAAGCCCGACACAAGCTAGAGCACATCAGACTCAAGGGTTCTCTTGGGTGAAACGTCACCAATCACTAGATGACCAAAGGTCTTAGCAAGAACCAGGGTGCACGACTGGCACGAGCACTCATGTATAAGTATGTCATACGATGGTTAGATGGGCGGCTAGTGCCGCCATTCACTTGAACTTTAGTAGATAAGAGAACTTATTGTTAAGAGTGAAGACTTAACTATGGTGGGTTGGGCTTGTAAGCGTGCTCAAGAAAACAACAACTGTTAAGTCGATCGTCTTTAAAAAGGCGAACGAGTGCCCAATCGCCTACAGTCATTACTGAGGGCGAAGATGAGTGGGGAAGCTATTTGGTGGCATGTTGATTGAGTAGGTTGCCCCTAGGTGGGCCTCGACCTTATATGACAACTTTCCTTGGCCTTGCCGCCCAGGGGAGGGGACTAATCCGAACATAAACCAGAAGTTGAATGGCTGTAGGATCTTATATGCAAATGCACGGCAAGTAGCTATGATTATCAGGTAAGTTACCTTGTTCCTCAGCTTTGCTACAAGCGCTGGCCCACTTGGCTGTTTTGTGGAAGGCATTCAGGAGGAAATAAGAGTATGCCCCTTCTGTGGTGTAAGAATGAAGCTACTTGCACTAATATGGCCATCTTCGCTTAGTGAAGATTGGGAGGCTATTGAATTTGTCGAACGGTTGGTGCAATCCTCATATAGAATAAATGCATAATTACCATGACTTGGTTAATAGTAGCAGAATGTGGAGGAATGAACTCGTATGGCTTGTAGACGCACATCGCGTAAAGCCAAACTGGGGTTGCGACCTAGATGCTCGAAGGAAAATGTTCAGATACCAAAGGAGGTAGTTGAATACTATTCACCACTACCACCAGTGTTAGACATAGTGCCGGAAAAAGCATAAGAAGAGTTTATAGAAGAGAGAAGGAGAAGAAAAGTTGAGAGCTTTAAGGGAAGGCTTTCCTTCTAGCACCAATACATTGACTCGTTTTTTCTTCAAACCCAGAACTGGACTAATACATCATGAAGGGCAAATGACACTCGCTAATCATTAGGCTTAAAAAATAGAAAATACGGGAAAGCAAGAAATTAAGGCAAACAACACCAAATATAGAGTTGTTTGGCAAGGCTGCCTATGTCAACTATGAAGCACTCTTATTATACTTCTCTCTTACCTTTACAAGGAACCATAAAAGAATAGCAAGAGAATTGAGGTGCTTAAGACTAATGAAGCAGCTAATCTTAAGTACTTGCTAGGCGAGCAGCTCTAAATGGTGTACATTTCCTAGAGTGATGATGTATGTGGGCATTTATAGTAACTGAGAATGATGCTTGGTGCATGCCTTACTTTTAATGTGCATTTAATTGATTATGCATTGTACGAGTATGTTATAAAGATACAAGATACTTCTTATCAGAAGTAAATACACCAGATTGTACTTCTTGTTGTTTAACTCTACGTGCTTAGGTGACAAGCTGGGCTGAGTTGGTTAGTTCACTGCAGAGGATGTTAAGAGAAGAGAAGTTGCTATATGAAGCTAAAATAAGGGCCGAGCCAGGCGAAAGATGATGAGACAGGCCACTCGGGATAGATCGCGATAACAATGAAGCTGAGCCAAAGACTGTCCATTTAAGCTAGTCTTGAGCTATGTTGGTTGATAAACGGTTGGGAGAGATACTTGAGTGGATAGGTGCCTTCTTTCTAGACTAAATGCGGGGCAACATGGGGGGCGTCTCCTGTGAGATGAGTCAGCATGGACTAGGCTAGGTGATTCTTAAGTATGGCGTTGCCTAAAGGGTTGTTTATCAAAGCCACTTCGAGTTGTGGTAGCTAGCCTGATGTGCTCTTGAGCAAATGGACTGATATGGGCCCATCTTGGACTTACATTGGCAGTCGAGGGAGCCTGGCTATTCTGCCCCTTGTCATGACTGATCAGCGGTGGTGTAGCCTAGTTTCGAGTCAGGCCACGCGAAGAAGCCGTGAACAGCTTACCTTTTTTACTTACAAAAAACAAAGTAACATAATTCATGGCTACTACCATGTATTTTCTCCCATATTGACATCGAAAGTGGTCCGATTAAGTCTATCCCCATGTGTCAAATGATCATGGGTTAGTTATTAGGATGACCTCATGCAATGTTAATCTTGGAATACTAGCAAATTTCTGGAATCATGCATATACCGCCATAATCTTGCACATATTGATGTGTTGTAGGCTAGAAATAACGTTGCCTTAGCACCTTCTTTGCTAGTTTTAGGCCACCAGCATGATCTTCGTAGTATCACTCATGAACTTCCCTCGTGATACTTACTCCTTCATTTGTAACACATCTAAAATATAGGGTTTGATACATCTCTTTTCTATAATATTCCATCAATAAATGTGAAGTATAATGCTTAATACCTGAATTTCCTAGTTATTTTCATATGTGTTGGTAGAGTACCATCCAACAAGAACCTCTTGTTCGGATTTATCCAAGTTTCTTCGGTACTGTACTGCGCTGGCAGTTCAGGTATTTTCCCTAAGCGGAGATATTTTCATTTTGGTCTGTAGTGGTCTGAACATTAGCACGCTGAGCATGTGTCAGAACTAGGACTTGATTGTCCTATAAGATGATAGGTTCGGCCCAATGTCTCATAAGAAATGTCTTTCATTATTGCACAACCTCTGCACTAACTAGCTTGGCCACAAAGTCTGCAAAAGAATTTTACTCTCTAGAGGTTTGCTTGATATAGACCTGTTTAAACTTTAAACCAACCTAATAATTTTTTGGACAAATAAACATATTAGGTAGGTGTAGGTTCCTTTATTTGATTGATTTAAAACCAACTGGGAATCAATATGCATTTTAATATGTTTTACCTTTAATACATTAGCAATTTTATACAACAATGAGTGCTTCATTTTCTACTACATTGTTGGTTTATTTAAATCCTAGTTGGACTACACCATACAACATTTGTATCTGGCATGATTAACATATACCCAATACCTGCACCCTTCTAATTTGATGTGCCTTATGCATATAATTTCTAATGTTGATTTTATTCCTTGACTTCCTCAATTTAATGTTCAATTGGCTATGTGCATTCCACAATGAAGTCGGCTAAGGATCTTCCTTTGATAGTATTTTTTGGGTAATACAGCATATCATACTAACTCGGTTTGATGTTCCATTTCGATAGATAATCCAAGTTTTCGATTTGTGAAATATCTACTTTAATGGTTTATCTGTTCATACTTTGATGGGATGGGCCTAAAAGTGAGAATGTAGTTTCCTAGTTGTAAGTTTGAGATTATATGCTGGTATTTTTCTATCAAAGTGTAGTATAGCTTTGCAGCAGATAAACTTTTGGTGGTGAAGTATACTGGCCGTTGCATACCCTCATCCTCATTGATTATAGTTTCATGGATAGCTTGATTTGTTGCTACAAAGTATATAAATAAATCCTCACTTGGGATTTGTTCTGAGTGAACATTGAGGCTAGCCAGATGGACTTCTAGGACTTGAAGCGCTTTGTAATCCTTTGTTCACTTGAAATTTATGCCTTTCTTTACTTGATTAAAGAATCTGATGCATTTATCAATGGAATTTAAGATAAACAATTTCATGGAGCTATCATCCCATTCAAATGTATCATATCGTTGGGCTTCTTTTGGACTTCCATTTTGATGATGGAGCCATTTTTTTCTAGATTTTCCTTAGTTTCTCTAGCACTTACTATATACCTAAGAAACTTTCCCGACTAAGTGGCAAAATTACATTTGAGAGGATTTAATTCATGCTTAATTTCGAAGCATTGTAAAGGTCTCTTCAAGATCCTATACATGGTTGGAAGCTTCTTCAAACTTCACAAGTATGTCATTCATGTATTCCTCCACATTCATCCCGATTTGATTAGAGAACATCATATTTACCAATCTCTGATACATTTCTCCAACTTTCCTTGCTCTAAATAGTGTGGCGTTATAAAAATACAACCCCTTATCTGTAATGAAGCTAGTATGACCCTGGTCCACTTCAAACTTTACGATCTAATTAAACCTAGAGTAAGCATCCATGAAGGTGAGTAGTTCTTCTGCTAGTTGCTTTTACTGCTGGATTAGGTGCACTAGCAATAGGGAAAATGGTGAATTCAATTTTTTTTCTTTTAGTAAACTACATAATATCTTATTTTGTGTTTGTATAAACAATATTTCATTTATGCTAAATCATTTTTCGTATTTAATAAATAAAAGTGTTGTGATAATATTTATATTTATTTTATTTAATTAAAATATTTACTTATTTATATTTACAATAATATTTGTTACAAATTTATTATAAAATTAATTTATTAACTTATTTCGATTTAATTTTTTAATATTTTATGATGTTCATATTCACAATATGAACATCATAATAGTAAAAGTATATAATCTATCCTAGGGGTTTAAGGGAAAAATTGACCACTGTGTCCCATGGTCAATAAGATATCATGTGTAGTAAAGAGATCACAACTTACTGCCATAAAGTAAATCATATAAAATTATGCTTGTATTGACAAACTAATTTATTTTTCGACCATGTAAATTTTTAAAAAATAATATTTATGTTTAATACATACATATGTGTGTGTGTATATATGTATATGTATGTATGTATGTATGTATGTATGTATAAAAAAGTAACATATATTTATAGGTATAATTTATAATTTATTTGCAATAATATGTGTATTAAAATATATACACACACACGTAATGTATTATTTAAATTCACTTTCAGTCTAAAAACAAACTACTTAAAATTCATATTTTAAATCTTTGTCTTTTTTCAAAATTTACAAAATTAATGTATATAAATTATTATTTTTTATAAATTAATTTTGGCTAAAATGGATAATTTTAGAAAAATTCGAATGCTTTGACTTTGCAATAAGTATATAAAAATTGTATACACTTATTTATTTTAATGAAAGTCGATCTAAATACAAATATACATTTTTTATCAAATATTCCTATAAATAATTAATTATATATATATATATATATATATTTTAAAATGAAATAGCGAAGGTTAATTTTCTAATTTTTTATTCATTTTAAAACCAAAATCAAATTTTATAATGATTTTTTATATGTATATATAATATAAATATATTAAAACTTTTCGGACCTGTTTTTTAAGTTTGTAAAAATGAAAATTTAATGAATATATAATGAATATATAAGTTAATAAAAACAATTATTAAATATTCATATATATATATATTGTTATCCCGCCTTTTGGCAAGGCCGAGATATCAAGGCACTGGTTGAAAACCAAGGATCATTTGTCCTGAGTATTGAGCATGCATAGGTTCGCTATGGATGTCGATGAATTTTGTCCAACTCCGGATTAGGCTACAATCAACAAGACACGACAAGCAAAGCCATAAAAGCCAGCATTCCGACTTTCAAGTCAATCCGAGTTCGTATGCTCAAGTTATGGTCAATGCAAGTTGAAGGGAAAAGCCATGTTTTCGTATCCATTGCTGAGCCATATTTCGAATCGATCAAATTCGTACCCCTCTTCGTGTCCTCGTTCGTATCGATCAGTTTCGCATCCATCCTCAAGCAACTGATTCGTAACGATCAACTTCGCATCCATCAACCGGTAATGCGCTTCGTATCGATCGACCAATGTCTAGTTTGTATCCGTAAAGGAGGCGTTTGTTCGAATCCATTAGGTAACTTAGTTCGTATCCATCATGAATATCACCTGATGATATCCATTAAGTGGAGACAACACCTATCGATACGAACTACGCCACCACCATCGATACGAACTAAGCCATATATCTCGATTCGAACTGAACATACTGCGAATCGATGCGAAGTGCACGTGGTTGATTGGTTCGAACTGTGTAACGACACTCGATACAAACGAAGTGAAACTCATGGATACGACTCGGTCCAATTGAAGCAAAAGGTGGATCGACGTGAGGAGCGTGCGCCACGTCGCCGCGGGGTCATGTGCGTTATCGATTCGAAGTGGGTCGATTCGAAGCCATGGATTCGAACGAAACAATACTCCGAGGAACATCATTTTGTATCGATCATAACTCGAGATCCACCGGTTTGTTATAAAATTTTCGCAGGAGACTACGTAAAAGGTATGGAATGTTCTCGCCAAGTTTCACCTCCATCGGACACAATCTTGATCGATACGCATTGAGTTCGTATCGATAACAAAACGAATCAAAACTCCTCGGAATCGGTCATGTGGGCCCTCTCACGTGCCAGGACAAGTCTCTCGAAGTTTGAGCGAAATATTGGCCTCCTACGCCTATAAGTAGAGCCCTAGAGCCAATGGAAAATGGATCTTTTTGATTCTCAAGCGCCTAGACTCTACCGGATCGAGCTTGGCACCCTAATCTTGCTGTTGTACTCAAATTTTCAGTCATAATCCACTGTTTTTCACTGTAATCAAGTGTAATCGTTGAAAGAGAATCAATAAAGACATAAAAACTTCATAGTAGACGTAGGCAACACGCCGAACCCCTCTATATTGCTTGTCTGTGCATTTACATTTCTGTTTGTTGGAGTTTTTGTTAGATAATCTTCTTTTAAAATTTACATTCTTCACTTTTATCTCTTCAAAAACTTCCAAAGAGTGTTGTGCGCATTTTTTGTACAAACACTTTGGTGCTTTCACTAAGAAATCAACCCAGATACTCTCCCTCTCTTGGGATCTTTCGTCGATACCAGATTGCATAATAAGAGGAAGATCCAGGTTTCTAGTCCAGATTCCTTCCAACCTATTCAGATTTGCATAAAGTCTAGGAAAGGATCTCATTCATCACCATGGTTAGCACAAGGACCACCTCCCATGCTGTCGATCAAGAAGGCTGGGATAAACAGAATCCCGCGCAGCTACCTCCATCCAACCAAGACGCTGCTGGACCCTCAGATCTGTCGAGCCCGGTTACCATGCAAGAGTTCCAGTTGTTGCTCCAGTAATTGACATAGATTCATCAACAGCTAACAGAACAGCTGCGCACAAATGCCTAGCTAACCAACCAGCTAAACCGCTAGAAGCGTAGAAGATCTAGAAGAGATCAAGTTTCCCATTCCTCCACAGAAAGTTTTGCCTCGTCAGGCTACAACCACAGATCCATTCGTCCTCGATCGGATGAAGGCTACGCTCAGGCCGTCGGACATCAGCTGAGAGTTGACCCATCGGCCAGCTTCCTTACTGGACCATCTTCCCGGGGAGGAACTATTCCTCATTACACCGCAGATAACCATGCCACCACCTCCGCAGTTGAAACAGGGATTGATGCCCTTAATAAACATGGACGTACTCCTGAACCTTAGGTCCCAGAAGACGTTGAGCCAAGGAGGTGAGACATGGACCGTCGATAGCGCCCGGTCCAATCTCGCAATGTGGAACCCGACCACGCCTTGGCTGCGCATGCGCAGAATGTTCAGATGTCAGACCTTCCAGCTATGATACATCAAATGATCCGTGAAAGTCGGGGTCTTACCAACGGCGACTGGGGAATCTCCCATAGTCACACCCCCTTTACAGATGACATACTCTATGCCGAACCTCCTCGATGGTTCAGAATGCTCGCTCTGCCAGTCTATGAAGGAAATTCGGACCCAAATCAGCACATCCTGAAGTATGAGTGGCCGATGAAAAATGCAAGAGCAGCTGACACAGTAAAGTGTCGTAGCTTTCCTATCTCTTTGGGGGGCATTGCCACAATATGGTTTATGCGATTGCCGCCCCGATCCATTTCTTGCTTTGATCAAATGGCCATAAAGTTTGTAGAACAGTTTCGTATGCACTTGCTAGGCCTAAGGATGTTAATACTTTATCTAGCGTCACTCAAGCTCCCATGGAGACGCTTAGATGCTACTTGGAAAGATTTCATGCAGCATGTGCAGAGATTAGTAGCCCCAATGACAAGTCGATCTTAATGGCATTGACTAAGGCAATTGACCCTAACTCCGAGTTTGGAAATTGGTTAGTTGAGAAGCCTCCTGCGTCGTTGGAACGTTTCTAGTCCAAAGCCGCCCAATTCTTAAGGCAAGAGGACGCGAAACAGTCAAGGAAGCAAGACGACGTAGGGCCCAGTAGTGAAGGATTCAAAGTAATGTGGTAGTAAAGCTGTTTGCGTAAAAAATGGCCGCAAACACCCAAAGTCGTGAAAGCACCAGTGTATGAATATAATTCAGCGATATTCAAACACAAATTACAGATCTCAGCAAATAACCCAAATATGTTTGCACAAAAGATGATCAAACAACTCCAAGTCGTATGAATTAGTTGATTTTATGTTGTTCGTATTGATTTAGGTGGTGTATGCAAATACGTAAAAAGTAGGGGCTAAACTGTAAAAGACACACAGATTTATAGTGGTTCGGCCAAAGTGTGCCTACGTCCACTTTATATGTTATTCTCCTTTTCCAATCCGATTACAAGTACAAAGCTTGTAGTACAAGTGTATGAAAGTTGTTTGAAAGTTCCTTCCAGGTTTGAGCTCTCAAACTTGTCTGCCATTGTTGTACCCCTGCCCCTCTATTTATAGAGTGAGGTAGGGGGCAGGGGTCTTGGATGTATATAGCTGCCGGTGGGCCCAGGCTGAAGCAATCTGGACTGACAGCGTTCTGGTTCGGCAAGGCTTCATTCGGCGTGGAGCATGGGTCGGTGATGGAGTGGTTCGGTCATGGTGGTCCGGTGATAGTTGGGAGAGACGTTGGTTCGGTGATAGAGAGGACCGGCTATGTTTGGAGAGGACCGGCTATGTTGGTCCGGTTGTTGTGGGCTAGGCGCTTCATTCGGCAGTGGGTTTATGGTTCGGCAGGCATAAGGAGAAGATTGGTCCGGCTGGGAGCTGCTTTGGGTTTGGTGGGAGAAAGAGGCCGAATGGAAGGACGCCGAACGTGGGGGATGCCGAATGAGAGGGAGGCCGAATGGAAGCATGCCGAACGTGGGGGATGCCGAATGAGAGGGAGGCCGAATGGAAGGACGCCGAACGTGGGGGAGGCCGAATGAGAGGGAGGCCGAATGGACTTGATCTTGCATTGCCGAATGAGGCTTCACGTATGAGAATGCCGAATGAACTGAGGAGCTTTAAGTACCGGATGGCACCTACTACCGGATGAACTCGGGGAGTGTAGTGTCGAACGAACTCTCGCCTTGCTTCCAATCGATTTTCAATCCTGGCATCCATCATTCCTTGCTAATTTGTCGATATTCCAGTTTTGACCAAAAAATGAGATAACACTTTGCCCCCCAAAACATGCCTTGTGATAACAAGGCGTGTTTTGAATAGCTCCGAATCCAATATCCAAAGTTCATAGCCATATTGCCAGAGTAGATCATCCCTGACTGCTCCGAGTCGATATCCAGTTCCAAATCCAACAACCAAAGCTTGAGCCAATTCCATGTCCCTCCGAACTCGACAACCGAGTCCCAAACCATCCTTATCCAATAGCCAACAACCGAATCCAGGACCTCTCTGGGTCGATATCCAAATTTATAACCTCTCCGGGCTCTTGCCAAGCGCAATCCACACTTGACGGTCGTGATCCAGTGTCCCTGGACGTTAAGCTAGCCTCCTTGTGTTCTTGTCGAGCGTAATTCACACTTGACGATCTTGGTCCAGTGTCCCTGGACGTTGAGCTAACCTCTCCGGGTCCTTGCCAAGCGCAATTCGCACTTGACGATCTTGGTCCAGTGTCCCTGGACGTTGAGCTAACCTCTCCGGGTTCTTGCCAAGCGCAATCCACACTTGACGACCTTGGCCCAGTGTCCCTGGGCGCTGTACAATGCCATGGCTTAAGTCCTAAGCCGAATCCTGGTCTCTCCGGACCCTTGCCGAGCATAGTCCATACTCAACGACCTGAAAATAACGATTGATAATATAGGGCCTAAGTCCTAGGCCGAATCCTGGTCACTCCGGACCCTTGCCGAGCATAGTCCATACTCGACGACCTGAATGAGTCAATTTACCACGTTCGGGCAAAGCGACTCACCCCTTGTCAGGCATAATCCATACCTGACGACCGTTTATCAAAAGTCAGATAAAAATCCAATCAAAATCCAATTCAACATCCAAATCCAAAATCCAAATCCAAAATCCAAATCCAAAATCCGAATCCAAAACCAGAAAACCAGAAATCCAACCCAGCATCCAAAACCGAAAACGATCATCCAAAGGAAAATCCAAATCAAAAAGCAAGAAAAACCAGGAGCTCAATCGAAGCTCCAAAATCGAAAACCAAAAAGAAAAGCAGTGTCCAATCCAAAAGCAAAAGATAAATTTCACAAACCACAGCATCGCAATTTATTATCATTCAGAGCATGCCTAGGGGCTATCTCCGTCCCCGTACATGTGTAAATGACTTGGTTGCTTGCCAATAGTTTGCTACTTATTTCATATTAACCTGGTCAAGGGATGATCAACCGACCATCATTCCTGGGCCTCCCACCATCGTAGCTTGAGGTAGGCGGCAGTTGCTCCTGCCTCGCCGTTGCATCCCGAGGTCCAACATATTGTGGCAGTTGTCCATTCCTTACATGTTCCTCAATTATGTCCTTTAAGTGCCTGCACCTGTTGGTGTCGTGTCCATCCAAATCATGGAAGAGGCAGTGCCTTCCTGATGTCCTTTCCCGTTCTGTTGGTTCTCTCCTAGCCGGCCTCCGGTAGTGAAGGCGATTTCGAGTATCCAGGTATATCCGTTCCAGTGTTTCGTTCAATCCTGTGTATGTGGAAAACTTTGGATCCTTCCATTGCTTCCTAGCATTTCCAGAATCATCGTCCAACTTCCTTTTTCCTTTGTTTTTATCCGAACCATTGCTGGATGGTCCTCCCCCTTCAACTGCATTAACCTTTTTCAATTTTAAATCCGTACTCGCATCTTCTTGTCGAAGGAACCTTTCTGCCTCATGAAAGAATTCGTCGAGATTCCGTGGGGGATCTCGTATCAGAGATACCTTGAAATCCGAGTTCTCCCTGACTCCTGATACTGCTGCCATTAAAACCATCGATGGATCGGGCCGATCCACCGAAGCAACTGCGGCACTGAATCGAGTTAGAAAAGCTCTAAGCGATTCATCCATCCTTTGCCTTACCGATGTCAATGTCATCACGTTCTTCGGTCTCTTGACATGAACCCGAAACTGTCCCAGAAACCTTTCCACCAATTCCCTCCAAGTCCCGATAGATCCTTCTTCCAGCTGCCTGAACCACATCGCAGCTAAGTCCGTCAAGTACAAAGGGAAGCATCGGGCCATCACCTCCTCTGATGCCCCCAGCACCTCCATGTGTCTAGTGTATCTCATCAAGTGATCCGTAGGGTCTTCCTTGCCATTGTATACCTCCACGCTAGGTAGCTTGAACTTAGGTGGGTTCTGAGCCATCCTTATTTCCCGAGTGAACGGACTCCTGTTTACTCCTTCCAAGTCTCCGTTGGTCAAACCACCTCGCACAGTCTTCCTGATTATATCTACCAATCCACCGTTGTCTGTCGGGGGTTGCCCCCGAGGGAACTCCGGTACATACTCTTCGTGTGGCTCGTTAGCAGCAACGTTGGTTCTAGCCTGTTGAACTCCTTCCAAAGGTTCTCCTGTGTTGAATCCCGTGGGCCTGCCCCCAAGCCCTTGTTGATTGCTACCTGGCTCCGTATCTTGTCCTTCGTTGGGTTCCATAACCCTAGCTTCTTGTCCTGCATCCATAGCCGTTGTAGCTGCTCCTAAATTCTGCATCCCTGCAGCTCTCATTTGCTCCAAGAAAGTTTGCATCATTTCCTGTTGACTTTTCAGCAACCTCTCTTGCAGTGAATTTGTTATGGCTTCCATTTCATCCCGGGTTATGTAGATCGAAGCCGGTCCTTCCTCACCTCCGGAGGATGCTTGTTGACTTCCTCCTTGTTGGCTTCTCTCAGCCCTTAGCCTTCTACTGTTTTGCCTAGTCATCGTCTTCCAAATCTAAACCTCTATCCGATGTAGCGGGAGCTGGTTCTTCTCAGTGAAAGCACCAAAATGTTTGCGTAAAAAATGGCCGCAAACACCCAAAGTCGTGAAAGCACCAGTGTATGAATATAATTCAGCGATATTCAAACACAAATTACAGATCTCAGCAAATAACCCAAATATGTTTGCACAAAAGATGATCAAACAACTCCAAGTCGTATGAATTAGTTGATTTTATGTTGTTCGTATTGATTTAGGTGGTGTATGCAAATACGTAAAAAGTAGGGGCTAAACTGTAAAAGACACACAGATTTATAGTGGTTCGGCCAAAGTGTGCCTACGTCCACTTTATATGTTATTCTCCTTTTCCAATCCGATTACAAGTACAAAGCTTGTAGTACAAGTGTATGAAAGTTGTTTGAAAGTTCCTTCCAGGTTTGAGCTCTCAAACTTATCTGCCATTGTTGTACCCCTGCCCCTCTATTTATAGAGTGAGGTAGGGGGCAGGGGTCTTGGATGTATATAGCTGCCGGTGGGCCCAGGCTGAAGCAATCTGGACTGACAGCGTTCTGGTTCGGCAAGGCTTCATTCGGCGTGGAGCATGGGTCGGTGATGGAGTGGTTCGGTCATGGTGGTCCGGTGATAGTTGGGAGAGACGTTGGTTCGGTGATAGAGAGGACCGGCTATGTTTGGAGAGGACCGGCTATGTTGGTCCGGTTGTTGTGGGCTAGGCGCTTCATTCGGCAGTGGGTTTATGGTTCGGCAGGCATAAGGAGAAGATTGGTCCGGCTGGGAGCTGCTTTGGGTTTGGTGGGAGAAAGAGGCCGAATGGAAGGACGCCGAACGTGGGGGATGCCGAATGAGAGGGAGGCCGAATGGAAGCATGCCGAACGTGGGGGATGCCGAATGAGAGGGAGGCCGAATGGAAGGACGCCGAACGTGGGGGAGGCCGAATGAGAGGGAGGCCGAATGGACTTGATCTTGCATTGCCGAATGAGGCTTCACGTATGAGAATGCCGAATGAACTGAGGAGCTTTAAGTACCGGATGGCACCTACTACCGGATGAACTCGGGGAGTGTAGTGTCGAACGAACTCTCGCCTTGCTTCCAATCGATTTTCAATCCTGGCATCCATCATTCCTTGCTAATTTGTCGATATTCCAGTTTTGACCAAAAAATGAGATAACAAAAGCAGTCCGATGAGAGTTCTGGGAAAGTTCAGCTGAATATACTGAACAAGCAAACCCAGCCGAGAAACGGTAATAATCAGAGTAAGAAACGGGATCAGAACTGTGGCCCGCGACCTAGGGCACCAATATTTGACAACTACACCCCCCTGAATATGTCGCTGGAGAACATATATCTGCAAACATGCAATGCCATGCAGTATAAGAAGCCTGCTCCGAAACTATCATCGGAGAGGCAGATTCAGACGAGAAAGTTCTGTAGGTTTCACGAAAGCTATGGCCACAATACGAATGAGTGCCGTCATTTACAGGACCTCATTGAAAAATTGATCAGGGAGAGGAAGTTAGATGAATTCATGCGGGCGCCGTAGTCTGGAGGAGCAAGCCCATCAAACCAAAATCGTGCTCAGAATCATGGAAGACAGGAGAAACCCACTCGTACGGGCGGGAGGCTGGTCATAAACACAGTTAGTGGTGGTCCTCATCCAGCAGACCGAAGCTGGAGGGAAATGGAGTCGTATGTCAGCTCTATCAGACATGAGGACTTCGATTGTTGTAGAAACTTTGATGAAGGGGCTCCGGCCAAACAACAAAGGACGATGAATGATGACATCGTGTTCAAAAACCGGGATGCTAACAGGGTCGAAGCCCCCACTATTGACCCATGGGTCATATCTTCCCAGGTTGGTCCTGCTTGGATGAAGAGGATCCTGGTTAACAGTGAGAATTCAGTAAATATTTTGTTTAAGAGAGCTTATGATCTGATGAAAATGGAAGCCAAGGATTTAAAACCTTGCCAATCTAGAATCCACGGCTTCGATGGAAGTGCCAATATACCCACTGGAGTAGTGAAGCTGTCAGTGGAGCTGGGAGTTAGGGAGTGCCGGAGAGTCCAGATGTTGCAATTTTTTGTGTTAGACATTCACTCCCCTACAAAGATTTTTTGGGCCGACCGTCCCTTGCTGAATTCAGGGCAACTATTGCCCCATGTTGTCTGACTCTAAATTCCCTACCAATCGTGGGATCGGAGTCATTCAAGGAGATCAGGCTTCTGGAAGAGCCTGTTATGTTGCTGAGCTGCGCGAGGCACAGCGAAGGGAGAAGGGAAAGGGCGTAGAGAAATATCTCTACGTCCGTTTTGCCAACAATTGACAAGTGGTGCCTGGGACCGAGCCTGGGCACCCCAACCAATTACTGAGGGATCTTGATCCGAGGGACATGGAAAGTAAAGATGAATCTGTAGAAAGTCAAACTTCCCTGGCCGAACTGATGATCGATGTTCCGACCGATGATAATGAAGATGATTCAAGGATGTTAAATATTGGGTCTCAATTAAGCCAGCAAACACAACACGAATTGGTAGAATTTCTCCGGGCGAATCTCGACGTATTCGCCTGGACACACTCTGATATGTGTGGGATCTCACCGGACATCGCGAGCCACACTCTTAATATTGACCCATGGTATATCCCGGTCAAACAGAAAAGGTGAGGTATGGATCCAGAGAGATCTGCCGCCCTTAAAGAAGAAGTCGATAAGCTAAAAACGAATGGGTTCATTCGAGATGCTCTATACCCGGAGTGAGTACCCAATCCCGTACTTGTTCGAAAGCCGAATGGGAAACAGAGGACGTGTGTTGATTATTCTAATCTAAACAAGCCTGCCTAATAGACAGTTTTCCACTTTCCCAAATTGACCAACTTGTAGATTCAACGGCTAGACCTGAATTACTTTCTTTTATGGATGCTTACTCCGGTTACAATCAAATACCCATGCATTTACCTGACCAAGAACACACCAGCTTCGTGATTGATTTAGGACTATACTGCTACAGAGTCATGCCTTTTGAGCTCAAAAATGCCGGAGCAACGTATCAATGCCTAGTCAACCGGATGTTCGCTAACCAGATCGAGAAGACCATGGAAGTATATGTAGACGACATGCTGGTGAAGTCGCAATTCTCCAATGATCACGTCAGAGACCTGGAATCAATGTTCAACGTTCTCCGAGAGTACAGGATGAAGCTTAATCCACTGAAGTGTCATTTTGGAGTCGCATCTGGAAAGTTCTTTGGGTTCATTGTCAACGCTCGAGGAATAGATGCAAACCCCAAAAATATCTGGGACATCAGATTTACAAACTTCGAGAACAATAAAGCAGGTCCAGAGTCTCAATGGGAAGGTAGCAGCCCTGAGCAGGTTCATTTCGAAGTCCACCGACTAATGCATCCGCTTCTTCGATCTGATCTGAAAAGGAAAGCGGAACTTTGAATGGACCACTGAATGTGAAGACGCATTCAAAGCACTGGTTCAGCATCTCTCCACGCCACCGATTTTTTTAAATCCCATCGACCACGAGCAGTTATATCTTTATCTGGCGGTATCATAGAATGCAATCAATGCTGCCTTAATTCGAGAGGAAGACCGAGTGCAGAAACCGGTTTACTATGTTAGCAAACGGTTAGTCGGAGCTGAGAGAAACTATCCAAAGCTAGAGAAATTGGCCTACCGATTTACTATGTTAGCAAACGGTTAATCGAAGCTGAGAGAAACTATCCAAAGCTAGAGAAATTGGCCTACTGCCTAGTCATTGCCTCGAGGAAGCTCCGTCCATATTTCCAAGCTCATCCTTTTACAGTGTATACTGATCAGCCGTTACGACAGGTCCTTACGCGGCCTGAGCGTCTGGTAGGTTACTCAAGTGGAATATCGAACTGAGTCAATTTGATATCACTTATACTCCAAGGAGAGCCATTCAAGGACAAGTCTTAGCAAATTTCATAGCTGAATTTACCGTTCAAGAGGACTTGCCCGAAACCAGCAAATCTTCCGAATACATCTGGAAGCTGCATACCGATGGTGCATCTAACGATCGGTGCTCGGGTGTCGGAGTAGTACTTGAAACCCCCGAGGGCCGATCCATATGCTATGCCTTAAAGTTTGAGTTTCGAGCGACCAATAATGAGGCTGAATATGAAGCCTTGCTTGCTGGATTGAAGCTAGCCCGTGATCTGAGAATTGTTGCCGTAGAAGTTTACTATGATTCTCAATTAGTCGTATGCCAGGTTCGGGGTGAATATCAGGCCAAGGATCGAAGACTAGCTGCTTACCTAACTCGAGTCCAGGAAGTGCTTGAACCAATTTGATTATTATGCCATCTTCTACATATCCCGCGAGCGCAATCAGAAGGCCGATTCATTGGCAAAATTAGCAAGTATGGGCGAAGCACAGCAGATGGGGCTCGTTCCTGTTGAAACCTTATCCTCACCAAGCATTGATCAGATGGAGACCGACTCCGTATTTGAGGCTACTTCCGGAAGGTAATCATGGATGACTCTGTACTGGAATTACATCAAGCATGGAACACTGCTTGAGCGTAGAAGTGAAAGAAGACAGATTCTTCAAAGCCTCACTGTTCACAATCTAGAATGGTGTCATGTATAGAAGAGGATATACTATTCCTCTCCTCCGATGTATCGCACATAATGAGATTAAATAAGTGTTACACGACGTACACGAAGGGAATGTGGCGATCACACCGGGGAGCAGGCTCTCACTAAGAAAGTACTCCGATACGGGTATTACTGGCCCACCATGAACCGTGATGCAGCAGACTATGCTAGGAAATGCGATAAATGCCAGAAACGTGTTTGAATTCCTAGAGTCCCACCTACCTTGATAAACCAAACGGTCAGCCCGTGGCCATTTGCGGTATGGGGTATTGATATTATTGGAACTCTACCCCTAGCCAAAGATGGAGCGAAGTATGCCATCGTCGCAGTTGACTATTTTACCAAGTGGGTTGAAGCTGAACCCCTTGCAACAATCATGACGAAGAAAGTAATCAACTTCGTAGTCCGCAACATTATCTACCGATTTGGTCTCCCGCATACCATTGTCACTGATAACGGAGCCCAGTTCGACAGTGTTGAAATCAAGAATTTCTATCAACGATTCCATATCCATAAGAAATTCTCTACAGTTGCTCACCCTCAAGCGAATGGCCAGGTTGAAGCAGTTAACAAGGTTATCAAATCTATTCTGAAGAAACGACTGGAAAAGGCTGGGGGCAAGTGGGTTGATGAACTTCCTATGGCCTTATGGGCTTATCGAATGACCCACAAGTCCGCTACTGGACACTCCATTTTCTCTATCTTATGGCTCAGAAGCCGTTATTCCAGTCGAGATTAAAGTACCTTCTCATCGCGTGACTTATTATGACCTGAAGACTAATGCCATATTACTTGCTGAATCTTTGGATTTGTTGGATGAGAAACGGGAAGAGGATGATTTGAGGGCAGCCGCATATCGAAGTCGAGTCGTCCGATTGTACAATGCCAAGGTTCGGCAATGGACCTTTGAACCTTGCAATCTCGTTCTGAAAAGGGTCTATCCGGTTCCTTCGCACATGAAACCAAATTGGGAAGGACCGTATGTGATCACCCAAAAACTCGAAGATGGCACGTTCATGTTATCGACCGTTGATGGTCTTACTTTGCCGAGAGCTTGGAATAGTGAAAGCCTCCGTTGCTACTACATATGACAGGCTTTATTTATTTGATTCATTCTTTTGTTTACAATTTGTTTCTGCATTTCGGAATGTGAATTTGTAATAAGGCAACTGACTTTGCCATATTTTCTCATTTCAGCAATAAAATGCCATCTCTTCGAGCCAGAGCTGTGATTTATGGAATATGACGTACGATATCACGATGCATGGAGAGCTAAGTTCCACCGGGTGGTGGAATTTATTCAAATAGGGAGTGACCGTGATATGACCGGTCACTCACTAAATGAAACCCGAGCTCGGGGCCGAGTCACTACGCTAAAGTAAAAAAGGATTGATACACGACAATCCCTAAAACAACTCCAAACTCCCAGAGTGCGAGTTGGAGCATAAAAATCCTAAATACGATTTTGGAGAGGGCAGACCCATCTACCTAACGACTTCGACTGTATCCTAACCAAGTTAGAGGAGGATGGACCCGTCCATCTAACGACCTCGCTTGTTAACTCGGGGTGGATGTGATCCGACCATCCACGAACCCAATAAATTCATCATTCCTAGAGTGTAAATGACCTCCTAAAATGTCTAAAAAGATGTGTCCGGCCATATGTCAACTAACTCTAAATTCCCAGAGTGCGAATTGGAGCATAAACATCACCTTTAGGTTCCCGAAGTGCGAACTGGAGTATAAACACTAACTCCAAATTCCCAGAGTATGAATTGGAGTATAAACATCAACTCTAGGTTCCCTTAGTGCGAACCAAAGTATACACGCTAACTCAAAATTCCCAGAATGTGAACTGGGGTATAAATACTAAGTCAAAGTTTCCGGAGTGCGAACTGTGTTACAAACATCGATAGTTTTTGGATTCCCAGAGTGTGAACCAGAATATCAATTACAAATAACTCTGAGTCCCCAGAGTGTGGACAGAGTATAAATATAACTGGGGTGCAAACGACCACTCAAAAAATTAATCTAAGTCCCTAGAGTGTGGACATGTGCTTAAAATTTTAAATAGGTGTGATTGACCGCCGAAATACAAATACTGATCCCCGGAGTGTGGATGTGATTATTACAAGTGAACAAGCGTGATTCAACCGCTCGCCCTTCACATGTTTCTACATCAATTTAACGATGTTAAGCTCGGAAAGTAGAGATAAACTGAGATTGCTGGCCGATCATTGCAACTGGTTCCCCAAACTGGGGGCAGGGCTTAAGTATAAATCATTGATTGGAGCAAAACGACACCGAAAGTCCAACTTAGTCTCCATTCATGGCTTGTGTTTACGATTTTTAGACTCGGTGTATGAAACAAATTCAACTCCAAAACTGATACTCCACAAGCATACCAAACAAAGATTCGAACGTTACAACACTCAAGCGTAAGAGACAGGAAGAACAGTTGAATCAAAGAAAAAAATAAAATTCCATTTCAACTAACTGAAAGTAAAGATTCATGTACAAGTTCTTCCAAAAAATGCCTTTAGCGGGGGCCGAATCCACGTCTATACACGACCCATAAAAGCAAAAGTAAACTCCTATCTACCCAAAAAATATGCCTAAGGAGCCTATCTATTCCTTCTTCTTCCTCGGCTTCTTCTTCAGTGTGGAACCGCCGGCACCACTAACGATCCTTCGTTTTGAGCTTTTCCCTTTAGGCGGGGAATCCTCAGACGGAGGCATAATATCAATTTCCTCTTTCGAACTTGAGTCTAGGGGAATGCTCTCTACAGAAGGAGTCGGAGGAACTAGATCTACGACCGGGGGCGGAATAGACATACTAGTATCGACAAGTGTGCCCCCGGGTGATATCATTCTAAGTGGAGTTGGGCCAGGTGCCGTCAATCCACCCTCGGAACTACCGCCATGAGCTGCTGCCTCCATCTCTACATTGATTTCAACCAGTATCTCTGCTTCATGAGCAGCACGGGTTTCACTGGGAGCAGTAGTGGTCTGTGTCGAAGCACTAGAGGCAGGCGGAAATCCACTAAGGATGAACGGTAAGTCCGCAAAGGGGTCGCTCTGTCAACCTAGGATCTCATTCATCATCTGCTCATCAAAAGAAAGTGAGCTCCCCTGTGTTACTTCAATAGGCACGACCGTGGTCGTAGTGGTCGCCTCGGTGATGATGGACTCCTGCATTGGTTGTGATTCTTGGGTCGCAGGAGTCGCTGCTGATGTAGCTTTAGTCACTGAACAAGGAAAAAGAAAAAGTTGTTAGTACACACTTCAATGCAAGTACTTCATTTCAGACACATACGAGATTTGTGCAGAGTACCTTCCTCAACTTGACTCGTGCCTGGCTGAATATCTTCAGAAGAGTGCTCCCATATAGGAGTAAGTGTGGCTGTTCGGGTCATAGGCTGGGAAGGGCTGCGGCTCAATCGCTGGGACCGGCTCGGATCCAGATGAAGTAACCATCTCAGAACTTGCAATTTGATGTGCGACGCTGGAGCCCTCGTCAATTTCTAGGTGCTGCGTGCCTAGTCTCTCTCTTGCATGAGAAATCATAGAGTGATGAAGAACCTTCTTTTCATCTTCGCTCAATATACGGTTCTCCAGCTCAAATTCGTCGAAGGCACCACCCGACTGCACCGCCTTCTCTTCTTCAACCAGCAAATTCCAGGCGTTGTATAGATGTGTCGAGTAATCGTTCGAGTAATCGTCAAGCCAAGCCAGATTTCTGTGTCTTAGTACGTTGGCATTATAAGTGACAAGAAGCTCCTCTATGTCAGCCTCAAGCCTGTTTCTGCCAGCCTCACCTTTTCATCAACTTCATCCTCAACCTCGCGGACCTTTTCCATAGCCGCATCTCTCTCCCTCTGAAGCATCATCGCTTGATCGCAGACTTCTTGTGCGGAAAAGTTAGCAGCGTCTTTTTCCTTTATGATTTCAGAGAATTTAGATTTAAGCTCATTGAGCTCTTTAAGGGCTGTGTCCCGCTCAGTAGTGACGATGGCGTTCCTGTGGCCCATGTCTTCCACTGTGGCGTAGTGTTCCCGTTTCATCCTATCCATCGCCAGTTGGGCATCGTCGGCCATCTTAAGAGCGTCTATCTCGGATTTGCGAGAAGACTCAGCCTCATTATTGAGTACATGGATGATCTAGTTTTTATGAGAAAGCTCTTTCTCCAACATCTCGATGGTAGTTGCCTACTCAAATGCCACCTTCGACACTTTTTGCACAGCTTTTGACCACTCCTTATACTGAAAAAATATGTCCGCGACATAATCGTGCACTGTGTGTTCGGGCGATGCCGGAATTCTTTTCAAGCATGGGGGAAAGACATAGCCATCAAAGCAGATGTCGGAAAAATCCTTTTTCAATTGAGCGAGCCTAATCGCTCCTTCCCGGTAGGCTCGACAATGGCCTGTGCAGCAGTTGAGGGGTTCGCTACTTCAGTTCTTCGATGAGATTCGTACCGTGGAGCGTGAGAGGACAGCTTATGTCATGGAGCTTCGGGAGGCCGTGAAACAGGAATTGGAGGCGGTGCAGGAGCTCTAGGAGGGGGTGAGCGAGATCGGGATCGGCGTACATACCTCCTATCCCTGTCAGATCACTCCTGGCTGGAGTAACCATGATCATAGCTCATGTTCCTTCTCTCCGACGTAATTCGTAATATGACGAGGAACGATGGGTATTTCGTAGGTTGCCAAGCATGGAACCACAGCCAGATATGGTATCTGCAAAGAAAAACAGGGACAAAGTTAGTAATCTTTCACAGTGGGCATTTTATAGTCAAAAATCGTGTAGTGCCGTGAAGTGTGATTGTATGTGCAACCCCCGACCAACCAGATGTGTCAACCACGCTAGAGGGAAGAGACTCTCTTAAAACTAAGGCATGTTGGAGTTCATCCAATTCGGCATCATGTTGCATGGACACATCGTCCAGAATTGGAAGATCAGTGAGCCCTTCGTAGAGATTTTCCGTTCTTGGAGGAGACACCTTCGAAATTCTAACTCCGGAGGTGGGCCGGGACGTGACCATAGATTTCCATCTCCGCGATTTGGATTGCTTAAAAACGGCTGCCTTGCCTTTTCTTTTTTCGTCAGAGTCCTAGACAACATCCGTAGGCCCAACTAAAGGTTCGTCATCAGTATGGGTTCATTCGAAATCAACTTCCTCAATTAAGACGACCCTGGGTTTCTTGCGCTTGACTCGTTCCCTCGAGACAGTCCTTAGTGTGCCCTCGAGCCTTATACGCTGTCTCTGCTCGATCAGCCCTAGAATTCTAAGGTTCCTATCCGTCGAAACCAAGTCGATGTTCCTCTCTTCACTTGGGACCTCTTGGAGAACCCGGACTATCTCCTTATAACGAGCACCTTCAGGTCGTTGAACTGTTGCTGTAAAGAAAAAGAGATATGAGTTTGACTTCATCTAAAACCATCCTGTCAACTATTCTAGAAGATAGCGATACTCGCGTAAATAGCCATCTACTGACAAATCCTGAAGGGCATCGAACATAAAACCAAATTGTCTTGAAGTAGCTCAGCCTGGTTCAAGATCCCATGACTAATTGACAGTTCCTTACTGCCTCCAGGAATGTGAAAGATGGACTATCCGTCCAACTTTTGAAGTTAAATAAGTATCTGATCTCAGTCGGGAGCGGCGGTCGATAGAGATACTCTATGAATACAATGAACAAGCTGTTCAACAAAGCATATCCATTTGGGTGAAGCTGGGACGGAGCGATCCCTAGAAAAGACAATGCCTCTCTTATATATTGATTGAACAGGGGGAGCGTCCCCGCTGCGCATGCGTGGTGATTGAATGTTGTATACCCCTCTAGTGGATTGTGCGATCTGTCATTTGGTCCTGGCAATAGTACGTCATCCATTGACAGACCATGTCTTAGGCATATTCTCCCTAGCATGTCTTCTAAAATATTAGATGGAACCGAGTCTGGTGGACTATTGATGAGAGATGCGTCAGGAGCTTTGTCCGGGGCAGGGCCAATGATTTCAGACTTGATGCCCGGTATATTGATTACTAGAGGAATTAAACTCTAAATTTCTTATGGCTGCGAGCTTGAAGTTTTCATTGCTAACTAACTCATGAATAACCATCATTAGGCGACAATGAGCCCGTGCGTCCGCCAATGTGAAGTGTGTGCACGTGTTATGCAGTGCGGTGCTGTGCATTACTTGAAAAGATTCGGCAGAATTTGAGAAAAAATGCCCAAACGACGAGACTCCGAAATTCAGACTGGAGTGACTGTCATCGCTGACCGTCACAACTGTGCCATCCAGATGTTAGGATTCGAATCGCGATTTTTTTTCATTTCATTAAGTTAAAAGTTCCATCGACGAGCTTCGAAAGGCAGTCAAGTATGCAGTTTAACAGTCAAGTCCAGATATGCGAGGATGAAGCTCGTCGGAATCATGCTATCAAGTGCTCAAAATTTCATATCCATCACGGGATGAGTTCGAATCGATCATGGGAAGCTTATTCGTATCCATCAAGATTCAAATTTTGTATCGATCACCAAGATCATATTTCGAATCGATCATTGAGATTTGAGTTCGTATCAATCAGGAAAGATATCTTTGATCGATCCTCGGTATTCAGATTTGTATCGGTCAAGAAAATCTTGGCTTCGCATCGATCGCGTTCGAGTCGATACTTTTCGTATCGATCATGAGAGTATCTTTCGAATCGATCTAAAGCCGAGGGTTTCGTACCGATCGATCGCCTAATTTTCGCATCGGTCATTATAGATCAACATGATTTACCACCATCTCGATCGATACAAACTGCATCATTTCCTTTAAAAAATCCCTGGGATCAATGCGAACCCCAAGAAAAAACGCTATCGCTTGCACCGATTCGAACACAGGCCCTCAGATCAACACGAAATACAGATCGAGCCATTTTTATTTTATTTTTCCACACTCCTTCTTCTCCAATCAACAGGGGCATCACCATGGCCATCCTCGACCAAGCTCTGACCCAGATCTGACCTTAAAGATTGCCAAAATTGATAATCGGCGAAGATGGAATCGATCTGAAATTCAAACTTCGTCGTTTGGATTTAGTAGCAGCCGATTAGTTACCTAGATTAGAGATTGAATTCGAAGAATTAAGAAACTGTATTTGATCGATTCGAAGGAAACGTACAGTTCCTCTTTTCTTAAGTTTATGGATCGATGCGAATGCAGAGAGTAAAGAAGGCGGCGGTAAAAAAGTAAAAAGTGAAGAAATGACCAAACACTTGGTATTTATATGAACCAAAGTGAAGGAAAAAACCGATTCACCTCCTAGTCAAATGCGATTGTCCATTGCAGGTCAACTATCGCATCGAGTCGAACTACTATTTCAAATCCATCCGCCCAAGCTCCTATCGATTCGAAATGGTCAGTAGGTCCATCGATGCGAAGTACATAATGAAAATAGCTCTGGAGACAATTGAGTTCCATCGATTCGAAACCCTCGTTCGCATCGACGAGTTCATAGCTCCATTCACGATCCATCGTTGCTAATTGTTTTCTTCGAATCCATCGATTCACATCCCCCGGAGACCAGCATTCATTGGCGCATGTTGAGGATCACCTGTTCAAATCCAACGGTGTCGAAGACCATCGATACAAATGTTAATTTCGTATCCATCGATACTCATATCCATCGATTCAGAATGCAAGATTCGCATCCATAAATACAAAGTCCCTCAATGCGAGAGCGACATCCCAAACTTCGACATCGATTCAGGAGAGGATCGATACGAAGAAACACCCAAAAACAACCATCCACTGTTGTTACAACGCAAGTTTCATATCGATGCAGGAGAGGGTCGATACAGAACTCAATACGAGAAAGCTGATAACGACTCGTGGACATGCCATATTAATGAGAGTCAGGTTAACATATATATATATATATATATATATATATGTCAAACTAATATCCAACTTTCAACATTAACACGAATTGGATGTTCATCTAGTAATGATTACGGCGACTAACGGCTAAGCACTATCACACGGCAGCACAAGGTTACAACTCTCAACGAAGAAGCAATAACTGTTCCAAGTGAAGATTGTAGTTTTTCAAAGCACGTCATGTTCACAAGATGTACTTTGAAGGGAAAATGTTATCCCGCCTTTTGGCAAAGCCGAGATATCAAGTCACTGGTTGAAAACCAAGGATCATTTGTCCTGGGTATTAAGCATGCACGGGTTCGCTATGGATGTCGATGAATTTTCCGAGTTCGGATCACGCTACAATCAACAAGACAAGACAAGGGAAGCCATAAAAGCCAGCATTCCAAATTTCAAGTCAATCCAAGTTTGTATGCTCAAGTTATGGTCGATGCAAGTTGAAGGGAAAAGCCATGTTTTCGTATCCATCGCTGAGCTATATTTCGAAACGATCAGATTCGTGCCCCTCTTCGTGTCCTCGTTCATATCGATCAGTTTTGCATCCATCCTCAAGCAACTAATTCGTATCGATCAACTTCGCATCCATCAACCGGTAACGCGCTTCGTATCGATCGACCAATGTCTAGTTCGTATCCGTAAAGGAGTCGTTTATTCGAATCCATTAGGTAGCTTTAGTTCGTATCCAACACGAATATCACCTGATCGTATCCATTAAGTGGAGACATCACCTATCGATATGAACTATGCCACCACCATTGATACGAACTAAGCCATCTATCTTGATTCGAACTGAACATACTGCAAATCGATGTGAAGTGCACGTGGTTGATTGGTTCGAACTGTGTAACGACACTCGATACAAACGAAGCGAAACTCATGGATACGACTCGGTCCACTTGGAGCAAAAGGTGGATCGATGCGAGGAGCGCGCGCCACGTCGCCGCAGGGTCACGTGCATTATCGATTCGAAGTGGGTCGATTCGAAGCCATGGATTCGAATGAAACAGTACTCCGAGTAACATCATCTTGTATCGATCATAACTCGAGATCCACCGGTCCAAATGCTATAAAAAAATTTCACAGGAGACTACGTACAAGGTAAGGAATATTCTCCCCAAGTTTCACCTCCATCGGGCACAATCTTTTTCGATATGAATTGAGTTCGTATCAATCACAAAACGAGTCAAAACTCCTCGGAATCGATCGTGTGGGCCCTCTCACATGCCAGAACAAGTCTTCCAAAGTTTGAGCGAAATATCAGCCTCCTACGCCTATAAATGGAGCCCCAGAGCCAACTGAAAATGGATCTTTTGATTGTCAAGCACCCAGACTCTGCCGGATCGAGCTTTGCATCCTAATCTTGCTGTTGTACTTGAATTCCCAGTTGTAATCCATTGTTGTTCGCTGTAATCAAGTGTAATCGTTGAAAGAGAATCAATAAAGACATAAAAACTTCATAGTGGACGTAGGCAACACGCCGAACCACTCTAAATTGCTTGTCTGTGCATTTACATTTTTGTTTGTTGGAGTTTTTGTTAGATAATCTTCATTTAAAATTTACATTCTTCACTTTTAACTTTTCAAAAACTTCCGCAGAGTGTTGTGCCCATTTTTGGTACAAACATATGCGACATTAATTTTAATTTTGTTTATATTTAATAATGTTATGGTCCCACACACATACACACTCACCAATATATATATATATATATATATATATATATATATATATATATATATAGGTGAACAAGATGATGTCAAATGAGCATATATATCTCTATGTGCGGGTATTAATAGATAAAAAAGTTTAGAAGATATATTGTACACTAATGTAGTCCTACCGAGGTCTTAACACGTTGGTTATTTATTACTGCCTCTTGGAGCTTCGTGATATCCTCCCAAACTTCAGTTTGCAATATAAATGAAGGCTTCACCAATAGAAGCAATGAGAGGCTAAAGAAACAGCAAAATCTAAATGAAAATAAGTGGAGGCTGAACTATTTATAGCCAAGGGTTTGCACTCTTTTTTCCTCATTTGCTCTAGCCTTTAAAGACTTAGCCAAGCCCCCCATATTCAAATAATTTGGCTAGCCATATAGTTGACTAAGCATGGCCAATATCAATCCAATTTTAAGCTTTAAATATATTAATTTATTACAGTTATAAATTAATTTAGTAGAAATCGAAAATAATTGGCAACGCGATTGTGTTAACTCTCTAACGTAAACTTGGTCCTCAATCAATATTTAAACAATCAAAATACTGAAGCCTATATGGAATTTGTTGAAGCACACAATCGGACTAAGTTCAATGCTCATAAGTCATTTAGGTGAAATCATATTTCTAATCTAAAATAAGCTTACTAGTAAAGACAGTCTGTACACATATTCTTTTTGTCATCATGTATCACTTACATATCTAGAGTTTTTCTATGGTCAAAAACTCTATCAATACCATCTTTAATTGAATAAACAACTTTTAAAGTCCATGGTTCAATCCGATAACATTTATTGATTAACTGATTTACCCGGGCATGCAATTTTGATTTTCAAGTCGTATACCAATTACAGTGATACTAACCTTCTATAACAAAGGATACAAATCCTCTGTTGGGTAGTATTTCACTTCAAGTAGTTCAGCGTGTATCCAGCAATGGTCATAATAAGGTCACCATGCCATGTATTTCATTATAATCAAATTATAGCCTTGCTACTTATGATCAACAATACTCTCAAGTTTGAAGACTATTGTACATCGTTACCCAAAGACCTTTTATTTTAATTTAGTCATGTTAACCAATAGAAGACTCTTTTTAAGTTGTTCTATGATTTTTTCAGATAACCACCGATACATAACCCATTGGTATCCTCAATAGTCACGAGCAAATCAACGTCCATCATATGGAGAACATTACGTACACTAGTCTCAACAGATGTATCAATGTCTTTTTCCCGATATATCTTGACTAAGAACATTTATGGAGCAAGTGCTTATATACAGTGGCGGAGCTAGCTCCCAAACCTAGATAGGGCCAAACTAAAAAAAAAAATTGTCCCACATCGCCAAAATAATCCAAATTCTGGTGTATATATATTAATATGCATTTAATCACTGCAAGTTGTTAATAGTAGTGTTGTCTGGGCCAATTATTGTTGTGTGTTATCCAGCTAGGGCGAAGAAGTCAATCTTTGCTAGAGCAGAAGTTCAAATTTTGATTTTTTATGTCTGAATTTCAATTTCTCACATAGGCCGGTGGCCCCAGCTTCCCATAGAGTGGCTCCGCCCCTGCTTATATATGTGTGTGTGTGTAGGTACATGTATGCGTGCTTGTGTGAATGAGTTTGTGCGTGCATGTACCAATTTAATAATCATGGTTATGAACACATTCATAACCAAAATCGATAAAATACTTCTCCTAAAGATTTTCTACTTATATATATTTAATGTATTTAGTTCATTATCATATCTTTATATAACAACATATATAAAATAAAATAAAATAAAAGCAAATGCTTAAATCATTTTGAATAAGATTCTCTTAAAAGAATAAGTTACGCAGTAAATTATGTAATTGCCCTAGGGCACACTCTTAACTCTATCATCTACCTACTGATCTATTCCGACTGGCATTTTTGAGACTGGTAAAGTCTATGGAAGTTTGCCACATTCCGTTGGACTTCTTCACTAAAACTAGGTCTAATACACAATTAGGATAAGTGAAATTAGTTTCCTTTAGTTTCTTTACTCCCATGAGTAAAGTATTATACCTTTCTTGATCCAAAGAGCTTTTTTTTCTTTCTTATGGGATGCACATCTGGATCAATATTGATCGCATGGAAAAAATGGATGGATCTACTCCGACCATGTTTGAGTGGGTCTAAGAAAATACATCTATTGATTTCATCAAGAAATTGACCAGTTATGCACGCAATTCAATACTTAGATTTGTTTTCTAATTTTTAAAACCTTTGATGGATCCGTAGGGTCTAGATGGATATCTCTAGTTCATCTACTATTTTGATGTCTTTCTCACTTGTCCTAATCTAAGATCAACTTCATCTTCTATATAAGGTGATTTTTATGAGCTTGTGCTATCAAAAATTTATGCAGCATCACTAATCTACTTTATATTTTATTTTGTACTGGCAATGCGGTCATAGTTTACCTGTTTCAATGTCAGCCTTGGTGTACATACTAATGTAGTTCCTTGAACGGACTTACCTTGTGATTTATCACAATTAGAGACACAACAATATAATTTGACAAAACTTAATTACTAGGATTTAAAGTTAAAGAGTACAACTCCCTAGCTAAAGACCATTCACCACAAATACTACGTATCTCGATGGGGGTATGAAATTTCATAAGCATCACCTTTTGAGAAATTACTTCTTCAAGGTCTATAACCACAGACCTTCCCAGGATGGCATTATATGGAGATAGTTGATCATATATGAGGAAATTTGCATAAACTGATTTGTGTAATGGTATGGTTCATGCTGTTACAAGGAGCCATGCCATACCCATTAAGACAGTTGTTGTGTTGCTAAAGCTGTATATCGACTCTACCTAGACTTCCACACTTCTTTTGGAAGCTTTTTTTGTTGTTGTATGCAGCTTTGAGGCTACATTAACCCAGCTCCCGGTATGCATGAATACTTTTCTAAAATGTAGTTTAAGATCTGCATCATTACTACGATGGGGTCTTGATGTGAAAATATAACCCTTGTTGAATCTATGATGGTGAAAATTATGTCTATCATAGGTTTTTTTCTTAATATGGTACATGGCTCTGAGCTCGGCCTGTGCTTCCTGGACATATTTTTCCATTGATATCTTGTTCTTCCAATCAGGTGTGATTCCCGTAAATGTACTCTATGAGGATTACTAGATTCCTTACCTGACTAGCATGAGGATCGGGTGATTGGCTCTGAGATGCAGCTGTTGCTGCACTTTATTGGAAATTGCTTAGATAGCCTTTCTGGATCAGTCTTTCGATTTCATTCGTTAAGTGATGTCAACTGTCGATATGGTGGCCATTTGCCCTATGGAAGCAAGGAACCAACTTTGTTCTATTCAAATTTCTATCCCTTGTTACAAAAGTTGTACGCAAGCTCTGTTCTTGTCAGGGAGTGTGTTTTGCAAAGTTGAGTTCCCTCCTCCTCTTTGATGGCTGTTTATAACTCTCTATCCCCTTTCAGTCTAAATGAGGGCATCTTTATTGATTAAGATGCCCTCTGTCTTTCAAGCTTCTTTAATCCAGATATTGCCACTTGCTCTCACATAGAAAGCTTTCGTGCTTTTGCAAGGCTTTCTACCGTTTTTGTCCCAAAATGATGTATCTTTATTGATCCCTAAATGCACTTCCATTAATAACGCTTCTTCATTAGTGATGCTGATCTACCAAGCTTCGGACTTGAATTAGCATATGAAACTGTGCATACTTTCATTCTCTCATTGCTTAACACAAGACAATTTATTTGGATCTGATGAAACTTCCCTTTTGGTGTTGAACTACTGGCGCTAGTCTGATGATAATTGAGTCCATAAATAAACTTCTCTAGGCTCGTACCCTCATAACCATCTTAAAGCTGCTAGGCCAGATAAAATGGAAATAGCTTACATCTAGCAAGCTTCCAAATTTTAGAATGTCAATATGAAATTCGAAAGTCCCTAAATGATTATCTAGTTTAGATGTAACGTCATATTTCCCTATGTTGGAGCACTGAAATTATCAAGGAAGTCCGACTCCACTATGTCCTCATAGAAGGGAGAGGAGCTCTACTCTCCTCTCTCCACTTTATTGGTTACTGACAAAGCTGCAACAATTTTTCCTCATCCTTAGACTCATTCTTTTATGAGCCACCCTGGTGAGCTGAGGTGACCTCATCATTTCTCAATGTAGCTTGTCTGTTGTGCTTTTCAAGTAAGGGGTTTATGCTAGGCTACTTGGATTTGGTGTTTCGCTTGGCTTGGATTTTGTTTTAAGTTTTTCCCGCACGCTCTTATAGCCAGCATCACCATTTTTGATATTGAGGTTGTTGGTTTTCTTCATTAGCTACGCAACTCAGCCAGTGAATGTTGGTGGTGAGTTGTGGGAGCAAGTCAGTTTTGGAAGGGGAAATTAGGCTACTATCATTTCCAACCCATACATCCTTTCATTTATTTGGGATATAAATAGTGCCAAGGCTTCTACGATGAGCCTCAGGGAAGATTCTAAGGTGGTCCCATTAGTGATTTAGAGTTGGTGGTTTTGGTGTGGTTTTTAGTGTTGGCAGCTTGATGCTTCGCTTTGACTAGGGGAGGAGTAGAACAAATAGTGTTTTGTTGGGTTTTTGGGTGCATTTTTGAAGAAGACATGGTTGTTTATGTGTGTGGTAGTTTTTGAAATTATTACTGGGATTTAAGATCTACTTATAGTACCAAAGTTTTAGTGAGATTTTTAGATGTCACTACATAAAATTAATTAAAGTAATTGCATCGTTGAATGCTTACATGATTTTAAATTAGCAAATTTAATGATATTAAATTACCTTAAATGTAGCGGAATGCTTACACAATTAAGTGGGTTGCAGTTTACCTATTAGTTAAAATGCCAAAATAAACTGGTATAAATTAAAACAAATCCAAATGCGAATTGTAGTAAATATATAAATGTTAAAAAAGTAAAGACAAAAAGATTTACATGTTTAGATATTAAGAATCCTACGTCCATGGGTCAATATCAATCACTTTTGTTAGTTTTCTTTTTTAGTGCAAGCTCTGAAATCAATGGAGATCTTCAATACAATTTTACATTATTTAATTCTCTGAATAAAAAGTAGTACCCTTTTTTGCTACTGTGGTTCTTTCCTTTAATAGCAGAAAAAGCATCATATGAATTGCTGACGTCAAACCTCATAATTGATAACCACCATTGGATCATATGACATGTCCTTTATCCGCATAATTGATATGATGTGCATGGATTGTTGACTTGGATTTAGGTAGGATAATGTGACTTAGGCGGGATAAATTTGGTTTTGTGCGATACAATTTTGGTTGAGGCAAAATGCTTAAATTTTAAATTGATGGGCTAAGAACGACGCCATGGGTTGTTTGTTGCTTAGCTTAGATTGTTATATTATGATGAGAAGTCTGATTTTGATGTTTGAGTGCATAATGATATGATGTGTTTTTTATGCACCTTTTAGCAAATATAGTCGAGACGCATTGTGCCGTGCTGAACAGCTAATCATAGGGGTGCATCCTAGAATCAAAATTGCGCTAATCATTGTGTGAATTCTTTTGGTTACGCAGTTTAGTTAGAAATTATTAGGATCTATATGTTGTACTCCAGAACTTGTATGGTTCCTAATTAATGTAGTATTTGGCCTGTCTTATGCTTTAATGTGTCGCATCTTATGCTGACTTCGTTCGCTTGAACCTGTACTAGATAATTAATTGAAAAATGGGTGTAACAATTATAACAAAACAAATATGAAAGAAATCTTATGTTAGCATTCGAAATGTTGTTGCTTGGAACTTATAGAGTATTATATTGTAGCATCACATTTGTTTAACTTTGTACTTAGCCAAACTATCATCTGTGGTGAATGTTGGTCCAAGTATGTTTGACAGCAGATAAAATGTGGTAAATTCTAAAAAAAAATCCCTATGTAGACCTTAACGGGGCCTATATGAATTACTATATAGCATTCAGATCCAATTTACATTTTAGTTTAATTTTTTATTTCAATTTTGGTATGTTTATATTATGTATGTGTAAATTTAAACCTTTCACCTTCCACATGTAAAACATCTATAATTACTAATCATAATGTGTTGTTGGTTCATTATATACATAAATTCAAATCTTTCACCTTCCATGTGTGGAACTTCTACAATTACTAGTTAAAATGAATTGTTCATTAGATTTAATGATTTTATGTTTCTCATATATAGCATACATTGCATAACATGTTATCAATATGGTAAAAAGGCAACAATAAAATGACATGTGAATAATGCACGCACATACATATAAATATTGGAATTTGTTTCCATAGTGAAATTTATGAAGTTATCTCTAGGAGAAATTATGTAATTTGTAACATATTCTACCTTTGAAACCAATCTCGTTCGAAAATATACTATATATGTTTGTTTTCTATTATATATAGTGTTACATTATGATACAAATAAATGATTAAATAACCATTTAATATAAATAGAAAACCCTTAAACAGCGTATTGTACGATTAAAGTTATGAATAATGCAACCATGAGTGTTGAATCGTAAGTCAAAAATACTTTGTTTTGGATATTCTTGCTTAAGATTTTACGAGAAAAGGATATCGATACATCCGTTGAGACAAAGTACTGCGCTTCAAATATTGGGCAATGTATTACACATGACTATTTGGGGCCGCAAAGTGGTTACGTATTTGTGGTTATTGGGTGACTACAAAATGACTCAACAAAGAGTAACCTATTGGTTGATAATAACTAAGGTCAAATAGGAAATCTCCATGTCATGATGTTTTGTAATTCTTTTTACATGGGAACATTGTGGGACTCCAATGTAAACACTCCACTTTGATTATAGTTAAATTATGGCATTGTAACCATCGAAAGATTATAGTTGGGTTTGAAATGATATGTAGGAAGTGAGATATTATGATATTATTCAATAGAGAATTCGTTTCCTATGTTATTAGAGGATAGTATCATGTTCAACCATGATCAACTAAAAGTCAAAAATCTCCGATCAAGGCATATCATTAATAATAAATATTATTATTAAACCAAGGATTTTGAGATGAACTAAATAGTAGTATGTGGATATTGTTGGAGTTTGACCATGACCAAACTCTAGGTATCGAAAGTGATACAATGGTGGTAAAGAGAACATGTGTATAATATATCATTGCTTAAAGACACTGCATAAATTAGTCTAAAATATGATTTTACCAAGAAGATAAGGAATTCGGCAAAACTGTCACATCATCAACTAAAGTAATGTGTGGATGTTAATATTTAAATTACTCAATATTAATCTTTGAATGAATTCACACATGTGAGTCGCACAACCGAATCTATGCAATCTCTAAAATATCACCTGATTTAATTAGTTTATAATGTGCTATAATTTAATCAAATTAATTATTATACAAGATATATTAGTATAAGTGATTTTAGTTGTTAGAAATCCGTCGATAATTTTGGTTGCTCTTGAAAAAAATTTAGATGCCTTTAGTAATTATTTGAGAGTATGGATTAGTGTTATACATGCACACATTAATACATGATATTAAGAGATGTTTAAGTGGGTTTAAATATGCAAGAAAATAAGAAATAAAAAAGGTGGCAACCCCATTATGGAAGGTGAAGGGATTTCTTTTACTTTGAGTTTAAAAGTTGTTAGTTGTAGATAACTCTTCTAATAACTCTATTTTAGAGTTTGAAACTCCTTCATTTTCCTGACCAATGAAAACGAAAAGAACCTTATAACATCCACATAATAAGGTTGGACATCCCTTTGCTTCTTTCTAGAAATCTAAAAGCCTCCTGTCTTTCAGTGGAAATAGTTCTTTGATCCATGCAAAATAAGAAGGTTGAATCAGATTCCTAGGTGACATTCTCAGATCAAGGTATGATAAGCAGTAGGATCACAAAGGTAATTTTATATTTTCATAGATCCATATATGTTATTCCCAAATCCATGTATGTGGTGATATTGTCATACATATAATTAAAGAATTATTAATTAATTATTTTGAATCATATATGAAAATAAACATGTTTTAAGTTATAAATCATTTGACTTAAATGTAGTTGAGTTAAGGCCTATGATAAAATTAATAATGTGAAAGGTTTGAATTTATGTGTATGTATATATTATTCATATTTCATGATATTGTTGTTTTATATTACCATGTTATATATATATATATATATATATATATATATATATATATATATATATATATGATCTTGTGATGTACACTTTATATATGAGAAACGCAATCATATAAAATTGGATGGACAACTCATTATGACCAGTAAGAAGTTTCACAGGTGGAATGTAAAAGATCAATATTTATGTACATATAACATAAACACATATAAATTGAAATAAAATATTAAATTAAATGGAAACTGAACTTGAATGCAAACTAGTTATTTATAAAGGCCCATGAAGATCCACTAAGGGAATTCTCTTTGGAATTTACCTCATTTCACATGATGCCAAACGGACCTGAACCAACACTGGTATCAGAAACCAATTGGTTTATATAAATAAATTAGTCGACATTTAGGCCAAGTACCGAGCTTTACTATCTAACGGGTCTAGGATGAAGTTTGTAAGGCCTAGGGTTGGAGCAACCAGTGCCTTCTCCTCTCTAGTTTCAAACATAGCATAATGAATAGTGGAAGTTTTCAAGGTTGGCCTAAGTGTAAGGCCTAAAATTACTTTTGGGCCTTGGACTAATTCAACTAAGTGTATTTGAATATTATGACAATATTTTATATTTAAAGGTTAGATTTAAAATATGAAACTTCCTGAATTTAAAATGGTTTAAATTTAAATTTTAAACATATACATTGGAAAGATTACAATATACATATGCAGTGTACATATGTATAAAATTTTGAGATTGTTTAAATTTTAAATATGTGTTGGAACTGTTATAACATATAAATTTCCAAATTGTTTTCGGAATTCAAAGGTGGAATTTGAATTTGAATTCAAATTCAAATTCAAATTCAAATTCAAAATTTTGAAATTTAAAATGAAGTTTAATTAAACTGGTTGATTAAAATAAATAAATAAATCGTTAATTAATTAAAGATTTTTATATATAGACATATATATATAAATACATATAACTATAAATGTTATAGTTAAATGATATTTATTAAATGTGTTTAAGAAATTAATTCAAACATTCAAATCTAAAATGAAATTTAATTAATTTGAATTAAAATAATAATCAAAGGTAAATTGAAATTGTTTTAATTAATAAGATACATATATTATATAAGGTAATTACATTATAAAAGGTTATAAGTAAGTTAGACTTACAAGAATATATGTATAAAAAACTCATAGCTATTATGATAAACATATATATATATATAAACCATAAATGTTATAATATATATATGTATCATAAATGTTATAATATATTTATATATAATTATAGTTGGATACTTCTATCAATTTTTTTAAGGAGGCGGAATCATTAGTGTTCTTTTCGTCATTAATAAAGAACTCATTTTCAAAAGAAAGTATAATTGGATATATGAATCGGAAATTGCTTTGGATTAACATTTAAGATTTTATGTGATCCTGAACTGATTGATTAATTGATTTTTTTACACAAGTAATTAAAATAAATATAAACTAATATATATAATAAAAGTATTAATTGAAATTATAAAAGTGATAAGTAAGCTAATATTATATATCCATATATGTATGTAATATGTTAACCGATGAACAACCCAACTTAGAATTTTTGAGTAAATACATACGTTTGCTATGTATACCATGATATTAGATATGTCATGTCATATGGTTATTTTACAAAATACATCATTCCTTAAATAGATAACACTTTTAGATATTGAAAATTGTCGATCTTAATAATGTTTCCCTCTGTCGTTTATATATAAGATAGATTACTTGCGTATACGCTAGTTGTTAAGCAAACTCAAGTCAGGGCTTCCATGTACTGTACCATTTAGTATCTCTTGATAAGTAAGATAAATTCTGGTATTTGTTGAAAAAAAAATCATGGAACAAAAATTTATACTTAGTCCATCATGACATGGTAGGTTAGAATAACTAATCTCTCCTGGCTTATTGGGCAAACTCAAGGTTAAAATTGAGATTAGGGCAAAGGCCATGGTTAGAAGTTATATAGGATATAACCAATAAAGTGTTATCCACCACTTGTGGGGTAATGACTTGTTAAGCAAACTCAAAGTTGGATCCTCAAGATAAGTGGGTCCTAACACCTATAATTGAAAGGTCTCTGCTTTTCTCTTAAGGTTTTGTCAAATATAAAAATGATTGGACCTTATTAGATAAATGAAAAGAATCACATTTAACCATCCTGATAAGTATAAGAATGCATGTAATATTATAATATCTACTAGTATAAATTTGCATAAAAATAATCAATAAAATGTTTACTGATTAAGGTATACATGGTTAAATAAAATTAAAGATTATAAAAGAAATATATATTTACTCGAAAACAATTCTATTGCATGTGGTCACTTCAAAGCCCACGATACAAAGCAAAGCGTATAATCATTTAAAATTTCCACATCTGGATCCTTTTAAGTTTTAATGTGCCTAATATTATTATTTATCCATATGGGTATGGACACTATAAATAATATGAGAGTATGGATATTTGATCCATATTTGATCACATACAATAGTGTTTGGTGAACAGTATTATTATGGAATATGTGGATTTTAAATAATTGTTCTTTGAACAGAGCAATAAAACATAGTATGATAATATGATTAAGTGTATTTTTCTTATGGAAATAGTTCTAAACCAAGAACTAAAGAAAGGCCTTATTGATTGAAATAGCAGTTTGGTCTAACTAATTAATTGCAAGATTGATTCCTTAATGATTTAAGGTTTAACAATGACAATTGAGCATGGAATTATGCCATAATCTCAAAATCAGGTTTTCTCCTAAAGGCATGACCTTTGAGGAATGAAAAGAAACATATAAGATAATAGTATTAATGTTGGTGTTGTTGGGATGAGTAGATGGTGGATGCCACATCATCAGAATTGGGTATACTAATGTTAGAAGATATTTAAAAAGTACATGAAATGTTCTTGCAAAAGACTGATTTAATAGAGATTTTGGATACTGGATCTGAAATCTTGATTGTAGGTTTATTACAATTATTGAAATAGAAATCCCATGATAAAAGTGATAGAACTACATGTTGTCGATGATGTTATAGTAGTGGCAAAAATCCTGGAAGCTCATCATATGTGTATTTTCGATGGTGACATTTATGTTATAATAGATATTTTCAAGAGTACTAGTATTATTTTGGGAAATAATAACTACTTTCTGTTTGATCTAACATAGATGTAGTTTATATGTATATGATATATAAAAAGACTATGAAAATTTGTTTTGATAATATTTATATTCTTTACTAAGTTTGCTTAAAATACTAGGGGTTTTTAGGCTCAAGGTAAAACTTAGAGAAAAATTTAGTTTTAGGGACAAGAAGTTTGTTTTTTAGGCTCAAGGACATTTTTTAGTGTAAATCATAGAATGATAGTTGTAACTATCATTTTCAATTTACACTAAAAATGTCCTTCAGACTAAAAAACAAACTTGCCGTCCCTCGAACTAAATCTTCTTTCAACTTCTTCCATGTGTCTATTTTCCTCAAAATACTATACAAGCATCTAAATATTAAATATAATTAATTTTGAGAATTTAGAATTTAGACTACGATGTTGATAATTGAGATATGTTAAGCTATATATATGAATAATGTCTTTGCACTTCTGTAATTATGAATCATGATGAAGTATGCCTCAAGTGATTGATAACAGTGCTCATATTTAGTGGGAGTATGACCATAATTGATACATCGAGTCAAGTTTCTATAGTGTACTTAGAAGTAAAAATGAAAACGTACAAAAGAGATATTTTTTTATATGATCAATTAAGGTAAGTGTATTGGATATAGAGTTCTAATAAATACCTAAATTAAAATATGGTTTTATCTTAAATGCTACTGCTCCTTTGTTGTGTTATGATGTATAAGAAGTAATCAAGCTATATTTGATTTAAATGAGTAAAGTTGAGTTAAATCTTTCTTAAAGGATGTATACCTATTAGTAGATATGTAAATTAATATGGTATTAGCTTGAGCTAACTTTACAATTTCATACATGATATTATACATGATAGTCTTAATCTTCAAAGGTTAAGTTACAAATATTCCGGCATACATTTCGGTACGTGAATTGTGTAAAGTCAAAGCTAGGTTTATTGTCATTAAAATTAGACAAGCTTTTGAAAGCTTATTCAATCGCACTAAGCAATAAAATGTAGTTTCTAAAAATGCCACTTTAAAAGTAAGGCATTTCAGTCTAAATGAAATTAGTGGAAATGTGGTTGACTTGGATAAGATCAAAGATAATAAAATTGGAATAAATAGCTTTTACATAATTGATCTAGCTAAATAAAATCATAGAAAATTAGATTGTCCGATAAGGAGTCTCGTATGCCTAAGAGAAAATTGTGATTTTCTTAATACGCTAAAAGAAGATTTGAATGTCAACCTCCTCATTTGCGTACAAGTTGTGAAAGTATAGACTTTGCCACTTGGCGAGATGTTGATATAATCTAGAATGGAATCCAATTAAAGCAAAAAATAATATGATTTTGAGATGTATCCAATGAGTTATGATCCATCAGAAGCAAACATTTGTAATTAGTAGTTACACATTTATTAAGCAAAAGAAGTTGGGAAATGATTTGTGTTTGTTTTCTATTATATATAATTTTATATTATGATATAAATAATTGATCAAATAATCATTTAATAAATAAAAATAGAAAATTCTTAAATAAAGTATTAGTTACAAATGTTGTAGCTATGAGTATTAAATTTTAAGTCAAAACTACTGTTCTAGATATTCTTGGTCAGGAAGTTCCAAGAAAAGGATATTGATACGTCATTTAAGACCATAGTACATAACGCTCTCCAACTATTGGTAAGTGTATCGCTAATGAATTCCAAGGGCACAAAGCTGTTTGATGTGAATTTTTGTTTGATGATAACAAATATATATCAATTTATATATGTGTTTGCAGGTTGTACTGTATACATATAGGAATAAATGTTCATATTGAATAATAATATTATTGCACAGAATTTATATAATTCAATTAGTATTTTTATTCAATATAATATTTTATTTCAACACTTATACAGTACAAAGTTCTCATCTCTCTCTATATACGTACACCAGTTCATACATTTCAATTTACATAAATTCCTCACTACATATCACTCACATTCGTAGTTTATCTTCAACTTCATTCTAGTTAGAATCTAGCATCTAAGAAATATGCAAAAATATTCACTAACGCGGTAAAATTGAAAAAGAAATATTTTTGCAATAAAAAATGAAATATGGTTTTTGAAAATATGATTTGCCTCAGTTATTTGGGTTGTTCGTCATCATTCACATTTGAATTCATCATACACGAACATGTGACATGCACAGTGTATCACTGTACATGCCACAAGGCCGTGCACATCGATATACACTTGTATTCTCTATAGGGACAGGTGAGCACAGGTCAAACCCAAATGAAAAGCCGGGTTCAACTCAGGTGCAATATATTCAAAATCTCGTCAGCAGCACAAGGTCAAACTCGAGTTTTTAAAACTGGGTTCAACACAAGGTTAATGCACAGACTGAAGAGTCAAGAAGGCACCAAACAATCAAACTGATACATGCAACAATGTAGACCATTATACAATCAGTAAACAATCAAAGCTCAAGTGATAAAACAATTGTACAGACTGAATACAAATGCCAGACCAAGCTGCTACAAAATACACATATGCAGACTCGACTATAAGAGCACCACAAGTATATCAACTCAACAACAGCCAGTGCCAACAAAGAAAAGAGACTCAAGGCCAAGACTACAATGTCAAAGCACAGAGCAACCCTGTGTCAACAACAATGCAATAGTGTCACAATGTCACAGCAAACAAGGTGCACCAGACCAGGCTACATGATGATCAAAGTCAACAGTATCAATAACAAGTGCAGTAGCTACAACTTCAACCACAAAACCAAAATATGAGTGCAATGAAAACATATATGTGTATGCAACCAAACAGTGAACCTCAGTATGGAAATGAGACAGGAAGCAAGCAGTGCCATGCTACAGATTAT